>CM051402.1:13403827-14603827 GCA_028052125.1 Melia azedarach | reverse complement strand
GACCGAATTGTGCCAAACCCTAGCCTACTCTAAAATACCGTATACATTCATGCATCGTTAATTAATAGGAGGGCTTTTAGTCTGGGGATGTTACTGTGCTTAACAGTAGTGATTGATAAATTAACGATCATTATGGCGAAAAATACTACGATGGGACTTTTTCAAAAATTAAGAAGCTTAGCTAGCTTTAATTCAACGAAAGTAATATTCATTATTATTAAAATGCAATAATTATATGAACAAAATTAAACGCGTGTCCCAAATTTAATTTTATTAGAAATTAATGACAAAAGTGTTATTGGAAATTGTAAAACTAGGGTTAAAAATGGAAAGAAACTCTAGTTATAAGTTGTTTGCATGCATGCATGCATTTTAATTTGATTTCTGAAATTGGTGCAGGCACAGTTCATGAATAACGATGCTGACTATCTAAGCTGCAAGAAGAAGGAATGCAGGAAATATATAAATGGGAAATGTGTGGTTACTACATGCGGTGGTTCAATAACTTTTCATGTTATTAACATCAGAACTGACATTGAATTTGTGTTCTTCGCCGGTGGATTTGCTACGCCTTGCATCTTGAACAGGACTGGCCCTCTGAATTTCGCTAACCCTAAAAAGCCATTGTATGGGCATCTCTCAAGCACAGACTCCACTGGAACATCGGTACTAATTATGCTTAATTAATTCATTATTATTTGCTAAAAATTAATTAGTTCTTAATTTTTAAGATTAATGTTGAAGCAGATGAGATTGACTTGGGTTAGTGGGAACGAGGAACCTCAACAAGTTCACTATGGAGATGGAAAGACTCAGATATCACAAGTTTCTACGTTTACACAAGATAATATGTGTAGTAAGTTTCCTATCTTATGTTCTTTTTTTGCCGTAATTGATTTAATTATTATTATTATTATGCATGTCCAATAAGTGATTAAGAAATTGTTAATAATGATATATAAATATTATAGGTTCGGTTATACCAAGTCCAGCCAAGGATTTTGGGTGGCATGACCCTGGTTACATTCATACGGCAGTCATGACAGGGCTTCAGCCTTCAACAGCCTTCTCTTACAGATATGGAAGGTACAAATTAACAAATAATTCGATATTAATACACGGGTGATAATTAATATTAATTTAATTACATTTGTTGTTAATATTATAATGAATGCAGTGAATCAGTTGGCTGGAGTGATAAAATTCAATTCCGAACTCCGCCTGCGGGAGGATTATCAGATCATGAACTTAGATTTCTTGCATTTGGTGATATGGGCAAGGCTCCTCTAGATGCTTCTACTGAACACTACATACAGGTAGCCAGGTTTTAAAATTATTCAAAACAAAAGCATGCAAGCAGCCCAAAATGGCTTTATATTATATTGTTTTGTAACAAATACACAGCCGGGATCCATGTCGGTGGTAAAAGCCATGGCCGATGAAGTGAAAAATGGTAGTGTAGACTCCATCTTCCACATTGGAGACATAAGCTATGCAACGGGATTCTTAGTTGAATGGGATTTCTTTCTTCATCTTATAACCCCTTTGGCTTCTCGAGTTTCTTACATGACTGCGATTGGTAATCATGAGAGGTACTAATCAATCTCTTTTGCTCACAATTTCAACTGAATTTGCTTCATATTTTTGAGATGTTAATAGATAGTAATGTCCCACTCTTTATTTTTTTCAGGGATTATGCAGGATCAGGGTCGGTGTATAACACCCCTGATTCGGGTGGAGAATGTGGGGTTCCATACGAAACTTATTTTCCAATGCCAACCCAATCAAAGGATAAGCCATGGTATTCCATAGAACAAGCAAGTGTTCACTTCACTGTAATATCAACAGAGCATGATTGGTCAGTAAATTCTGAACAGGTAAAACTGAAACGTACATAATTCTTCAACGCCAGGTGTATCCTTAACCTATATTGATTTTTACATCAATTCATGGAACTATCATTTCAGTATAAATGGATCGTTAAAGATTTGGCTTCGGTTGATCGAACAAAAACACCATGGTTAATCTTTGCTGGGTAAACATATATCCTGTTTTCTGTTTTAGTTTTTACCCCACCTTGTCAATTTATGTTACTTTATTAAACCCATATGTACAATGCAGACACAGACCAATGTATACTTCCTCAGATGGACTCTTCAGCGTTGACAAAAGATTTGTTGAAGCAGTAGAACCGTTACTACTGAAGAACAAGGTTGATTTGGTTCTCTTCGGTCATGTCCACAACTATGAGAGAACCTGTTCAATTTATCAAAGTCAATGCATGGCCATGCCTAAAAAGGATAAAAATGGTATAGACACGTATGATCACAGCAATTACAGTGCACCAGTGCAAGCAATTATAGGCATGGCTGGCTTCTCTTTGGACAAGTTCACAAACAATGTAATCAACTAGATCCCTTCCTGAAAGAGATTTGTTGTTTTTTTAGTGTAATTTCTTAATACTTGCTCATATCATTAATTGACAGGCTACCTGGAGTTTGTCAAGGATCGAAGAATTCGGCTATCTACGAGGCCACGCAACAAAGCAAGATATTAAATTAGAGGTTTGTACATATAACTCTTAATTGCAGCTAAAGCTGCTGTATAGATCAGAAAAGCAACTATAAATGTGAATATAATAGACTTCACCTCACTCACCTCACTCATTTTCTACGCTCCTGCAGTTTGTAAATGCATATACAAGAAAAGTTGAGGACAGTTTCCGTATTATTAGAAGGCAGGAGAGATAAATGAAGAGACAGGTACAAAATGAAATTGCGATGGTTTTATGTTGTACTTCTTCCATAGTGACTGGGGAACTTTCTTATACAGAATATTTCTTACAGATCAATAAACTTTCAAGCTTGAAGGTGAACATGAAAGAACACAAAGACATATGTATTATTATATTCTACAAATAGTTGAATATATGTTGTTCAAGATAGAGAAACATATTTGCTGGAGAGAAAATACTGTCCTGGGTTAAAAAAATAACAAAAAGACGATGTGATTAATTGGTAGTAACATGAGCTTACTCTAATTTCACAATTGAATGCACAGGCTGTAATGATTTTCATTAACACAGCCAGTTTACAACATCAAATGCTTTCCTAGAGTAAATATACAAGCTATCCATCTTATTTACATGGTATGACATAACCTGAGAAAACAGTAACAGATGATGCAGAATGATTTTTATTCCACAAAAATTAAGCACCTTACCTATAATTCATTGATTTAGCTTCCACAGTAATCAGTTGCCCCAAACCAACTGGAAAATATTTCTACTGGCAACAGCACTGACCGCATTGTTACTCTGCTTCCGAAGCATCTCCTCTTGCGCACAAACATCTCCTTCCTTTTTTCAGACAGAAATTAGTAAAGTAAAATAAAATTATTAATCAATCAATAAAAGGTTCTGTCCTGCGATTACTCCTTAGCATCAAAAAGAAATTTGAACAAAAATAATAACTCATATTGATAAGATGAACAACAAAAATAAGGACTCACAACGAGAGAATATGCGCGAGCAAGAGATAGAAGGGTGGGGTACAAATCCAAAACGGCAATGGCAACTTCCTCTGTTACCTGTGGGACCTGAAAACATTAAGTTCCAAAAGTTAACTAACAAAATTTGTAACCTGATAGGTCAGAAATATAATTTAAATACCCATCTCTTCATTTAAGCAAGAGTATTCTGGTTCACTTTCCCACAATTATTCAGGCTGTGGATGTGTGAGCCAAAGTTCACATTCAGCATCTAAGCACCCATATTTGCCATTAAATTGAATCTTTTACTTCTAAAAATAGAAAAGTCAAAATAACAAGCAAAAGATGCACATCCAGAAACAAGTTGAATGAAATGCAAGGCCAATCACCCTTACTAATACTTCTAGAGATATAAATGGAGTTTTTACCCACTTAGGTATGCTTGCATGAAAACAATTAAATGGTTGTTATAGAAACATGGGTATTGGTCAGTAATAGAGCTCTGAAAATGGTCAACTCAGGTTATTGACTTCAAACACTGGCATCAAAACATGTAGTGTCTACCCTACTTGAGAAGAACCATTACCTGCATAAGCTGAACAGCAAACACGTCGCTGACAGTCATTTTATCCAGATCTTGGCACCTTTTGATAAATTCATCAAAAGGAGGACAGACTGCATTGTATTTAAGCTGGTCCTCAGGCAGCTCTAACTTATAATATTCAGTTATTGCTTGAGTAAGATAACCATACTTCCTCAGTGTGTCAGCTAAACCACTAGTTCTCTGTACATCAAACCCCTCCAAAATCTCTGTCGTAAAACAACTGCATAGGATATGATATTCACAATTGAAGTTGGAACATGTTTAATTTAAAAAATATGAAATAGGGACAAAAACTGAAAACTGAGAATTAAGATTGGGGTTTGGAGAAAACCCAAGAGTAGAATGAAAATGATTGACAACATTTATCTTAAGCATAACACTAAAAAATTTAAAACAGCATAAGCAAGTAACAACTATGGCTACTAGTAACAGAAAAACATGGAACTTCATGTTTCAGAACCAATAATAACTCAGTGAGAGGCAGAACAATAGAAGAGTATTGTCAATTGAAAATCTTTAAAACTCAAAATATGTTACTTTTTTCTCATTTGTTCTATTTAGCACATCATCCTACTATTACACAAAAATCAGTATAAGACTGAGTTTGTATTAAGTGGAAGAATGCAAATTGCCTGATATCTACTTTTATATGAAGGATGGAGGGTGACAAAATTTTGAAAGCCCAGACTCTGACATCATGAACAGACATCTGACTCACAACTTTTGAATATAAAAGGCAAGAATATATTGCATATATTAATTTATATATAGATATTTGCTATGAACATTTATTATATATCAAAATATTCCGACTTGAATAATTGTACCGAACACCACAAGATACATGACAAGGTTCTAACACCAAAATATTGATGAAGAAACCCTTACGCTGTTTTGATACTCTCAGCAGCTTCAGAAGAATTCGGGTCACCTTCCACAAGATATATCAGCTTGTTAAGTCCGCATCTCTAATGATATACAGCGCAATGCAAAAATAAATAAACAAATGTAAAAATTATATTTTACAAATCTCACGCATAAGCTGAAGATGAGTTATGACAACAACATTGCCGTCACAATTAATCGAGATAAAATTTATATACAAAAGCAAGAAGAGTTCTTGGCAAGGAAACTAAACCAACAAATATATTATCTACACAAGCAGCAATTATCATGGTAATACAACAAACAATTAGTTATTTATATGCGAATCAGTACCTGAAGCCGGAGTTTCTGATCTCTATAGCGATTATCCCTGATTGAAGAGCGTAAATCCTCAACTTTCTTCCTCTCAACAATAAAATCAAGAACATATTCACTTTGAAGATGTTTATGGCAAGCTATCCAGAGTCCATCTCCAACTGGTAAACGCCTAACCTGTTGGATGGTCATTATGTAAAAGAGTACTGATCATATAAAGTGTATGGCTAAAGATAAATAAAACATTCAGATTTTCACTAAAGCAGTGGGAAAAAAATAAGATGAGCCCATGGCTATGACACAATTAGGGCTACTGTTAAAATCAGCAGATCATATACAAAAAGATCTCTCCTGTACCAAAGTATGGTTGCAAGCTAATCAGATCTCCGGACCGTTACAGCTTTCAGGAAGTACATACTCCACACTTTTCTGGCATCAGCGAGATCCATATGGCACCCTCAATGAAGGCCAAAACATGAGGTATAAGCTATAACAAGGATAATGCCCAGCAATCACACATTGAAGAGTATACTATTATTTCACAATGTTTCTAATAGTAAAAAGATTCTGGATCATTGCGCTGGGCACTTACACACACCTCCAAGTACAATACTGGATCAATGTACTGGGCCACTCCTTAATTTAAAATGTTAACTAAGAAATATTATATATGTTAAATGAAAATTTTCAGATATCAATTACAAAGTAGCCAAAAGTGTTTAACAGCTAAATACAAAGGCAACAAGGAAGATAATAGAACACTACCTTGTGTTACATCTAGAAATGGAACTCCAGTAATACATATATAGGAATCACACATGATAAAACATGCCAATATCCCATCATTTTGCAATCAAAGTGCAAGAAATAAACGGAAGACTTGTAAGAGCTTACCTCTATTCGGATCTTAAACTGACTACAAATATTTTCAATAATTCTCCTGGAACGAGACCTACAAACCAGAAAATATATGCATTAACCAGAGTAACTATTCACGACAAACACCAGCAAAAGTAAACTGCAAGTAGAAGTCTAGAAATACACAGTATATAACACCAAGCACATAAACACACACAAGAAAACATCTATACAAAGGCTTTTGAGGAAGTTAAAAATCGTTATGTTGAATAGTATGCACACGCATGCATAACCCCCAAATGCTTGAGAAGGGAGATCTGAAGAAGAATCAGAATTTACTAACCCTTGAATAGCAAATTGCTCCCGATCATCTAATATTAAGATTACTTCATATACATCCTCAAATCTCTCTCCAAAGTTCAGAGGTGGTATACTTAAAAGATTCATATTCATTTGCAAACCATCTGGCGTAGACCTTTGTGCAGCATAGTCCTAGAAAAGGTCAGCATGATTATGAGCAACTTTATATAATAAGTTATTTATATAAAAAAAATTATTAGGGTATCAATATAAACTCAACTAAGGACAACTAAGCATCAATCTCAAATGATAAGGTTCAAAAAATTGAGGACTTTCTTGAAACAGTAATTCTGAAGATAAACAGGCTAACGGTATAGCAAAAAGGAAATTTTGAATATCAGCAAACCAATGTTTGCATCACCCATTTGCATGCAGCATTCAAAAAGAACTGAATATTCAATAAAGCATGCATGTGAGAATAGCTTGATTCAGTCTTTAAGACCGTTTTTCCCATGTTTATATATAGGGATGTCACACTTTGTATAAATTTAATAATAATAGTTCTAAAATTCTATGAAGATAATTTGATGTACCAATGTATATCCTAATTTAGGCACTGTCAGATCATTAGTGGCCCTACATGAAAGATAACCATGCACTTGCATGCCATATGTCTAGTCACAATGCTTCAGAAACTATCATATATGCAAGATGTTCCCCATGCACAGAGTATTATCCACTAAAATCGCCAACATACAGATGACGAGCAAGCTTTCAGGTTGAACAAGCTTGATGTAGAACCAGCAGAAAAATTTGAGGCAGTCCCACCATCACAACCAGAAACCTTCTGATTCCTCCAACTTCCATCAAGATCTACTTGACCTGAACATTTCCCAAAGGCCCAATTAAAAAAGAATGTTCAGCTTTTCCAATAAGATCAATCAGTAACTTCAATTTTATTCATTACCATTTGAAAATGCATCAGTTCTTGATGTTGCATGGCCTTCCTCTCTTAAATTTTGAGACCCTGAATGCAGACCATACACTTGAACTTCTCGAAGATGACATAAAACAGCAGGCCATAGTGACGAGATCTCTTTGTGTTGGGAAGTTTCTGAGACTTCATTAAAAGCACAAAGAACTTGTTCCTTCGAAAACCCCATGCGCATAAACTAGAAAAAAGGAAAACCAAATCAAAACAAAAAATTAGTAAATAAAAAAGGGGAAAGAAAAAAGGAAGAGAAAGTTGGGACTGCATTTAAAATAATACAAGCAGAAAAGGACTAGACATAAATTTTCACATAGTGTAGATCCCAAAAACCATAATCGTTAGCTTCAAAATAGTGATAACCATGAGAGAAGATAATGAAATTGGATAAAATTGACATCTAGGACAAGTGGATTATTGTTAAAGAAAAAAAAATTATATTGAACTTTCTTGAATTATAAACTTACATAAACATGCCTTTATATAGGTTGAAATAATAAAGCAACATAATCCTCATAAACTTAGGAATTCGCAAGAACTTAGGAGTCCTTAACAAACTAAGAAAAGACCAATAATATTTAAACTAAAAATTTGCAAGAACTTAGGAGTCCTTAACAAATTAAGAAAAGACTAATAATATTTAAACTAAACAAATACTTAATAACACTTAACCTAGTAAAACTAAATAAGTCTAATTTTAATTCTAACAATTATAAATTTTTATCAAATGCAAAAATCATGATTCTGTAGTTAAAAGAGCAAACTAGGACTAAAAATCTTTATATAAAGGGCGAGAGGTGCAAATTACAACATATTGAGGATGATGTGATGATAATAAATGTGGCCAGCTGGTAGACATGTAGCCAGGCAAAATAAGGAATAATTGCAACAAATTAAAATCAAACCTTTTCAAGAGTTTCAGATGGAATGTCAGTTGATTTCTCCAGCCTACTTAAAGATACAGTACGTAATGTAACTTCACCAGTTGAATCAGGGTGAGCAAACTCCAGGTCAGAATCCTTTCCATCAACTGAGTTCTCTATACGATCTGCCAAACCAGATCTAACAAGACATTCTTGTGCTGCTTCTTGCCCTTCCTGGGTCAGCATGTACCTGCAAGAGTGCAGAGGTTTGTTTGTTAATGTACAAGAAATCAACTAAATTGTTCAAATATGCAACATTGACTGTTTCAACAAGCTTCACACCCAAGAGGTCAAGACTCTGATCAAATTTGAAATATCAACTTTCAAATATCATCTACCAAAAACAATTGAACTGGGAAATACATCCAACCCATCGCTATGTTTCTCACCTAAAGATTCAATAAATAAGTAGGACAAGTCATGCCTTTCCACTTGGAATGCATTACAACAATAACTCAAAACAAGCACACCTAAAATTATTGACAAGCATAAAAGAATGCACCATAAACACTAACAGAATAGCAGTAAATCAGTATTTCAGTCAGTATAGACTTCCCTTTATATAGATGTTACCCATTACTAAATAGAGGGTTGAAACTCTAGTAATTCAAAGTTAATCAATATCTTGTAAGAAGTGACCTGGCAAAATATAAAATGAAAGGGTTTTACTTTGCTGGGCAGCTTGATTTCACAACCAATCCTTTCGCTATCAACGTTTTCATGCAGCTCCATCCACTATACCAGTCCCTTGGAGAACTTCCAAATTGGCCCGGTTTCCCTTTTCCCTTTTCTGGCCTAACAACACATAAACCCAGCTTTAAGTACCTCATCATAAACTCCAAGTTCACTTTACATAATGGAGAAGCAAACTCGCAAAATAAATCAATTAACCTACATAATTGGCGTCCGAGAAAGACCACTTGCTTCAGCTGCATCAATAAGCTCTTGTTTACGCATAAATTCACTCCCATTTGTAGTTCCCCTAAAAGCAACTTCAGTTCATAGTTCAGTACACTAGCCCATTCCCCACAAGAAGCATATACAAAGCAACAGAAAAATTCGTTGTACCTGTACAAGGAAATCAACAACGCATATGCTACAGAATTCTTTTGTGGCACGTAACGTTTGGTTCCTTTAGCTTTCGTTGCCTTACCTTTCTTACCTAAATGATTAAGTCGAACATCGAACCAGTCAATATGTTTTCCATCATAAATTCCTTAACTGAAAACGTACGGCAGATTAACAACAGTACCTTTATCAGTCAAGTCTTCCGGTTCAGAACTAGCTGATTCCGCCTCAAAGAACTCTTGCACCAGCCTCAAAATCCACTTTCCTACGCCCCTGCAGTTTAAAAATAGATAATTGAGATAATCTTCATAAAATTAATACAAACAAAACTGCAAGGAAAACTCATACTTAATTTGAGACAAGTCTTTGAGAGTCTTGATCGGATTCTTTGCATCGCAAACATTGTAATAAGCTTTGGACAGTGTCGTGTCGATGTTCTCCGATATACCTTTCGGCTTCTCCGCCATTTCTTGCCTCTTCTGCAACATGTACATCGCCAATTCTTCGTTCTCTGAACACACAACAATTCTCTTGTGGTGATTCTCCATTTTGATTGAATCTTCTGCTGATACGGATTAAATTCAAATCTTAGGGCCTTTGATTCGGGGAGGGAGAATCCGACGAGAGCAAAATCGCGCCACGCGCTTTCTGGGTTTAAACTTTTAAATGGGCCTCGGCCCGGTGATCTCGGCCCAGATCCTCTTATTCTTGCCTTACGTGGCAGGATATAAATGATGTAACCTCGCATAAAATAATGCGCCTTTCCGCTGGATGAACTTTCTAGTTTCTCCACTAAGCATAAAAATATCTTTGATTACCTGACAAAGAATTCAAAAATATCTTCACTACGACATCATTTTGACCGTCCGATCACCTTCTTTCTCTCTCAGCCGTTCAAAGCCAACAATATAATAATGAAATCTGATGTACACGTGTCTGTTGAGAGACGAGCTGGCCCAACGTTATCGATTTATAACAAATCTGTACCCCTGTCCATTCGCGGAGTCGCAGTAGTCTGTCTGCTACTGAACCAGAAAATCAACGATCACGGTAAGTTCATCTTTCTAGATCGTACGGATGTTTTAATTTCTGGTATTTTCCTACGTTGTTGTATGTTTAATTAATGTTTTGCTTTGATCAGTTAGGGCTTTGAGAAACAATGGCAATGGTGGATGATCGAAGGTCGAGACTGAATCCGCATGCGCCGGTGTTCATTCCGAACGCTTCCTTTAGTGAAGTGGAGGATTTCTCGCCGGAATGGTGGGATCTTGTGAAGACTTCGCCGTGGTTCCGTGATTACTGGCTGAGTCAGCGTCAGGAAGATGATTTTGTCAGTTTCGATGGTTACGACGACTGCTCGGAACTGGAACTCCTTGATATGGATGACTGCGCTGAGTTTGTAGAATTTAAAGAAAAAACTGAATCAGCTCCCAAGAAAGGCCTAGAACCTCTCAATGGTATGTAAACCGTTCTCTATTCATCATCTTTTTATAAAATCTGATATTTAAACACAAAAACAGAATACATTTATATTTGAGAACTGAAAAACACTTGATAACACTTTCTTTTTATCTATTTCAAATCTATAAATTCTGGTCAAAATCAAAATCTGTATTGAATTTAAGATCAAATCTTAAGAAAATCCCTACAAGATTGTTTGTTTCTTCAAGATTGGAGAGCGCTCAAATATTGAGCTTTGAAAAGTTGTGTTTTGATCATTGTGAATGCATATCTATAAGTTCTGCAACTGACTATGTTTATTTATTTATTTTTTTATCGTTCAATCTCAATCTCGAACATGTAGTCAGCTTTAGATTTTGATTTAGCGTTTTTAGATTTATTTTTGAAGAACATATAGATTTAGCATTTTTAGATTCTGAAATACATAAAGCTTCAATTATTGGTTCTTCATAGTGTGTTTAGAAGGAGAAAGAGAAGTGAAAATTGTTGTAAACTGACAGTGAGTCCTTCACTTAGATTACTGTTTGGTATTTGTGATCTTCCGCGATAAATTTCAAACGTTATAATTACTTTCAGTTCTGCAAAATGGTGGTTGCATGTACTATTTAATAGTGTTGAATCTTATACCTTTATGGTTGCGTCTTCAACCCCAAATTAGAAACCCCAGATGCAAGTCTTGCCTTCAATCTGAACTTGTGGGAACAATTACAGATGTGATTATTTTGTGATTGTGATGACAGTCCTCAAGAATGGAATGGATGCAAAGGCTCTGTTGAAGAACCTGAACTTGAATGTATCAAAGTCTCCGATAGGAAGAGGAGCCAAGTCCCCAGTAGGCCCTGGAAAGTACTGCGAGAAGAAGCTGGCTAACAAGTGTGTGACGAACCCAAAATGTACTGCCACCCAACGAATTCACCAGCCTCGCTGAAGGAAATTCTCAAGAGTCTGGGAGATTTTAGTGTAGCACTGACTGTCCAGTTGCTCTGTATACATAAGATTTGCATCTTGTGTCGTGTATTTTATGTTGTGTTGTGCATTGTCACCTCCTTCGTCTCTGTATATAGTTTAGACAAACTTTCGTAGAACGTGTAAAAGGTTTACCTGTCTACAGTCTGTTTCCTGGTCATATGTTGATCGTTGTTTGAGAGAGGTAGCCATTGATCATCTTGCTAATAAGATTGAAATTTGAAAAGTGGAGGATGTCTGCAACTTTTGCAAAATAAATTCAATTTCAGTGGTGTAGAAGGATTTGAACGCCATATATCAATCGGTTTTAAATACAGGAAAAGTCGTGATCGGAATATAAATTGACACCGCCGTTACTGAAGGAGGCGTTTTTGAAGAATTATTTGTAAGATTCTAAGTAGAAAGTGGGCAACTCAAAGCATATAGCCGTAATATTTTATGAGTTGGCTTCGTCTCTGACAAAGTCAAATAGAGAATTACTCACCATAACAGTCTGCTATATCTGGCACACTAGGAATCTATTTGAATATGAAGGCAAAATTAAAGATTCTTCCACGACTTTGGCTAGAGCAGAAGCTTTCAAGGAATCCTACAAATCAGTGTATGCAAACTCAAATTCAACTTCCTCTACTCAAATGTCCTCTAGTCAGCTAAGTTGGAAGCCTCCCCTCCAAATTGGTACAAGCTTAATGTTGACGCAACGACAAGGAATCAAGACAGACTAGTAGGATTAGGAGCTATCATCAAAAACCCAGATGGAGATATCATAGTGGCTGGTACTTGCAGAAAACTTTTTTGGGGTGATGTAGAATTAGCGGAAGTTGAGGCCATGAGGTTGGTATCAAATGGCTTGTGTCCTCTTATCGTTTGATACTGACGCCCAAAATGTAGTGAACTTAGCCAACGGTTCTATTGAAAGTTGAAGCATCATAAATTGGGTGATTTCGGATATCCAAAATACAATGATCGAGAAAGAAAAGTTTGAGTTTTGTTATGTTCCAAGAATTTGTAATTCAACAGCTCATAATTTAGCAAAGTTAGCTCTATTTTTTCATCAGTCAATAATCTGGTGAGAAGATTTTTCTACTGAAATCTCTTGTAGATTATAATGTTATGTCGTACAATATATTATTTTTAAAAATAAAAAAAAAAAGCATATTGCCGTAATGAAAGGAAAATAGCATACAGAATAAAACACTTGTACTTTTTTAAGTCCACCAAATGCTTCAGTTTCTTAGGATGATTGTTGAGAAGTGCTTTCATTTCTGTAAAAGAACAGCTTGTGGGGGTCAAAAATTAACAGGCAAACCATCTGTCACGTCCCAGAATATTGACAATGTGGGTCACTTTGCTTTTGTATAGAAGATCTAGGTTGTAACTCATATTGGTTCTTGACTTTCTTCCCTGCGGCGTTGTTTATTTGATCCAATTTTAATTATAACCTTCTGAAAATTCGAATGGACTGGGCGTCAACATTATTTTTTTCTAATAATAACCTTCTGAAAAGTTTGGATTTAGAGTTTTGTACTTTACGTCGAGATGGTGAATGGGTTAAGCGGTTTTGAGTCCAAGAACTTAACACTAAGCCTATTGGATTAAACAGTTTAGTTCTACAAACTTAAAAAAAATACAAATAAACTTGAGTCTCACGTGCCAAGTATTGACACAGTATGAAAACACATTTACCACATCTAATTATACAACACGATCAGTACATAATTAGATCGATGAAGTACACCTGAAACTGATTTAGCATAAATTATAGATCATTAAAACAAACAGGAAATTAAAAAAAAAAATTGATTGCAGAAGAGGTAGCAATATATCGAATCCCAATTAACCCAAGTTATAGACATCATTAATTTAGTTGGCGGAGTGATATCAGCAATGAAATCTGTGATGAAGATTGAACAACCTGATGCATGCAGGTTAATGATAACGACTTAATTGTGGGATGTATACATAACTTAGGTAGAATACAGCACAACAAGATTCATCCCATGCATGCATGCAAGACCTAATGGACAATATTGGACGTGTCCGTCTCATACAAACTGGTAGGAAATTAATTGCTTGCATCATCCGATGATCGATTAATTGTTTAATTGATCTATATATCTTCTGAGGAACAAGTTAGTTAGTTATTCTCTCAACATCATTATATTTATTTAGTAGTACTACATGCTTGCTTGCTTGATCTAACAGTAATCTTGGATCTCCAGAGTAGAGTAGAGGTCTTTTCTCCAAATATAGACTTTGTGTTGTGTAGTCAAAACTCCATGTCATTTATATTATATGCATGTCTTGTTTAATATATATTAAAGCAGCACACCAAACCCAACCAACTAAAAATCCCAATTACAATATCTCTTGTTGAAGATATTAAAATAAAGCAAAGTGTTGCTTTCATAGAAATCTTATTCATATATCCCTAAATTTCATTTGCCCATAAATATTCTGTCAATATTGCCAAAATTCATATTGATGTATATATACCATACTCTTCTAACTTTGCTTGAAAGGTATTTATGTAATTTATTATAACATTTCAAAACTGTGAATTTACGACCATATTAATTTAAAACTATTATACTTTGAATTAATTTTAAAAGTCGCAATCAATATAATATTTAGTAAACACTCACTTATATTTAATATTATTAGAATCACTGAATATTAAACATAAGTGAAAAAAAAGTAATTAATTAGTTGTTATTAAAATTTAAGTTACTTGTGAATATAAATATATTATTGTATTTGAGGTGAAAAATGAGTGTTTATGTTAAATATTTATTAACTATTATACTTTTAAAATAATATTGAAGTAGAATAGTTTTAAACATATTTATACGTTTAATTGCATGTCACAAATATTTTATATCTATAAAAGTTTATTAATATATAATATATAATACTACTCTTATCAAGATATTCATTAAAGTTACAATGATAATTGATAAGGCAAGTTGAGATTAATTATTTCCAGTAATATAACGTTATAGCAATACTACTCTTCTCAACATATTTATAAAGTTATATATGCATATGTTAATTAAGATAAACAGCAAAATATATAATATCATATCACATGTAATAGATAAAGTAAAAAAATTTCAACTAGCGACACATTAACATCAACCATTTATTATATTTATATGAAATTTTAATAAATATTACTGTTTTGAAAATTTGGTAAGATAAACACATCTTAGGTTAATTAAAGACATATATATATATATACACACACACACACACATATATGACCGTGTTGTAACTAATTAAATTAATTAGTAAGATATGATTTCCTTAGTAATTAATTAATCAACTTCCCTTTGCATCGGATACACATTCATCGATCACACTTTTAAAATTAATTAATTAATTAATATTTTGTTCTCTCTCGGCCGACCACTTTAATTTATCAAAAAAATTATTTAAAATTCGATGCTAAAAACAAGATCATCAATATAATAATTCCCATATAATGGAGTAATTATCGGAGCTGGCTAATTAACTTATAATTAGTTTGGGTGGACATTAACCAAAAAAAAAAAAAACACAGTACTGTCCAAACTCCAAAATCCAATTATCTGTCTGTCTTAATTAATTTTGTTAATTATAATTATTACTTATTGCCATCACAAATTGGAATTAGCTTAAGTGCTGTGCAGCATATACGCTCTTTTTGCCTGGGGAAGCTGGTGGATTATAGAGGAACAAAATAAAATATCTGACAAAGCACTTTTTGATAACATTATTAGCTCAAATTATACACATCTATATAGTGGCAGATAACAGAGACAAAGATTTGGTGTGCCAGAAATTTAAGGAATTAGATATATATGTATAGATATGTGTATATATGTTGTCTTTTCTTGATTCATATTCATAGTGTAAAAGCTGTAATCTTTTTAATCCACCATTAACGATGACTTGGAGCTGCAGTGGAAACGAAATATATAGAATATGCAGTAATAATACAAGACTAATGAGTTTGTATATATACTTAATAAATATATAATGAAAAAAAATGATCAACCAGAGGAACCAATAAAAATGGAGGTGGATCCAGTGAGAGCGCAACAAGGATAATCAAAGCGCCAACCTATGATTGGTCAATAACAATTAAACGACATCGCATCAATTAATTCATAATATAAATTAACAAAAAAAAGGAGCCAGTATACATGGGCCCTACGTTTAACCTACTTTACATGATAATCCTTATATATTTTCAAAGTAGCCGTTACACCATCCCTCACACTATTTAAATTAATGAATTAACTTTCCATCAAGAAATCCGTGCTTTCTTCAGCCACTCCGCTCCTAGAAATTTTTTCTTTCTTTAAACAATTCAAGAAACCAAGTAAAATTCACATTTCTTTACAGAAATTCAGCATGGTTTCTCTTCTTCTTCAACTTCGAGAAACAACGCTGTCAACCCCGCTATTATCGGTGGCGACCAGTACTCGTAGCATGAGCAGCAGCAGCAATAGCAGTTGCAGTACCGGCAGCAGCGAGGTTGACGACAGCCCGCACGGATCTCACCGTTTTGAGTTGAAAGACGTTGAGCATCGGATTCTATGCAAACCTCTTTTCGGGTTTCAGTCGTATCGATCTTTGGCGGTTCTTTCCGGACATGTTGGTTCGGTTTCTTGCTTGGCGTTATGTGGGGAGTTTATTCTGAGTGCGTCTCAGGGAAAGGATATAATTGTATGGCAACAGCCTGATTTGAGGATGTTTACGAAGTTCGGACAAGGTGATGGATCTGTGAAAGCGGTGGTAACTACGGGGAATAGAGTGTTTACTGCGCATCAAGATAGTAGGATTCGAGTATGGAAAGTTTCAAGAAGTTCGGAGAATGTGTTTAAGCTTGTTGATACACTTCCTACAACCAAGGATTATTTAGGAAAGTTTATGAAGCAAAGCAATTATGTGCAAACTCGACGGCATCACAAGAGACTGTGGATTGAACATGCTGATAGCATATCTTGTTTGACTGTGTACAGCGGGTTGATTTATTCTGGTTCTTGGGATAAAACACTGAAAGTATGGAGGATATCGGACTTGAAATGTTTGGAATCCATTAAAGCTCACGATGATGCCATAAATGGGCTGGCTGCTAGTAAAGGAATAGTGTATTCGGCTTCCGCAGATGGGAAAATCAAAGCTTGGGGAAAAGAAGGCAAGAATAATTCTCATTCATTGAAGGGAATTTTGGAAGGTCATAAAGATGTTTCATTGAATTCAGTGATTGTTTCAGAAGATGGGAAGTGGGTTTACGGAGGAGGGTCAGATGGATTTGTGATGGGGTGGGAGGGAAACGCTGACTTCGTGAGCTGGAAATTGGTTTGTGAGAAAAAAGCACATCAAATGGCTGTTTTATGCGTGTGTTCGGTGGGGGAATTTTTGTGCAGTGGTTCAGCTGATAAGAGTATTGGAATATGGAAGAGAGAAAGTTACGGGAAACTCTGTAAAGTAGGAGTCATTAGCGGCCATGAAGGGCCTGTAAAATGTCTCCAAGCATCACCAAACGCCGTTGGCGGCGGATTCTTGCTGTACAGTGGAAGCCTTGACAAAAGTTTAAGAGTGTGGTGGGTGCCCAAGCAGTCTGATAATGAGAAAGAAAACAACAACAACTCTACAACATCAAATTCGGTAGAAAATTGAGTCCATCATCTTGTGTCATGAAGCACTGATTAATTCCTTTTTTAATGTGTTTGCAGTGCTTCCATTACTGGTTTTGCTATACAGTTTCAAATTGTAACATAGGAGAAGATCTGGATTTTTTTTGGTTTGACTTGTTGCTTTGTAGTAAACTTTATACAGTCTATAGGATGAAGTGGGGTGGTGTGATTATTAATTTCTTGATTCGGGTTTCGAGTTTCATACATTTTTTTTAAAATGTGCTACATCAAGTGTAATTAGTGTTTTGGTATTAATTAATGACTGAAAAAGAAAGTAGTAATCTTGTTTTGAAGCTACTTACATGATTATGTTTCAGCTTTCTGTTGTAATAGCTAATGAATAATTAAGATTTGTGTTTTCTGATTAGAATCATGTGCTTTCTGCTAATTAAGGACAAAAGTAATCTTAATTAATCAAGGGATCGAGAAGGAACATGGCATTGTTACCCTCAAACCAGACAACGCTACCCCACTAATTTGGGAATACTACATACAAAGATTACTATAACTGAAAATTGATTATGGATAAGAACATACGGAGAAATTAACGTTATTCTTTTTCATGAGAATCTTTGCCTTAATCAATTGGTTTAGTTTGGTGGTTCCATTTTCCTCTACGCAGTAGATAAATTCTCACATACTCTATTTGATTCTAGTCCTTCAATTCATTCCAATCTAAAGATAAATTCCTTCCAAAGAGTAAATTAATTTAGATTTTCTGAAACAATTAACGAATTATTAATTAGGGGTATTATTATCACATGTCTTATACGAAGTATCACTCGGAAAAAAAGTGGAAAATATTTTAATCTTCATTGGAAAAAAAGGGTTTTATTCAACCAATTAATTTATTTGAGCCATTTTTTTATTTTGATTGGACCACAAAAGCCTTGAGAAGAGGAAGAATGAGCAGTCTTGACCCATCTTAAAGCAAACAGCAGGCAGTGAACCGACAAACCAATTTTATGTTATTTTACCGACTCAAGTTATTCCTTTATTGCTTTTCTCCTCGTTGGGCCACAAAAAGAACAATTAATTAAATTATGTGGAAGAAAACAAGCACCCATCCAAACTCAAAGCAACAACATAACAAAGAAATGGTTCTTTTGTTCTAAAAATTGTAAAATTTGGTGCAGAGAAAATGGAATGCAACTCTCTTTGTTTTTGGTTTTTTTTTTCAACGTTGTTGTTCTTTTAATGCAAAGAAACAATGTGCCCAATTGGACCACTATTTCCTTTTCTGTATTAGAAAAAACATTCTTTTTAATAGTGGGAAAAAAATCAAGCAGCCATTTAAAGCAATACCCACAAATCTTTGAAAGGATGCGATAAATTTACAAATGTATTTGAGAATTGTTACGTACAGTCTTTGAGGGACCATTCAGAGAGTTCAACCAACTGGGCTCAACACTTTTTGGAAAGAAACATTTTTAAATTTGGGTTAAATTTTTTACTTTTAAGAAAGTTTGCAATAATTTTGGGTTTGATGCATGATTAATTCGTATAAATTTAAGAAAAAAAAATCATTGGTCCGTCTTCGAATGGGATATTTAATTTATAAAATGGGCTCTTAAATGAATGGGCTCAGACCAGATTCCAACCCGAACCGGAATCCGCTTCGCTTCTTCTCCCGCATCGTCTTCTCCCGCTAAAACCCTAAAACTAAGGTTTAAGGTTTAAAATTTTGTATTAGCCTCTTTTCTCCTCCCTTCTTAAACATCGGAAAAACCCAATTTATCTATTACGATGGGCAAACAATTCGGGCAAAAAAGAGGTACCTTTTTTTGTTTTCTCCGGCTTTTTTCTTTGCTTCCCTTTGGTTGCAGAGATGACCAAAGGAAAATAAATTTATACGTTTTTTTTGTTAATTTTTAAGTTTGATGAGCTTACATTGCTGCAGGATTGAAAGGCCGCAAGATGCCACATAAATTTGACAGAAATAAGCGTTTGAAGAAAACTCAGCACGTTGAAGAAAAATTAGTTCGTAGCCCATCTCCAAGTTCCTCAGGCATGTTAAACTCATTAGCAGCGTGGAATGTGAAATTCATTGATAGTGATTGTGGAATTACTGAATTGTGTATGCAATATAATTTGTTGTTCCAGTCGCTATTTTTAAGTAAATGAAGGGCTTTAATGTGAAATTTTATGTGCCGATGGTTTGGATTGAAAGAATTGAATTTTTTTTCGCATCAAGCAATTGTTGAAATTGATGAAATTTTTGATGAATTGTTGACACAGAGGATGCATTTAGTGAAGAATCCGGTGGTGGTGTAACTGAAGAAGTAATTTATAAAGAGCCATCAGTATATGATAATTTGCTAATGAAACTTGGGAGAAGTAGTGAATCTGTTGCTGATGCATATAAGATGAGGTAAGTTGTAACACTTGATAATTTGTTGTAGTATGTACTTTAGCTACCTTATGAACTTACTGTATTCTCATTGTACTTGCTTTCAATATGAAGTTGCAACTCTCTCTCTCTTATAATTTTCTTTATCTGATCATGTCTATGAGTTATATACGTATATACACATACACAATTCTTTTTTCTGTTGATGATCAATTCTCTTATCAAGCATTTTTTCAGATATCAATTTAGATTAAAAAAAATCCAAAATTAAAACTGTCATGTGTATCTTCCTATGTATAGACAAAGACAAGAAGAAGGTAGAAGTGACTCAGAAGAGGATGAAGTTGATGGCTTTGAACCTGCTAGTGTGTTGGAGCAGGAAGACGATGACAGTGATGAAGGTTAGGAATGCCATATAATTTCTTTGGAAAATGTAATGGTTTTAATTTTTTATGGTCCCTTTTATTTATTCATTAATTTTCTTTGGTGATTGAGTTCTATTTGCTTTCTTTTCTGAGTCAATAATTGGGGTTCAATCAAGTTGTTTCTGTTGACATATTTTAGATTTACTCAAACTGTTTGTTTGGGTTAGTTCATATTTTAGTTTTCATGTTGCTGATATGAATTGCATGATATTTCTGTGGACATAGTTTATAGTTTTTTGTCATCTTGGGGGTAAATGTGGTTTGCTGAATAGACCATACTTCTACCAGATAGCAAAGAGGTTGGACACTTTAGGCATGTCATGAATTAGGGCTATTTATATTAAAAAATCATCTGTTGAATTCTTTCATGTATTAATAGGTTTACTTGAGGTGTATGTGTGGCATTTCTTTAGTCTTCATCTCCCTTGTATGAGTTGCATAATACTTTCTCCAGGTGTACTTTATTGTCTGGAGTTTCATTGGTTTTGTTTATTCTTCTCTGTAGGAACTGATAATGAGCCTGGAAGTCATGCAATAGAAGGTACACTGCAAGAGCCCGGCACAGTTGGCAGTGAGGAGCAGAATGAAGATGCTGAAACTGATTCTGATTGTGAGGCCTCTGATACAAATGAAGAGCATGGCTTGGGTGTGAATGGTCAATCTTCTCTAAAGGCACTGGCACATGCAAGGTTCATTTGCATTATGTTATTTGACATTTTTCTGTACTATGCATTTTTGTTGTATTTTATATTTTTATCATCTTATCTACATTACATATTGAATTAAGATAACTTCTCTAACTCATGCTAAGGCATGGTTATTTTAATTCTTTTGTGAGCTTGTCATTCTAATGGACTGAATATAACTTTCATCATGCAGTTCTTTTAATGAACACTTTGGATACAAGTTGTCAAAAGAAGAGGTTGACAATCTGTCAAAGAAGAAAGGGAAATATAAATGGGAGGTACCTGCTGTTGACATGTCAAATTGCAAGTGGATGGGAACTGGAGAGTGTTTCCTCCAGGTATGTGTTGAAATCCCTTTCAGTTGTTGGTCTGCTTCAAATTGGTTGACTATCCATCTAGCCAACGTATACTTTTTCTTTTTATATGAAGAACAATGAGAGAATTGATTTTCTAGATATCTGTGCGGATATAGCTTGTACAGGAATCTATTTTGTTCATGCAAGCTGTCCGTAGTTTCAGAGAACAGTTTGCTCTCTCTTTTGTGTGTCACATTGTACTTGGTTGTAGTCTCTTTTCTTTTGTATTAAAGAAATATATTTCTATATTGACGAATTGGACCACATTGATAGGATAGTTTGACACTTTTAAATTAGCCGTGCCTGGGATGTTTTTGTTACACCTCAAAGAGGAAGATCTTTAACTTTTGCAATATGATGTCATTTTTTAAGCTTGTCACATCTATCCCTTTCTCTTGACTTCGTCTTTTAGACATTTTTATTTCATTAACTTTGATGACTCTTGAGGGAGTGGGTTAAGTGGGGTTCAGGTATGCCATGAGAATTGCTGGATTCTTCCCTATGTCTCTTTTGCTATAGGGGATAATCCTTAAGTCTGTTATTTTAGCCTAATATTTAAATGAATCAATTTCAGACCGAAAATTGTGAATTTCTGTGTATACCATGAGAGACATAACAGGCCATTATTCAATCTGAATTTTAGCTATTATTTAAGTGAATCAATTTCAAAATATTGTGTTAGTGTGTGCTCCTACTGCTGTCTCAAATACAAGAAGCACACCTTGTAGAGACAGGATTAACCTGGGAGTTTTCACAAATCATTTCCCTAGACAAAATAAAAATTGAACTACTGCTAGAAGTAATTTACATGGTGCTCATCCCAGCTTGCTTACTATACATTTCCCTTATTTGTTACAATCCTGGAGCTGGCTATATTTGAACTGCTTGTTCTGCAATTTCGGCAAGCTTTCTGTGTAATTCATTATTTTCTGCAGGAGGTTAATCCGTATCCTCATTATGGTCTCAAACCAAAGTTGTATGATCACTGGTTGGATATTTACAAGACATCTGGAGGCAATGATTTCCATTCATCTAAACAAATATCATTTTTCTCTCTGTGTAAGTATACCCCATGAAAGGATTCTTGGAAGTCTGTAATTTTTCTTGCCAATGTTTTCTTCATGTATATGTCAAATTCAGCTATATACCATTAGTTAATATGATGATATAATAGGATTTGATGTTGGTGCCATGTAACTGCATGACTTGGCTTGCTCTAGTTTCATTTAAACGTTCCGTGTTTGATATTTTGCTGTAACTCTGTCATGTCTGTCACCTGTTCTGTTATGGTATAAGTTTAAAATGATGTTGATACACTGGCATATATATTCTTACCCTTGTCACTGTTTTTTGTCGCAGTAGAAAATAGTATGACTGCAATTAGGTTGATATTGATTCTTAATTGACCTTCATGTTGCAGTTTGGATCCATTTTGTTATCGTGGCTAACACGCTCTTTCTCTTTTTAGGCAACAGCTATCGGGATATACTGCACTCTAACAAGAAACCTTTTTACCTCAAAGGCCTGGAAGAGGACTCGAACGTTATGGACTCATACCTTATGCACTCTGTGTGTCCATGCTTCTATCTCTTGTTCTTGAGAAATTTCGCTTGCTCTTTTATGTTAGAATTTTGAGTTCTCATTTGTTCATAATGATGAAATAAAGAATGTATCTTGCAGCTAAATCACATCTTCAGGACGAGAGATCTTGTAACAAAGAATGATGCAAAGGTGGCAAAGAATAAAGAAAGTGCTGAGGAGGATCTACTTACTGGTGATGTTTTTCTTGATCGAGGATTTACTCGTCCTAAGGTGGTGTTCAGTACTGATTGTGCTGTATTCTTATGTGGCTTGCCTTTGCACTTGCTATTGTAATTGTTAAATGGTTTTCTATGTATAGACTGGGTTGGCATATAAACTTAAATTTATGAGTTGCTTTGTTCCTTTCCTTTTTCATTTTATCTTCTTTTCTTGGGTCAGATTTCACTGCTGGGGAAAAAGTTTGTGGCGATATAAATTGTGTTACCATTGGTTTCTTTTAACATGGTTTCTAGAACTGGTCTTCCACAATTTTATCGACACAAAAATGGCAGAAAGATTGGGACTTCCATTATCAACAGATTGAGTTGTCATTAGTACTACTGTTAAATCCTTGATTGCTTGACTGAAGGCTTCTATATTGTTTAGTCAGTTTGTACCATTGTGTATACTTTGATTATTCAATTTGTAACATAAGTTCTGATTATGCATGCTAGGTTTTGCTATTATTGCCACTGAGAAGCATTGCTCTTAATGTTGTTAAGAGGTTAATACGACTGACCCCTAATGCTTACAAGGTATTCATATTTTCCCTTATTTGTTATTCATTTGCAAATGCCTTGAATATTTCTTAAATATTGATGTAAGTATCACCAATGTTAGTCTCAGAAGTATCTTGTCACTTGTCAAAAGGAAATATGACTGAAGGGTTCTTTAACAGTTCTTACCCTGTCTGTTTATACCCTCATTTCCGAATTCTCAGGTGAATGTGGAGCACTTTGACCGTTTCTGTGATGAATTTGGAGCTGGAGAGGAAGAAGAGGAGGACAACAATGATAAATCAGAAAGTAACCATGGCACTGGAAAGTCAAATTCTCAAAAGTCCAAACCTAGTGATTTTCAATTACTTTTTGGTGGAAACAAAGATGATGACTTTGCAATAGGCATTAAATTTACAAGGTATATTAATTTCATATATACTAATGGTATGTCTGAAATTTCTTCTATGCTGAAAACTGTTAAATTAAACTTTCTGTTATGGTTGGTTTAGTAAGTGTATCATTTACTTTTATTATGCAATCTGAAGAGAATCATGAAAAATATTGCATCTGAGGAAAAGATAATGAATACATCTTGGGACCATAAATGGAGATGAATATTCTTGGATTTTTCTTGAAAAACTCAAGATTCAAAGACTGCAATGTAGGTGACACAAAGATTATTACATTATGTTTTACTACTAGGTCTTAAACTTTGATTTTGGCAGGACATTCAGCAGTTAATATTATTTACAGTCTTTTTCTTTTAATTTAAAATTTTATATTGTTATCACTATTAAATTTTATGTAGATGATTGGCAGCGAGATAATGAAATTGCATGTTACTCATTAATCATGTTATCTTAGTTAAAACTTTTCCCGCTTCTGTTCAGGAAGAGCATAAAGTTATACAACGATTTCTACTCTTCAGACGTGATTGTTGCTTCTCCTATCAACTTACTTGCAGTAAGCATTTACCTTTACATGCAATCTGAATACTACAAATTTTGTTTTTTTGTTCTGTTTTGCTGATTTTCATGGTGTAACTTCTAGTTCTGTTATTGATTCTGTTCTCATGGTAAGCCACTAAAAACATGGTAAACCCACTAACCAACAGTGATTTTCGTCAAAGTAGAATCTTCAAAAGTCTGCCTCATGTACATCAGGATGAGAAAACGTATAGACCTCATCTCCTTTTTCCGTTAAACCCTATTTCCATCTTGAGATGCTTTTTAATGGGCAAAGGTTTTTTTGCATCCTTGAGATAGTGCTTAATCTCAGAGCTCTTCATTACTTGGTTTTGTGGCAGCCATGATTTCTGGAAATGCACTTTGTTAGTTATGAACAAGGTCTGAAAGTGTTTCACCAATGTAAATTGCCTGCCAGAAGTAGCAAGAGTTTGTTTTTGAGATGCCATATTGGTGCCCTTGTTTTCTGGAGTCAACAGGAATCGGTGGCGGGACTTTTTCCTTAAAACCCTTCATGAACTATAATGTATTCCTTTCATGTGATGCAAAGAAAGAGTTTTGGGAAATCTGCAAATCGTTCAGTGCACTTGAATTTTTATATGTATTGATGGTTAAATTTGAGTTTCATGCTCTAATTACCAGTGAAATGTTATATGTGGATGTTCTGTATTCGTGGGATGTTGTAATAGTCTTCATCTTTTTGTGTTATTTCTATTGTTTGTTTATTAATGCAATTGCATACTTAATTACTTTCAGAAAATTGGAAAGACCGAGAAAAACAAGGAATTGGATGTCGATTATCTTTCTTCTATAGAGGTACAAATCCTTTGTTCAAGTATGTTTAATGATTTATGTTCTCTCTTGCTTCTGGTTTTGCTTGTCCAGTTCCCTTTTCTGCTAATGGAGACACCGTGTTTCATTGGTGTAAACAGGTTCTTATTATTGATCATGCAGATGTAATATCCATGCAGGTATATATATCATGATTTATTAATTACTTGAAACATATATATATTTGCATTTTATTTTATTTTATTGAGTGCACTTTCAGTCTTTATCAATTTATCCATATTTTTGCTTAATTATCTTCCCTTTGCGGTGAACAATATCCAGAATTGGTCCTTTCTGACTTCTGTTGTTGAGCAATTGAACTGCATACCATCTAAGCAGCATGGAACTGATGTTATGCGCATTAGACAGTGGTACGTGTAAATAATTTATTTCAAATGGATACATATAAGCATTCATTTATTTGAAAATATTGTCATTTAGGTTTTGAAACTCGTTCCTTGTTATGTCAAAGACTTCCTATTTTTGCAGAAATTGATTGATTTAGCACATTAGTTCCTGTAAATTAACTCCTAAATATTGTATGTCATGTTCAGGTACCTGGATGGATATGCGAAGTTTTATCGGCAAACGATAGTTTTAAGTTATTATCCTAACCCAGGTAATGGGTTCTGACATTTCCTTTACCAGCCCAAGTTTTGATAACTTTGCATGTGTTTATGCCTGTTTGTGTGTTAAGTAATCGCATATTCAATCATCAATCAGTAATTAAGGCTTTACTTTAGTTAGTGGTTCCTCGTAATCTAAATTAGCATCTTTTATGCATGCATGTATGAAGATTGAAATGTTTCAAGTAATAAAGGCTACATCTGGTTTATCTTTCTTTTTCGTAGCTAAATTATGTTTGTCATTTCTATGCAGTAGTAAATGCATTGTGTGGTGCAACAAGTCTATATTGTCTTTAATTATCCTTTTACATATATTTATCTGTAAAAAATAAATGTCTAACCTATTTCTGTACATTGTTGTTCCAGACATCAATGCTTTTTTTAACCACCATTGTGCTAACTATCAAGGAAAGGTGTGTTGCTATTCTTTGTTTTATTTTCTAATATTTCCATTAGTGTTTTGCATTGGCTTATCAACTTTATTTTCTTTTCCAACAACTAAATTGTTTACTCATATTTCAATGATTAAAGTGTCTAATTGTCCACTTTGTATCTAAGTATCGTGACGTAAATACTTACCTATTCTTTATCATATATAACAAAGTAATCTCCCTTTTATACTTATTCAGATATTTTGCAAAGTCTGTAATATCCATTTGGCTACTTATAATTACAGGTGAAATTGGCATGTGAATATAAAGGTGTTCTCCCTAAAGTGTTGCTCAATGTGCGGCAGGTAAGTCTACCTATTTTTTCCTGTCTTTTCAGATTTTTTAGGTCAAAATAGAAATCCTCCTTACAAGATTATTCTTTCCATGAACATTGATTACTGTAGCAGATTTATTATTTTGATGGAATTGATCTTGGGATTTATATAATGTTGATGCATTTTGTTGCTGTTTAATTTTACAGATTTATGAACGATTTAATGCAGACTCGATTGCAGATGTTGATGATGCTCGTCTTGAATATTTTACTAAGAAGGTAGATGCTGAACAAGTTATTCTCTGGAATGAAAATCTATATATATGCAGTTTAATACTCATTAGTGTCTGTTCTGTTAGGATTCATGAGTTACTTGTAGATATTTTATTTCTTGTTTTGGTCTCTTTCCAGTCTTAGAAAGGTATTCCACTTCCTTCTGATTTAAACTCAGAAGTTTCCTGTTTGTACTAATGTAGTTGGAATTTTCAACTCAAACCTTGTGTATAAATTATTTCAAGTTGGCAAGGATGAGGAACTTATTTATGAAACTGTTTCATACAATGCATGGAAAGGGAATGGAAACAGTATACTCAGTTATTGTGAAGTGATGTAGTGTGTGGTTCAATGGGAGTATGCTAGTGCAACCTTGGTAAAATATTGTATATATGATTGCTCAATACAAGCATGCTCTTTTGTGGGCTTAGTAGAATATTCATATATGAAATTAGTAAAATATTGATATATGATTATGTAAGTGATTTTCACAATGCAGGTATTCCCGAAGATAAAAGATTCAGTTCAGGTATTTATCTTTGTGTGCAACCTGAAAGACGAATTGCGATAGCTTTGAGCTAATTCCCATTATTGTTAAATTTTGTATAACCTTTGAAGTTTTTGGTCATCTATGCAGGGAGGGATTATGCTATTTATCAGTTCTTATTTTGAATTTGTTCGGCTTCGAAATTTTCTGAAGTCACAGAATGCATCCTTCTGTCTACTTGGGGAGTAAGAAGCTCTAGTCTTTCTTGTATTCATATTTTGTATTCATTTATGCATTTTCCTTGAAATGATGGAGTTGCTCACAATCATGAAAATAATGTTAGCTCTGCTCTTCAGTTACACAGAACCAAGTGATATATCTCGTGCACGGGTTTGGTTTTTTGAAGGAAAGCGAAAGATGATGCTCTACACTGAGAGAGCCCATTTTTACCACAGATACAAGGTGCTTAAACTGTTACATGAAATTTGACATATGCTTATTTATGCTGTAGTGCTCTCATATCTCACATGACAGCAGATGGTTAGTGTCAATTACTTCTCACCAAAAAATAAATTAAGTAAATTCAAAATTTAAATAGGACTTGGTTTACTTTCTAGCTATGAGAATGGTTGTAAAGAAATGAAATTTTGGTTGGTGCATCTTGTTAATACATATATTTATTTTTGCTGGTGAGTAGATTCGTGGAATTCAAAATTTGATCATCTATTCTCTACCAGAGAGGAAGGAGTTTTACCCAGAGGTGAGCCCGATACCTCCAAAACTGTTTACTGCCAACATTGTGCAACAGTATTTAGAAAACTCATCTTATTTCTTTGTCCGGATATAAAATAAAATGCTGTTGCAGATTGTTAATATGCTTGAAGGCTCCCACAACATGACGTGCACCGTGCTTTTTTCTCTCTTTGATATGCTCCGGGTAATATTTTCTTTTTTTCCTTCTTAATATCTATATAAATAAATGTATTTACACGGTCAATAATTTCAGTTGATATGTATTCTTGCGCTTGTTATTTCTCTGCTATACAGATTCATTGACAATAGCAAATATTAATTTTATTTCTTTATCCGGATGTCTTAGCTTGAGAGAATTGTAGGATCTGGTCCTGCAAAAAGAATGGTGAAATCAGAGAAGGGAGTTTTTGTTTTCTGCTAAAGCTTTTTGAAGAGCAGCTCAATTTCTTTGGTAACCTTCAGAAGATTAGATCCATTGGGTGGTTGCTCCTTTTACCTTTTATTAATATAAGAATTAACAGTTGAATGTATGATGTATCCTCCAGTTATATAAGCTATCTGGCAATTTGCTTCCCAAGGATTCAGTCTTCTTGGATTCTACCAATCACTGATTCTATACATATGCATATATGAAAAGAACCTGTGAAACATTTCGAATGAAAAGAAGAAATGTAGTCTTCCCCATCTAAAAAAGGGACACAGTTAAATTCAAGTTGGAAAGCCCATGCACGCCGGGAACTTACTGATTCAAGCATGCGATAATAACTTCCAGATCCCCAAGTTTTTATGAATGAAATTACTATTATTGTTAAAGATGCATAATTTAGGATCAAGAGCTTATTTGATACAAGCGGACAAATTATACCCTGTTTTCACAGACATGGATGGATGTTATTAGCCCAAGACATTATTCATCCAATTGATGATATGATAAGAAATACTAACTGGACCCCCCTATCCTCTTCAGTGCTTTAAGAAGATGCACAAGCAATGCCAATGGTTGCCATATTCTGGGAATAATTATGAATCATTCAATAAATTGAACTTAAAAATAGTAAGAACTTCAATACATTTTCTATTCATATGACACAGTAAAACGATTGTTATCCTTCATTTACAGCTAACAAAATTGTGAAACCACTTTTACTTGCGCGAAACAATCACGTCAATTTCCAACCCCAAGAGAATCTTACTCGCTGATAAGTGGTAACCGGGTTGAATTTCATTCACCACATATTTCAACGGAAAAAGACTTCTCCTTTCTTCCATTGGAACTTGATAACCCTTCAACCTTCTATAATTGTTTGTAGAAGAGGACATATGCCTGATCATGCAACACCTTACTAGTCCCAATTGCAGTGACAGAAGCATCATCAAAACGCAGCCATTGGCCATTAGAATAACGGGCATCGGCAGTATAATGCCCCTTCGAGGGATCTCTTCCATGGTGGGTTATTGTAGCAACAAGTTCGTATTTTCGGCCCTGCACACAGACAGTAGAATAAAAACTAACAGCTGATAGTTGCATCTTTAGATGCACACAGAAATTACCATCTTCCATACAAAGCCTAGAATTCTACATTGGGAAATTCAAGTTCCTAGAAATTTGGGCTCGAGAGAAAATCACTTGAATTTAAGAGAGAGAAATCCAAGTATTAAAAATTAATAGCCTTACCTCAGCAGATGGAGTAACTAGAAGCTCCCGACCCAGAACCAATTCAAGAGGAAAATGGACAGGTTTATGCAACTTGGTGCTCCCTTGATTTCCATAACTAAATCGCATCAGGTGCAAAATCATAATTTTTGAGAGTGTCTGTATCTTGACAGATTTTTTGGCAGTCACAACACCGACCTGTAAAGACATTAACAAATGTCAACTTCATGCATTTTAACTCACACATGCATTACAGGATCCATCAATGATTAGAACTCGAAGATAAACATATTACACAAAGCTCAACAAAAGTTGTCTCGAAAAGAAGAGCTCATGGCCTCAGTTATTATTTAAATAAAAAAATTAAAAAAAAAGATACAACATTTCAGTAAATAGTTTCTATATAAAACAGAAATTATACCTAAGAGATGTACATAAGGCGGGCCAGCAGTCGAAGAAACTAATATAAAAACAGCAAGAGACAAACAAAAGCATAGCTCATTTAACTAAAAGCAATTTATCATCATAGAAAATGATAAATATTCCTTCATCCGACAATTGTCAAAATGCAAGTACTCTAAAACATATCAATAACAAGAACAAACACAATCAACACTAATATACCTTTCCAGTTGATGATGTTCTGTATCCCTCAAGATTTTCTGGAGCAGAAAACAAATGAAGAGCATCCTCAATCGTATGAACAGCTTCAGGATATATATCCAGGTGGAGCAGGAGAAATGGTTGAACTGTCGCAGAGGCTTTATTTCCTGACGGATGAAAAATGAATAGGAAGGGGCTATTTTAGCAAATATTACTACGCAAAACTATGTAAGCAAAACCAGAACCAAGGATATTTTTCTTGAGGTTGATAAGAAATTGGCCCACCTTTGGCCTTCACCACGCTTTTCAATTGTCCTCCAAAAATATCACTAAGCTCAGAAGGCATGAAGCTTTGTGTTCTAGTCACAGCAGATTTGTTCTTTGGGCCAACTGTTTCCCACTCATCATCTTCTGCAGAAGAAACTAGAGATGACTTGGCAAAATTACTGCCAACACACCGTCCTTGAAACTTAAGTAATTCATCATGCATTTGATCCATGATGAAACTAAGAAACTCCTGAGCATCTTCCTGCCTGAGAAGGAGAATTATGTCAGAAATTGACTTTGAAAAGATGATTAAGAAAACACAGAAAGTGCACAAACCTCGGTCTGCCAGATATGCTATTTGGCACATCTGGAGTGAAGTTTTTAAGAACAAATTCAAACATGGAAGGACTAAAGGGCCTGCCAATATTGAGCACAGCAGTGTCTTTCTTCTTTGACATTGTACTAGGGGGCATGTCAAAGTCAGAGGCAAACTCAACGAATGCAGCTAATGTTGGATATCCAACCTAACAAAAACAAAATCAAAATCAAAATCAACAAAAACCAAACTACAGGTAAGCATATATCATACTAAACTAACAATATAGAACATTTTATCATCAGCTACTCAGTGTGCATGATCATCAGTTCTATAAAACATTTTTTTAACTAAATTGTAAAAGAAAAACACAGAGAAACTTTGTTACCATTGATAAACAAGTTGCATAAAAGCAGCTTCCTTAAGGAAGAGGGGAAAAAGACAAAAGATGAAAGAAAAAGTGAAAATTCCTGGTGTCTGAACTTTACAAGATAAAAAAATCCACAGAAAATATAGATAAAGCAGGAAATGATTCAATTGAGATAGCCATGAATAAAGCATCTGCATCTTCAAGCATAAATATCGTCATGAATGCATCTAAAGGAACAAACCTTGGGAATATCACGCCTCCTAAGTTCCTCCAAGAGCTGAACAAAAGGGGAACATGACAATAGAGCCTGCAGAGTTGCATTAAGAAAGCATAAATTCCCCGAGTTGATTAAGCCTCGTGGTAGTGAGTCTTTAACAAACTTAACAGCCTCATTTATTGCCTTGCTTGTCTCCTCTTTGGGCCCAGAAATTGATGTATCACTGGCAGTCCCATTCTGATCCCTGCTCTCTACACTTCCAACATCAAGGACACAGAATTTTGAGCTTGGCAGTGTATGCAAGTAACCACCTTCATTTTGGGATAAGTGCAATGAGGTTAAATCAATACCATCTGCTTTCAGACCTTTCACATCATTATTGAGGGCAGGGCTGTTAGTAGAATTCTTAACATGTCCATTTTCTTTTGGGGTTCTAAAAAAGAGATCATTAGGTGCTTTTGTACTCTTCTCATTCTCATTCTTCTTAAGTGGAGTTGAGGGCTGAAAATCAGCCGGTCCATTTGCAATAACCAACTGTCCATTTGGTTTACCATTTGCACCACTCAAGGATCTTGCAGTTTCAAAATTTGAAGAACCAAACTGCAATTCTTTATCTTTCGCAGGCTTTTTCACACTCCCAGATGATTGGCTTCGCAGCAATGATCTGGTTTCATCTTCAGTGAATGAACCAAACACAAATAACTGCATTACAAGAGAAACAAGCAGACAGTAAATAAATGCAGTAAGACATAGAACAAAACCAATGCAGTGAGACATAGAACAAAACCAATGCAGTGAGACAGACCAGCACCAATAATAAGGGTCAGACTAATCTATATTCTGTCAAGTTCTCCAACACATAAACTTCCTGAACCTTACAAATAAGTGAAATATTTTGAAATACAAAAAGGAAAATTAATATTTTACCAACCCAACATACCAGCAGGTATGTTACATCAAAATCAAACCAGTCTTGACTCATTTTCTTAAACTATAAAATATCATACAATCTATGTTTCCCGACATCAATGTACACTTCTACACTTTTTCCGCAACTAGAAGATGTTCAGCTCCTGACTAATAACTCTCCCCTCATAGTTACTCAACATACCTAAAACAAACCTAGCATCACAAATACGCAAAGGAACAACACGTTCCTCAAATCAGCGTAGCACCCAATTATTGTACAATCCAGAATCCAAGTAGGATTTCGCCACTCTAAGCGTGAAAGCATAGCCGCAACAACAACTACTTTCAACTCTCTAGGATATACAAAAAAACTATATTAATTCCTAGCACTCTCTCTATCAAAACCACCAATATACAATTGATTTACCAGGTTCATCCAAATAATCATCTACAAAACCATCCAAGTCCAGTTCACAATATATACATCGAACTTTCCTCAATACAAAAGCACATCAATCAAATAAACGAAAAGCCAAATCACTCAAAGCAAGCAAATACTGACCTTAGAATCACTCATGTTCACTACGAGACAGAACCCCAGAAGCCAAAGACCTTAAATATAACCTTGATTTTTGACAACTATTAGAGAGAGCAAATACGATAGGTATAGAAAAGAGATCAAAAGCAAAACGACCTAGGGTTTGAGAACACCCTGAAGCAGGCAAAGAAGAGAGAGAATTATTGTTGATTGAAGACATGAAAGGACAACGAGAAACTGGTAGAAAATCGAAGAAGGGAGAGAGCATTTAATGGACGAACTCTCTCCTCCTCTTCCTATAACCTCACCACCACGAAGCATCGACTGTGTAGAAAACACACGGATACAATGTCAAAGTTTTGGTTTTTAGGGTTAGGTTTTTGTTTGGTTTTGTCCTGTGAGGAAACGGATTAGGGTGTTGTTTGGATGTCGTGTTAGATAATTTTTCTTTTTTCTAATTAATTTTAAAAAAATTAATTAAAATATCAAACCGACTTATAATTTTAATTAAAAATATTTCTTAAAGTTATTTTAAATTTTTTTCAGAAAAAAAAGGAGTTGGATTAATACTCGAAGGCTGAATTTCACAAATTAATTTCAAACAAATTTCATTATTAACAAATTCAGTGTCATGAAATGGGATATTAGCATACGAGGTGCTAAACTTTTACAAAATTTTAAATATTATTATAATTTATATACTTATATTAAATAAGTTATCATCCTTATTTTATAAAAATATTAAATTTTGTTTTGATTAAAATTATTAAATATCAAATAAAAATAAAAATATCTTCCTTAATTTAATAATTAAAATATTATTTACTGAAAAAATATTAATATGTTTTAAAAATCATAAAATTGAAGGTTTCACTTATTTAATTAAATAATAACTCACGTAAATAATTAAAGTAATGTTATTAATAATTGTTATGTATCATGTAGTGTTGCTTTTATTATTTGATAATTACTGTAATAATTTTTATAATATCACAACGAGTGACTTCTTAAATGGATAGAAATAATATTTTTATTTAAAATATTAAAAATATAATTTTTTTGTAACGTGTATAATTTGTTATATCAAACTTATAGGTATGAATTTATATACAAAACAGTGCTCTAAAATTAATTATTAAAAATAATTTTTTAATAAAGTAATAACGTTTGGATGTCACATAAATAGGAGAAAAGATTGGTTCTTTGATATATTATCAAATGTACATTTTAATCTCAAAAATTTTAAAATTATCAATTTAATTCTCATTTAATACCGGTGATATACGCCTTTTATTCCATATAAATATATAATTATTGTTTAACTTTTTTTTCTATTATTTAATTTGAATAACTGATATAAACAAAATTAGGTATAATTAAAATATAAAGAAAAAATGTAGGACTTTAAGATGTAAATCCCTTGCTAAATACAATTATTATCATCATCATAATAGTAATATAATAATTTATATCCTTGTCAATTAACTCAACCGTATATAATAATAATAATAATAATAATAATAATAATAGCCCGAAAGAAAATAAAATTGCAAGAGGTGTAAGTATAGTTAGAAAGAAAATCCAAAATTAAAAATAATTAAAAAGATATCCTTGCTTTAAGGAAAAAGCATGAACATGAAAAGTCAAATAATGATGATATAATTTAACTCAACCCACAATTTTACCAACCAGAAGAAAGAAAGAAAAGACCTGTAGAATTTCTGTTTCCTTCTTCTCCGTTATTCTCTTTTGCAGCAGCAGCAGCACGATGCCAAACTACTATCAGCAGCATCAGCGCGCCACTCCTCTCCTCTCCTCCTCTTCCTCTTCTTCTTCTTCATCCTCTCAATCTTCCTTCGCCGCAAAGCTTCTTCTACTTCTCACTCTCCTCCCTCTTTCCCTCGCTCTTTTGGCTTTCGTTCTTCAATGGAAAGGAGACTCTGCACTCACTGATCCTACCGCCGCCGTCTCTTCTACCTCTCGCTGGGCCCCACATGGGTCCCGAATTCAAAATCACGAGGTGTTTCCTGGCATGGAGCTTTCCACTCTGTCTCCCAAGGACCATCATTCTTCTTCTTCCTCCTCTTCTGATTGTGTTAATCTGGGACGTACTGCTTCGCCGTCTTTTCCTTATTATAGGGACTGGAAGTTTGATTTCGAGTCCAATTTGAAGCCTAAGGTATTTGTTTTTGCTGATTGTTATTGGGTTTCTGCTTTGGAATTAGTTTTTCTTAAGTTCTCGATCTGAAAGTGATCTGGGTTTTTCTTGATACAATTTTTGGTTACTTGCCGATCTTTGGGACTGATCTGTAATAGGGATTTGCATTTTTTCTACTGACATTTAATAATATATATTTTTTATTTTGTCCACTTTTTAGTAGGAGTTTAATTACCAATATTTTATTTGGTTAGCTTAAAAACCGAGTAAATGAAGAGTAAAATGATTTTCAAAAGTAGGTGACTGGTAGTCGATGGATTACTCTTTGCATTTGTTTCTAAACTGCTTGGATTGGATTGGAAGTTTGCCCGTGGATCTAATTTTTGGCCGTAGGTTTTGATTTGAGATCCAATTATCGTTTGGATACATGATTTATATTTTGCTCATCTGTTGAGTTGGTTAATTTTATGATCTCTCGTAGTGAGGTACTTTATGCATCTTAGACAATGTACCAACTGCAGGGAGAAAGCTTCAAGTGGGAGAGCTTAATTATTTATGTTGGATATTATTCTTTCAGTCATTTGCCCTTTTATAGTTGCAGTAATGCTTGGCTTTAATATGAGTTGCCCATTCTTCTTCTCTTACTATGGATAATGATACTGCAAGGGTTCTATATATACAGTCTTTATATGGTTGAAATGTTTGTTTATAACATTTCGCAGATTTGTATTACAACCAGTACCTCAGCTGGCTTGGATCAGATTCTGCCTTGGATGTTTTATCACAAGGTTATTGGAGTCACAACCTTTTTCCTTTTTGTGGAAGGAAAGGCTGCATCTCCTGACGTATCTAAAGTGCTGGAATCTATTCCCGTGAGTTAATATGACCACCCCTCCTTTCACTGGTTTGGTTTGGACCGTTTGGTTTAGTTTTTCTCTCCTCCAATTTTCTTCATATTCTTGCAAAATGAATTGTTGCTCTTTGTTTTACATTATGCTTCTTGCTTCAAATTTCTTCATGTATTAATTTTTGTTTGTTCTCTCAGGGAGTAAAATTGATATACAGAACAAAAGAGCTAGAGGAGCAACAGGCTAAAAGGTTAGTAGATTTTATCATGTTGGTGGATGAATCCATTATTTGGGACATAGCGGTACTTCTTTTATTCCTTCCTACCTTTTCAGTAGTTCATCTCTGTCTGCATCTGTGATTAATTCCATGTTCAATTTAGAGCATTCATGTTGTTATTTATATTTAGCATAAGCATCTTCTTACGTCGAAGGATTTCAACGTGATCTTTTTCTGATATCTCTTCTGGGATATTTTGGTTCACATAATTCTGTTTGCTTTAATCAGCCGTATTTGGAATGAGACATGGCTCTCAAGTTTCTTCTACAAACCTTGCAATTATGAGCTGTTCGTGAAGCAATCTCTCAATATGGAAATGGCTATTGTCATGGCTAGGGTATGCATTGTGAACAAATGTAGTGTTGTATATTTTAATATTCTTTCTTATTCTCACTGATGGATGAATATTTTTTTTTTATCTTGATCAATGTATCGGTTGTGCAACAAAATACTAGGATGAAGGCATGGACTGGATACTTCATCTCGACACTGATGAATTAATACATCCAGCTGGTGCTCGTGAGTACTCATTGAGGCAATTGCTGCTTGATGTGCCTGGAAATGTGGATATGGTCATATTTCCAAATTATGTGAGTGAACTTATTCAGATTCTCTAAATGTTTTGTTGCTGGTGATATTGATTAGGGAACTTATAACAACTCCAATTCTTTTTCTTTTCTTTCTTTTCTTCTGTAGTTTGGCTTGACATTTATTAGTAATGATTTTCTGTTGGTCAGGAGAGCAGTGTCGAACGGGATGATATCAAGGATCCTTTTAGTGAGGTAATTCTCCTTTATAGCTCAGCTCTAATGCATTTTTCTTGGTTTAATAGATTTGAGTTTTCAAGTTGGAATTAAATATTTGACAGAGATGCATATTTTGGAACTATTATATGGTATGTGGTATCTTGCATCACTTGTGCTTGACAATATTGGATTTGCAAGTATAATACTCTCCACCATTTCTGTGACAAGGTTTTTCAAATGTGTGGGTTCCATGGCAGTTGGGACTGCTGGAAAAACATTGATACCGTCCTTATGAGTTGATTGATTAAATGGGGAGGAGTAGTGGGAAGATATTCTCCTATCTTAAAGCAAGCTTATGCTGATGGTTATGAAATAATTTAAGGATGATAAATGTGCTTGGAATTTTTATTTGGTCCTTATAGAAATGCCGTTCAAGTTATAATTTTTGCTTTGCATTCTTTAGTCTTTGGCAAATATCTTATTTTATCTGTGTGAACAGGTATCCATGTTCAAAAAGAATTATGACCATCTTCCAAAGGATACATACTTTGGCATGTATAAAGAATCAACTCGGGGTAACCCTAACTACTTCTTGACTTACGGAAATGGGAAATCAGTTGCTCGAATTCGTGATCATCTCCGTCCTAATGGTGCACATCGTTGGCACAACTATATGAAAACTCCAAAGTACGTAAATCTATTGTCTTGTACAGACACAAAATTTGATCTCTTAAACTAATGATGTGTTAATACCAGACATGCATGCACATATGATTGCTTGTCACACTTTAAAAAATGTTAGTTTGCATGTGAAGTTGTGTGGAGAGATTTTTATGTTTGTGTAATGAGGATGCTAGCAGTTTGTATGAAGAACATATAATTCTCAGATGAAGAACAAATGATTTTCTTTTCCCTTTTCTTCCTTCCTACCCCAATATTTCAATGATTATCGGTATTGCTATTTGATTATGATTTGGTTTTCCTCTTATCTACTTTAGAATAATAATGTTATCTGGTATTGTCAATTTCAGTGAGATCAAATTGGAGGAGGCTGCTGTTCTACACTATACATACGCCAAATTTTCAGATCTGACCTCTAGACGTGATAGGTGTGGCTGCAAGCCTACGAAAGAGGATGTCAAAAGATGCTTCATGTTGGAATTCGATAGATCTGTGAGTTCGGTGCCTTCTTCCCTGTGTCTTTTTTATATTGTCACTGTTGTCTGCATGTGTGTTTTATTTTTAAACTACATATAATGACAAGCACTGGAGTTTATTCTGGGTTTTAGTTTCTTTTGAGAACTCTTTTGCTGTATTTAAGTAAATGGTATGCATTGCAGGCATTCATAATTGCTTCAACTACAACAGAGGAGGAAATGCTGAACTGGTAAATAGTTAAAAATGCTGAAACTGATTTGATCTCTTCTCTTACTTCATGTTTTGTTTTAATTTGAGTTTATTTGTTTCCCATGAATTAAAATGTTGAATGAATAACTGTTCCTAGATTGAGCTTTTTGGCATTTGCTTTCCTTTACTTTTTCAGTGTCATATATTGATGAATTAATACTTTTGGCCTCTGTTTCTGTCTTAGGTACCATGAACATGTTGTGTGGGGTGACAAGGACCTGAAGATGAAACTCCTTAGGAAGGGCATTCTGACGCGCATATATTCTCCCATGGTAAGCATGATACTAATGTCTTTTAGATAATGCCTCAATAAATGCAAAAATCATAATAAAAAAATTAAAATTTTGATAGTTTTCCTTGATTTTGTTGTAATAGGTAAAACTGATATTAGTTATCTTGCTTAGTATTCAACTGCCCCATCTGTCCGTGGGATCTTTTATTTGTTTGTTCCTTTATAAACATTCTCTTCTGTCTTACATGTCAGGTCATAATACAAGGTCTAAGGGAGTCGGGTGTTTTCAGCTCTGTTGTTTCATCTGCCCAGACAACTCTATCAAAAAACAAGTTTTTAGAATCCATTGAAAGAAGTAACTCCTCAAGAGCCGTTGCCTCTCAATCCCTTTCCTTAAGAAAGGTTGGCGGAAGCAAAGAGTCTCAGGCAACTGTTAGGAAGGTCTTGGATGTTGGTTGTGAGTCTCATGAAGAAGCTGTTCCACCCTTGTCTCCCCCAGGAATAAATTATGACCATATCCTGATTGAATCCTGACATATTTCTGTCATGGTTGCTTCTTCTTTTCTTTCCTCTTCTGATGGCTAGCCAATTACATCTAAATTTTCTCCGAAGAGAGAGGTTTCGGGAGATAAAAGAAAGAGCAGATGGTGATTCTTCTTTGTGGTGTATCCTTCTTTCATTCAATCATTCCTTCCCGATCATTCTCCAAGCGTTGCTGGACATTTTTAAGATAGATTTCTGGTTGTATCTTTTTGGGTATACCAGCTTGATATGTTAGCCAGAAGACCAGATCTGTAATTCTCGTGTATAGTATAGAAACCACAGTTAATACAGTTGAAGGGGGATTCCTTTTCCTTTGTTGTTCATTGTGTAGAAATGAAAAGATTTCACAAGATTCTTTGTTAGTGAGAATTTGGCAACTCGGCTGTACTGTTGCTTCAGATGGGAATTCTACATTTTATGTGTGTGGACATTTACAAATTGATTCAAGTATAATGATCATGGCTTTGTTTTGTAGGATGAATGTCGTTTTTCTTTTCCCCAAAATAATTGTGAAACATGGTCGATGGAATCATCATTTAGAGTAAAGAAAGCCCGCTTGCCTGTGAAATTGAAATGAATATGAAATTTCTGCATCTGGATGAAACCTCGTGCTTGAGGCGACGGGTTCTTGCGGATTAGTGTTTCGTTGGATGGGTTTGTTATTTACACCACCTCATCCGTAATTCTCAATGAATATTGCTGTAAGCTGGCGAGATCTGTGTTCTCACAGATAAGGGAATTCTCACGGCATGCACTCCATCAGTCCAAGTCAGGCTGCCGAGATAGAACTCCGTGTTCACCTGGTGTGTTGTGGAGACTTTAACCTTGTAGGAGATCTTCTTGGTCTCAGCATCGAAGACCAAGACGTCAGGTCTAACTGGTGCTATTATCCCCGACTGGAGGTTCAATGACTGCTTTTGTAAATGGATTTAGGGCCTCCATTTGTTACAGTTCTAGTAAGGGTTATGGAATTCCTAAGACTTGGTATGGTCATGAAGGTACATTTAGGTCTAGATTGGAAGGTTTTCTTCTGTGGCATGTTGTTGGTTGCCCTGCAAGCGAAGAGATAGCAGAGTTGTTGTAGTCCATGGCACAGAGGTACTTGCTGCAACAGTTCTGTTACAGTTCTGTTGTTCCCTAGTGTTATGGGTGTAAGAACTGCCCAATCTATGGTACTTGCTGCAACAGTTAAGATCCATGGAGCTGTGTTGTGAACAGACTGAGACGCAGGTCCAAAATTTCCAGCTCCACAAACAACGGTGATGCCCTTGGCCACAGCATGTAAGGAACCGGTAGCAATCCCATGACGTTATCAACTTCTGAGAATAAAGGAATTCCACTACCAATTGAGACAGATAATATATCAACCCCATCATGTATGGCTTCATCAAGGGCTTTTAGTACATCGGCAGATGAGCATATTCCCCTCTTCACATTCCAGCAGACCTTGTATATGGCCAAACGAGCACCAGGGAACTACCTCTAAGAGTACCAGCAGCGAGGCCTTTGTAGCCAACATCGTGCACAAAAGAACCTGCGGCGGTGCTGGATCTGTGTGTGCCATGTGTATCAGCATCTCTTGGGGACAAGTACTCTGGCTTTTCGGATGTGTTTAATTTGCCATTCTCCACAAGAAATCCTTGGATGAAGCAACGGGCTCCAATGATTTTTCTGTTGCAGTGTGTTATGACATTGAATTATTCACCTGATTCACAAGTCCCCTTCCAGCGAGATGGGATTGGCCCAAGTCCTTCATCACTGAAAGCTTTAGACTTTGGCCATATGCCTGTTTCCTTAGATGACTTCTTTGGGTCCTTAAATGCAATTATTTATATATATGTATGTAGAGAGAGAGAGAGAGATTAACCTGTATCAAGACTCCTATGATAACTCCCTTTCGCAGGTTACTATTCTGAAGGAGATTATTCGCAGAATGAGAAGACAGGCCCAAGAAATCCCAATCCTGGTTGTTCGCAGTCTGAGAATACTATTTGGTATGACTCGAACAACACCAGGTAACTCTAAATGCGATTATGATTCAAAACATAAGAACATTAAATATCAAGAACTTCATAAAGAAAGCATTCAAGATTTAGACATAATCATATAATTATTCATTGCATTGATAATTTCAAATAATGTGACAGAAGAAAAGTAAAAGACAATAGCGTTTGTTTAAAGAAGCACCAGATAGCTCTTGCGCTTGGGCCTCTGTAAGCTTAGCTGCAAAACCAGAGAAGCCATTTTTGTAATTGTAGACCATTAATTTTGTGGCCTCTACCTTACTGCAACATTAAAGTTGTGTAAAAATTATAAGACACACACAGGATATTCATTTTTTTTGTCTTGTATATACATATATAAAATAACTAGCTTCATCGAACACCATACCTCCCCACTATGGTGGCAAGCATTTCATGATGGGTTCTGTGACTAGCTGGGGATCATCATGCTTCTGCTCTCCCAGATATACAATATGAATCTGTTTACAAAAGAACCTGTTTACAAAAGGAGAGAAAAATGATCAGATAAGCTAATGCAACTGACACTTAATGTTCATCTATTTTATGAATGGAAAACCCTGTGCTCCATTTGAAATGCTTAAACAGTACATACATTGTTTTTTGCCTCAACATTTGTCGGCACAAGCTTTGCCCATGGAGAACTAATACAATAGTACACAGTAGCACAAACAATGACATTATGTTGTTGGACTTGTTTAAAAAAATATGAATCAAGAACTCAAAATTAGAAGTCTCTAGGACATATGAAAACTCGATGTTTCTATGGTATTTATGGAAGTTAGCTCTTCCTAATACAAACATATATATCTCATCTCACAGGCACAATTTGGACACCACGAACAAATCCTAAAATATCGACATGTCCCCTTAATAAATTATCCATGCCTAGATGGTTAACTTCAGTTGCTTCCTTTTACATGATGCAATAGACATATGAATCAGGGCAGCAGAAAATATTTCTATAACACAGTACAACAAGATACAGACTAAAGGTGTGGCCAAGCAAGAATAATTGGCTGGTTGATGGCTTCTCGGATTTTGAGAGGTTCCACTTATTAAGTCTGCACACAGCATTACGGCGTTTTCTGTAATTAAGCTAAAAGTACATGTTAAAACAACTGCATGTAATTATTAGCAACTCACATTAAAACATAATCAATAATTCCTTAGCCTTTGAACTGTGGTTCAATAACCTCTTGATTTTGAAGCATTCTTTGTCTTCTTTGTCCAGAAAGTTGAACGGTGGTGTAAGCAGCATCAGTATCGAATATCATTTGTGATTGACAGATTGAGGGACCTACTTATACAAATAGAAAATTATATCACTATTACAGAAATAACAAGAATATAAGGACACATATGTTATTATCCAAAATAAATATATAATGATTTTTACTGATAATTAATATTAATAAAAGAAAAAAGCTTTTTTTTCAGTTTTTATTTTATTTTTGAGAAAAAGTTTACATACGTCACCTGAGATTTATGAAAATTCTAATTTAATAAAAAATTTATAAAAAATAATATAAATCTCTTTTATAAACAGTAAATTTATCAAAATACTTTAAATTTATTTTTTTAAATTATAAAATAAAATTACCAAATTTTAATAAAAAAAAGTAATACTTTAACTATTATATTAAATATATTCTAAATATATATTTTTTATTTTTTAATAAATAACTCTAAGAGAATGTATATTTAATAATTTTTAATAATTAAAATTATTTTATTATTATAAAAATTATAGTTAAAAAAATCTATATAACAACTTGAGTTTAAAATTATTATCAAATAATAATAAAATTATTCTTAAATATTAAAAAAAAAAAATAAAGAGTTATAAAATAAATTTTTTTTTAAATTTTAATTTAAAAATTATTTGTAAGTATTGTTAAATAAAATAAATTATTTTATTTAAAAATTTTTAATATTTTGTTTTTTAAAATTTATAATTTAATAATAATAAGAAATTTAAATTTAAATTATAATATAAATTTTAATGATTATAATAAATTTTTTATAGTCAAAATAATTATAATTATTATAAATTTTATTTATATATTTTAAAAGAGTTATATATTATAAATTAAAAATATATTTTAAAATTTATTTTAATATAATAATTTGAAATTATAACATATATAATAAGTATAGTAATTAATTAAAATAATCTTTTCTCCTTTTCCCCTCCCTTTCCCCTCTTTTCTTCCCTTTCTTCTTTCTCCGCCCCCTTTGTTGTACCAACCTTTTCTATCCAACTGAATTTTTCGGAGAGGGCTGTGGAATTTTCCCTTTATTTTCGAGAAAACAAAAAATTAAAACAATTAACGGCATAACAACTAACAAGCGTGTACAGACTTCAAATCGTAATGGCGAGTCTCCTCATCCCCACCGCGCTTTCTCCCACTCCGCCTCTCTCCTCCGCCGCACCGACACGTGCGTCCTTCAGGCCCTCGCACGTGCCATTCTATCGGGGAATTTATTTCTCCCGTAAAACCAGAGGCATGACGGTGGTGACGCGTGCGGGGCCCAGCACCAGCAGCTACGTGTTCGCCTTCGTGCTTCCCCTTTCACTTCTGGCTATCACCATTTTCACTTCCATAAAAGTTGCCGATAGACTTGACAGACAATTCCTTGAAGAGGTATTTGACGTTATTCTGCAACTGGGTTTTCGTTATTTTGCGAATTTTACACGCTAATTTCCGTTGAATTTGCTAAATTTGAGCAGCTAATACTCAAAGAAGCAATGAGGGAAGAAGAAGAAGAAGACGACGACGAAAACGAGGATGAAGACGATGATGTTGAGGTTTTTGTGGAGGAGAAGTTGGAGGAACCTGTGCTTCCGCGAACTAGAAACCGACCCAAAAAGGAAGTTTAGATTTTTTTTCATGCGCAGAGTGAGAAATTTTCATGGAGTTTATAATTCCAGTTTCAGTATATGGTGTTCAGAATATTATATGAATTTTAGTTCTAGTTGTGTATATCTATCAGGTTGAGCCTTGAATTTGATATTCTATTACATGATTATGGAAGCAGAGAATGTTGTTTAGAAGGGAAGGATACTAAACAAATAGTCTGTAGATTTTTTGCACCAATTTGGAAACAATTATTTATAACTTTATACAGCAACACTGTCCTATTTGAGCTCCTCGGTAAATCTCAGCTCACAAGAATGTGTGTGTCAACAGAACCCTTTGGACCTTGAGACAACCAAGAGAATGTGGCGATGATATCCATCCGTGACAGAAACTTCCGTCAAGCTCTAAAATTTCTTCTGATCATCGAGATATCTGCCGATTGGGCAAGCTTCAAATACCACATCTGAAACAGGGGATCAGTATTTTGTTAACGTTTTGATCGGGAAAATCAACTTAAAGAATAAACTTCGGAGAAAGCTACGCTAGATGAGTATAACACCAAAGAAAATTAAAAACCAGTACCTAGTTTCTAATTTAACGAAACAACAGTATAATCCCGAAGTAGAAGGCTTCAATCTTGCTAGCATCAACTTTGCTGTCGTCTTCCCCGTGTGTTAAAGCAAAAACTGTCATATGCAACCGTGTCGATCAACATTTAACCTTCCGGTGTGACGGAAATAATGCCCGACACCTAAGCACTCTTCGTTTTATCTACTCATTTGAGTGGCACCATAAAGTTCATTTTCAATATTCTGCAATTTCTTGTGAAAACTTGTCTAGTCTAATCCCAATATTGCACACTGACACAAGCAAAAGTGATAACAGGACATATGCCATACATCTATCCGCATTCATAGAAAATCAAGAGTAAGGGCTGGATTTACTCAAAATAGGGTACCTGGCTTCAGAATTTCAACTAGAGAGAAGTGTGCTACCCTTTGCTTTCAACTTGGATTCCAATCCAAAAAATTTCAGCCCCAACATTACCAGATCTGCTGTCTTCTTCTTCATGTGTTCAATTAATATTTCATCATACACAATTGTATTGGCTTCTGTAAGAAGTTTGTGATCTCTTAAATTTGCAAAAACTTTCCTTGCCTCTTCCAATGTCCCATGCTTGCACATGCCAGAGATTATAGAAGAACATATAACATCATCTGGAGGGCAACCTTCTTGCATCATCTCATCTAGCACTTCAATCACCTTCTGGGCATCACCTGTTTTACACATATGAAGAATAGCAAGTGTGTACTTAAATTCTGGGGGCCCACTAGTAACATTGCCTAAGCAATCGCAAACTAGCATCATAGCAGCATCAATCTCTCCAATTCTGCAGAGCCCTTTAGCTAGAGAATAATATGCAGCAACAGAGGGAATCTGAGACATCTCAATTATTTTATTATGACACTCGCAAGCCTCTTGGACACCCCCGTTTTCAACAAAGCACTGGATTGCAATACTATAAGTTGTTGAATTGAGCTCAAAATTCAAAACTTTCATTTCATCGAATAGTAATAATGCCTTCTTCACCTCTCCAATCTTCAGGAGAGCCCCCATAAGTATATTATAAATTGAAACACTATTATAACGTTTCCCCTTTAATTCTTCAAACACTTTCAAAGCCATCATAACCCTTTCCTCGTTTCCAACTAGAAACTCAAAAAACTTCTCAAGATCAGCAACTACACAAAACTTCAACTTCTCCATTTGAGCGAGCAACTTACAGAATTCATCCATCCTCCCCATTTTGGCATAACAAAGCAACAATGGATTCACAGTTGCAAAGTCTGGCTCGAGACCATCTTGAACTGTAACTTCAAAAAGCTTGTAAGCCTTATCAATTCTCTTAACATTACATAATCCTTCAATTATTGAATTATATATCCTCAAATCAGCTCTATACCCTGACTCCACCAAATCCTTCAACAAATCACATGCCTTTCCAACTTTCCCCTTTCCCACAAACTCTTCAACCAAAACTCCATAAATAGCCCTATCAATCAAAATACCTTTCTCCTTCATTTCCCTGAACAATTCATATCCTTTCTCCACCCTCCCTCCTTTGCACAACCCGGTGATCAATGTCACATAAGCCATCACATCAGGCTCAACCATATCTTTTCTCATTTCCTCCCATACAAGCAAACATGCATCCAAGTTCCCCTCTGAAACCAACACCTTAATCATTGCTGTGTACGCAAAAACATCCGGTTTACACAAATTCTCTCTCATTTTCTCCAAAATCTCAAACATTTCCTGAATCCTTCCTGCCTTACAGAATCCCTTGACCAAAATCATGTAAGTAACACTCTCCTCAACCAACCCATGTCCTTTAAAATCCTGGTAAACAGATACTGCTAAATCTAAATAATTTGTCCTAACTAATGCATCCATGATTCTATTATACAAAAAGATCCTGGGCACAAGTCCAAACTTTTTCATTTTTTGGTACACATAAAAAACTCTAAGTCCTCTATTACAGTCAGAATGCATTCTAATTAAGATCTCAAACTGCTTTTCTGTAGGTGGCTTACCTTGCGAGTCCATCAGCTCAGGTACTTGATCAGCAGCACGAAACGCATTGTTCCGATTCAAACAATAAGCCAAAGCGTTGTAAGCAGCGAAATTGTGACTGTAACCCTTCTGTTTTCCCACCCAATGGAAGAATTTCGAGGCGAGTACAGGGTTATTTTCGAATTTTAGCACCTCAGCCACGAGGTCTGGAGTAACGCGGCGGAGCTTGTTGAGTTGGGTCACAACTTGTGGACCCCACTGGCTTTGGTTCTTGCGGAAGGCGTCGATGATAAAGCGGGCGATAGGAGATAGACGTTGCGACTGGGTGTGGGAGAGGAAGATGGGTTTGGACGGCGGCGTTGGAGTTTGATTGGAGAGATAATGCGGGTCCCATTTTTTAAGATCGAAGGAGTGTGATTGGTCGGGCTGGGATTTAGTTTCCGGTCTTCTAATAGATTGACGGTTGGAAAAGAGGCCGCCGTAGACGGTAGGTCGATTTTGAGAGGGTTTACGGTAGCCGTAGAAAAAGTAGGGTTTTAGCGGTCGTTGTGGGGTTTTTGGCGGCATTTTCGGCTCTCAGACTCGAGCAAAGTTTGAGACGGTTTGTAATTGTACGTTATGAAGTGTGGTCTTTTTATCCTATTTGATGATATAAAAGTATAATTCATTCAGAGTTGAAGACTGGAAAAATGTAAATTTTGGGATTGAAACGATCTGAAAAAAATTGTAGAACTTCTCTCACTCTTCAACAGCCAAAAGGTAATTAATTGAATATGCTTTTTTATCTATCTGGTGTGAAAAAAATGCACACAAAAAACACATATAATTAGCCCTCTATCATGTGCAGAGAAATAAAACAAAAAGAATTGCCATAGCTTGACTGGGTACAAGAGTCTATTCTTACATCACTAGGTACTCAGGTACAAAACTGCACTCTTTTGTTGGCATTTCTGCTCCTCCAGCATTGTCCGGATCGATTATAATCCGGAGCATTCCCTGAGCTTTTGTAACTAGTAAGTTGAGAACCTTCCCTCTTCCGGAAACTTCCATTCCAGGCTTCCCAATTTCCATCACTTCTTCCAAACTCCATATGTTTTGGCTCATTATTATGATTGTCCCGCTGTTTCCAACCCCATGTATCGTCCCCATTATTTCTCCATCCTCTATCTCGAGCATCGTCCCCATTATTTCTCCATCCTCCATCCCAAGCACTGCCCCTCCCATCTTTAAATCCGGTATCTTCAGGATGCCTCGTGCATTTTGTAAAATTGCGCTTCCAAGGATCATCGCCACTATCCAGGTTCCAGGACTTCTGCTGGCTCCAACACCAAGAATTATTCCCTGAATCTCCCCATCCTCCATTATCCTTCACAGCGTCAACCCCCTGACGGCTTCGGTCCCAAGGATTGACATGATCTACCCCCCGGTTCCAAACCCATAACTTATCACCATCATTTCCCCAGGTATTTTTTTTTACAGCTTCATTGCCCTGACTAAAGCTGAGCTCCCAGGGATTATCATCATTATTTAATTTCTTTGCATCATTGTTCTGGTTATTTTCATCCAACTGCTTCCAGCCCTGTATTTTATCCTTTACAACATCATTACCCCCAGTAATATTGCTCTCCCACGGATTATCATTGTTATTTATATTCTTCAAATCGTTAATAGCTTTATCCAATTGGTTCCAGCTCTGTGTTTTACCCTCCAAAGCGCCACCATCCTGCTTATTGTTGTTACACTCCCAAGGATTAATGCTACCAGAATTTCCATGTCTAGATGCTAAGTATCTCAACCTTTTGTTTCTTCGCCCAACCTTCACATCTTTTTCTCCTTCATCAGGGGCAAAGTATACAGATTCTAAGTCCTTAATCAGTTCTGGAGCAATATCAGGATTCCAATCTATTTTGTCGATATAAATATCTGGATCAGGGATAGAGATTTCACAGGGGAAGCCATTGATCCGTGCCCAAAAGCGTTCTTTCGCATTTTGAAATGCTTCTTTGCCAGCTGAGTCATCCCAACTTAGTACACTGTTGCTGTACATAAACTTCTGTGTATCCACAACCTTCTGCCATGATACCGACCCAATTAAAGTGCAGAATTTCTTTTCCCATAAAGGCATACCATCTTCACAAAACCCTGTTGGTGGAAGAAACTAAATTAAGAATATGAACCCAAGGAAAGCATTAAAATTGACAAATACACAAAGACCATGACTGGAAAAACAGGATAGAATGCTTTTTGACATCAAGAAATCTTATAAAGAACAACATAAATCACATTTACCTGGCGGTCTGACGATGCCTTTTTTCTTATAAAAAATAGATAGATGGAAATAAACCAGCCTAAGTGATTGAAGTAAACATGGATTCGTTGTCATTTCTAAATATTTTAAAAAACAAATATTTCCTCCACAAATTAGGAAAAAATCATGTAGTGATATAATTCTGCACCAATTTATACCTATTTTACTCGAGCAACCACAGATATACCATGCAAAGCCGCCCATTAAATGCAATGCAAAAGGTTAGTCAATCAGTTGATCATCTAGAACCTAACACTGTTAATGCACTGTTAGAAACCAAAGAGCCAAGTGTTTCCATCCAATTAACACCCGAAGGGAAGCGACAACTGCACGATTTACAGCGGTTACGGACACAAACATTCTCTGACATTCGATGAAGTTAAGGAAACAAAACAAATAACACTTGCACATTGGTGGAATCTTAGAATGAACCAAAAAAAATTTAAACAACCGTGGGCTAAAAATACACTATTCCGCTACTTCCAATCAACATTCACAATGATCTTCAGTTTCAATAATCATATAAGCAAAGCTCATTAAACCTAACCTAAAAGTAATACAAATACAGTCGTTAACAATTTGCCCTTCGATACAAACCAAATCAGTGACCATTCTAACAAATAAAAGGAAACCACATATGGGATAGAAACAATCAAAACAAAGAATTCGTAGTTTGTTTCACTTTCTTGCTACTTTGTTCAATGCATATATGCCCTGAATTCAATCCCATATTAATTTCAAAATCTCAAGCTCTCATCTTTACCAACAATTTCACAAATACTACTGATACAATCGCATACCGCAGCTTAAACTCATCAAGAAATCAATATAGCAAGAACAATCCTAAACTGCCCAATTCACATAACAGATTAAATTAACAATATACCTGAAGAAGAAGGCTCATTGTCGTATGAATACGAAGGAGGCGAGTTAGGCGCTTTTGGTCGATAGAAATATCTACGTCGATTTCTCCAGTTTCCCATCTGAAGCCAACACACCAGAAAAACCTTAAAACTCAAAAAACAATTAGATTCGTGCGAGACAGAAAGAAAGTCGAGCAGTTAGAAGAGAAACATTGTACGGGAGAAAATCCTGGGGAAATAACCAAAAATGCCCCCTTTATAAACAAAATTCAAATATGCCCACCCAACATAAATTCAATCAAAAATGTCCTAAATATGTCAATTTGGACAAAATTACCTTTATACCTATAATCAAAACACTTCTTCTTTAACTTTTTCTTAACAAAAATGAACACCAACCCACCCCAGTCGAAAATCTTCTTGCTGCATACATTGTGTTAATTTCAATTGAATGTTGTTACTAAATCGTTTTCCATTCAATCTACAAGTTTCATTTTAAATGTAAACATATATGATAGTTAATATTGGATAAGAAGTTTGGGAAACGTTGAACTCGTTGTGGATACTACTTTCGAGTATGATACTATCGAACTCGAAAGTAAATTTCGAGTAGGTGATTTTTACCTTACTCGAAAGTGTTTGTTGCAACAATTTTAAGTAAACTCAAATTTCACTTTCGAGTAAGATAATAATTACTTACTCGAAACTCACTCCGATGTTGGAAGGTGATTATTGGCTTGAAAGTAAACAAAGGCTCAAACGTGAAGGAGACAAAAAAGAAGTGTTTTAATTGTAGGTATAAGGATAATTTCGTCCAATTTTATACATTTAGGGCATTTTTGATTAAAATTATGTTGGGTGGACATATTTGAATTTTATTTATAAAAGGTGGGCATTTTCAATTATTTTCCAAAATCCCTTCTAAGTCCGACGTCTGGGTACTTTGGCGTTGGAGTGATAGCGTTAGACGCATTTTACAGAAATGTCTTTATTGGCAACCGATTACTCCATTTCTGATACGACGTGCCGTTTGAAGCCTAGACGACACGTTGGATATTAATGTACGGCATGTCGTTTCTAAACCAAACGACTTAACCGCCAAAAATAAAACGGTTTGTTCTCCTATCGTTCAGAAGATAGACAACATATCGTCCAAAAATTAGAACTTACATGCAAATGCAATACAAACAAGATTCTTTAATTTTTAGGATTAAGTGAAACTTAATTACTGTAGACTAAATTGTTTGTTAATATAATATTCATATTAAAAGAATAGTTTGTATTTATATAATTATTTTTCATTTTTTAAAAAGAAATTCAAACTTATTGAAATCACTTAAAAAAAATTATTAATTAAATTGGTAATTGACTAGTACCTACAACCTATATATAATTGTAATAATATAGAGTCAATGAATGAGCTTTTTGTTGAAGCCAACCAGATAAAGATACTATGGATTCTGTGATGAATAGTGATATCTTTTGTCATTCGAAAATGTATTTAACACAGTACTAGTTATTTAGCATACCATCATCAAATATTTTTCTTAAGGTGACATTCAACAGATAATAGACAGCCCAAAGAAAAATGTTTGTATATGTATGATTGATGAGAACAGAGGCAAAGATGAAGAAATTTTAGGCACTGTAGAAAAGGAAAAGGAGAATAATAAATTATTCATTCCTATCACTGAGTGGGAGTAGTCAGTAGTGTTACTATTCTTATGGGTCCTTACCAAAAGCTGTCATTCTCCCTTACAGCACAAGGCTGCTTTGTTTTCTTCTGCACATTCTCTTATAATTTTTGCACATTCTCAGAACCCACCAGTCCCACCCCACTTCCCTCAATAATTCAAACAGTTTCTCCTCCAATTCCTTGTACTTATTAAATTTTTTTGAGGAATAGTTTACGTTTCTTTTTAGAAAGAAAGAGAAGTGATTGTTTCCACTCTTTCATTTAACATTTCTACATAATTCATTCTTTTAAATATTATCACTCGAATAAAAATTCAATGGTTGATGCTTCGATTGAATCATTGCCACTTATCAGGGGCTGTTTGTGTATGCTACAATTCTAACATGCATAACTTGTACCAATAATACATCTAACTATTAACATTATTGCATTTACTGGATCCAAGTCTTTTTAAGTTTATCTAAGTACGAATCCTTAGAATCCTCATAGTATGTACTGAGCTGCTCTTGTATGCTACAATTCCCCATGAGAAATAAGTCAAGGGTTATTTAGTAATTTTGTACCCAACAGACATTTGAACATGTCTGTTGCAGTAGATAAAAGCGAAGGTGGGAAAAAGATGGGAGGACCCATGAAACTGAAAAGCATTTTCTCATAATTCTCAGGTTCTATTCAAGAATACAAAATGGTCCAGCCTTTTCCTGCACATTTGCTTGGCTTAAAGGCCCACAAGCTGAACAGATGATGAAACTCATCATGCAAAGGATGAAAATATGAATGAATGATTGAATTTGATATTACAAACATACCAGCTAAGATTATTTCCATCAATTTGATGACTTTGTGGTTTCAGTTTCCCAAGAAAAAAACATTTGATGGAACTCCTTTACCACCACCAGTCTTGGTATTTGCTACAATAAACAATGGTTGATCTGCATTCAAGGCAAATCTTCTCAGGTTCTTGCCAGCAGTATTTTTAGTTTCCAAGGACCAGAACATTTTCAAGTGGTGATTCTTGTTTCATTCACTGAATCTCGAGATTCCAGAAGATGGTAAGAGATTTTATTACATTATTTTCAAAATCTACATCGATATAAGCATTCTGCTTTGGTTTTCTGATGCGAGAAATAGCTTTGAGAATTTGTGACTGCTCTATAAATTCAATGGAATGTCATATATCTCCAATTTTGTGTCCTTTCTGTCAAATGTTTACATGACACTGATAAGCCTATGAACATTAGCAGAAATTGGCATGTTCTCAGATCATTCAGAATGTTTTAAGTGTTATGGAAGAGTGATGGTTCATCAATGGCAAAAAAGAAGAGCTGGTTCAGTTTAGTGAAGAGATTCTTTATTTCAGATTCAAAACCTGAAAAGGTAGAAATTCTTTTACTTATTTTATAATCAGGTTAATGTCCATTTGAATGCATAAAATACCGATGTTATGATTAACAGAAGGAGAAGAGAAGGAAATGGATGTTCGGAAGGCTAAGGGTGAAAAGGTTAGTTTCCATTGCAGCACCATTACCAGCAGGAGACAGAACACTGAGAGAGGCAGAGGCAGAACAGAGCAAGCATGCTGTAACTGTAGCCATTGCTACAGCAACTGCTGCGGAAGCGGCTTTAGCAGCTGCTCATGTTGCTGCTGAAGTTGTGAGGCTTACTGGAACACCTAACTCAACCAATGAATGTGAAAAGGAAGTAGAAGAAGATTCAGCAACTGACATTAAAATGGATGTCCCTCAATCTACTCACCAATGTGAGAGAGAGATTCTTGAACTTGCAGCTCTTAAGATTCAATCTACTTTTCGGGGTTACCTTGTAAGTATTCATGAGCTCGTCTTTCTGTATCCATTTGGTGCACAATTTGGTAAATTATGTGGGAGAGTGTTGTAGGCAAGAAAAGCTTTGAGGGCATTGAAGGGAATAGTGAAGCTTCAAGCAATTATTCGAGGCAGAAATGTGAGACGGCAAGCTATCACTACTCTCAAATGCTTGCAGTCCATTATAAATATCCAGTCACAGGTCTGCGCAAGGCGATACCAGATGGCAGGCAGTTGGCACTGTGATGAAAATAAACAGTTGCAGACCTTGAGAGACAAGATAATCAAGGTTGGAATAGTGGAAAAAAAATCAGTTAATTGCAATGCTTTCATTGAGCTTTTACTTAATAGCTTACGATTTTGAATTTTCAGATGGACTCGACCAGTCAAAGAAGGTGGGATGACAGCATTTTGACAAAGCAAGAAGAAGACGCGATGTTTCTAAGCAAGAAAGAAGCTGTTATCAAGAGAGAACGAATCAAGGAGTATGCGTTTAGCCATCGGGTTAGCTTTGTGATAATCAATTTTGAGATTTTTGCTTTTCATATTGAATTACACTGAAGGATGGAAAATTTGTGCAGAAGTCAGCAGAGTCAGAGCAGAATAAGGTTAGTGGACGATGGAGATACTGGTTAGATCAATGGGTAGACACCCAAGTAAGGAAAAGTAAAGAGCTTGAAGATTTGGATTCAGCTTGGACTTCAAATCCTGGAGAAGAATATAGAAGGAAAGGACTTAGATTAAAAAATCTCCAGAGACAATATCAAAGTGATGGGCTGGATTCTCCGGTACTAGTTTCAAGAAAAACATTTCACAGAAAGCAGAATTCTCTTGGAGAAGAAAAATCTTTTGCCAGCTCTCCTGTTGTTCCAACTTACATGGCAGCAACAGAATCTGCCAGGGCAAAATCAAGATCATGTTCACCAAAGCTAAGACCTGGCAGTCTTGACACGTATTCTGATAGCTACTCACCATGTAAGAATAAGCTTTCTCTGGTATCTTCAATTACAAGTGAAGTGCCAAGTTTTGGCAGAACAGGCAGGCCTAGTGCATATCAGCAAAGATCTCCGAGCTTGAAGAATGTTCCAGGGCTTGTTAGATCTAGCCGGACAGCAAAGGATCTCAGCTTTGATTCAGAATGCTCATTGCTGAATTGGGATCGACAGAGCACCTTCAGATGATTACTTGCAGAGGAAATATGACTAATTACTTTGTCGGATTGATGTTTAGAACTTGTTAGTCTGTAATTACAAATAATCTGAATGGTTTTAACAGTTGCAAAATATCTTGTTCCCTCAACAAATAACAGTTCCTTAAATTGCAAAATCTGTCGAGAATTCATAGTCTGCACAACAGAAATCTCCTGCTTCTTGTGCTTATATTCCTAAAACAAACTATAACAAGTATTGCAGATACTTGGATCATATGGAAGAAAAGTAGGAAAAGAAAAAGGGAAAATTTTCAAAATAATTGTAAGGGGAATTTTCACATACCTCCCTTGAGGTTTGGTGAAATAACACATAGAGGGAAGGTATGACGTAATTCACACATACCTCCCCTCTCATTTAACAAAAATTTGTTTTTTCTTCTCTTAACATCCAATTTTTGTTAAAAAATCAATTTTACCCTCAATCTATGTCATAATTAGAAGCTATAAATGTGAATATCATGTCTATAAAAATGTTAAAAAATGGAGCAAAAGAAAATGCAATTGTAAAGCTACTTTTTCCTTCCATTTTATTATATATACACATAAATTACCTTGTACATATATAAATGATGTTCTGTACAAAACCAACATTTCTCTTAAAATTTTCACAATAATGCCATTTTAGCTCCCAAAACACAGCCACTAATCATAATTTTTATAATTACCCTACAACAAATCAACTAATACTAAAAACACCAGTCATCATAATTTTGTATATTCTCCTCATCCTACAAAAATAACATAATGTCAAAGTGATAATAAAAAAAAAATTATAATTGACCTTAATCATGCACACACACAGCAGCTTCAAAGGAAAGATATAAAAATAAATAAAAAATTTACAAATTGGCATAAACCTTCTCACACACAGTAACATTTTCTTTTGCTCCATTTTTTAATATTTTTATAGACATAATATTCACATTTACATCTTTTAATTATGACATAGGTTGAAGATAAAATTGACTTTTTAACAAAAATTGGATGTTAAGAGAAGAAAAAACAAATTTTTGTAAAATGAGAGGGGAGGTATGTGTGAATTACGTCATACCTTCCCTCTATGTGTTATTTCACCAAACCTCAGGGGAGGTATGTGAAAATTCCCCATAATTGTAATTAGATTTTGATCAACCTAAATAGTCACCTGTAAAAAAATTTTATCAACCTAATCTAATATACATTTTTCGAACAAAATTATCTTATCTTTAATAATTCACATCAATTTTTTCATAAAATTAATTTTTCTTTTCCTTTTTTCTAACCACTCTACTTTGACCAAATCAAAATACTAACTTTTCTCTCCCTTCTTCTCAAGCTACGGCTGATGTATAATTTTTGTTTTTTTCGTTTTTTCAGCACAAAATCAAAGAGAAATGTGATTTCTAATATTTCTAGTATAAATAATAATTTTCAGAATATATTTAGGATGTATTTTGTGATGAAATCATTGAATGAATGTTTTGCTTTATTTTGAAAAAAAATGTATGAATTTGAGGTGAAATGAGTATATTTTCAAAATGGATGTATTTTGGATAAATTTTTGTTGGGTCTTAATAATATGGATGTATTTGATTAAAATATTATTAGAATGTAAAATTTTTGTCCGAAAAAGGGTAGATCTGGAAGCCAATATTAAGTGGGGAGAGAGAGTGGGTTTCGGGTGGATGCCAAAAAATCAATTTTCAGGGGAGGGGGTGCTGGGTAATTTTCGAAGGAGGGGAGCTGGCTGATTTTCGGGGGTGTGGCATGTTGGCGCCAGAAAATTGATTTTCGGGTGCCCGAAAATTAATTATTATTATTATTATTATTATTATTATTATTAATTCAAAACTAAATATTTATAAGTTGTTATTGATATTGTATAATTATAAAAAATTAGTCAATTTTCAGTTTATTATCATTAATAATTATTATTATTTAATTATATTTTTTAATTTTTTAATTTCACTATGATTTGAAAACAAATTTTTTGTTATTGTTATTAATAAAGCTGTTACATTGAATTGTGATTGAATAATAGTTCGATTGGTAAACATGCAAATTTATAATTCAATTTTAATTTAATATTAAAAAGTATTAATTTAAATTTAAATTACATTAATTAATCGTTGTATTAATACTCAAAATATGAATAATTTGATAATATAAAATATAATGATTGCAAAAATTATTATACAAAATTTGGTCTTAGCTAAAATCTATTTTTTGAGTAAATTTTTTTTTTTATTTTTATTCAAAAATTATTTTATGGTAAGATAAAAATTTGATCTTATTAAAAATTCACTTTTTAACCTTATTCTAAAATTATTTTAGAGTATTCTTAAATTTTACTATTTTACGGTAAGATAAATTTTTTTCTTATCCAATGTTTACTTTTTTAAGTAAGGCAGTCATATTATTAGCCAGTCATTCACAGTCCAATATAATAACTTTATTAATAATAATAATAAAAAATTTATTTTTGAATCATAATAAAGTTAGAAATAAAACATGTAACTAAATAATAATTATTATTAATGAATCATTAATAAATTGAAAATTTACTAATTTCTTATAATTATATACTATTAATAATAACTATAGATTAATTAGTGTATAATAATAACTTATAAATATTATAATAATTGATTTTGAATAAACCAATTTTCGGGTAGCCAACGTGACACCCGAAATTTTATCTACCTGAAGAGCAGTCCTCACCCTAAAATTACCCAAAACTCCTTCCTCCAAAAAAGACTTAGCACCCCATTCCGAAAACTGAATCTAAAAAACTACTCGTTCCCCCCCTCCCCTCAATATTGGCTTCCAGATCCGACCATTTTAACAAAATATATCTACATGTTAATAATCAACAAAAATTATGACAAAAAATATATCCGTTGCACCTCAAATTTATGCATTTTTTAAGATTAAACTAAAAATATATTTTGAACATTTTTATTTATGTTAAAAACATCACAAATTATATATTTTTTTTATTTTATGCTAAAAAATGAAAAAATAAATACATTCATTGTCTCTTGAAAAGAAGGGAGAAAAATGTTAAGATTTTGATTTGGTCAAAGTGGAGTGGGTAGAAAAAAAGAAAAAGCAAAAATTGATTCTGTAAAAAATTTGAAGTGGTCTATTATAGGTAATTTTGTTCAAATATAAATAAATAAATAATATATATATATATATAGAGAGAGTTAAGTTGGTAAAAAAAATTTATAAGTGACCGTTTACGTTCATCAGAATTTAATTATGGTTATTTTGAAAAAATTTCAGAAAAAAAAAAGATTATTAAGGGGAAATACAAGAAAAAAACTCTTGACTGTTAAATGCAATGATAATCGAGCGATTTGAAGATTGCTGAGGATTCAACCAAACTATGGGCTTCGCGAGTCCATGTTATAGCCCAACCCATCTGACGCTCTAAACCAGCCAACAAAATCGCTCCGCGCAACAATGGTTTAGGCCCATTATTAATATTTTGGGTTTGTTAGATCGATTTGATCTAATTTACAATTAAATTCCATTAATCGGTCTCTGAATTCGGTCTTTGGGAGGACTATGAAGCTTAGATCGACAAATATTTGGAATTGAGTCCCTAATTTATGAAAGAATCGTAAATATAAAGATCTAGTTTAAAATAGTTTTCATTTAGGTCCCTGCAATTATGCTTTGCTAATGGGTGTTAATAGAATGTTCTGCGATTATAATTACATCAGTTCAGGATCTATATGGGAATTAATAGAATCTTTTGTGTGTTCTATTTAGACTATAGTTTTATTTATAGTGTTACTAAAACTGAGAAATTTGAATGTTATTACTCCAATAATTCAATGGTCAAAAAGGAGATATGGAAGCAAAAGAGTATTAGCCACTAGATGTTGTGTGGTGATGATCAACTGCTGAGTAGCATCCGCGAAACAATGATGAAAGCGTAGAAAGAAGTCTTCAAGCAACTAGATATTATATAACTTTTATGGAACTTTAAAAGAAAAAGAAGAAAAGAAAAAGCTAGGAGTCATTGACTATATATAGCTCTACAAGCCTTAGTCAACTGGCATATGTAGATCACGATTCATGATTCCTCAACAACTTTAACCTATATAATCTAATATTGGGCATTAATCAAGTTAACCAACACGAGTAAAACTCAAATTAAATGACCCAAAAAAAATAAAAAATTCATGCATGCAGTTGACCTAAAATATAGTTCAAAGAGCATTATGGGGATTATTAATTAGGGTTTCCAAGTACTGGTTCACACGGTTTCAATTCCTTTTGATAGACCAAAAAAAAGAAAAAAAAAAGCAAGTGTACACCACCAAAGTTGTAATTTTCAAGAGGATGTTAAATTTCAAACATGGCTCATTGGAATTAGACCTAACCAACCAATATACGAGCAGCACATTGATTTCCCGAAAGAGTTATAGATGTGCATAATTTATAATAATGTGGCCGACAGTTGTAGCTTATGCAACTTAATTAAAATTGACTTGTAAGAACATTTTGATGGCTCAATACATAGTCTAAAAAGGAAGAATATAATAATATTAATCATAATAATAATCATACAAGTGAGAAGTAATTCAACGACTCCCTTTACAAATTATTATTTATAGAACATTCCCACTCTAGATGTTTTCAATGTTCTTCGGTGTTTTTAAGTGTAAGATAATCATGAATTTGAAACTTTGTGAGAATTCTACTCCTTCTCCATTCTTATATTATATACATATATCTATATATTTGGAAAACGACTCTTGCTAGAATTAATTAATTAATTCAAGACTTAGGATTTTGACATTTCAAAGTCTGAGATATAATATATGCTAGTGTTGATTTGGGCCCAATGTTGAGTGTGTTGACCAGTCAAGTCGAAATCGACTCATTGATGGCAATGGCTCTGATAAGATCAATCCGATCAAAGAAATTGACTAAAACCCAATTCAATTTACATCATGCGCGCATGCATGAGCTACCTCCTAGCCCATGTCACCATATTCTATGATTTAATTAGTAACCTATAATAAACTTCCTCTTTCTTTTAAGTATAGAAAATAATTTGAAAAACCCTTCTTCAAGAATTAATAATATATAGAGAAAACCCTAGAAAACAGAGGAGAAAAGAAGTTGGTGATAATCATCATTCGGAGTATGAAAAAGGAAATTATATTTCTCGCACTTATCAAGATTCGATAATAATTATATGGGCATGTTTCCCTCGTGATTATTTCTATTAATTTTAAGTTAAAAAGGATTTTCAACTTGTGCTGGCTTTGATTTTTGTGTCATCTTTGTATGCCAACAGTAAAAACCACTTTAAAACAAGATTCCTTTCCACCGCTCCCATAGAAATTGGTTTTCCTGAAAGTTGAAACCACCATAGTTTTCATCATCGTCTTTTTCAAGCACTCGATTTCCTTCAATTAATTCCACACATTGGAGTTAGACCTAACAAGAAATCTAGACAGCGTATAAAGACATAAAGGTGTGTATTGACTGGTCTTAAAGACTTCCAAAACTACTCTTAGACTTATTGTTCGTCCAAAGAACATTCTTAACCTAGGTATGTTGTTGGGAGTTTAAGACAAAGCTTCATTTATCTGAGTACTCTTGTTGTCATCTATATTATTTGAGGGACAATGACATTTTTTAGGTTGAAACGTTTTCCAAGTGTTGAAAATTTGGGACCATATTGTTTCTGTGTCTGGATTATACGGCGTGCGTGAGTCAAGCATAAAATTATTAGAACAGCTATGTATCGTATGTACATGTTCTAGTCAACACAACGATGATTAATGAATCAAAAACTTCCCCATCGTCTAAGTTAAGCTATCCAAAGATATCATATAAATTTAACCTAGCTAAATGCTTGAGCTTATGACGATATATATATATATTCGAATTCTAACGATCGCATAATATTATTGTTGGCGTTGACGGCAAGATCGAAATCCTACACTACGGTTCTTGTCATATATTTGAAAGGGACTTGACATGGAATCTGCATTATTATTACAACTTTATAATACTGTTGACTGAAAGTAGAAGCAATGGTAGACAACAGAGGGAAGAAGAAAAGCTAGGAATTATTATTATAAGCACATGGGTGTGAAGGAGAAGGATCATATATGGATCGCATGCTTTTTTTTTTTTTCAATCTTTCATTTTCCCCCACTTGAAGATTCCATCCATGTAAGATAACTACAATTGCATTGCATGCGGGGGCTTATCAATTTCTTTTCCTTTTTCCTTTCCTTTCTTTTTCTCTCGAGCCAATCAATACTATGAAAGAATTTGTTGAGAGCCATCCGTCTAGAGGTGTGATCAATTCAATCTTTTCAATGATTTACGTACTTTTAATCTATCTTAAAGTAATTACTTGACAAATCGAGAATCTTTGGTATATGTCCTTTTTTTTGTAGCAACTTCGGTAACAAAATCTTTTTAGGGTTATCTTCAAATGCTCCTTTATGATTAATATATTTAAAGAGATATTTCTTGTACATCAAGATTTTCTCCTCAATTGAGCTTTTTTGTAATTATATATGATTAATGATTGACAAATGAAACTGTAACGAGAATTTAAAAAGTTTGGTAAGTTCAGACTAGGATATGGTTTTAACTCATCACTTTTAATTTATATTAAAAGATAATTAAAAAAAATCGATAAAGTTAAAAATTTGTCGTTTCTTTAAAAAATAAAATTATACCGAAAGTTTTCTTAACATTAATATAAGGCTCACCACTTAACGACATGTAAATTTGAAAAAAGTTAGTACAAAATTTAAAGAAAGGGAAGTACTAATTAGCAATTTATATATCTCTATGTGTGTGTTTGTGTGATTTGGGCAAAAGCAAAAGCATAATTTGATAATATACATCCACACTTTTCCCACACTTTGAGCAGAAAAGCCTAGCTTGGTGGAAAGCCATATTTTTAGTGGATGTGGTGGCTACCTAATTAACATGATTGAAAGTATTATTGTACATGTTAACTTATATAATCAAGCTTTAATTAACTTTTTTATTTTTCACACACACACACATATATATATATGATAACAAGAGGAAATGAAAGTAAGAACCCTAAAATAAAAGTTAAAACCATTATTGTAAGTTATTAATTAATTGCTGGAGAACACAAAGGTATCTATATATATATAACAATGTTTTGGCTTGCTAGCTAGCTAGCTATAGGTGCTGAGTAAGTCTCATTATATATAATTTGTTGATGCTGGACAGTTCATCTCCTCACTTGCACACCTCAAAAGAATTGCCTAAAAACGCTTTTCTCTTTACTCCAAGATAAATTATTATTCGATAAAGCATTGGGAAACATGACATATATGATCAGCATACTTTGTATATATATAACACAAAAAAAATGATGCACTTATAATAGACAACATCATTCACTCAAGTAATTCATCGATTAATTTACTCAAATGTCATGGATGATTGGATATCTAATAATTTTAAGTCATATATAATTATAGCAATAATAACTTTAAAGTGGTGTCACCTCAGTTTTAAATAATGTTTTAGTAATACTCGAGGTGCTGTACTTCATGCATGGGTTTTCTTCGTTTCTTTTTCTTAGAACACGTCGTCAATTGGTCAAATCCCTAACATGATCTTATGCTACACTAATTGTGCATTGTCATTCATTTACATTCATTATGCATGCATGCACGAGTTTCCCATTCATGAAAACAAAAACAAAAACAGAAAAAAGTAAAAATAAATAAACTAAAAAATAAAACAACAAATCACATTCAAAGTTCAATGAACGTAACTTCTTGCTCTCTTAGAGTAATTACAAGATAAATGATAATAATCAATCAATCAACTTCTAATAGGAACCCTAATATATATCCACACATATTGATAATTGATTGTTTTTGTTGTCTTCTTGGTCAACAATTAATGACAAATAATATTTGACCTCAAGATTTTGGTTGTCATTAATTTGGGTGTTTACCCTCATGGATTAATTTGTTTGATGGGATAATATATAACGTTGATCATGAAAATCAATTAATCACGACAAAACAAGAATATGCTAGAGATTAATTATTAGTAGTAATAATATAATAATATTTTTATTAACTTAAATTTTAACCTCAAGAAGGTGGGCAGAGAGAGACAAAGAGACAGTGATTAGAGTGGAATAAAAGTGGGATAGGGAACATGATAATAATTATAATAATAATTTTAATATAATCTTAGAGTTTTTATCATCCTAAATCAAATTTGTGCCCTACCAACCCTTCTAACCCACATTCTTTGGTCTTAAAATTGACATGATGATCATGATGAGGACGGTGGTGGCCCCTCAACGTGGCATTCTCACCCATCAACTTTTCCCTAGTGCCAAATTCACCCCCTACTTGCCTTCTTCTCATTGGTCCATCCTTGATTTTCATCTAACCAATCGGAATGCTCGAGATATTGCTGATGTGGCATTTGAAGTTTGTGTGTGTGTGTGTGTGTGTGTATGTGTGTGTGTGTGTGTGTGTGTGTGTGTATAGCATGGGAAGTGCTCGACGGGGAACCCACTGAAGCCGCCCTTTCAATCCCTTGGATGACAAATGTATGATGATTAATTACAATAATTTTGACTAGGCAACGGATTTTGCAATCCAAATTTACAGCATCGGACGGACACCAAGGCCCCACGATTGAATCTTCCACCATATATGCTATACAGACTGCCTACAAAACTATTACTCTGTTAAATCTGTTTTTGATTTCTTTATTAATGGTCGGTCTCCTTCTAGAAAGCAAAATAATCAAGATTAGGTTTTTAACCACACATTCCCAACCAAAAAAAAGATGAGTGGATTATGTTGCAACCAAGTTCAACACATTCACACCATCCCACTACAAGTAGCGGGAGTAAGTGCAAAATCTATTCCAAATTATAAGCATATATCATATATGTTTATATTATACCCCCAATTAGGACCCAAAAAGAGCACCATCGCCAATGTATTCATATTAAGAATGCTACCCAAATGTATTTAAAAACGATAACACTAAACTTATAAGTGATTTTGACAAGATTGTGCATAATTTATTCATATGTATATTTATATGTGTGTGTGTTCTTGCTGTTAGATGATAGTTACCTCATCATAATTGTAATGTCATTTTCATTCCTCGAAAGAATCCATGTTTCCTTTATCTTTACCTATGAAACATTGTTATAAACATGCATTTTTGCATGCTTGTGTGGACTCAGCAATAAGGTAACCCATTAGATCAATGTTGAAGAAGCAGTATAGATGATATATCTTCCTAATATTCTCACTCACCAACTCCGAAAGTGCTTCCGCAACCTGAGTTTTAGGGCCAAACAGAAGTTGTTTCAGTATTGGCACTATGATATCAAATCTCTTCCCGGGAGTGAATGTTCATCTACTAAATTCAATCAAAAAGATTATACAAAATTTAAAAGTAAACAGAAGAAAGAAAAACATTTGCGCAAAGTTGAAGGAGGCGAGCAAAATAATTATCCATTATCAGGCAAAGTAGTGATGAGATGCTTACCTTTGGAGCTGCAAATCCCCCACTAATATCCATTTACAACTTGTTACAAAAAGTTGTAAAGCAATTATTTGCACTGCAACAAAATTTTATTGGAACTTAAAACAAATATACAATAGAATCATACATACTCGTACAGTTGCTGGGAACTGAGGCTTCAAAACAAAAACAGTAAATCGGGAAAAAGGAGCAGTCTTTCAGTGCTTCCCTCGAGCTGTCATCCCCATGTTCTCTCTTCAGCTGCGTTAGCTTTTCGGACTGACCCCAGGAGGTCCCAACGCAACCAATCACGGCCCTTCTTCTCCACAAAGCACACATGCATATCAACTTCACTGCTTCAATGGACCCTTAGATACCCCACCCTGCCATTTCTCTCTTACTCCAATGAATCAGAGGCCGGCCCGCTAGTCATTCTCGTCCATTCTGAAAGTAGATACGCAATGTTTGTATTATGACAACAATGAATTCAAGGATAACAAAATGCATAATTCATGTGAGACTTCGGTATGGGCATAGTACCTGTCATCAGAGGCAGAGAAATACGAATTCTGGCAAAGCCACTGCTTTTTACTATAAATGGGAAAAGTATCCTTAACATTGTTGATGAGAAAATTTGGAGAATTTTTGTCTTTGGTGGAAAAGGCGGGTTTTGTGGTTTCAACTGTTGGAAAAAGTGCAAAGATTTGTGAAATCTTTCTTTCTTGTGACTTTCACATTCAACTTGGCATATGTGAGATGCTCCTCTTATAAACAAAAGAGCCCAAAAGGAGAATGAAAAGAAAATCCTAAAACTCTTCCACCCAAGTAGGCAGTCTTCATACGGATTCTCTCAACTGAATATAGGTTGACTTGGCCACCCAAATCTTCCCTTTAAATTCCCTCGTAAACCCTTCATTTCCTTGGCTCTTCTACACCTCTCCTGCTTTTTCTCTCAAAGAAACTGAAACTACAGGACTGAACACTTTCAAACTCTAGCTTTTCCCATCCCTTCAAGCAAATAAATGAGATACCCAGCTGTTAGCTTCCTCAGACAAAACAGCATGCTTTTCATAAGAAGCTTCATGATCTTCTTCCTAACCTGCATAACTGTTAAAATAAACCTTTGTTTTTCCAGCATACCTCATTCTTTAAACACGCTCACCCTTGATGGACATTTTAATTTTGATGAAGTTCACCATGCAGCCAGAGATTTCGGTAATATATGTCAGTTCCTCCCTTTGGCAGTACTGCACCCAAACTCTGTTTCTGACATTGCCACAACTATAAAGCATATTTGGGAGATGGGTCCTGATTCAAAGCTCACAGTTGCAGCTAGAGGGCATGCCCATTCGCTCCAGGGCCAGGCACAAGCCCATCGAGGAGTTGTCATCAACATGGAATCTCTCCAAGGCCCAAAAATGCAGGTTTATGCTGGAAATTCTCCCTACATGGATGTCTCCGGTGGTGAACTGTGGATAAATATCCTGCATGAAAGTCTGAAATATGGGTTAGCGCCAAAATCTTGGACGGACTACCTACATTTAACAGTTGGTGGTACTCTGTCAAATGCAGGGATCAGTGGGCAGGCCTTTCGGCATGGCCCTCAGATAAGTAATGTTCATCAGCTGGAGGTTGTTACAGGTATGTGAAAGCATTAGCAAGAAGAAAAAAGAAATTATATGTCAAAAGTTGCATAATCCAAATCAAGAACAAGGTCAAGTGATGAAGATGAATGAGAAATGGGCAAATTATACTATTTGAAACTGAAACCACAGGTTGCCAACTTTACTCATTATGCATGTTATCACTTGACCTTGCTTCATGAAAATACTTGGACCATAAGCTATAGATTAACTTCTGAGAAAAAGAAAAGAATAAACATCGGATGGATAGCATAAAATCTTACTGAAAGATGGATTGAAACTGAGTGCAGGAAAAGGAGAGATCATAAATTGTTCGGTGAAGCAGAACAGTGATCTCTTTCACAGTGTTCTTGGAGGACTAGGACAATTTGGCATCATAACCCGCGCAAGGATATCACTGGAACCGGCACCTGATATGGTAAAAGCAATTCTCATCAAGGCTATGGATTCATTCAATAATAAGATCTCTGGTGATGTAGAAAATATCAATTCCTGTGTAACCGAATTCTCCGTACTGAACAGGTGAAATGGATCAGAGTGCTATACTCTGATTTTGCTTCATTTGCCAGAGACCAGGAGTATTTGATATCTGCAGAAAAAACATTTGATTATATAGAAGGGTTCGTGATAGTAAACAGGACTGGTCTCCTAAATAATTGGAGATCATCATTCAATCCACAAGACCCAGTACAAGCCAGCTGCTTCAAGTCAGACGGACGAACTCTCTACTGTCTAGAATTGGCCAAATACATCAACACAGATGAGAAGGATTTAGTAAATCAGGTAAGCTTTGATGGCCCCCACCATTTGGTGGATTTGTTCAATTAAATAAATGAATTCTTAAATCATCAATGTGTATATATATACACACACAAAATAATGGACAAACAAAAAGGACACTCATAAATATGTTTGTTTAACCCATGCAGGAAGTTGAAAACTCATTGTCTCAACTAAACTTCATCCCATCAACCCTTTTCCTATCAGAAGTTTCATACGTACAATTCTTGGACAGGGTTCATGTGTCTGAGGTGAAGCTGCGGTCAAAGGGCTTGTGGGAAGTTCCTCACCCATGGCTCAATCTTCTTGTCCCCAGAAGCAAAATACATGATTTTGCCGGGAAAGTCTTTGGCAATATCCTAACTGAGACAAGCAATGGCCCGATCCTCATCTACCCACTCAACAAATCAAAGTAATCAGTTCATAAAATTGAATAATTAATCTCACTAAATTCTCATAATATCTGTTGACTGATCAATTATCAATCCGATTTCAGGTGGGATAACAGAACTTCCGTTGTTCTTCCAGAGGAAGATATTTTCTATCTGGTGGCATTCCTATCCTCTGCAGTTCCCTCTTCCACAGGAACTGATGGTTTAGAACACATCTTAACTCAGAATAAAAGAATTCTGGGTTACTGTGAAACAGCACGTCTTGGAGTGAAGCAATATCTGCCCCACCACACTAAACAGGAAGAGTGGAAATCCCACTTTGGCCCACAATGGGAAGCTTTTGTCCAGAGAAAATCTACTTATGACCCTTTGGCAATACTTGCTCCTGGCCAAAGAATATTTCAAAAGGCAATAACTTTCTCATGATACCAGCCATATTCTATTATATATATTCGAATATATATGGACCTTACAACATGCAGGGAAGATGCCTTAGCTACAAATACTGTAAACCAGAAACTATCACATTCCATGCCTTCTCAAATATTGTAAGTTTAATGAGGAGGCTGGAGGAATAGCCAGATTTTTCTCTTTTTTTTTAAGAAATTAGGTTAAATATTTTGAATATCAATTATTAATTAGACTTGCAGAAGGCAATGAAAGAAACTAACCCTAGAAAGGATGTATATTATTGATTTGTGTACAAAGACTAATTCTTCGCACTGACAAATCAAATTCCAAGACAAGACATAAAATCTTTTCCTGTACAGGGTTGTTACAACCTACAACAAATGCATGGGCACCTTATATTAAATTAACAGGTCCTGAAGCAAAGAAACAGGAGGAAAAAGAAAAAAATGGGCCATAAAAACTGTCTTTATTAAATAACTGCAAGTTACAAGCTACATTTACCATGGACTTACCTCATAACTCAGGAGGAAATTTTGCAGTGTCCAACTTCTTGCCAACAAAACTATGCCTTAAAACAACATGAAACTGTACCGCCAGAATGTTAGAAAAAATGTACATATTATTTTTTATCCACTTTTTGGTTAAACAAGGGCATTCCAATTCGCATCAGCTTGTAGAAAAAAGTTCATTTGTACAAGTTCTATATGCCACAAAACCCTCCATACTCACCCCTCCCAGAGTCAGCATATACCATGTACAAACACACTAAAACAGTCTACCGCTTATCCTATCTTGTTTGTAGGTTCAACTTGTACAGCATTTCAAGTTAAAGTCCTGTCAAAACTCATTCTTCTAAAATCAGTGCATTATCAGGCCCCAGTAGCTTTCCCATTATGTCCTCATTTTTATCAGGTCAACAGATGGTAAAACCATCCTATTTAAAGCAACAACTCCAACATGAGCACTCAGAAGAAAGTAAATATAATGCGAAATCTAAATATATCTTTCTGGAGTAGAACGAAAAGATGTAGGAGAAAAAAGAGAGTTCTTTGGCCAGTTTATTAAGCATATATTCAACAACATTAATTTGTTATCAATATTACAGAAATTTGCCACCAAGAGATGTCAAAACTTATTTATGACAAAAGAAAATGGAAATTCATTAAGATTAATGCTTACATTGTAAAACGAAAAAAATAAATGTGATAAAAGCTAGAGATTGTAATAATCATAATAAAAATGCTGAACTTGTATTCTTGGTGTTATCATAAACAAGGATGGATCTAATACCAGTTTAATAATTTCCTTTACCAATTTTTCTATCCCTTCAGTAACTCATAAGACAAACAAGTCAGGCACTCTCACACTATGACGTAATAAGAATTTCTCATTGAAATCTAAGTTATCACCTCTTTAGTTCTTAAAAATATATGTTTGACCAAATTGTACCCTTTCCATGATTCTCTTATTCCTCACTTGTTGAGTGAACCATTATCAGAGTAATGAATCATTACTAATTTCATTCTAATTTGATATTCATCCAACATCAGCAGAAAGGAAAAAGATCTACTATGATAAAAAAATTCAAAACAGATTTTTCTATTTAGAAGATTCTAGCATCTCTGTCAGAATTTTCTGTCAGAACTGTTGGGGCAGTGGTGTTCAATAGTTCACAGTTTATTCTTTGTTTAATCACTGTACAACATATTTTCTACTCAAAAGTCAAGTGACAAACATGGCCACCTCCATGATTCCGAATTGAATTATTTCAGGGTACCTGCCTCTTTTTCTGGAAACATTCAAGCTATCAGTAACGATTGGAAGATTACAGTTGAAACAGGATAAAGTGAAGCTCCACTATTCCATTGAGCATTTGGGGCCTCTGTTTGAGAATATCCACAAGAAAAGGGACCTACCGTAAACAGGGTATGCATGTGGTGGTAGTTAATTTATCATTATTCATCCAATTGATGGAGTTATATTCCCTTTAGATAATAGCCAATACAGCCAAGAAAATTTGAAAATTGACAGTTTTTATCATATAAGATGCACTAATTATCTGCATGAAAACTGCAAGGCCAAACTAATGATTCTGTTTGTAAATTTTGAATTTTCAAAATAATACTAAATACACTTACCTTATATAGCATACACCTGTTTCGGTGAATAGATCGCTTTTCCTGATGGCAATAGCAGACCCAGTTGGAAAATCAGAGACCATCTAAAAGGTGTATTTCTGTCAAAAGCACTTCAATTCAAAAATTTCATCAGTCCAGGTTGACTAGTGAATAATCATTCATGATGAGAATCTAAAAATTTAAAGCAAATCTGACTCTTACAACTGTATCAAGACTCAAGAATAAGGGTCAAGAAGCAAAGATTGCCCCATTAAGGACATTAAAAGCTTGGGCTCTCGTACCAGTTTAAAGTGGTGTAAATTCCCATGATTATTATATGATATTTTAGCAATATATTTACCTTAAAACTTTATTAATGGATGTACACAGTAATAGCATCACTGAATTTTGATAATGCAAAACATGTAAGAAACTCCATGATGTTGACCACAGTTCTAGCTATAACAAAGACAGGCCTTGAGAGTCCACTCATCTGATATAAACAACGTTCTTGTCTATGTAATCTTTCATATTCCATGCAAGATGGTGTCCCTTCATTGAATGGACCTAGTAGTTAACAACATTTCATTCATATTTTAAAAATATGTTTTATTGATTTGCTTAGTTGTACTTTTACAAAATTTAACCGGATAGCTTAAACTAAAAAGATACCATGATTACCCCGTGAAAACGTTATGCGACTCCAGCTACATCAATTTAGATCATTTTAACATAGATTAGCTACCCACATATTGAGAACATAAAAACCATTATTTTAGGAACTAGTTAGCCATGTCAAGCATAATGTAGCATGTAATCATCAAGTTCATACACTATAAATATATAATAAATACAACTTAGAACTTATACCTAACTCCCCTGTACATCTGCTATTATGATCAGATCAAATGTAGTGTAAAAAAAATAAAGTAAAAGCAGAATATTCTATAGAGAAAAGGGAAAATTAATAGCTCAGTTTAAATTATCCAAACAAAACTAGCAATACTAGATGATATGCAAACATGAATTTGGTAAGTTTAGAGCCAGAAGGTGTAAAGGAGTATCCATAATGTTCTATAAACTCCTAAGTAACCATTAGGTAAAGTTATTGTGTATACAAGAAAAATCAGTCAGTTTTAGTTGCTTTCCACTTCTAGAAAAAAACTTAGGATTCTGGGTTTAGGCAGAGCAAACTAACAGCGGGCCCTGAAGGCATGCAGCTGTTTGGGCCTCAAAGACATAAAAGGTCGATGGTTAAAAAGTCATTCCGAAACACTATAAGACAGCAAAGATATTTCAACAGAAAATTTATGCAATGACATAAGTTTTTCACAAACTCTAACTGTTTGCAGCTATCTATACAACGAAGCTATCCTAACATGATCTAAACTACAGTAACACTAATAGAGACACTATAATCAAACACTCAGCTACAGAAACAGCTTAGCAATCATACAAAACTAGGGTAAAAGAAAGTAGTTTGTACACTATCCCAGCAAGGGACTATTGCCTTGTATAATAGAAAAACCCTAGGATTGACAGTTTGAATCTTGAAAGCAGCCACTTTATACAAAATGCTACAGCAGAGGACTATATCCAAGCATATCCATCTTCCCTGCTTAGCTAACACAAACACTGTTTAGTACCTTTTTATTGATTATATAATAAATATTACACAACAAAGTCAGGCAAAAGCCAAAGCTCGTCAAAGTTCAGCCCTGGCTCAATCACCTAAGGATGCTTTCCTCTATATTCACTTTGGGTTGAATGTCTTAGGATGGAGTTGATGGCTCACTCATATGGAATATCATCCTCATGAATAGAACTGCAAGAAGGCAACTGATAATAATTTATCAAAATTTTAAATGAGAAATAATTGATCAAGATACTGTTTCAGAATAAGCAACTGTCTGCTAAAGTCATTTGAGAATTCCTAACTCCAGATCTCACTTTTTAAAGCTTTAAAATTCGTAATATGGAAGGTGTACTTCACAAAGCTGAGAAACATTCTATTTATATGAAAACAAAATAGTTAGCTTTGATTTGCAAGAACACTATACAGTAGAAACTCGTCCAATTGAATGTCAAAGCAACCCAATTTCAAGTGTTTTGTTTGTTAACCCAAGAACAGATGTGAAGATTCGTCTGCTTGAGTCCTGTATACAAAAGACAACTGTAACAACATAATGAAGTTGACCAACCCCTCAATATAAATGAACTTGTTCAATTTTCTATGCAGTCTATCTCCAATATTATTTTGTTTATTGCCAAATTGGGGCATATGCTCAGAACAAAACCTGCCTAACCCAAGAAATTGTCAATTCTGTTATAAATAATGATATGAAATACATGCTATTAGTTATACAGCTTCAAGGAACCAAAAAATTTGGATATGAAGCAACATCAAACAAGAAGCACAAACAAAAAGCAAGAAGGAAAATAATCCACAACAGCTGTTCAGAAAAAAAAAAAAAAATCAAATCTCCTGTGCAGAACAAGAAGCAATCTATCTCCAATATTATTTTGTTACTGCTCATTGGGTTATCTCTGCAGAACAAAACCTGCCTAAACTCAAGTAATTGTCAATTCTGCTATAAATAAAGACATGAAATACATGCTATTATTCATACAACTTCAAGGAACCCAAAAATTTGGGCTCGACGCAAAACCAAACAAGAAGCATGAACAAAAAGCAACAAGAAGAATAATACACAACAATTGTTCAGAAACACATATCATTCACGTCTCCTGTAACTACTACAATTCTATAGCAAGAACCAACAAATAACAGGCTTACATATGAGGAATTACAGAGTGAAAAAGCAAATTTGAGTATAATGCACAAACATTTCAAACAATTACTAAAATATTTATAATATCACCATGCCTAAACTAGTTCAGCTCCCTATCAAAACTTGAGGGCCACAAATATATGTCTTAACTGACAATCCATTCACCTTTCCTCAGATATATTTTTTAACTTTTGGGATGAAATAGCTGCACTCACCTTCTTCTCCCATTAACATTGACAAAGAAAACATTGCCCTTTGCATATAGGTGCCTACCACTCCAAAAAGAGTACCAGACGTTGGAATGACCTCTGGACTTAAGGTAAATGCCATTCACTTTCCATTTCTGATTTTCCTCCACAGCTTCCATGAATAGATTCTACACAACTGACAAGCAATAGTGACTGAGCCTGAAACATCCACCAGCACAATAAGATCTGTCAAATCTACTTAATCATAAGCTTTCAATACAGTTTGTCAATAGTAGTCCACTCTACTTCCCACGGGACAGACATACCTAAATTACTGTCATTATACAGAATCAAAACAGCAATTCAACATTGATATATCACCCATTCACACAAACCCAGTAGCATCAAAGTCAGTACAGCAAGGCAAATCTGGAAGAAGTCCCAATAAGAAAAATCTAATCTAATTTTTGCTAAGCTTTGAACAAGAACAAAATCGGAGGCGTCAACAACCATTTCCAACCATCTCATGAACATTGTATAAAAGAAACCTACACACAATGTTAAATCCATTTCAATTTCATTCATCATCAAACCGTATGCATGCTTCACGTATGTAAACAAAATGCAACAAAAGCAGACAATAATATTTTTATAAATAACCCATTTGCAAGAACATTGAGTGTAATTTCTTCTCCTCGCATCAACTTCTACACAAATTTTATCTGGGTTTTAGCGTTTCATAGTGGAAGCATTTGCAGCATTGCCCTTGATAAAACTAAGCTTCTAAAATCGAAGGTTAAAAAATTGTTACACCAGTAAGCAGGGTGAAACTTTCCTCAAGTATTCTTTCTCACCACGGAGGAAACCAAACAATAACAGCAATCCATTGAGACAAGCTTCCCTCAATCTTCCGAGGTTGAAGGAGAGATTTGCTGCAAAAATGTCTTCAAAATCCATTATTACCAAGGCCATCCTTAGGTCCATAAATTTTACAATTCTATCCCGAAACAACCGACAAAATACTACATTACCCCTAATAAAAACGAATGCTTTTGCCAATTGAAATTTCGAGATAATCTTCCCCGAAACCAAGTGATCTGATGATCCAGGATCTCCGACCATTTCCTTTTCCTCAGTCAGAGCCAACTTCCCAAACTTGTGAATTTGAAAGAAATTAAATCAATTCGAGATTTTTTTTTTGTTCATTGATCACATTTCATTAACGAAACTTGTCGAAATCGGTAGTCTAAATTAGATCAAATTTGTTCCTTAAACGGTCAAACGCAACGGCTTGCAGCTGTATTGATTGTCGATCGCCGTGGCGCGCGGCTAAGATATTCGAGCTCTTTCAGCTTTTCAAAAGGTCCAGATTTTATAAATTTCAGTAAAATTTATGTAATCGAGGATATTTTGGTCATATCATGTTTTCCTTTGTATAGAGTTGTGAGGATGTTAAACTAAACAATGTTTCTCATTAACTTTATATTTCAGCTGCAAGTGGACGAAATTATGGGAGTGATTATTAAGGGAAAATTCCTTTTTCCCCCTAAGGTTTGGGATAAATATTTATTTCTCTCCTATTATTTCAAAAACTCCAAAGACCCCTACCGTTGCTCCGTCTCTATTAAAATAGCAACTTTTAGATGTAATTACTTTTATACTCTCTCATGCTGACATGTGGGCCCCTAAGTTACAGAAAGTAAGTCAAATACTTGTTATTTTGAAAATATAAAATCTCTATTATATTAACTTTAAAAGTATTAGAAAATAATAATTTATTATTTTGATGTAAAATTAAATAATTAAATTAAATAACGAATTTAATAAAATAAAAAAATTATTCTATCCTTAACTTCTGTTTGATTTTATATTTTCTCTTCTCTCTTATTCATCTTATTGTAAGTTTTAATTTCGCCCAAAATTAAAATGAGAAAGACTGAACATGCCTCTCTTCACTTTCCTTCCACCACAAATATTTGTTTTCTTATGCAAATTACCTTCCTTAATTGTCACTTTTTTTTTTTGCGTGTATTTCTTTTCTTACTTGACATGATTTATTCAACCACCATTGAACTTCCTTTAACAAGGACTTCTTCAACAAAACTTTTGATCACAAAACTCGCTCTTTCATCTCTGCCAAAATACAAATAACCAAATTACTTTCTAAAAATCCATCTTACATTAATGGATAAATCCCTCCTCCTTCAACTTCTTTTCCATTTTCTTTTTTTTTCCCCTTTAATCACCCTGTGCAATCAATTCATCTCACATCTTATCATCTGGTATTTCAAAAACAAGCCTTGTAAATACAAAATATCATGAAGAAAAAAAGTAAAGAAAAGATTGTAAATTTTGCTTAAAATCTTTAACTTAATCCAATCATTTCACAAATTTTCCTTTTTCTTCAACCAAAATTCATCTAATTTTTTCATTCATCCAAGTTGATTCGTCAATCCTTTTCTCTACAACCAAAAACCTCAAAACCTATGGGTCGTCTAAAAAACCAAACTACTTTCTCCATTAGCACCACTATTTTATCACCCTCCCTCTGTTGCTTCATCATTGGCACTCCCATCACCATCACTACCACCTTATACACATCCTCATCTGTGACCCCACCCTCCTTCACTGTTGTACAAAATCTCGGCACATCTAGAAAGCGTCTACTCTCATCATTTTGTTTGTATCCTTAGCACTCAATTATGCATTTGTCTTCTTTGTGAAAAAATGATTTCATAGGGGTATGGAGTATTTGGCTACCACGAACTTGAAATTGAAAATGAAAAGAAAGAGAAGATAAAAAATGATGATAATTGAAAATAAAAAGTTTTAAGATTACATGAGTACATGTGTCATATTATTTTAATATCTATGTTCAAATATATTTTTGCCCCTAAATATTGTTTTTTAAACAAAGATGAAACTAAGGGGTAAAGGGCATTTTCTCAATTGTTAACATTCTCTTTATAACAAGAAAATAATTATTCAAGATATTATAAGATCTATCATCTCTGCATAAAAAGGATTATTGAACTTTATATTTATTACTATAAAATAAACACGTGATTTTTTCATTATTATTGTATTCATTTATATTTTTACAAGTTATTTAGTAAGAAATTTTATTGATTTATCTATAAATTTGTATCTTTCATCACAATAACCACTAAATAAATGATTAATTAATTCTAAAATAAATGTATACATGACAAAATTTTAGTAAATGAACATAAAAATAAATTTAGTATGCTCGTTTTATTTAAAATTTAATTATATATATTTAAAAAATAAAATAATTCTTGATGATCATATTTATAATATTATTAGTGCCAAATCATATTATACAAATTTTCACTCTTATTAAAATAATTAAATTATGTTCATAATATCAAATTTTGTCAATGCAATTAATTTTAAAGGGTATTTCAGGTATTTTAATAGGTCTTGTCGATTTGTGGACGTAATTGATATAAATGGATAAGTTATGCATTCAAATTAAAAACACAAAACAAAAAGGGTGTCGACTCCATCTTATAGTCGGATTTTATTTAAATATCCTTAAAAACTTTTAAATTACGCATACATCTTCTTTTTTAAGTTGATTACATGAATATACCCCTCGAGGTGAGAAGTGTCATAAGTACCCTTAATAAAGTACCATTAATAAAGAAAAACAATTTTATTCTTCTATTTTCCTTTTTATCTATCCCTCGAAAATAAATTTACGGTCACATTTTTTAACAGATTCAAGAATTTTTTTTCATTTTTTTATAAAAATAAAAATAAGAACTTAAAAATTTATAAATATTTATGAATTACTAAGACATATAATTGTGTAATATAGAGGATTATATATTGAAAGGGTCATAAAATATAGAATTAAAAAAGTCGTGTGTAATGTAGAGGTTATGTAGTGTGATACAAATATTTTATATATATATATAAAGGACATAACAAAGACCAGCAACATTAGTTACATGACTGATGATATTAGCCAAGCATCTCGCGATGTTGATAACGAGTGTTTTTATGTTTTGTAAATATAACAAAGAGGTTTTAACACATACCTCCTCTAAGGTTTGAAATTTTAACACTTAGATAAAAATTTGAAAAAGACATACGTACATTCTCTGAACTATTAGTTGACCATCAATTTATATTTAAACGATTATAATACCTTTAAAGTTAAATTTAAGAAATTTAATTTTTGATTTACATAATATTTAAAATATTAAAATAATTAAAATTTAATTAACAATTTTAAGTTATATTTATTTAATATTTATTTAAAATTATAAATTTAATTTTAAATAATATTAATATGATATATAATTAAAACTGAGGGCCATTTTGTATATTAGAATTTATAATTTAAATAAATATGATATATAAATAAAAATTAAGTTATCATTAATTAAATTCTTAATTTAAATAATATAATTAAAATTATTAAATTATATTATTATTACTTAAATTTTTTAATTTTCCAATCCTCCCTCCTCCCCCTTCCCCTGCTCCCCTTCCCCTCTCTTCCGTCCCCTTTCCCTCCCTCTCCCTTCCCCTTGTTCCTTCCCCTTTTATAATTATTTAAATATAAATTGATGATTAATAATAATTTAAAAGAATTTAAATTTTTTTATTTAAATATTAAAACGTCAAATCTCACGAAGTTACGTGTTTAAAAACTCCATATAACAAAAGGAATTTCTAAATACGTAAATTCAAAAAATACTTAAGATAGTCTTGTAACGCAAATGGACAATAATAGTTTTTTCGGCAAATTGGGCTCCTTCTGGAAATAGAAATCATCGCCACATACGCAACACAGTATCAGGCAAGTCAGTGGCGGCAGCAGCCAGCTGCTAGCTATTTGCATCTTTTTATTTTTCTTTTTCCATTCCTTTTCTTCTTCCTGTTTTCTTGCAAGAAAACAATTCCAATTGCTATGAACATTCTCGCGGGTTTGAGTTCTTTTTTACTACCTATTTGATATTTCACGAACATTGTGTGAATTCTGAAGTTTTCTGGTCTCATTTTATGGATGGTACAACTGTGAGCAGAAAAAAACAAGGCTCAAATCCGTGTCACCGCGTTTAAGAAGCTGACAATAACAGGCGTTGGGCCTTCCGTTCACTTTCTTTGCACTTCGTTTTCAACATTTTATTTTGCATGTTTTGATAAAATCGCGTCGGTTCTTAGTTGTTGATGATTGATGTGGTAAAGCGACGGCCTTTTTTGCATTTTGTGCCGTGTTCTAGAAATTTAGACTTATTTTATTGCTCAATTGTGGCTGCAGAGTGCAGATTTGACTGCACGATTTCGGTTTGATTTTGGCGAAAAACTGAGAAGAAAAAATCAACTTTTTATTTTTCTTCGTTGTGAGGTGATTTGCTAATTGGAGCTCGTGTGATTGCTTGAGGGGCAATTACTACACCGCCCATCTAAATATCTGAAGTGGGTTGATTATGATCCATATCAACTAGTTGAAGACCCAGAGTTTGGAGGCAAAAATTTCGAATTTGGAGCTTGGATTTATTGATCCGTTAGGGTTCTTGTGTATATATTGGTGAGGATTAGTTGCTCTGTTTCGTAGTTCTAGTTATCTTGAAATACTTTGAATTGACTGTCATTAAGGGAACAAGATGGATGAGATTGTCGAATCCATGCACAATAATGTGAACTCAAATGGGTTGATTCAGCAGCACTCAATCGGTGCCTTAGAGGAGAAACTGGATGAGCTTCGTCGTCTTATGGGAAAACCAGAAGGTGATCCCTTAAGAATTGTTGGGGTTGGGGCAGGTGCTTGGGGTAGTGTTTTCACTGCTATGTTGCAAGATAGTTATGGTCATCTAAGAGATAAGGTTCTTATTAGGATATGGAGGAGACCTGGAAGATCAGTTGATAGGGCCACAGCTGAGCACTTGTTCGAAGTTATCAATTCAAGGGAAGACGTGTTGAGGAGATTAATCAGGCGATGTGCATATTTGAAGTATGTTGAGGCAAGGTTAGGTGATAGGACTTTATTCGCAGATGAGATACTGAAAGATGGGTTTTGCTTGAATATGATTGATACTCCACTCTGCCCGTTGAAGGTTGTGACAAACTTGCAGGAAGCTGTGTGGGATGCTGATGTTGTGATAAATGGATTGCCTTCCACAGAAACTAGGGAGGTGTTTGAAGAGATTAGTAAGTATTGGAAAGAAAGAATTACAGTGCCAGTTATCATTTCTCTCGCAAAAGGTGTACAGGCTGAGTTGGAGCCTGTACCACGCATAATAACTCCAACTCAAATGATCAATCGAGCAAGTAAGAATCATTTCCTGTTACTTTAATTCTTGATGATCTAATTCACTTAGAGTTATTTCTTTGCTTGAATTCTTGTAATATTTAATTCTCAAATTTTCTTGATGGCTTGTGGAGTGAAACAAGTATTTGAACAATCATGGAATCCTTGGATATCAAGTTGACATGGATAGAGTAACAAATCCTTCTGGATTTTCTTGCACAATAATTAGATAAAAAAATTCAAATTGTCAATCCCCAAATGGAGACTTGTCCTTCAGGTGCATTTGGCACTATAAAGAGATCCTCAAAATCTTTTAATACATTGATGCTCAGATTGAATCTTGATACATTGATCCTCTGAATGATGAAGATGGTAAAATGTTAATAGTGTGAAATTTTGAGGTAACTGAGTCTTGATTATCATGTTTCTGGTTGTTTCAGTTTTTGCATTGCCTATTAAAATTAGTTGGGAATTTGGTTGTTCTTTTCCTCCTTATTATTTGCATAATCTTCCTTGATTAGATATTAACATTTTGCCAATCTTGACTTCAATATATTCTTCTTTGCAGCTGGAGTTCCCATAGAGAATATTCTATATCTTGGAGGACCTAATATTGCCTCAGAGATTTACAACAAGGAATATGCTAATGCTCGAATATGTGGGGCTGACAAGTGGAGGAAACCATTGGCAAAGTTTTTGAGGCAGCCTCACTTTATAGTGTGGGACAATGGTGACCTTGTTACTCATGAAGTCATGGGTGGATTGAAGAATGTCTATGCCATTGGAGCTGGTAAGCTTTACTTTCTCATGGTATATTAAACCGCAGGCATTAGGGATTTAGAAATAGTGACATTAGAAAAAAACCAACCCAACTGCCTTTCATTATGCTATCTCTATTTGTTCATTTATTTAATATTTTGATTAATAGTTGAGCTTCAACCTTGGCATCTATGCCACTGAAAACATGTTTAAGCATAGCTGATCGAAAACTGTTTTCTAAGAACTTGTTTGCAGTTCTAATACTACATAGTTCACCCACTGTACATTTAATTTCTACAGGAATGGTAGCAGCACTAACCAACGAGAGTGCCACCAGCAAATCTGTATACTTTGCATACTGTACATCCGAGATGATATTTATAACTCATCTCTTGGCAGAGGAGCCAGAAAAACTTGCTGGGCCTTTGTTGGCTGACACTTATGTTACCCTGTTGAAAGGTCGCAATGCGTGGTACGGGCAAGAGTTGGCGAAAGGGAAACTGAGCCTTGACTTGGGTGATAGCATCAAGGGCAAGGGGATGATTCAGGTATGGACTTGACTTGTAAAAGAAGGCTTTAGTAGCCCATTTAGCGCGAAACCTCTTGAAAGTGGTGCAACTCAAAACAGAGTTACTAGTGGTCTCACTTTTATGATCTCTTTACCTTTCTTGCTTCTTTCCAATATCCTTTTATAGCTTGCCTATGGGCTATGTTAATCCCCATGTTTTCTTTTGCAGGGTGTCTCAGCTGTGAAAGCATTTTACAAGCTGCTAAGCCAGTCCTCATTGAGCGTCCTACATCCTGGAGAAAACAAGCCTGTAGCACCAGTGGAGCTATGCCCAATTTTGAAGATGCTATATAAGATACTTATAAAAAGGTATCCATCTATAATTTCATTTTTGGTTCTCTTAGATTAATTAGTCCATGAAGCCTCTTGCACACACTGCCAGCTATAAAATTAGCACATGCTAACTAAAGTTTTGCTACTTGGTATTTGATCAAGTTAGCTCATATCTGCTATTAAGAAGTGTTTGCTGATGCTTTTGTTATATCCAAATCCTGCTCTACGAATAAGATGGAGGCGCTCAATCTGATGTTCTTAGTTAAACTTTTCAGGGAGTTTCCAATACAGGCAATTCTTCAAGTATTGAGAGATGAAACCATGAATGACCCGCGAGATCGTATTGAGATTGCACAGTCCCATGTTTTCTACAGGCCGTCACTTCTTGGACGGCAGCCTTGTTGATGAATACCCATTTGTCTCATTTGTGTTTCGTTTTGTGTTCTCCCAGTGGATGTAAATTTGGCAAGGTTTGTGATTTAATGTAGAACTATAGAGGGAACAGGGGAATTTTTGTATTGTTTCAATTCCTTTCTGCAGATTTATTTTGTTGGATTAGAATTTGGTTCCCACTGTAATTTATTAATTTTTAATCTAGTTTGTTTTATGATTTACTTTGATTTTTTTATTAATTGTATAAATAGGATAAAAAATAAACACGCTAGTAAAATATGATTCAATTTTTAATAAAATTGACAAAAATAAATCTAAAAAATATATTAAATTAATTTTAATTTTATGTTTCTCAATAATTTTGTAAAAAAATATTTTATTTGATAAATAAAAAATAAAATTTGGAGAATTTTTTTATTTTTGTTAATTTGATATTATTATATTAAAAAAATAAGGGGTATTATTACATATTTTTTTAGATATTAAAAATTATCATATAGATAAAAAATATTATCTTTTTGTTACATATCTATTCTAACGTTATAATGGACTATTAGTTAACATTTAGGATGGAGAGTATATTTGTAAAAACATGAATGAAGAAAATGAGGTCATGCTAAACTAACCACAACTACCTAACTCTCGTCACATGGTAAAAATACACCTAACATTACTTTATTGGATTGGTCCCATTAACCAACCCAACCAAAAGCAAACCCAATCCTAATTTTTTTAATTAGCAAAAGCAAACTCAATTCCTTTCCTAATATTTTAGTTAGCAAAAGCAAACTCAATCTCTTTTTCCAAATTTATGCTCGCCCAAATTTGACAGTATTTCAACCACCAACACTTCAATCAAAGCTAAAAGTGATAAAATTGACAGGCCGGCCCGAGTACGGCATGGCTCAGCCCATGAATAATACTAATATGGGCCTGACACAACACAATACTATTTATAAATCGTGCCGTAAATAGTATTCGTACCATGATAGACCGAGAAAAAAAGTATATGAGTCATTATTCAGCCTGTGAATAATGAATATTAATTATTAGCCATTGTGTACTGTCCATTATTCAATATGAACAGTGATATTGTATAGCCCAAGTGGGCTGCTTGTTGATGGACTGGGTTGGCACGAACAGTAAATCGTGTCGTAGGTTGAGCTAGATTTAATAGTTTATTGTGTGTGTCATATTGGCCTAGCCTAAAAGTCCGCATGAGCTCATTTTTCTTAGGCTGTGCTGGTCCAACAAGGCCCATTTGCCACCTCTAATCATAGCCAAGACCAAACCTATACTAACTGAGGATAAGCCTACTCTCACTCCAAGTTTAGCCAACTGTGAAACAAACAACCTTGCAATAAGGATAAGCAAAACAAGGATAACTCTAACAACGAAGGGAAAAAAATCATCGTTTCAAGTGCATATCTTGCTCGGTTTAGTCACCTTATGATGACAATGATGATGGCGATGGAGATAGAGATGACGACAAGAACGGCATAGAGATGGAGACAATGAAGAGAAGGATCTGGAAACTAAATATCTTGTTCGGCCAATTGGGAGAGCTAAAAACGAGAAAGATGCCAGTGACTTTAAACCGGAGGAAAACAGTGTAGCGGAGGAAGATGAAGATGATGATGAGGGTGCTAGAAAGAGGGAGACATTGTTGTGATACTCGAATTTATATATATATATATATATATATATATATATATATATAAAGAGAGAAATTAGAAAGTAAATATAATTATTGGGAATAGATTATCTAATTGTTGATGAATAAATTTTTAATTTTAAAAGAATGAAATTTTTAAGTAATATAAATTTTATTGTAGGTAAAAGCAAAAAAAAGATAAGTTAAAGGGTCTGATTGAAATTGAAGGGTCATGTGTTTTTCTTTTAAATGATTTTAGAAGTGGATTAAAACGTGTATGTGTGATATGCAAGTGTAAGGAAAATAAAATAATAAAATAAAATACAATAATAAAATAAGTAAATAAAAAGAGGCGGTGGTATATATATATGTATATAAAGAGCTTTGCTTTCACAAATTGAAAGTTACGAGCATAAAACAAAATTAGAGGAAAAAAGAAAAAGGAAGGAAAGAAAGTTCATTTCGAATCTATATTTTGGATGATTAGTTTTTCGTTTTAAAGAATTGTAAGTAATTTCATATATAATAAAATAATAAAATAAGTAAATAAAAAGAGGCGGTGATAGATATATATGTATATAAAGAGCTTTGCTTTCACAAATTGAAAGTTACAAGCAGAAAACAAAATCAGAGGAAAAAAGAAAAAGGAAGGAAAGAAAGTTCGTTCCGAATCTGTATTTTAGATGATTAGTTTTCCGTTTTAAGGAATTGTAAGTAATTTCATATGATTTAATTGTAAAAATTTAATTGTTAGCATATATATACAAATGTTTATATATATATACATACATTTTTAGATAATTAAATTTGAATTATTAAATTATTATTTATTATTATTGTTGAATTGATACTAGAGAGTGACTCAGAAGGAAACGAAAAGTCAACAGAAGTGTAAGAATAATCGTTCAATATTCAGGTAGGTATTTATATGTATTTGGGAGATTTTAGTTTTAAAACTGAAAAGTATGATATTTTATTACATTAAATGTTTTGATAAATGTTTACGAAATTCCTAAATTATTACATGTTGATCCAATTGATTGTTTTTCAAATCGGATTTAAATAATAATTTTTGTACGAATATCATATTTATAAATACAGTGAGAAAATGGTATTAGCACTTATTGTGATTTTATAAATAAATTATTTGTATGGATATGTTGTGAAATAAATGGATAAATGAAAATGTAATGGTCATGGTTGTTGTTATGATGTAGCACCAGTGTTTGGGGCGACGGTCCCTCATAATAATATCCGTATAGTACGTTGGCCAGTTTTTGGAGCAGTGGTCCTTTGGAATAATGCCCGTAAAGTACGTAAGAGTAAAAGTTAGTGAAAATTATTTTAAATAATAGAATGAATGAGTTTTTGTCATTCTTGTGAATACTGAAATTGAAATGTTGTTTTGGATTTTGTTAAGCTTACTGTTGGAAATCGAAAGGTGTTTTATATATATAAATTTGTTTATTATAAAATTCTTAAAACTAACTTTATATATAAATATCTATTGGGTATTAGCTCATCCCTACTTTTCAAGTTCCTAGGCAATACTGAAGATATTGTATGTAGAAGATAAAGGATACTTCAGAACAAAAGTTTTACCATTTTAAAAATTATATGTAATTATAGATGTAGGAGTTTGTAATTAATGGTTTTGATATATTTTTCTATGTTTGTATTTGAATTTTAGAAACTCTAGAATTAATTATGTTTTGTTAGGTAATGAAATGAAGCAGTTAGTATTGAACTTTATTGGAAGCGTTTAGAATAAAATCTTAAAGTTTACATATTTACATATATTTTAGCATACATTTGTTATAGAGAAAATTATGTCAAAATCCTTTTATAGAATTAAGGATGTCTCAAATTAGATTAAGAATATTAATTTTTTCAGAGAAATGAGTATGTTTTGAAAGTTTGAATTTTTTATAGTACCTTAGTTCAACGCCACTTTCGTAATACTAAAGTCGGGGTGTTACAATTGTTAAAGAGAAAAAGATTAGATAAAGATGATGATGATGATGATGGTAGAGAGGATGGTCGGAGACCATCCAAGCAATAGAATTGGATATGGATAAACTTATTTTACAATTAAAGTAATGGACTTAAGGCTAATATCGTAATTTTATATATTGGTGTTAGTCAAATAATAACAAAGGGAAGTATGTGATAAAGAAATAATAATTTTTATCTATGTAATAGTTTCTAATCACTCAGGAGATTATTTTGTTTTGTATTAATTGATTATTTTTATTCTATCCAAAATCATTAATCTAATTATTAAAAGTTATTCCATTTTTTAGTTACTGTTTATTTCTACAAATTTCTTTCTTGAGAAAATAAATTTGAAAAAAAATTAAATTGATTAAATTGAAATTGTGGGGACGAGGACGGGTGACTTATTTTTATAAAAAAGATAATTTTTTATTGTATTTCAAATTTATTCTACGTTTATCTATAAAAAGTATTTTTAATTTTCAGTTCAAACAAACAAACCAAGGTCCTCTTTCTCAATATTTTAGAAAATAATTCACTAATATACTCAACCCTAATGAACAAGCTGTTATCCAAAATTATACATTATTTCAATCATGCACTTAATCATGGGCAGTATGGAAACAATGTTTTAGTGTTTTTAAGTATTTTTATAGTGTAATTTGACTAATCTTTTAAAAAAAGTTTAGATATGAGATTTAAAAGATACAAAGCCTCCACAATAAGTGCATCTGCTGTCTTGCTCCCTTACTCATAAGTTATACCTGAAATATACATTAATAAGAGTGGATAAATTTGGGTTCGGTTAAGTTTTCACAAAAATTGACCTCATTATAAGTAGAATTTGATTTTGATACCCAAATCGAACTAAACTAATTTTTAATTTAGTTCGATTCTATAATTTGATTCCAACACTCCAAGTCAATTTCAATATTTTAAGCATATTCCTTAAAAAATTATAAAAATTAAAACAGAAAAAAAATTTGTAAAATTTATTTGTAGTTTTTATAAATTTAAATTTTTTTATGAAAATATCTCTTTCCTTTAAGTTCGGTTATAATATGTATTTGGTTTGGATTTAGTTGATTTAAAATTAAATAGAATCGAACTTTAATTTTAAGAATCAAATCGAATTGAACAATCTTATTATTATAGGTTCAGTTGGCCATTTTTGTCCAGGCCTATATGTCGGTACTCTAAGAACAATCTTATTATCATGGGTTTAGCTGAGCCTTTTTGTTCGGGCCCATTGTCAATATAATAAAACTTATTATCATGGGTATATTGTGCATTGAGATAAAGTAATAACACTGTTACATCTATTTGTTTGTTTTTTTAACGATTACATGTTACAAACTAGTATAAAACTAGCAATCTACTGGTATATATAACCTGAATCTACTGGAATTTTAACTGGAAAGATAACCTTATAATTATAGTACACCCAGCATTTAGGAGACTACTAACAATGTAGTAGGAATACTGCCCAGAAAATCCTGGGAAAGACCCCACATATTGTGGAAAAATTTCTACCACTTGAATGTGATAGGAATCGAACACACTCGCTCTCCCTTTAGAGAGACTGTGGAGAACACTCTCTCCTTTTGGAAGGAGTGTGGAGGGAGTGTGCTCTGATCATCAGAGTTAGGCCCTGATGACTTATTTCATCTGTTTGTTTTATTTTAGAATTATTTGATATATTGCATAAAAAATTTGTACGGCACACTATCAACATCAACTATAGATGCTATATTTCTAGCAACATTGTCAAGAGCGTAGGTCAATGTGGGTAATGAGGTTTTGACTACCATAAGTCAGGTTTACTTGAAGAATACAGGAGTAGAAGATGTTGCGAACAGTACATCAACTATTATAATAGCAGAGAACGCATCAAAAAAGATGAGGACTGATAGAGGATGAACGAGTACAAGAGTGCTTACAAAGAGTCCACATAGATCCAAAAAGACACATTTCTATATATCAAAGAATCATATAAACAATGTCAATACAAGTAGGCATTTTTTTTTATTATTTTCATAGAATATACTAATGTCGGTTTGTGTATTGAGTTGATTTTAACATGAGTTGTAAAAATTAAAGCATATATGCTAATTGATATTCAAAATGCATGAATAAGAGATAACTAATATTCACATTAGGCATCAGATGCAAAAGAATTCGAAAAAAAATTTCTTTATTCTTAATTCATCTAAATTGGTACACGGTTTTGAGTTAATTTTATAAATTTTGGGAATCTTTTTTTGTCTTCAATTCTCTAAGTCATATAGATCCTATACTGCATTGGGTTCTTTAAATACTACAATAGATCCTGTAATTTTGCTTTGGACACTTGATTAGCTTCAATTGGATAGATTTTTTAGTAATCTTAAGAGGCTTTTTGGGTGGACTTCTTATTCACATCTTTGTACATCTCTTATGTAAAGAGTTGTATATTAAAAAGGTTCATATAATATAAAGGGTTGTTACTCAAATTATTTTGAATATATATCATAAAGAAAATTGTAATAATGACTATTATTCGAAATACTATTTAAATTCTAATTTAAGTAGTGATTACTTTTTAAAATATCTTTTAAAAATTACAAATAAACGAAATTATCCTTTATGACCAACTTTTTTTTTATTGTTTAAAATATATTTCGTACTTAAAAATAAAATATATTTCGTATTTGAAAGTATATTTTCGAACACGAAAAAATTTTGTTTGTATTTAAAAGTACACTTTTCATAGAGATAATTTAATTTAAAAGATTAAAAGTTTGTTATTTTTTAAAAATATTTTAAACAGTAATTATTATTGAAATTAAGGTTTGAATAATGGTCTCTAGTGATAATTTTTCTTCTCATTTTATTAATATTATGAAAATTATCATTAGTGACCACTATTTAAACTCTAATTTTAGTAATAATCACTATTTAAAATATATTTAATAAATAACTAATTTTTTAATTTTTTCAAACCCTAATTTCAGTAATAATCATTGTTTAAGATGTTTTTAAAAAATAATCAATTTTTAATGTTTTAGACGAAATTATTCTCATGACTAATTTTGTTTTATGCTCAAAAGTGTAGTTCGAACACAAACAAAAATTTTTTGTGCTTGAAAATATATTTTTGAGTATGAAAAAAAAGTTAGTTATAAGGAATAATTTTGTCCAAAAAAAATAAAAATTGATTATTTTTTAAAAATATTTTCAACAATGCTCCTTCTTCTTGAAATTAGGGTTTGAATAATGGTTATCGTTAAAACCTCCCCTTCGTTAAGTCCACGCGCTATTTGAGATAGATGCACTATACATGTAGTTTATTTCAAGGGATAGGATAGCGGGGACAAATAGCCCAGAGAAAACGGTGCGTTTTGGATCAGAGAGACGCTAGGAAGAGAGACGGAGAGAGATGTCTCTGGTGGACTACGCTTCTTCCTCAGACGACGAAGTATCAGAGGCGGAAGAAGAACAACAACGCCGCGAAGATGAACAACTGCGAATTCATAACGGTCAATCACAATTCCCTAAACAGCCGCCTCCTCCTTCTCCTAACCTTATTAACCAGTAATATCTCTCTTCCTCTTTTTAATTTCTTTTAATTCATTTAACAAATTCTAGGGTTCAACTTTTTTCTCATTCTGTTTCGCTGTTGCAATATTTCTCCGTGTAGAACATCTAAATCATCATCAAATCAAAGGCCGGAAATTGCGTCGCCTTCATTGCCACCCCCTAGTTTCGAAAAACTTCCAGATGCTTCGGTTCTTTTGAATTCAGCCTCCATGCCAGTGGTTACTGGAACGGACCACGCGTCTCGAGTTGCAGCTGCTATGGCTGAAAGTTCAACTCGCAAGAGAGACTCAAATGGATTGACTTCCACTCTTCCTCGCAGTAAACTTCCCAAAGGAAATTTGCCTCATTCTAAGAATGTTCTCGATACTGCTGGTGGTTTGCTAGTGCCCCCGCAGCTTAGTGGAAGGTCAGTTGTGATTTTTAAATCTCCATTCAATTTTTTCTCTTTTTTTTTTATTTCATTTTTTTGTGTGGTACTTTGGTCACAGACATTAGTCTATGGTACTATTAAACTTCTTGAAATGTGATGTTAGATTAATTGTAGGTGGATTTTGTTAGGAGTGGTCGAAGTTCACATGTTAAAAAGACTGTAAATGTACAATCATCCTCTGATAGAATACAAGTTTTGATTTTTATTGTTTCCATACTGGTAATCCAGTTCCTGAACGATTTATAGAAGTGATGAATTGTCTCAATGTTAAATCCTATTTTTATTCTGGAGAATTGCCATGTTATTTTGTTTGCACCGACAGGTCAAGCTAAACCATCATGTTGCAGTTGATTGGGTTTTGGAATTCAATTTTTTCTTTGTTCAATTATTTGTGGTTATATTGTAGGATGACAAAAACTTTGTTGTTGATGCTTTAATTTGGATTGCCAGGAGCAATGTTGTCACTGAAGATATAAGCAAACTGTTTGTCCGAAGACATGCTGAACCATGATCTCGCTAGACGATCTCTAAATCAGTGGTAAAGCTTTACATGTGACATTGTTGTAGCTTTGGACAATGACAAAACTTTTCGAAATGTATAAATGATTTCGTACTTGTATAAATGTAAAGCTGGTGTTGTTTACTCTTGAGGTTTTCTTTTTCTTCCTATGCGTGATTGCGCAAAGGCTGGTAATGGATAATCATTTTCCAAGGTTGTTTTAAAAAGCACCTTAGCCAATGACACAAACTAGGTATCTAGTCAAAAGCTAACTCCTTGTGGGTCTGCTCAGTTTGACTAATGTGTATGTTAATCTTCTAAGTATGAGGCTGTTATAGTATTTTGGTAGATGCCATGTTACTTTGACTGAGTTGCATGTTAAGAGCAATCTAGTTGGAAAAGGGACTTGGTGTTGCAGAAATAGATAAGTTGGGATAGTGAGAAACCAGTGCTTGGAGAAGGGAGACAATAATAATAACAAACATTAGTATAAATGTAAAGCTGGTATTGTTCACTCTTGAGGTTTTTTTTCCTTCCAACACATGGTTGCGTGAAGGCTGGTAATGGATATTCATTTGCTGGTGTTTTGTTGGAAAGCACATTAGTACAATGACACAAACTAGGCATCTGGTTGAAGGCTAACTACTCGTGGAGTTGCTCAGCTCTTTGACTAATATCTGTGTTGATCTTCTAAGTATGAGACTGTTATGGTATTCTGGTAGATGCGATGTTACTTTGACTGAGTTGCATTGTAAGAGTAATCTAAAAGGGACTTGTCTCCTGCAAAAATAGATGAGTTGGGATGGTGAGAAACCAGTACTCGGAGAAGGGAAACAAAAATAAGCAATGTTAGTGTTCTACTACTATCATTTTTTTAATATCTTGATTGAAGCTCATAATTTTATTTTCAAAGAATGTTCTTTGTGTGTGCATATATCTATCTATGCAAGGCCTGGAGCTGCTGAGGTAAATATTTGCCGAGGATTCTGGCTTTAGTAATCTTCTATGTGTTTTGTAGTTTTTGATTATGCACAACTTTTAATCCTTAGATTAGATTTGGTGTCGACTAGTGGATAATTCAATGGACAATTTGTTTTTAGGTGTTGAAATATGAAAAATCTATTCATCATAACCTCAGAAGATTAATGTTGACCAAGCGAGTGACTGAATGTTTTCACTTTCTTGATTCATTGTTGTGTAACTTCTCTTGCGGGACCTATTTCATAGACATATCACTAATTCATATTGTTCCTGAAGAAGAGATAAGAATTCTGACACAGGAGATGTACATTTGAATGGCAAATGAAAATAATCTGAAAAAGCAAATTCATATTCAATTACAGGCAATCCTGCTAAAATGAAATTTGCAAAAAAGAAAAAAAAAATGAAGAATACTACCACTTGTTTCAAACTGGATACGTACAATCTTCCGCTTACCATCTTTAGCTCGATTCAAAACCAAGCAAGCAGCCTCGTATCAAGATTGACTAAGGAATTTAAAAAGAATTCTTGAATTTTTTTGGTATTATCAAGCTGCAGGAATTCTGCTTGAAGCCCTTTCTAAAATTTGATTCAGTATTCTCAAGCAAGATCTGGACCACTAGGTAGTGGATCATAACCGTCGTGTTGCTTGGCATTTGCTGCTAGTTTGCGTTTCTCGACAGGAATGCACTTGAGAAAAACAGCAACGGGCATGCTTACAGCTCCAATTATGATACTGGCCGCCCATAATTTCCAGTTTAATGGTACAGTTGCCGCAAAAGTACCCAAAACTTCAACTATTATGATTTGGAAAACAACTGTGCAAACCATGACAGCAAGGAAAACCCAGCTATCGAAAATGCCCCGGAAAACATTCATCCTCTCCATGTCCCTGCTGCTTATTTCATTGAATACCTACCACACCAAACAACAGTAACATTATTTGGTTATCGAAACCTTTTCTGAATAACCAGGCTTAGATCAATAAAACATTACCTGACAAAATACAAAGCTGTTGAATATGAATGTATTGAGAACTGAAGTAGAATCTGGACCGGTGAGCTTCAAAATCCGTTTGCCATAAAATGTCAGAACTCCGAGGACTGCAATCTGATAAATGCTCTGACCAATGATATTTCTCCACATGGTTAAGGTGATGAAATTTACGTTCCTCCCAATTGGTGGTCTTTTCATTAGGCCATCGTTTGGAGGTTCTGTGGCCAATGCCAATGCGCCAAGTGTGTCCATGATCATGTTCACCCAAAGCAATTGAACAGCAGTAAGAGGAGCAGAGCCTGAAAGTTTTTTTCACAAGTTTTCCTTAGTCACGCTTCATGACCAGTCGTGTGAACCAGACACGATCTGGTTTTCCTGATTTGCTCTGTTTTCTTGTTTTTCCATTCCCCTTTTTTTTTAATATCTTTTTCTGATAAAACAGAACAGGATGAATATCAGGAAACATTAGAGGTCAAAGTAACCAACCTGTGATGCATGCGGAGACGAAATTGACCATGAGAGCGACAATGTTCACTGTTAACTGGAACTGAACAAACTTCTGAATGTTGATATAAACTGAACGACCCCATCTAGCAACATTCACTATAGTCGTGAAGTTGTCATCCATTATGATCACATCGGCATTTTCTTTTGCGACCTGCAGGTTTCATAAGAGACAATTGATAAAGCAAACACGGCAGTAAATTAAGAGCTAGAAGAAAATGGGGAAATTAAAAAACCTCTGTGCCTGCTATTCCCATAGCAAGTCCAATATCTGCTTCATGCAAAGCAGGAGCATCATTTGTGCCGTCTCCGGTCACTGCCACGACTTCTTTAAACACATTTCTCAACTGAGTAACCAATGTGTGTTTGTCTGTAGGTGATGATCGCGCCATAACCTGCATATATAGTCTTAGAATTACTTTATGCGGAATTTTCTTTTAATTAAGTTAAATGTTAAGCTTAAGTGCTAAACCTGAAGTTTTGGAACTAGCTCCCGCATTTCCTGTGGAGTCTTACTACGAAAATCTGGGCCATCAATTGCCAAACCATCGTCTGTCAAGATTCCACATTCTTTAGCTATGGCTTTTGCAGTATGGATATTATCACCTGTGACCATTCTCACAGTAATTCCTGCAGCTAAACAAGTTTCAACAGCTTCCTTCACGCCGGGACGAACAGGATCTTTAATTCCCACAACAGCGATTAGTATATAATTATCAGCAGGAATGTTTTCTGTGTTAGCAATTCCTTCAATATCCTGGAATGCCAAGCATAGAGTCCTTAAGGCTTCTCTGGCAAAACTATTAATGACATCAGTTATTTTCTTTCTTTGCTCTTCGGAAATAGGCACAGCATTCCCATCAGCATTGATAATCTTGTCACACATTTTCAGAACTATTTCTGATGCACCTTTGCAGAATGCGCGAAAACCACCTTTGTTAGGAAGAGATACTAGGACGGACATCTTTTTCTTCTCTGAATTGAAAGGTTCAACTTTCACTATTGCAGATTCTTGTCTGTGAACTTTGGAATCACCCCCTAAAAGCAAGCCAAATTCTAATAATGCCCTCTCAGTTGGAGTACCCAAAATGTTTATCTTCCCATTTTTATCTTTCACTACCTCTGAGCCAGAATTCTGAAATATAGACTGCAAAACAATGTTAAACACTGACTCAGAGATTGAGGATTTCAATACTTTCTCATTGTCATTGCTCTGTATTGTTTTAGATTCATTGCCGATCCATATTTTGTTCACCACCATATGATTAGTAGTCAGTGTACCCGTTTTATCTGTACAAATGCAACTAGAAGAACCCATTGTTTCGCATGCAGAGAGATGTCTGACAAGTGCTTTATCATTCATTAGTTTCTTCATTGCAAAAGCAAGACTTAATGTTACGGCCAATGGTAATCCTTCAGGAACTGCAACTACAACTATTGTCACGGCAATTGCAAAGAAATTAACAAGTTTCATTGCATCATTTGAAGACCAGTGTTTCATCTGATTATGTTCTGCTTTCTCTACTAGAAACCTTATAGTCAAAACCAAAAATGTCAGCACAGCAAAAACTAAACCAATTTTTCCAATAACAGTGGCAACCCCATTAAGTTTCACCTGCAATGGTGTTTCATCTTCTCCTCCTTCACTCAGTGTAACCATTAATCTTCCCCATTCTGTTCTCATACCAACTCCTGTCACCAAGATTTTCCCAGAGCCATCTTGCACTTTGGTCCCAGATAGAAGAAAAGGTCTACTTTGGTTTACAGATACCGGCTCAGTCTCACCTGACAAGCTAGATTCATCAATTGTCAAATTATAACCTGAAATCAGAAGTCCATCCGCAGGAACCTGATCTCCAATGAACAAATGAACAATATCTCCAACTACTAAATCATATATAGAAATTTTCTGTCTGGCGCCATCTCTAGTCACCTGAACAATTATATTTTTCTTTTCTTTATCCAATGCCTTGAACTGCAAGGATTGCTTGTAATCACTAACAGCAGTGACAATGACAACTAGAAAAATGCTGAGTACTATACCTAACCCATCATACATTCCATCAGGCAAACCTTCAGTGGCGATACCAACACCTATGGAAACTGCAGAACAAATCATGAGAATAATGAGAGTCAAGTCATGTAAGGACTCCCAGACAAACATCCAGAAGGATCTGGAAGGTTTCTCAGCATAACGATTGAAGCCATATACATTTTGCCTTTTAGTTATTTCCTTGGAAAGAACACCATTGGTTAAAGAAACAGAAACTTCTCTAGCTAATCCTTCAACTCCTCCATGGGATTGCAAGGCCTTTGTGTTATGGGATCGGATAATGGATTCTAGTTCGTCAGGTTCAATGTGGTAACCAGCTAGCAGAACGTCGTTGGAGAGTTTGTACTCAATTTGCCGAGTACCAGCTGCAATAGAGAAATGTATACAAATTGGAAAAGAAATAAAAGCAGCTGAATAAATTTATTGTTAGTTATAATTAATTAATGAGTTGAGATCATACCATCAATGAAATGCAATGCTGCTTTTTGTACATAAAGAGCTACTCGCAACTTTTCCTGGCAAGCCAAGGTAAGAGCACATCATATATAAGACCGATGCCTGTTTAGCTTTTTTACTCAACGCTAAATATAATCTAGTTTAATTATATAGATGTTTTACTGTACAAATATCTAAAATAAGATGCGAACATGCAATTTTTAATGTCAAGAGTTGATAAAAGACAATTTACTACAAATTTTAGTAACTTTTGTATCAAAAATTGTCCCCGCACACTAATTGTCAACATTATATTATTAATATTTGTGATGTGTATATGATCAACTATATAAGTCTGCAAACGTGCGGCCAACGTATGGCCCGATTGGCCGGATATATATCAAAACAAATCTTGACACCAGCAACCTATATGTTATTGTTTTATTTATAGATAATATATATATATATATATATATATATATATATATATATATTACATAGAATGACTTTTTAATTATATATCTTTTCCGGTACAAAAGTTGAAGGTCAATAAAGGAAGGAATGGAATATATATTTCAAGGACTACCCAACAATTAAAGTTACCAAAAGATCCCTCCCTCCACTTATTCGGAACCTTTCCCACTTTATGAAAAAGTGCTAGTTAGGAACCGGTACCTTGCCTTCTTGGTCATTAAATCCAATTCATGTAATCATCAAGAATCTACTTTAGGCTAGGCTATGAAGAATCATTCTAGAAGTTCTCAATTTTGGTTTGAATATTAGGCTGAAATTTCAGCAGTCTTCCCATGAAAAAGTTACTCAACCTTCATTGTATACACCATAATTGAACATGCATGTCTAAGCAGCCATACGGAAAGAACCTCGTGTTGCGAACAAGATGAAAGTTCTTGGTTGCAGTACATGATCGATATACTGTTTACAGTAATCAAAAGGTTGATAATTATATTTTAAACATTCATTAATTGGAAAGAAAATGATTGAAAATGTCTAAGCGTCCATATGGAAAAAAAATACCATGTGATGCACAAGATAGATGAAGAAGACAATATTGGCTGCATGATATGTAATGGATATATATTTCAAACAATATTCAAAGATAGGACTAGATCGTGATGTCGTGTAACAAATTAAATTAATTCAATTCAAGCCGCCCAAACTTTCTCTTACACCAATACGGTTGATAACCAAAATAGTGACCACAAAACCTGAGACCTATATAGGCCACAAAGTGTAACAAAATCTTCTCTCTTTATGAATTTTGACTAGGCTTTTTATTGACCATTTCGTTTCTTGCAACAAAAGGCAACATGTATTCTTCTCCTTGAAGCTAATGGAAACACAAACTTTTGTCCATTCAACAGTATTAACAAACATTTCAGTGACATTCCGAAAAGAAACCAATAAATTACGTATAACAAACAATTAATGTTAGATAAGTTTTCGAGACAATATTAGAAACATTATGAAATAGAATATTCATTTAAATCTGAATTTATGGCTAAGGATACCAAAATCCCAATTAGAGAAATTATACAACTAAAAATCCTCGATCATCTTTTTTCCTCTCCCCCATTATTTTCTCAGTAACCAAACGATAATGTATTTACACAATATTCAAATAATCACGAACATGACATGCATTCATGAGCAAGATCAATAAGTTTCAAATGTTTATAATATAGAAAGATTCAACAAACAAAAGGTCTCTAACCTGGAGATTTTTCCGCTTTCTCTCGGCTTCAGCACGCTTAGCAAGATCGGCGACCATGCGAAACCTGCGGCGAGGATTCTTGACAACGCGAACGGCGGATCTCCATCTCATTAAAGCCTCTTCCGACGGCCTTTTGGCTTCCACGTCGAAGTTCTTCTTCAAGTAATCCTCCATATTTTCTATTTTTTCACTGTATAATTAATCAACGTGCATAAGTGTAACTTTTTTCTTACAGTGAATCGAATTGAGGAGATAGATAGGGTTCGGACACAAGTAAGCAAAGAAGGAACAGGTGTTTAGATTAAGGGTTCATGGGATGAAACTTTCAAAATCTGGCGTGAATGGCGGGAATTGAGAGAGAGAGATCAGCATTATCATTGGCAACAAAGCTCCTGAGTTCATATTTATATTCATACAACGGGCAGCTTAGTTGACTGAGCCCAATCTATGAATGGAATAATATCATCCGGCTCCCTATATTCTTACCTCTTCAGCAATAACGAAATAGATTGTCTATTTATGTCAAATAAGTACCTAGTAATTTCTAAGGGCGTTATTTTAGTTAGAAAAATGAGCTGTAATTAAATTCAATCGCATTAGATTCTCGTGGTTTAGATATATATATGATAATATGCATCTTTTTTCTAATTAAATAGAAGAATATATATAATCATAATTTGATAAGGAGAATTCTTGTTTTTCTCCTGTTATTTAACTTAATATCTCATTTTTCCCTATTATTTTATAAATAGTATTCTATTATATAACACTGTCAAGATAAATATTATATAAGTCTTTATATTTTATATTATTACTTAAATAACCATAATAATTTTAAAAATATTCATAAAAAATTAATTTATTAAAAAAATTACGATTATATCTTTATATAATAATAATTAACTAAAAAATTACTTGCAACTCCTAATAAAAATATATATAAAATAATAACATATATTTTTTTAAAATATATTAAATATAAATTTATATCATTTTTGAATTTTTTTTAACATTGATATTTTATTTATTTTAAAAATTATAAAATTGATCATTCAATTTTATTTGATATTTAGATAAATTTATTATATTTAAAATTTTTATTTAGATAATTTTTTATTCTAAGAATAATATATAATATTTTATTTAATATTTAAATATAACAAATATTTTTTATATTACTTAATAGATATAAAGAATAATACATTAAAAAAATATCATATCATTACTATTATATATACAAATTTATCGATATAAATTGATATGATAGTACTATATTATATTACTAAATGTTCTACATTTTTATAAAAAGATTTTAATTTGAATATTTTTTAGTTGTGGAACCAATGCTTTTAGTTTAAAATATTATTTTTTTTTAATTATGAAAAAAAATTAATAACACATGAATCCTTAAAGTTTGACCCATTAACTTAATTACATGACTAGTAGTTTTAAAAATACTCATAAAATTTTCAAATTATAAAAAAAATTATGCCTTTATTTAATAGTAGTTAGCTAAAAAAAATAAAAGTATCAAATGTATAATTAATTTTATTTATTTTTAATATTTATGTAATATTAAATTATTAATATATTGTAAAACTTTAAAATTATATTACAATACAATAATATAAATATTGTATTATAATACATTTTATTTATCGATTAGTATTTTTTATGATTTATTTTATAATACCTAATTAATATATTGAATTATTAATTTATCGTAAAATAAATAAAATTATATTTTAACTATAATATATCATTAATATTTAGTTATCAATGTGTTATAAAATAATATGTATTATTATTTTATATTCACATAAGAGTTGCAAGTAATTTTTGAGTTAATTATTATTATATAAAGAGATAATCATAATTTTTTAATAAATTAATCTTTTATGAATATTTTTAAAATTATTATGACTATTTAAGTAATAATATAAAATATAAGAACTTATATAATATTTATTTTGACAACGTTATATAACGGAGGAGGAATCAGACTATTTATCAAATAATTGGGGGAAGTGAGATATTAAGTTAAACAATAGGGAGGAAACGAAAATTCTTCCTAATTTGATATGAAAAAATCATTTCAAACAGATTTCAAAGAATCATTTCAAATTTAATAACATTATTGACAGAAAAAACGTGGAATACATCTTTGTTATACCCCATGCATGGATCCAAAAATATAATATATAAAAAGAGAAACAAAGAGTTAATATATATATTATGTACAATAACATTATGTTTATAAATTAAATTTGCATTTTAACAAAGAATCATATTCAAAATATATATGCCAAAAGAAAATCTTAAAATTTAATTATAAATGTCATGTACAGTGGAGTATAGTAATTCTTTGTAACAAGGATCACGACGCTGTAAAAGAGAATTATCAACGAACCCTAAATTATAGGTGCAGCGTTTTTCATAAGCCTTATATGAGAGTAAATCTTGGTGGAACATCTCAATAGAGGTGGAGACAATATGGTTGTATAATTGTAACAATCGGTAATTTCATCATGCTTTATCACCCAAGTTGGAAAAAAGGTAGAGATTGTTGGATATACCATTCTTTTTCTATAAAGATTTATATTTTAAATATTAGGAGGTTTCCTAGTCTATTTCTGATTAGAGTCTTTTGGTTTTAAGAGAATTTATATTATAGGAATAAGGTAGAATTCTCCTAGAATTTAACTTGGGACAAGGTAGATCCAAATTATACAAGGAAAACTATTCTTACAAGAAATAGGTTTTATTCATTGTACGTGGAAAGTTTGGGTCATTTGTTTTATAACTTGGAAAAATAGAGTCTCCGAAAATAGATTGGAAATATTCAAGGAGAATGATATATATATATATATATATATATATATATATATATATATATAAGAAAGATCTATTGAAATTAAATACTAATATAATAAATTGATAAGATCTATTCGAGAATGAATGCAATTAGATCATATTTAACAATTTTTGACCGAGGAAAGCTAATGGAATTAATATTGGCACGAGATCAACGTTGATAAAACTAAATAAATAAAAGTACATTATTGTTTTAAGAAAAGTCATTATAAGCACATTCTATGTTGTACATGTTATAACTTAATTTATTGCCTAATCAACCCAATTAGCCCTCAACTCTCAAGCTAAGTTGAGAACCCACCCAACCCCCTCTCTCTCAGCAGATGCCGGCCGGGGTCACGACTTCGTCCAGAAAGCGTACGATGAGGGCAAGAGAATATATAAACTGTGATGGATATCCTCGACGTCGAGGAGGGGAATACTATTTCATTGATTGGACGGTAAGTAATTAATTAACTAAGCATATTATTAGTTTCTCTAGAATCTCTAATTAATTTGTCATATTATTAAAATGTGACAAATTTTGGAGTCGAAATACAATAAGTTTGATCCAACTGATCTTGACATATCCTAACACGAAACTGCAGTAGAATTTTTTAAAAATAAAATCGTTTCATAATAAAAACAATAGCATAAAAAAAATAACAGCAAAGAAACTAAGAAAGTGTGCACATGCCATATCACATGCAAACCTCAAATCCAGACCAACAATCGAATTGCATTGTGTTTTTGTAGACCACAAGCCCGTGTTCAAGTTTTCAAAAAGCCCATCATTCCATGCTTGTATATAACCAATCCACTTTGCCCATCTCAATGAACTATATATATATATATAGTATTAATAAGCCCGTGAAAATCCGAAGACGCCCATAGTTGATATTGAGTTGCAACTTCTTTACACCCATTTTTCATAATTCAAAATTTTGGTCACACTAACCATTTTGGGTTTAGAAATCATTACATAAGTTTGGAGACTTATAATAATTGATATCATTTTTAAGACCTTTTCATGATAATCGCATGGTGGTGGAAGTTGAAGTGTCTTTCTATGTCTTTGATTCTCTAATGCCCTTTCAGTAATTATTTATCTTAACCCTTAAAAAAAATGTTGTAGGAGTTAATCATAAGCATAGAATAGAATCAATTATCATATTCATGTTCAATCACATGGGAATGTGACATTCCCCCAACCCCCATAGAAAGAAAAGAAAAACAAACACGTATATTAATTTCTTCTTATCATTTTTCATTATTCGATGTTGATTCTATGAAAATCGTATAAAACTTTAGCTGCTTCAAACCCATTATTCAATCCTCATAATTGCCCCTTTGACAGCTTATGCGAAATTCTTTCCATCAGATTATGATATTCGGATACCCCCCATTTACCCAAATTTCGTAGAAAAAGAAAAATTCGGTTGTTTATTAAGGATTGTAACTTTGTAATGCCGCCGAAAGAAGGATGGAAAGCAGGCCAGGCCGCCAAGAGCAATGTATTTGAAGCTTGGTCTGGTGTAAACGTCACCATCTATCACTTTCATTTCACTATAATCAAGAATCGTAAGCCATTATACCTCTCATTAAACATTGTTAGTGGTGACAAAACAAGTCTAAAGTCTTATCTGATTGGAAATATGACTTTGTTATCTAAAAGTGAATACTTTTTTTTCTTTAATTAACTCCATGATTAAAGAATCCTAATCATGATTTTCCAAGACACCAAACAAGACTCTAGAAAAAGAAAAAGCAAAGATTAACTCAGCTAGCTAATAAGGATATAACATTTGGTCAATTTTATTTTGTGACTCATTCCAGGCTTGTACTTATCCATCTATCACGCCAACACAAGCCAGCCAGCTAAGCTAAGCTAAGCTAAGCCAAGCCAAGCCTGTCTGAGTTCAGGAATTTCACTGAACCGAAAGCCAGAGTTAAGAAAAAAAATGAAAACCCAAAAAAGGAAAAGTGAAAAAGAAGATAATAGTGTCAACAGGAACACAGAACCCAATAGATTCCCGTAACAGTGAACTTTTGTCATACGTGTGGTGTGCATCACAATCTCGACTTTTAGATCTCTGTCGCTGTGTTTTGTGGTTGTGTCCTTTCCTGCCAACGAGAGGGTGAAAAAAGGGCTACGAAATGTACTAATCTAGGCAGAGAAAGTGGGATCAATTCACATGGGGTGGTGGGAATTGGTGGGTATGACCCACAAACAAGCTGGCTCTTCATTAGATTTTAAAATATCAGTCAGGACTCACGTGCATTGTCAGCACACCCATGTGATCTTGTGCTTTTCTGGCCCTTTCTCCTGCCCCCTTCCATCAATGAAACCCACATGCCCCACCCCCCACCTTATAATTACACTACAAACATTTTGTAAAATTATGGTAATTACTAACAGACAAGACAAATTTTTGTTAAAAAGAGACTTGTGAAGAACAAATTCATATTAATTTCATTTGGGCCTAATTTTCTTTCTTTTTTCTTACTTCTATTCATTGCGAGGCTGACAGTGTGTAGAACAACTATTACAAGAACAGCAAACAGATGATGATAATGATACTTTTTTCTAACTGAAAATGGACAATTACCTTCCCTTCTTCCATGATTCCCATCCAAGCTTTCCACAACAAATATTTTCTTTTACCCTCTATGGGTTATGAACAGGATTTGTAGTTATACTGTGTCTTCTCTGCTGCTTCTGCTGTACAAAAGATATTGAATTTATGACCTAACAACACAAGACTAACAAACTAACACTAAATAAGGGTTTTTCTTTGTTCCTAAATAGGAAGAAGGTGAAGGACAGAAAGAGGAGGAAGAAGAAGAAATTACAGTTCAAGGGAAGTTACAACTACATATAAAATTTTGACTCTGATGGTTGTCTCTCTTTTCTATGCATCCTTTTTTTTTTTTTTTACCTGTGGTCCAAACTTCTTCATCAACTACTGAAATGAAAGATAAAAATAGTACAATAAACAAAGGGAATGGCTGACCCACTTCCTTCACAGCCTTTTACGTATGCAATTTTGTATGGTAGTAAGTAGTATATATCAACGGTGATGATTTTGATGATGATGATGATGATGATGATGATGATGATGATGATGGTGGTGGTGGTGGTAGAAATAGTGCCGGTGGTGGTACTCTACAGTCTCTGATGTAAGTGATTTTTTTTTCGTTTGGTTACTCCTCTCAATCTTCCTGTTAATTCCAAAGAAAACAACAAACAAATATCAAAATCATAAAATAATTTACATGATTGTCAAGAGAAGTTATTAATGGTAACAAAGAAAAGAATCCAAAGTTGGTAAATTTATTTGTTTACCAAAGCAGACGAAGCTAATTTCCAACAGGGCATGTCGGCCCGCCGGTGCCAGTATACATGCCTATGGCTCCATGCCCGGATGAAAACCTGAAATGAAAAAAAATGGAGAATCAAAATTTCCAGGCATATGAAATAAATGATAGATATAGGAAATGAAATGACAATTTGTCATTTTTTTTTACCTGGGTATTTGACAGTTAAAAGATTTGAAAGATGCCATGTCCAGTGAAGCATTAGCGGGAGTTAAGTTTGAAGAAGAAACCAAATTATTGTTAGTGGGAGATGTAGCAACTTTTTCGGCCCCACTGGCGATATTGGAGAAAGCTGAAAAATATTCTCCAGAGCCTTTGGTAGGAGATGCGAATGGACTATCAGGCAGATTGTGCTCTAGACTCCTGCAAAGATTCAATTCAAAATAATTTTTACATCAATTCAATGTGAAGTTAGGGAACCCAAAATGGAATGAAACCAGAAAAGCCTGGTATGGCCTAGAACAGAAATTCAATTTACAAACATCTGGGTTTTGCAGATCTTCATTAAAAGCTAAAGATTCTTACTTTCCATGCACATCACCATTTTCAGCACGAGAGCTGTCCGTTCCATTGCCATTCTCTTCACTGCTAGTGGATTCTTTCCCTGCAGCACCATCTGCAGTCTGCTTCTCAGCAGCGGCTGCAGAAATAGTTGGCAAAGAGCTTGAACCATTTTCTGTAACAAATTAAAACCGCTTAATCTGAGTCTCTTTTACTCAATCTAGCCAAGTAAAAGACTCCTTTTCAAAATTGAAATTAAACACATACCTTGTATAGCTTCTGTCCTCCTGTTGTGAAGTGGAGAAAAAACAAGACTTTGATGGAAAAGATTGGGAGAGTGAGTTGGGGATGGAATTGGACTGCCGGTAGAAAGAGCTCTGTGATGATGTTTCTTAACGTCAAGAAGTTGTAAACCCATTAATCTTCTACTTTGAAGCTCCAGGGCTTGCTGCAAATCAGCTTGCTCCTCCATTTTCCTCCTCCACAACATGTCCTGGGTATTATTGTAGAACATTCTTGCTCCTATAGAAGAATCAACAGAAACCCAGAAATTAAAAGAAAATCCAGCATTAAAATCAAAAATATTATAGCTGAATGTCTTGGTTTCTTACCAAGTTGAACATCAAAAGGATCTCTTGAATCCAGCCCAGTTGGGGTACCACATGGCGAGAACTCTCCTCTCTCAACTTGTTGCTGTTGCTTCCTGCAAATATCAAAAATTTTCTTTTTAATTTTCCTATCTTGAATCTTTTAACAACAGTAAATAAAATTCAAAGAATATAGAAGTTAAGAGGCTGAACGAAAAAGAGTGCCTGTACTTGTCTGGAACTTTCCCTTTCTCCTTGTATGGCTTAACAAGCACTCGTGCATCGCAAACGAAATGAGGATTTCCTTTAGCTAGAATAATCTTCACAGTTTCCGGATAAACAAAAGTAACAAATCCAAACATCCTCTTCTGCTGGTATGGAATCCTCACATCTTGCACAGGTCCATAAATACTACAAAAGGCAACAACAATTAAGCAACAAATATCAGTCTCAGAATTTTAGACTTGCAATCTTGACAGAGAAAACCTAAATAAATTAACACGTAGCAATCAACAACCTGAAGTAATTTGAGACATCTTCCTCTCTGAAAGTGCTATCAGCTGGGAAAGTCAAGTATATTTGTCTTGACGCTGGATTCACCATGCTTGCGCCACCGTTAATGGCAAAATCGCTCCTTTCCAGCCGAGATCGGCCAAACTTGTGCATATCCTCATTTAGTATCAAAGCAGCAGCAGCCCTATAGGATTTTCGTTGAAACAAATTATTAGCCTAAAATTAACAAAGTTTCGTGCAGGAGTATACTAATACAGTAGCACCGTATAAGGAGCAATTTATGTACCTCTGAGTATCATTTTGTTGCTGCTGAAGAAACAAGTTCATGCTCTTAGGAGAGTAAGGAAAAGAAGATGAACCCATGAGCTGAGAAGCAGCAGCTAATCGTTGTTGCTGAACTTGAGCTGCAGATTTAGATCTAAGAATCTCATGGCACTGGTCCATCGTCTCAATCTTGCTAGGCGAACCAACCAGAGTTGCACCATCAGAACCCATCATGGTACTGCTACCGGTTTCTCCATGAACAAATCTGCAGCTATTTCCATTCTTGCAGTAGCCCCTAGCAAAATATAAGCATGGTCTCCATCCAAACCCAGAATTTAAATCATCAGAAGAGCCCAAAACATCACTAACTGAGCAGCTTCTTCTGTGAACGGAGCCTCCCCAGTATGAAGGGAAAAGCATGGAGTCGCCGTTGGGTGGACTAGATGATAATTCGAGCTGCTGTGGGTAGAACAAGTCTTGGTTTTTGTTGCCAAGATTTGGGGAGTTATCGTTGAGGAAAGACAAATGGTCTTGAAGTTGAAGGTCATCGATTATATCGGATCCACTACCATTTCCATAGAAAGGCAAAGCAGAAGAATTCATCGTACTACTGTTTGGAGCAATTAAATCATCTGGGTTTGGTAGATCAGATATAGCAGTACTCCAGGAAGAAGTACCAGCTGTGGAAGATGAAGGGTTTGGTATTGTGAGAGGGGGCAGATTATTGCCAAGAAGTCTAGAAGAAGAGGAGTTTTGCCTGGAAATGTTTACTGAGTTGTTGGCCAGAAAAGGAGAAGGAGAAGATGGAGTTGAAGGTGAGTTTGGAGAGTTTGAAGAGAGACCAAGTTCTTTCCTGGCTTTGAGTATCACTGAGTGAACTAGAGCTTCAGGACCAAAAGCTAACCTAATCATTTCTTTCTCACCATGATCTTGAAGGAGAAGTAGACCCATGATTTTAGAAGCATTTTCAGGGTCTAGGTTTTGGATTCTTGAGAAAACAATTCTTGTTGCTTCATAACCATCCATGGCTTCTGCTAGATGATGATGGGTTGGCTGTAGATTTCACACCAACCCAAGTGTTTACAAATGTTGTTTGTATGTGCCAAGACAAGTTTTCTTGATTTGTGAGAGTGAGTGAGCAGCTAAGCTTAAGCTAAGGTAGTAGTAAGGTCTCTCTTTACAAGTAAAACTTCTTTCTCAACAACAAACCCTACCTACCAAACTTTCTCCTCCATGATTAATTGAGTAGAAAGAGCAGTGGTGTTTCTCTTTTTCTTATTCCTGCAAAACCCAAGAAAAGAAAAGGTAAAGAAAGGAGAAAAAAAATAAATAAAGTTGATAAAAGGAGTATTCTCGTGTGGTGACTAGAAGTTGAAAACTTCAAATCTTATGTAGAGGATACTGAGAGTTGCCTTTGTTAAAAGGAAATGAAAATCATGGCAGTTGAATTTCTTTATACAGCAAACATGAGCATAAAAAGGTTTGCAGTAACTAATTATAATAACCGGAGAAATGAGATAGATAGCCGCTTATATTTTTTTATCTGTCTTGATTCCTGTACCAAAAAATAAAAACTGAAAAACTAATTGAGGGGTGATCTGGAGATAACATTGATAGTACGGCTTAGGCTTTACCCATATGAGAGAAAAAGGGTCTTTAATGTTGTTTTCCTCTCCTTGACCAGAAGTTCCCAAGGCAAAATCTTTCGTCTCTCTCTCTCTTTTTAATCTTTCAAAATTTACTACAATAGCCAAAGACTAAATAAACCACCGCCATCTTTTGAAGCTAATTGCAGAAGCTATAGCAGAGAGAGAGAGCATGCAGTAGTAGCTGAAGAAGAAAGAACCATCAATTGCTGCTGCTTCACTATCTGGTACTGCTATCTGTATAATTTTGGGGTCTGAGCAAAAGTTAATAGCGGGCATGCAGTCAAAGCTAGCTGCAGCTCTAGCTGAATGACTTCTCTCTCTTCTTGGAATTTATGAAAAAACAAAGACTGGTGGGAGTGGCAGTCAGTAAGTAAGTAAGAGAAATGTTTTTTTTTTTTTTCAAAATTTTTTTAATTTGTTGCGAGTGGATCCAGATCTCTTCTCTATGTGTAGTGTAATCTAATAATATTGTGATTGTGTCCTTTGAAATTGTGCACGTTCTCTTGCCCCTAGCCTCCTGACAAACTATTACTCTCTCAGTTTTTCGCTGTGTTTATTAGATGAATCTAATGCAAACTCCATTACACTTATTTCCCACCTCCCCACTTTTGCTAGTAACTCACGCGCCACCAAAGCCAAAATGGTGGAAGATTTTAGAAAATGAAAACCCAAAAAACACTCAGTTGATCAAAAGAATGAATGAAGATTTTGGTTTTGGTTTTTGGTTACATGAGAATGGGATGGGGTGGTCTTTGGAGGCCAGTCAGTCATTGCCTCTCTGCAATCAAATCTTAGGACCTACATCCCTCACAATCTCGCTATGCTTAAAATAATAAAGGGCAAAAAAGAAAGAGAGAAAGAAAAGAGGCTTTAATTGAGCACATCGTTTTTGGTCATTTGTTGTCATGTCCCACAAGCATTTTGTCACCCCCACCCCCTTTTCTCTTAATACTAATTTATTTATTTATTTATTTATTTCCTAATGCTAATACGATTGATAGTGATGATTATGATATTATTATTATTATTATCATAATAGTTAACGCGACAGAGCAGGAGAAAGCAAGAAGAGTTGTTGTTCAAATTCTTTTAATTGTTCTGTAGAGTAGAAAATTGCAAAACGTGTTGGGGATTTTGTATTGGGGGAGCTGCTAGCTGCTAGCTGCTAGCTGCTAGCTAGTAGCTAGTATATGTATATATATTAGATGTAACATGATATTACCCTTATCATTTGTCCTTTTTTGAGATGCCCCACAACAAATAAATGATAGATGGATCTCTCCCCCTTTAAATCTCTTTCTCAATCAATAGCCAACTCACACACACACATATATACATATATTAAGTGTTTGACACTTCAGTTTGCTAGAATTCAATTATTGAAATTATTATGAATAATTCTAATTCAAACTTAATTAATTTAAAATTTTATTCTTATATAATAGAGAGAGAGGGATTAACTTTAAAAACGAATCAATAAATAATCTTCTCTCACGAACATATAATATAAAAAAAGATTGAATATGTATGTAACTTTAAAATTAAAATAAGGAGATGCATACATACTATCACGTTATGTAGAAAAGAGAACGATGAACATCATCAAATATATCTTACCCTTAATTAATTTCTTTTACCCTTTAAAACAACTAGCCAGCAGGTGATTTGAACATGACGATAAAAGATTTAACTCCCAACTCAATTGGTGGTGAAAAGCAGCAGCCTCACTCACATCGCATGGGTCTGCCCATGATTTTTCTACCTTTCAAGCAAATGCTATTGCTCCCGTACATTTGACTATTATATTTATATATACTACACACACGATCCCGTTGATTGATTTCCTTCTTTTAATTTCTATTGCAAGTTTAATTTACTTAGATCTCTCCAACATGAATAAATTTTTATATTAAACTTCAGACAAGACAGCATGTGTTTTTGTGTGTGTATATATATATATATATACACACGTATATGTACACACACATAGGCACATAGGCACATATATGGGTCTGTGATGTATATATAATATATGGTCGGATAAAATATCGAGTATCAAAGTTGGTGGTATCTCACTATCATCAGTAGCAGAGATGAAACAAAAAAATGATGTTATCCCAATCAAAGCTTTAATATTTGAAGTAACTAATGATCAATTAGCAGTTGCCACTTTATTCGGGTATTATTAGTTTCTTTTTAATTATTTATCTAATTTTCTTCGACTGAGGAGTGGTGATCATGTTATCATAATTTTTTTGCAACATTGTTAATTAAATGTTGTTTCCTAATTCATTCCGTACTATAATTAATGAGGTTAATATAAATCAGCATGATTACGACATAATTTATTAAGTGAAAATTACTCACAATCATAAAAAAAATAATTAAAAAGAAATTATATCGATCAAAGCTTTTGAAACTATATAGAACTAATTTATTTTCTTGGAATATATACTAAACGACCGAACTTTAATAAAAACGTTTTGTTCCTTTACAAGAACTAACAGTTGGGGTCTTGTTAAAAGTGTAGAATTCTTTCGAAAACTATGTAGTATATTACGTTTTCTAAATTCAAGTAATAAAATTGTTTAAGATTTAATTCGAAATTTGATTATAAAAATATGGTAATTATTAATTGCCTGTGTGTTTAGGGTAGACTATAGCTGGGTTAAAATTTTCTTTCCAAACTTTAAAGCACGATGGTCGTTTAATTTCCTAGGCTACCAAACACGTAGAAAAGGTAAAAGTAAAATTACGAAGAAGTAACCAACCGAGAGAAAAGAAATCCAATAATTTTACTTGGGAAATGAGATAGGAATCTTAGTTATGTATCGATAGTTACACAATTATTAATTTAATGCTCGTGTATGAACAAAGATGTTGAATGTATTAATAATCCCACGGAATTTCTTAATTATGCCCACGACAAGTCCATAACTTGATCATTTTATATTGCATGTGACATCATCATCACATTTTCACTTTTAATTTATTATCAATTATTATGTGTATATGATAGTTATATACATCCTATCAATGATTTCATCAATCAATATTAAATAAAGCTCTGCTGATGAAATATATATTAGCTGTATATGTAATATACCTATATTTATACGTGTGTGTGTGTGTGTGTGCATGAGACAAGTCAATGATATATCACTTAGCTTGAACAATTATTTTAAATAAAATGAATAACAAAAAGAAGAAGAAAAGTTACTTATGTGAAGTAATTAATCAAGTTGTTAATCAACCTTGACTTCATTTCGTTTTGGCATTTCCTTTTTGTATGAGACTACTGTACTGTCTAGTTTAATTTAGTCTGCAAAATTGTATTTTACTTTTGACTTGCCATAAGTAAATAATCGAGGTTGCTTTGTTAATTTATGATTATCTTTTTGGCAAAAGTGAGTGTATATATATATGTATGTATGTAAATGATGATCCAACAACTCCTCATTGTTTATTCCTTTTTCTTTTCAATGATTGGTAAGAATGGACCTACGTGTTCCCTCAAATCAAAATTAGTTTAGGAAATTGAAAAATTAGGGCAAAAGTTTTTACCAAATGTGGACGAGCTTGTGTCGTCCCCAATTTCGAAAAGGCTGACACTATCTCTTTATATATGTAATTTTATAACTTTATGGTTCCTAATTCAAGTAAATTCAAAAAATATAGACACAGAAAAATTTAATAAACATAACGCAGAAAAATTATGGACATAAATAAGGTAATCTCATGTAGAGTCGATTGAGTTTAAGAAATGATTACATACATAGGGAGTATGATATAAGGGCTTGATGAAGAGCAATAATGATGATGATGAAATATATATTATTGTATTATAATTTTTGTCGTAGGGCGCAGACAATGTCTACTTCTAGTCAAATATAATCTTCGAACAAAATGAAAATTTTTGATCAACTTTTTTATACCAAGTAGAAGTAGGGGATGAATTTGCAAATATAATATATATTAATATATATAATTGGTCCCACCAACATGCTGAAACGCAAGTTGCCTCCATGATTGAGATTGAGTTTTTCCTATTAATTAGTTTCAGACATTAGTTAATATTATGTTTTCTTTTTCTTTTTTTTTTTTTTTAATTTGCAAAAACAAATATCATACATAGTCCCATTTTGTCCCCCCTTCGCTCCCTCTATACATCCTAGTTAATTGTAAGAAACTGGACATGTCGAGTCGAGCATTCAAGTGCTTTCGATAAGTAACTACGTAATGTATGCACATATATAATCTATGTTGTTATGTTTTCAAACCAAATCAATATCTAATTAAATTGGCAAGTTCCTGAAGTATCATATATATTACCGAAATTAACATTAAAAAAATCTTAACATGATAAGGACTATTATTGGAAAACAAATCATAATTATTTCAGGTGGTGGCATGTCTCATCTCCACTTCTCATCAATTATTTTTATGCTGCTTTTTTTTAATTGATATATTCAGAACTGAGATGATGTGATTATATTTTTTATGTAATTGACATATAATATGAGATATGATTTTATTAAATATTAAATATAAATAAAGTTATTTGTTTTTTAAAAGTAAATATTTGTCAAAGACTTAACTTTATTAAGTAGAAACAGAGACAATTTATTTTAATGACTATTTTTGTTGTGACAATGTGAGAAATAAAAACAGTAGAAAAATTAATTAAAATATTTGAAAGTGGGCTTAATTGTGATGATTTTGCTGAGAGTATGAAGGGCAAGTTAAGATATGAAAATTGAAAGGTGGCGAACACGACAAGATCACAGTTTTAAAATCAAAAGCAAAATTGAGCACTCCACTTATATATATGTATATGTATATAGAGAGAGAGAGAGAGAGAGAGAGAGAGACTCCGTGAGAATTGTTGTGAAAAGATTTGGGGATTTAAAAAAATTGAAGGGCAATAATTTAGAAAGGCATTTATGAAATCAAAAATATATAAATCTTACAGGAAAGCGACATATCATGCTCGTGGCATTTTCTGATCTGAAGAAGGTTGATGATGCAACAACATATATATGTATATATTATTTGTTATTCAGTGTGAACCAATTCAATATTTTTATTCTTATTTTTATTTTTTAACAGAAAAACAGGTAAATTTAAATAAACCCAAAAATTAAGATATAATTTAAGATATTCTTCATAAACAGTTCGAGTTAAATGAATTTAATTAATGTTATTAATAAACATGATTGTCTTTTTCATGTTAGAATCATGGAAAGTTAATAACGAGTATAAGCTCAAAAAGCTGAAGAAAAAGAATAAAAAGACAAGAAAATTTCCAGATTAAAAATTCAGAAAAACGAGCAAAGCACATGACATCGTTGAGAGGAATCTATTTCATCCGAATCATTACAAAAAGAAAGATTAAAAACTTTTTCACTTTTATTTATTTATTTTAACTGGAACTGAATGAAGAAAATAATATGACTGCAGACGAAAGAAGATCCTTGAAACAATGCAGTGAAAACTATGCATGAGGCAAGGGACAAAAGTTAAAGGGAAGAAGGCCATGTGCCCCCGTCAGTTCGACGAAATGCCTCAACCAAATTTTATGGTGGCGGTGCAGGCAGGCAAACACTGCCATGAATCATTCATATGGGTCCCTGACAATGAATAAAGTCAGAGAGGTACATAATAGGGATATATCATATATGTGGCTGTCGTGGATGTGACTCTGCATGGCTCTGCTGACACCCTATTCTATTCTTGCTTTGCTTTTTAATTACTTGATTAATTATGCATGCATTACTTTTATAATCACTTGTCTCTGCTTGCTAGATTGGTTCACTACTTGTGATTTCCAAGAGGACAAGTTGTCTACATGTACATATACATGGGGTAGCCCATCAAGAGAAGAACCTTTTTTGGGCTATAGGCCTAGTTCCAGCTTCTCTTTTGCCTTTTGACAGAGAATGTCTTCCGGGTTGTACACTGACTTGATTTGATAGCCCAATTTCATGGTTGTATTGCAGGGACAAGCAGAACCTGCAAAAACTGATGTTTGGAGAAGAAAATGAATCTTCAGGAGAAGGATATTTTGACTTTGAGGAAAACCTAGAATGTGAGAATTTGTCAGGAAAATCAATGATTGCATACTAGCCTCACCACAAGCATGACAATTTCCTCTATACTGCTAAGCATCTCTAGGAATGATTTATCCAAATTCCCAAATAGCTTTCAGTAAATGGATGCTCTTCACCACATTTTTAAACTTTTATCTTGTTTCATATCTCCCCCCTTCAGATTTCATGAAATCTTGATCTCTCTGTCGTTTTACTTGAATAGTTTCCGTTCACCATTGACTCATACTGATTCATTTAACCTGTATATGGTTTATGGTAAAACTTGAATTTGTAATTTTCAGATATCTTGTGAAATAGTCTTTGTGTTATAGACATGTACAGTTCTCTTGCCTTGATCCTACATCAAGAAACAATTCAGAAATTGAATGATCATTGCCCTATATGACATTTACAGAAGAGAAGTAAAGCAGAGAAAACTTGAATCTTGAAAAGAGTCATATTCATTTTCAGTTTAGTAGCTTTACTTTCACCTATTCATAAATCAGTTAGCTTCCACTAGATTAGATAAAAGGTCATTGATGCACAAGTATGCCATAATTCTCAAATGGACACAGCTTGCAAGAGTTTCTAAGACATTGTGTTGAGTTACTCCCAACAGTTGGGCAGCACAATACTAACCATTGTGAGGGTTTTGAGTTGATAAATAATGACTAGAAATTCCAAGCAGTAGATTTTCTTCAAACCTTAACACAAGGATAGATCAAAGAAAAAGGAAAGCACTTTTTACATGAGGTATTTTACTAGCTGTTCACAAGTCATCTAAGTACAAAGTTCCTATTGGTCTAAAGCTGTATTCAAACATGCAACTAACTTTATGCATTTTACAGTGACATACTCAACCATTTGAGCTCTATATGGGAATATTACTATCGTCGATGTTATATTGAAAACTAGTTTCCTATTCTAAATTCAGAAATCATTGACATAAGAAGATCAAAGAAAAACTTACAGAGCCTTTCACTCTGCTAATTCAGCTTGAGATGAAGATGACACCAAAGCTTCAACTGCATCCAAGGTCTGTCCTTCGGCACTCACTATACTCACTATATCACGTGTGTCGGCTTGACAATCTATAATTGTAGGCTCACAATTTCCTTCCCATGATGCCAATATTTTCCCAGTTCCATCCATGCCGGTGTGTGATGACGACCCTGCTTGTGGATGGAAGCATGGTAGATCGCTCTGACACGGGACGCCTATTGTCCCCCCATTAGACTGTACACCACAATCATCTTCCTTCAAATTAGTAGTACCGTTACACTGCTTTTGGAACGGAAAAGCACCCAACTCATGATCAATCTTTGCCTTAAAGTCTACCAAAAGGCTTCTCAGCCTCATGACCTCAGCATCAAGAATTGCTTGCCCCTGTAATTTCCTGACTAGTTGTTGGTTAATTAAGCGCAATTTCTTGACTTCCTCTTCCAAGTAAGCTGTGTGTGCCTTCTTTTTCTCCCTATACTTCCTAACAGCTTCTCTGTTACCTGATGACTTTCTTGGCTTCAAACTAGAATGTTCTTTCCTATTTGAGTGATTATCTTCTTCGGATGCAATAACTTGGGTGTGGGTATGGTAGCAGGTATGCGTATGTGCAGCATCAGGGCCAGGAGGATTGCAAGTGTGAGTGTGAGTGCATGTTCTGGTGTTCTTCAAGAATTCATCAAGAAACGAGTCTCCAGTTGCTGAATTCTGAAAATTGCTAGACGAATCCTGATTTGGGAATAAAACATGATCGGAAAGCTCTACCTCTCCGTCATCCATGTTTTCTTTCATAACTACAAACACAAATAATCTGCAGCTATACAAGCTCGAACTGGCTTACCTTCAAGACCGCGTTCTCACTTATCAAATCGATAAGCAACTACCAACTCCCACGAGGCAATAATAAAACCTGTGTCAAAATTAAACATTATATTGAACCAATTTGCAAAAATTTTCAGTCAGATGTCAAAAGTAGGATTCTGTGATACAGTAAATTATATAATAATTAAGTCAAGAATATATGCAAAGAAGGAGAAAGCAAAGAACATAATCCATTAGTTGTCCTCAGCATCGATTGTCATAATCAACCAAAAAAAAGAAGAAATGCTTTAACCCCACTTCAATTTCAACACTAATAAGCACCGGAAAACCCTAGAGTGAAACCAAAATAAAAACTTTTAAAGAGTTTGACATAACAAAAAGCAAATATTTAAGAAATCTAAAGTATACCCAGAGGGAGATTTCTTCAAATAATAAAAAAGCCGCCAAGCATAAAGACAGGAACTTTGATGTCGGAACCACTCAATCACTGAAGAGAATCCAAGCTTTAAGTGGAAGAAGAACACACTTACAAGTAGAAAATTCTGGACTTTGTTAATATAATTTAGTGAATTCACCTGATTTTTGGGTACGATTCTTTCACCCCGATGATGATAATGATTTCACATTTCTGCCACTGCCAGCTCTTCTCCAAGTTAGCAATTAGCATATCTCTGATGTAATTTCCAGTACCTTTTAGGCTTTAAAATATGAATGCCAAGTCAACTCCCGTACAAACAGGTGGCCAAACCACACTCTTTATTACTTCCGGTCCCCTCAAAATCAGTAGTAGATAATGGAAGAGCCTACTGCCATTGCCATTGCCATTGCCTGTCATCATCTGCACCTCGCTGTCCGCACAAATTAAAATACAGAGCCATTAGTTTTTATTTTTATTTTTTTAATTTTACGGCCAATTGCACGAAAAAGATTCTTTGTTTTGAACGAGTAAAACGTTCGCTTTCATGCAATTTCATTCGAAAACAAAGTACAAATATGCCAATCAGAAAGTAGTTTACTTATTTGGGATAATAACATCTAGATTCCTATTTTTGATATGTTTACAATTAAGGACATACTTTATTCATTTTCATCATATACGTCCCAAGTTCTGTTGAAATAACCAAATTCCCCCAACAATTTAGAATTTTAAGCATCGTGATTTGCAAGTATAATGTATTTAAATTAGCACTTAAGGCTATTTCAGTCATTTTCAGTGGGAATAAAAGATCTAGTCGATACAAATAAATACTATTATATATCTATTTGTAACAGTATAAGATATTAAGGAACCAAATTATTATTACTCTCTCTCTCTCTATTGTAACGGGAGGTGTGAAACAAATTTCTCGATCCCAAAAAGAAAATGGAAAAAACAAAGACACGTGTCAATTAGGTAATGATCTAACAAAGCAAGACAAGACGAGACGATCAGCTCCACACAAGAAGACAAGGACAAGTGTGTGTTGTTGGGCCTGGACACGCGCGAGTTCTTGGATGCCGGCCGGTGGGTTGATCTGGGCTCGTTTGCTTTCGGATCGGCCCGTTACAAAATCCGCTGCGCTTTCTTGCAAAATTTGAGAAGCTCACCGTACCGCACCACAGCGACCCGTTTATGGACAGCGAAGTCTGAGCAACGCGGCAGATGTTGAAAATGAAAACTACTTCCATTTGTTTTCAGAGCAAACGTGTTAAGCCCACATCAAACATGATGGTTTATTTTGCGTACACATAACTTATTCTTCAGGGCCCGACTATCCTACAACCAAACTCACGATCATTTCACCCTGCCCCTGATTACTTATCGCTGCCTGGGTCGGCTCGGTTGTGAGCAATCAGATGAGATCATGCCAACTAGACCGGTTGCAGCGAGAATACATATGATTCTTGTTGCATAGAATTATGCATGACTTTGAGACAAGAATCTAAATCAGCCAATGAGATCAAAGAGAAGGACCAGGTGGCACTAGATTTTTGCAGTCTTACATCACCTATGTCAAATGGGATGGGACAAAATGAGCCCCTCACATGGGGTTTGTGCAGTTTCTTACACGTTTTGTGAACAATTTTAAGAAGTTTTGCCGTCATCCGCTGAATTTATCTCTTACGATTACATTTATGAGATTTGAAATACTACTATTAATCTTCAAATAAATAATATATTAACTGTTCTTGGTGGATATGCCAAATTATAATGGAACAACGGGTGGAGCCCAAAGAAAAAAAAAACCTCACCCAAAAAGAATTGCATGGAAATTGGAACGGTGAGACAAAGTACAAGCATTTATGTCACGTGGTACAAGTACTTCAAGCGAGCGTGGATTTTTCTAGTTGGATTGCTTCTTCGAAGAATTGGAAAAGAAAATTTCCTAAAATACATGAGTGCAGCTCTTTTCTTAGCTTTTGAAGGAGGAAGAAGCTTCCAAGCAACCGATTAGTTTTCTGTATACAAGTTTTTCTCCAGTCTTGCTCACTCTAATGACTCTTCCCCCTCCGAATTAAAGGTAAAAAAAAAGTATATTCTCTAGAAGAAAATTTATTATTCTTGTCTTCGCTTCCTTGGTTGGTTAGGCTTGATCTTTTAAATGGTTATACTGATTTGTATCCTGTAGTGAAGCAGTTTTAAACAAGTTTATGGGCTTAAATCTCCTCTGGGAATTCAGTTTACTCTTTTTTCCTACGAGTTAGTGATTGACACTTTCTGTTTATGGCTGGGTTTGCTTTCTATCTTTATTGAAACTGTTGTTTGGCTGCCTGGAAATTGGATGGGGAGAAAGAAATTAAGATGTTAATCACTGTCTATGGATTGATATTGACTTGATAAGCGTGATCTTCTATTGAATTGGGCCTGAGAATTGTCTTTGATTTGATTCTGATATTGTTCCTTTTTAAATTCTTCTCACTCCATCTAAAACCTTTTTTTTTTAAATAATAAAAGATAAAAAAATTTCTTCTGCAACCAAATAAATGAAAAGGTTAATTTTTTGCTGAAGTTATTGCTTTGGTGGATCATTGCAGAAAACAGTTTTTTAGGTATGGAAATTCTCTCGTACAATTGTTCACCAAGCTGCCATGTTGTAAACTTGTGGTGGAAATCAGTCAGGAAAAGCTCAAACTCATGCCAATCGAAGCTCCCATCAATCAGGGAGCACAGATTTTCGTGTAATAATACTGAAGTCAGAAGTGGGTTTTCGGGATATTCTAATATTAATCAGTTTCCCTCCACAAACCTTGATCGTGGGAAAGGCTCTCGTTCATTAAATTCACTTCAAGGGTTTAGAAATCTGAATTCACAGGTCTCAAGTGCGAACTATGATGGTTATGTAATTGGTGGGGAAGAGGATGCAGGAATTATTCCAAAAGAGGGGGAGGCAATTCCCAAGGCTTTAATTCCAGGCTTGCCGGAAGAATCCAATGGCGAATGTGGTGCAAAGATAAGTAGTTGCTTTTGGGAGTGGAAGCCGAAATTTAATGTGCATTATGAGAAGGCTGGATGTGAAAATGTGAATTCCCCACCGGTGCTATTTCTTCCTGGTTTTGGTGTTGGTTCTTTTCATTATGAGAAGCAACTAAGAGATTTGGGCAGGGACTACAGAGTTTGGGCAATTGACTTTCTCGGGCAAGGCATGTCATTGCCACTTGAGGATCCTACTCTACGATTGAAGGAAGGAGGCAGCACAGAAGGTAAGGATTCTTTGTGGGGATTTGGAGACAAAGCTGAGCCATGGGCAAGTGAGCTTGTTTATTCTGTTGATTTATGGCGGAACCAGGTTTGCTATTTCATACAAGAGGTTATCCGTGAACCAGTCTATCTTGTGGGAAACTCGCTTGGAGGATTTGTTGCAGTTTACTTCGCTGCATATAACCCTGAGTTGGTGAAGGGTGTTACATTGCTCAATGCAACCCCCTTTTGGGGATTTTCACCTAATCCTATAAGATCTCCAAGACTTGCAAAAATATTTCCTCGGTCTGGAAAATTTCCTCTGCCTGCAAGTGTTAGAAAGCTCATAGAATTTCTGTAAGGTTTTGCATTGATTGGTTTCTTAGATATAAGATGTTTATTTATTTTAAACTTATGGCGCCAATTTGTTTCGAGTCTCCAAACAATTTGTGCAGCTGTACATCTGCCAAGAGAATTCATCTGTTTGACCTCTTCTCTTGGCTACACTCACCCAACTCATATTTGCTTTATTCTGTGATTTCAGTTGGCAGAAAATAAGTGATCCCGAAAGCATTGCAGAGATACTCAAACAGGTTTATGCAGATCACTCTACTAATGTTGACAAAGTTTTCTTTCATATTCTCGAGACAACTCAACATCCTGCTGCAGCAGCATCACTAGCCTCAATTCTATTTGCTCCTCGAGGACAACTATCCTTCGATGAAGCTTTATTGAGGTTGTTAGTACTCAAATCTCAAAACTCTGACATGAGTGACTCCCAATCATACATTCCCTCTTTTTATGTCTCCAAATTAAGCACTTCTTGCACTTTAAATTCGTAGGTGTCGGATGAACGATGTTCCCATCTGCCTCATGTATGGAAAAGAAGACCCTTGGGTGAAACCAATCTGGGGTCTTCAGGTGAAAAAGCAGCTGCCTGAAGCTCCATATTATGAAATCAGCCCGGCTGGTCATTGCCCTCACGATGAAGTTCCTGAGGTATTTCTCCTTTGACTTTGCAAAGGTTGGAAATACTTTGAAGATCAATAGAAAAGTTGAGATGATGCATACATACATGAGAATCCATCTCATTTCATTGCTTGTACAGGTTGTGAACTATTTGCTGCGAGGGTGGATCAAAAACTTGGAATCCGAGGGCTCAGTTGCATTACCTCTGCTCGATGATGAAGAAAGCATTCAGTACAGCATCGACAAAAAATTGGAGTTTGTAAGAGAAGGATCGAAAAAATCAGTGAGAGTTCGATTCTACGGATCCCGGTTCTCCCTCTGGAACAAGATAGGCTCTTATTTTAGATCTCCCTTTAGGAAATTAGAAATTAAATCTTCATGACAAATGTTTACTTTTTCTTTTGTCAAAGATGATGTAGATTGTTAATTGTATCATATTGTTTCACGTATGATATCAAAAGAAATCAATTCAATCCAAGCATCCATAGTGTTGAATTTTAAAAATGTATTATTACTAATGAAATCGAAGAATGATTAATCATTTATTAAATATGGTTATAGCGTGCCAAATGTCAGGATTAACGGTCTTTCATATTTTATGGACAAAAATATATAAGCCATAAATTTCTGAACTTTTATAGCTTTTGTTAAAAAGATATGACGACCCTGTCTAGGACATTTCGATCTGTAAAACTTACGAAACCTAACCCTCTTAAATTAGCATCAGCATTCTCATCGGCATCTTCATCAGCAACACCAAGAAGATTACAATCGCAAGCAAAACCGAGTCCAAATTCAAAATCTAAATCAAGATCATGGAGCGTGTATCTTATTTTTGCGACCAACGCCCCCATCAAGACCTACGTAGGCGTCACCACCAATTTTTCAAGGCGGTACAGTTTCTATTTCTTTCTGGGCGATTCGATCGTGATGTTTATAGAAAATGCCCGTCTGAGTTTAATTTAAAAAAAATTTCGGTGGGTTCGCCCTACGATTTTTATTTTAGAGTTGTAGTTGTTAAGATTTCGGATTATTCATTGAAAACGTGTGTCTGGGTGGAATTCAAGGAAGTTTCAATATTTATTATAAACTGGGGATTTTGTTGTTAAAACAGATCCGTTCTTGTAATTTTGTCCTTTGAATTCTGAGGATCTAAATGTTCTAATGCCTTTCTGGGTAAATTCAGGTAGTTCCATCTTTTTTTGGGAAAATGGGTTAATTCTGTTGGGTGAGCGAACTTGCAGGCAAGCATATTCAAAGCCTTGACTTCATTTATAACTTGTTAATCTAAGTTAAAAGGTTAAATTTTTTTATGTTTTTTTGGGTCACATTTGGGCGGCTTAGTTTCTTTTACAAATAGGTAAACTGTGCTGTGTTCTTTATTCAGGAATGATCTGGCTTCATGCGCTCAATCCAGTGATTTGATTATATTTTGCTGTTCAGTACTCCAAGATATTCCCTCTCTATTTAGAATTAGTGCATTATTAAATCGACAGTTTTTACTGATAACTGGAAGATCTTATGCAGTTTGAAACAACATAACGGTGAACTTAAAGGTGGTGCAAAAGCATCCCAAACAGGAAGGCCATGGGTTCTGGCATGCATAATTGGAGGTTTCCATGACCAAAGTGAAGGTAATTTACTTATGTACAGAATTAAAAGATCAAGTATTTCCTGTTTGATATTACAGCTTGCAGTTGAATGTTTTAGAATATTTAGAGTCTAAAAGATGATTTTTCCTCCCTGGCATCTATGAGCATACACCATCTTATGAATTGAAATTTGTTGCACTGGAGATTTTCTTTCTGCTCTCTGCTTGTAGCAAGAGCATGGGATATTCTTGGAATTTTATTATCATGGGTTTGTCCGTTACTGTGTATTGGTGTTCCACAAAATTTGGCAACATAATTTTCCCACCTTATCTTATAGATTATCAAGTTAGCTGTCCCTTTTCTGTTTTCTGCTAGAATTGCTGATGCCATTTCAGAATCTGCCTATATTCCATTGTTCCTTCCTAACAGTAACTTCTAAAACAGACTGTCACTTTTTTTTGTCAATCTTTATCATTGCTACTGTTAGTCTTTATGTAATTGCATCTTCAGTTTCAATTGAGCATCCATGCTACATGAAACATAGCTTAGTCGTTGAATAGATTTCAAGACATGGATATATAAAGTTTTGGACTTCTTAAAAGTCTCTGTCTTCTACAAATAATGATCACCGAATAATATTTCAAATCAAATCACTAAGTTTACTGTTATCTCATTAAAACCTGGTCTTTGAAGGTCATCATTGGCATAATTAGTATGTTGATTTAAGAATAAAAATATTCACAGACAAAAACAATAATAACAAGTTTTTGTAATGGAAGCTCTGGGAAGGCAGAAACTTTCTGATCCTCGACAATGATGTTGTTTTATGATTCTTGACAGTTTGCTTAACCTTTGATCTGTGATGCTATCTAGTTTAATGGTTGATGCCACTTACTCCTTTGCATTTTACTTTCTTATGTAGCATGTGAGTTTGAATCAAAATGGAAAAGTACCTCCAGAAAATTGCCCCGCAAAAGGAAGAGTGAAGAGACAGCAAATCAAATTGATGATGCCTCACTTCTACTGTTACAACACAGGCATACAGCTTTAGATAGAGTGAAAACACTGTTTGATTGCAGTCACCTACGAATTGATTGGAAATTTAATCCACTTTAAATTTGTTGGTATAATCAGCCGGGTTGGCAACACTCCTTTGTCCTTAAAAGCTAATCTGATAAATCAGAATTGTAAGTAAATAAATGGGAAATGTATTCTTTGTATTTTACTGAATGGGGAAGAACAAGTATTCATTTGTATGTAGAAAGAACTGAAATTGTTTGGTGTAATGGTTATATGTAATATTATTAGCTCTGATTACCTTAAACCAAATTTACTATCAAATTAATCTCTCAGATTTCATGAGATTGTTGGTTCCATCTGTAATAGTTTTAAAGATTTTATGATACTCGTGTATACTATTAGCAGAGAAATTTATGAAGACAATTGGGGCATTTGAGTCACTATGTGACCTTCACTTTCAAGGGTATTTGAGTCATTTTAGTCGTGGATGACTCTTCTAATTCATGAAAACATAAAAACGTAGGGGCGCAGATGTTATTATATCAAAACTTGGAGGTAAGTAAAGTAATAGGTAGGCTGCTAGAAAAAGCATTAATTGTCCAAGTATAATTTGTTTCGCACCTACAATTTCAGTATCAGAAATTCAAAGATATCTGCAGAAAAACCTACTATTTGTTTGTTTGATATGTGGCAGGAAGAATGTGGGCAGCCGCTCAGAGATTATCCGGGTACATTTTTTTTTTATTCGTTTACAAATCAATTTTCTGGTTGATTATCTTCCACAACAGTAGCATATGAACGTCCATTCAAAGAAGAGGCAAGGTGCGTAATAACATACATAACGAGAATAGAATGATGAAGTTACTGCCAGCGAGACAAGTTGACTTAGACAGAATCATAAACATTGGTAAGTTAATGGACAGCGATCCTCCTAATGCCAACCGTGATGTTATCCTCGTTGTTATGTCGCTTACGCAACAGTATAGTGAAGATTTAGGCATTGCTTGGGTTTCAAGATTGGGAAGATCACTGCAAAACTGCTTGCCACCGTTGGAATCAGCTGTTACAGATTTAGATAAGGTGGTTAATTTACGATGCGGATAAAAGCTTGAGAGATCAATGTCCGATATGTTTGGTAGGGTTTGAGGAAGGAGAGGAGATTATCATGAAGACTGCATTCAAAAGTGGCTGAGAAACAGTACTCACTTTGTGTCCCTGCTTCTATGGCTTTCCGTTGCCTGCTTGCAGCGATACAGAAACCTTCTGCCCATTGAAGAAGAAACGTCCGGTGTGCCGTAAACCAAGAGGGAGTATATACGTTGACGTTGTTCGCGGTTTTCCAGAACTGACAGCAACGAGCAATGGCAGGAGCCTTTTGCCTGCTCGCACACATGTTGGTGCTGTTCGTAGATCCCCAAGAATGAGAGTTGTAAGCACTTCTCCAGAAATGACAGGAACGACAGTTGCCTCCTACTCGTAGATAGGGTTGGTTCCCAAGCGGTCTAAGAATTGATCCCATTATTTAGCCACTCTGTAGACAAATTTTGTTTTGTTTTGTTTTGTGTGTGCTCTGATGATGCAAATTAATTAAATTGGATTTTGTAGAGATATTGTTTTTTTATGCTACAAGATGATGTATATGTAAAAGTTATTTGTTGTAAATTCATACTAGGGAAGAAATCAAATCAATTCAATCAAGCTTTCTTTGTATCAAAATTTCATGTCATTTTGGTTTATGCATTGATATTTCGATCACACAACTGCATTGATATCCACAGCTTTCTTTTGCTAATATGTGTAATATCCGAGAAAACATGAGCTTGAAATTAAAATAACAGGAGTCCATTTTTCTAAAATAGGAGATAAACTAACCCGCTAATTAATATAATTCTCATGACCAATTTATCTGAATGTCTTTTACCATCCAGCGTAGGAAATTGGGTAGTTACATAAAGGCTAACTGTCAAATATTCATTTGCTTTTTAGTTAATTTGTCAAATTTCCACAGAATTTCCAATTAATGGCAAGGAATCATCCTTAGAAAATATACCACGAAACTTCATTTTTGACAAGGCTGATAAGTACGTGGTTGACCCACTGTTTGTTCCATTGACCTTCATTCAGTGGTGTCTGAACTCTGAAACCGCAAACTTGCAAAGAGACTTTCGTTTTTTTTTTTCCCTTGTCTAAACACTAACAATGGCAGAAGCAGTCCTCTCTGCTCTCATTCAAGTGATTTTTCAGAATTCAACTTCTCAAATCTTTGAAGAGTTTGCAACTTTGTTCGGCGCTAGGAAGGAAATGCAAAAGCTGCGAAGTGTATTGTCAACAATTCAAGCGGTCCTGGAAGATGCAGAAGATCGACAAGTGACAGACAAAGCGGTGAAAAATTGGCTGATAAAGCTCAAAGATGCTGCTCATGATGTAGATGACTTGTTGGATGAGTATATGACAGAAACTTTGAAGCACAAATCCAAGATTCGAGGTGACATGGAGCTCAGAGGTTGCATGATGAATGATGTACGCTATTTCTGTTCTCAGTCAAATCCAATTCTCTCCTGTTACAGAATGAAAAAGAGATTAGAGAAGATAGTGGAGAAATTAAATGAGATTACAGCTGAGAGGTTCAAGTATCACCTCAGAGATATATCCATCCTGTCGTCTCCCTGTAAATTCTATGAAAGACTTCAATCTGATTCATACTTACAAGAATCTGAAGTTTTTGGCAGAGATGTGGATAGAGAAAAGATTGTAAAGTTTCTGACTGATTCAGCTGATCAAGGAGATGTTTCAGTACTTCCCATAGTTGGGATGGGTGGGTTAGGGAAGACAACACTCGCCAAGCTGGTCTACAATGATGAAAGAGTGCAGAAGCATTTTGAGAGAAGAATTTGGGTTTCCGTATCTGAAGTTTTTGATGTTAAGAGGCTTATGAGAGCCATTGTAGAATCTGTGACTGGGAATAGATGTGATCTTGAGGAGGTGGACACAATTCACCGACGCATTCAAGAATTGATAATGGGGCAGAGATTTTTAGTAGCTTTGGATGATGTATGGAATGATGACCATGAAAAGTGGGATAGATTGAAGAATTCTCTAAGGCATGGTTCTGAAGGGAGTAAAATCTTAGTAACAACTCGCAGCGAAAAGGTTGCATTGATAATGGGATCTGTCCCCAGTTACTGCTTAGAGGGTCTATCAGATGATGATTGCTGGTCATTATTTGAACAACGAGCATTCAAATATCGGAAACCAGATGAAAAATCAAATTTACTAGCAATTGGAAAGGAAATTGCAGAGAAGTGCAAGGGTGTACCTTTAGCAGCTAAAGCTCTAGGAAGTTTGATGTGTTTGAAGAGAAATAGGAGTGATTGGTTATCTGTTAAAGGCAGTGAAATATGGAACATTGTTAAGGAAGAAAATGGGATTTTACCTGTGCTAAGACTAAGCTATGATAACTTGCCATCACATCTGAAACAATGCTTTGCATATTGCTCTCTGTTTCCCAAGGATTGGACAATCAACAAGGAGAAATTGATCCAATTATGGATGGCTGAAGGATTTGTTCAATCATCTGAAGGACAGGCTCTGGAAGAAGTTGGGAATGAGTATTTCAACGAACTATTGTGGAGGTCTTTCTTTCATAATGCAACCAAAGACAGCAATGGCAGCATTGTGGCCTGTGAAATGCATAATCTTCTTCATGATCTTGCACAATCTGTTGCTACTACCAGTTGCCTGACGATGGAGGTTGGCAAGCAGTGTGTTCCTACAGGCACACGTCATTTATCTGTGGTTTGTACTGAAACCAAGATTCTTGGGGGTTCGAGAAATGCTAGTAAATTGCGCTCTTTTATTCTACTACATGGGAAGATAAAGATTATCAAAGTATCTAGTAGTTTGATCTTGAGCTTCAAATCCTTGCGTTCTTTGAATCTAAGCAGCACTAGGATTAAAAAGTTGTCGAAATCAATTGGTGCATTGAGACATTTAAGGTATGTTGACCTTTCAAATACCCTCATCAGAAGGTTACCAAACTCAACCTGCAGCCTTTTCAATTTACAATCCTTAATCCTCACACATTGCAATCGTCTGGAGACGCTGCCTCTAGGTATCGGGAAGTTGATCAATCTTAGGCATCTTGATCTATATGGATGCGAATTGTTAACTGAATTGCCTAAGGGAATCGGAGAACTAAGCTTGCTTAGAACGCTGCCAGTATTTCTAGTTGGTAAAGAAAATGACTGTAGCATTGCAGAGTTGGAGAATCTAGACCTCCACGGAGAATTGAAGATCAAGAACCTTGAGAATGTGTTGAATGCAAGAAATGCCAAGAATGCAAACCTGAAGGAGAAGAGGGACCTCCTGTCATTGAAGTTAATTTGGGGGCATACTGCTGAGGTGAATGTGAGAGAAAATGTTGAGCATGTTGCTGAAAGCCTCCAACCAAATTCTGGTATAAAGATGTTATTCATTGAGAACTATGCAGGCTCAAAATTTCCAAGTTGGTTGATGAATCCATCTGTCACAAATCTTGTAGAACTCTCGTTAATCAGATGCAGAAGGTGTGCGGAACTTCCACCAATGATGAAGCTACCATTTCTTGAAGTTCTCACAATTGATGAAATTGATGGCACAATGTACTTCTGCAATGAATCTGAAGAAAGTGGAGGTGTTGCCAAAACTTTGTTGCTAAAAAAGATGGTAATCAAGAATATGCCCAATTTGCTAGGATGGTCGGTCATGGAAAGAAAAAGTATACTTCCCTGCCTAGAGGAACTGGTGATTGAGGCTTGCCCCAACTTGATCAAATTGCCAGATCTTCCATCTATCAAATCTTTAAATCTGGATGATTGCAGATTTGACTTGTTAAGGATGGTGACGAAGATAACATCTCTTTCCAGTCTTTTCATCAGTAGAATTTCAGGTCTTACACATTTGCCGGAAGGGTTGCTAAGAAACAATCAAAATCTACTGTCTCTGGGAATCAGGGACTGCCCCAGGCTCGTACATTTTTCTGGTGAGCTTGAAAATCTTTCTGCCCTTCAATCGTTATACATTAGTAGTTGCCCCGAGCTTATGGCATTGTCTGGACTGGAAAACCTCATTTCTCTCAAGTCCCTGAAAATTGATGACTTCCATCCTCTATCTTCACTTCCAGAGCATGGACTAAGAGGCTTAGATTCTCTTCAATATGTTTCACTATCAAACTGTGAGAATCTAGCATCGTTGCCAGAGGCAATGCAACATCTCACAGGCCTCAAGCTATTGCATATATGGAGTTGTCCTCAAATGGAAACACTGCCCGAGTGGCTGGGAAACCTTGCTTCACTACAAGAACTGGAGCTTTGGTATTGTGAGAACTTGATTTGTCTTCCAGAATCAATGCATAGACTTACAGCTCTTCAATTTTTGTCAATTTGGAGTTGTCCTCACTTGAACATCCTCTGTGAGGAAGAGCGCGGAGCAGACTGGCACAAAATACAACACATTCCATTTATCAAGATAAATGGTCCTTACATTCAAGCATTAAGTAGTAAGTAACTCAAAATTTGAGTAGTTTAAATGACTTAAATGTTTTATTTCTTCGTATTCTTTATTTTATTTCTAAAACCGGAGATACTTATGCAGTTTGAAGGAACATAAAGAAAAACTTAAAGGTGGTGCAATGGCAATCTGAGCAGGAAGGCCAGGGTCCCGCATACATAATTCAAGATTTCCACAACCCCAGTGAAGGTAATTTTCCGACATATATAGATTTAAAAGATCACATTTTCCCTTTGATTTCTGAAGCTAGGAGTTTGTTATTCAAAGTACTTATAAGTGGTAATTCTTGAAGATGATTTTTCTTACCTTGGATATATGAGAATAGTAAACATTTTGTTGTTCTGCAAATTTTCTTTCTGTGCTCTGCTTGTTAACAACATGGCATGTTCATAGAATTTTGTTTTCATCAGTTCACCCGTCACTGTGCTTTAATGTTCCATGAAATTGGGCAACAATTTCCATGGCAATGTAATTCTCTGATTGTATCTTATAGCTTATCAAGTTTGTTGCACCTTTTCTGCTTTCTGCTAGTATTGGTGGAACCATTTTCAGAACCTCCCTGTATTACATTGTTCCTTGAAAACCTATCTTCTCAAAAGTAGCTGCATACCTTCTATGTGTAGCTTGCGGGTTTGAATCAAAATGGAAAACTCTGTCTGAGGAAATTGCGACTCAGCAGGAAGAGTGAAGACATGGTGAAGCAGATGAAAGATGACTCACTTTAATTGCTTCTGCAACACAGTGAAGGCTGCAGTAGCGGTGTTTGATTACAGTCACTTACAAATTGAGTGGAAGTTGAATCCTTTTCTAAATTGTTGGTAAATTCTGCAGTACTGTTCGCAATACAACCCTGACCTTAATTATAAGCTACTGTTTCGTGTTATGTTAATAAAATTGTAAATACAGATTACCTATTCTCTGTATTTTGCTCACTATAGCGAAGAACATGATTCTTTATATGTAGAAACAACTAAAATTGATTTAATGGTTATTTTTAATACTGTTAATTTACTGCCTCACGTTAACTTAAAACCCAAATTTATTATCAGATTAATTCTCTCTTGTGAAATTTTATTACCATTCATTCCCTTCAAATTTATTGTTTCTTTAATGTTTTGTAAATTAATTTTTTCTTGTGGACGTCTGGTTTTCTCCAATACATATATATATATATAACCCAACAACTCTATATATGGCATCATTTATATATGTTAAAAATAACAAAATAAGAATGTTAACTTATTAATTTTAAATATTTAAATCAATTAAACGCGTATATGACCGGATAAAGTATCAAATTAATTCTAGAAAAAATATTTTCTGTTAATTAATTTCCTAATATAAAAATCTAACTTAATTTATAACTCAATCCAAACTCTCCTAAAATTAATTTATAAATGGAACCTACTAGCAAAGCATTAATTAATTACTTTCCTACTAGGAAGCAACTTTACTTGTTTCTCAAGAAAAGGTTTCTCGGTTTTCAAATAAGAGTCATGAGTTTCCTCAAACGAAAAGGATTCAGTATCCTTACGTATTATTTATAGGCATAGAGATAAAGGAAGTTCAGATATAATTTGTTCCATTCAGTATCAAGCAAAGCTTCATAGATCGATGTCTGCTGAAGAACCGGCCGTTTGTTTGTTCGATATGTGGCAGCAAGAATCTGCGCTGCCGCCGAGTGATTGTCCCGGTACGTTTTTCGTTCAACTAAGAATCAATTTCATCGTTGAATATATTCCACAAGCCTACCATATGAACGTCCGTAGACAGAAGAGGCAAGGGTTTCTAGAACGCAGTGATTTGGTAGATGATATCAAGGTTCGTAGTAACATGACAAGAATGATGAAGTTGCTGCCGGTTTCAGAAGTTGACTTAGACAGAATCATAAAAATTGTTGGGACCAGAGCTAAGTTGATGGACAGTGATGCTTGTAATGCCGACCGTGATGTCATCCCTGTTGTTATGTCGCTCAGGGTTTATCACACGCAGCAGTACAGTGAAGAAGTAGACATTGCTTGGGGTTCAAGATTGGGAAGGTCGCTGCAAAACTGCGTGCCGGCGTTGGAAACAGCTGTTGAAGATTTAGACAAGGTGGTTTACGACGTGGGGGGTGGTTGTTGTTTGAGAGATCAATGTCCGATTTGTTTGGTAGGGTTTGAGAAAGGAGAGGAGATTACTCGCTTGCCTTGCTTGCATGATTTTCATGAAGACTGCATTCAAAAGTGGCTGAAAAAGAGTCACTTGTGTCCCTTCTGCCGCTTTCCGTTGCCTGTTTGCGGCAACACGGAGACATTCTGCCCGTTCAAGGAGATCAAACCGCCGGCTTTCGTGTCCCTAAAACCGAGAATGAGGATTGGGCGAAGGCCGTGGCCTAGTGTCGATGTTCGATCATGATGCTGTTCGAAGCCGTGTAGGAATTGATCGAGGATCGATCCCATTGTAATTAGTTAGTCATCTTTTTGTTTTGTTTTGTTTTTGTTTGTGGTTAATTCGTATGTGCTAACTGACGATGCAATTAGATGAATACTCTTTGGAAGTAAGCAAATGTGAAATCACGTGATTAATTTTTATGTGTTTGCAACACCATCTCATCTCTGGTTATATATATATATATTTTTTTATTTTTAGTGAGCTCCATTATTAAGTGAATTAACTCACGATAACTTGAAAAATAATCCTTGTTAATGACAAGGATCGAAGTCAGGACCTCATAGTGAAGTCCTTTGACTCCTAACCACTTGAACCCTTGTCAATGACAATGATCAAAACCAGGACCTCGTAGATCTCATAATGAAATTCTTTAACTCCTAACCACTTGAGCTAGCCCAAGTTATATATATATATATATATATATATATATATATATATATATAATAAGTCGATTAATATTAATTAGTAGTTAAAGAACACTAACAAGTTAAAAGGTCTCTGTCAGTTACTTTATTAGGAAAAGGATCGATCAAACAATAAAAATCTGAAGCTCAGAGTATTTTTTACTGTAAAAAACTGGGGTTTTAAAATGAAGGAGATTCTAAAAACACGCGTTATTTAAGTTTTAATGACTCGATTATTTTTTCTTTATTAGAAAAAGAGTAATCTTCATATAGTGTAATATAATAGGAGCTCCTTTATTTACTAAAAAAAAATTATAATGTTATTTAATGGTAATTAGTTAAAAAAATATTTTTAAATTTATTTTATAATATATTAATAATTAAATCTTTATTTATAATTATAATTAAAATATATATTAATAATTCAAGATTAACTATTTAATTATTAGAAAATAAATATTAATTTTATAAATAAAATATATTATAATATAATACTTATGATGATATTATAATTTAAATAAAATATATTTATATATAATATAATAAAATAAAATATACTATTTATAAAGTAAAAAAATCATTAATAAGTATGATATATATTATTAATATAATAGTATTATTTATTTTTATTAATGTATTTGAGATAAGTATATTATATTTTGTCAAATGTTAAAGATCTAATAGTTATTATAGAATATAATCATTACTAACTAGAAATTTAATGAGTATTTTTTAAATGTTAGTACTATATATATATATATATATATATATATATATATAGTCTTATGAGGGTTGAAAATCTTTTTCACTAGCCTATATTTGGGAAACTGTCCAAATACAAGGATCCTAGTTATGTATTAGTAATTATAGGACAATAATATTCAGGTTCCTGTATCTTTATGTTTTCACAAATAGAGATATAGTTTGTTTATTAGAACAAATAAGTCTCTAAACCTTTTTTTTTTTCTGAAATGATACAGTTACCATTCTGATTTTAAATTTGGACCATCACATTATCGGAGTATTGGTGACTTAATAGTAAACGGTATTTCAATTATTTTAATAGAAGTTATTATTATTAAGGACCTATTTGTTATAAACTCATAAACTATATCTTCAATTTGTAAAACCCATAAATATTAGAGACTTTGATGTGTTATTAACTTAAATAATTAATTATGAATTAAAATAGTCACCTTACAACTTTTTTAATTCTAAATGATAAAAGTTTTGACTGAGATTCTGATTAAAGGAAGGAGCCACAGAAAACAATGGTCCACAACTGGTTTGGTGGAAAAAAGATCTAGAATGAGATGCCAACAATTGAAAAAAAATAAAAATAATAATGATAATTGACACAAAAGCTAGAATATTCATCCCGTCGTCTTTAAACTTCTTTGATGCGCCTGCCTTTAATGTTCAAGCCCACCTTTGTAGACACACCCAACACCTTTGTAGACAAAGACAAACCCAACCCAACTACTAAAGGAATATATAAAAATAAAAAAATCTAGCATGAGCTCAATACATCATTTTCTTATGTAATTTAATCGATAGATGTAGATTAACTGTTCATATGCTGAACTGAATGGTCTTTAATCAAATAACTATATATATATTAAAATTCCACTTCTATGACTCTCACTGTATCCAAAACCCTTCTTCATTCTTCCCCTGCCTAATGACCTATCATCAAAAGTATTAACAATATCAAGAACAAAGCATAAGAAGAAGGAGCAGCAGCTAGCATGGACGGCGAGATCAAGAATTTTATCATGGTTTGGGTGTCAGTTGCAGTGTGTTTATGTTATTGCTATGTCATTGGTAAGACGGTCTCCAAAGGCGTAAAAAGACTGATTTTTGTAATCCCAATTGTATGTCTCTTCCTCTATCTTCCTCTCTTTCTGTATTCTGCTCATCTTGGTGGCACCACTGCATTTTTCATACCTTGGCTTACCAATTTCAAGCTCTTACTCTTTGCTTTCGGCTTAGGCCCTTTGTCTTCAGATCCATCCATTTCCCTTCCTCTTTTTGTCCTTGTTTCCGCCCTCCCCATCAAGATCCAACGACAAAACCCGTCTCCAAAATCACATCAAAATGGCCATACACAAGAAACCCCATCTCCAAACTCACATCAAAATGGATTTTTAACCCCATCACCATCGTCTCCACACGAGCCTGATCCTAAGCCTAAAGAAGGCCTTGTAAATTATGCAATAAAAGGCTTCCTTTTGGCCATTATGGTTCGAGCTTACGACTACAGCGATTTCATCCACCCAAAGCTCATCCTACTGCTCTACGCTTTCCACATATACTTCCTCCTCGAACTCATCCTAGCGGTGAGTGCAGCCCTGGCTCGAGCCATACTAGGCCTTGAGCTGGAGCCGCAGTTCAACGAACCATATCTCGCCACGTCGTTACAAGACTTCTGGGGCAGAAGATGGAACATCATGGTCGCAACTATCCTACGCCCCACCGTGTACAAACCCAGCCTCAAAATCTGCGCACGTTTCATCGGTCGGAAGTGGGCCCCACTCCCCGCTGTCTTCGCTACTTTCATGGTCTCGGGTTTCATGCACGAGCTGATGTTCTACTACTTGGGCCGCATGGAACCCACGTGGGAGGTCACGAGGTTCTTCGTTCTTCACGGAATTTGTTTGGTGGTTGAGATTGCTGCGAAGAAAGCGGTGGATGGTAAGTTCAGGCTGCCGCGGCTGATATCGGGGCCGTTGACCGTGGCATTCGTGATGGGGACCGGGTTGACGATGTTCTTTCCGCACTTTTCACGGTGTAAAGTTGATACGAAGGCGTTTGAAGAGTATAGGGCTGTGGGTAATTTCCTCAGTAGTAGTGTTGGTCAAAATGTACTACTACGTGTTTGGAATTGAAATAATAATGGACAAAAAATTAAAACAATAACAATTTTTTTTTTGTTTGTTTGTATGTATGTTTGTTTTCCGATAACAAATAAAACAATTCCCAGATATCTTGTTCTTCTCAACACTCAAATTTTGTTAAAATATATATCATAAAATCCGGATAGTTGTGTTGTTACGTTACAATTAATTCCAGCACCTACAATGCCTTGGACTTCAAATTTTCAATTTAAAATTGTGGCATAAAATTTTAACATTATTTTATAAACGTATAGTAAATATAAAAACAAAATGCATTTGTTGATGTGGATATGAAGGAAAACTATAGTAGAAATTAAAGCTATTTATGAAAATGTTACGGAGTTGAAAATACAGACAGACGCGAGTAGTTCTTAGGCTAAAAAAATGGAATCGTTTAGTTTCTAGTAAGTATTATTATTATCATTATTATTTAATTTTAAAACTTAAAATGCATTTAATTGTTTATTAACTACTCATTTACTTAATTTTCCTACTATAATAATTTTATTCGTTTGCCAACCTTGCTACGGACAATTCTACGCCAACTCTCCAGAGATAGGAGGCCGGAATCCTTATTTTTTTATAATAAGTGGATTTTTTCTCCCCTTCAACTTAAATAAAATACACATAAATCGATGTAGAATTGGTCCAATCTAGCCCAAAAAGTATGTATTGGGTTGCACTATAATTAAATAATTCAATTAGGTTTAGTTCTAGAAATATGAGTTGTAAGTAACATGAGTAAACAATTCAAGATTCATCGCAGTAATTTTTTAACAAAACACGCTCTTTAAAATTAAATAATATTGTCAGATTTTTACTCATTGATTTGAATTGCAAGGATTAATAACATGGTTAGTACAACAAACGTGGGCACCCATTGCCATTGGGTGAGGAGCGAATGAATCAGTCGTGGGTGTTGTTTTTTTTTTTTTGAATTATGCATTGCATTTCGACGGACTCACCAGTCTTTTACTACTTAATATTATAAAATTAGTATCTTTTCAACTCCGTAATATTTTCAGCCATTTTTGGGAGACCATGAAAGTAGCGAAGACAGCGGGGAGTGGGGCCCAATTTCATAGATTAAGAGAACGATGCGTATCCTCGTTGGCCCGTTTTAATTGGGCTTTTCCGTTGATGGTTTTGGGCCTGTAATATATTGATCCGATTATTCCCTGACGTATTTCTATAGACACCACACTACAGAAAATGGGTGCGTGAAGAAATTGAAAATCATTGGAAGCCGAAAGCCGTTAGATTTAATTGAATACCCTTGGAAGAGAAAGCTGATTGGTAAAGTTATTAGGGAGGCGCCCTTTGTCTTAATAATCGTATTTGTAGAACAAGTTTTTTTAATTTTAATTATTACGAGAATAAATTTAACTCAAAACATTAAGACCGTGTTATCATTGGTGCAAGAAGATGGAAAATCAAAATTGTGAATTAGATTTTAAGATAGATGAATGAAATGGGGGGTAATGTGTAGATGGATAGATTGTCACTTTCAAAGAAGGTGAGTTAGAATGTAATTATGATGATAGAGTAAAGTTATTGACAAAAACCTAATAATTTATGGACGTCACGTGACAATGAAATGAAAAGAAAGAAGTAAGTATTGGAGAGTATCACGTGTCAATTAGTTGGTAGTTATGTTATAATTTATATTATGTTATGGCATAACTGTCGGGACGTTTGGTGCCGTGCCCTATCATGAATTATTCACATTTTGGGGTCCAATAACCTAATAATAATAATAATAATGTGTGGTAGACATATAAACTAATTGTTTTACGGGGACCATAAAACAACTAGTGGTATTCTAAATTTATTTAGGGTTATAACACCTAGTTTTATGTATTACGTATTGAATATGACATAAATATCTCCAGAGTCCAGAATACGTTTTTTTTAAAGGATTCGTTTCGACTACTTTCTGAACGCAAACACATCAAGATCTGATTCTTCTTCTTCGTCATCTTCGGTTTTCTTTTTTCACTTTTCCATGTTGACCCTGAGCCTGAGGTTGAAATTGGTATTAATATACTGTACACCAATTTGTTTTTCACATGTTAATTCTGTATAGCTTGGTGACTAATGGTAAGAAAGTGAAAGACGCCTAGAGATTCTACTTTGGTGGGCTCCCTGTTTCAATATCCAAGAATTCATCAATCTTCTCTCTCTCTCTCTCTCTCTATCTCTCTCTCTCCATTTGAGGCCTCACAGTCACATAAAGGCAGTTTCTTCATCTGTCTTCGATCCCAATAACTTCTCCGTAACTCAAAGTTTAAGTCTTTAACACAACCCAAATCTTGAAGATAATATCTCTGGCTGTTCTTCATTTCTTATGGAGTGAAATCTTTATTCTTATCTCTTCAGAACATTGAAATATTACAAACCCATATTATAAAATCTCTGCGAAAGAGAGAAAGCTCGATGGGTTATCTTTCTTGCAAAGCAGAGTCCGCCATTTCTGTAATTTCTACCAATTCTTTTGGAACCCAGCAAACACAATCTTCTAAAACTAGCCAAAAGCAAGAAAAACCCATCAAGATCCAACATTTTTATTACAGTGACCTTGAAGCAGCTACTAATGGTTTCTCTGAGCAGAAACTTCTGGGAAAAGGCAGTCACGGGTCTGTCTACAAGGCTGTTCTACGCGGACGTCAAGTTGCTATCAAGAAACCATCCAAGAATCAAGAAATCAGCCAGGAAGTTGATAATGAGATCGAAATCTTGTCCAAGATTCAAAGTCCACGATTGGTGAATCTCTTAGGCTTCTCTAATGACTCTAAAGATCGATTATTAGTTGTTGAGTTCATGTCTAATGGTACGTTATATGATATTCTTCATTCTAATAACAGGCCATTAAATTGGGGTAGAAGAATAAGATTAGCTTTACAAGTCGCTAAAGCTGTAGAGATACTTCATTCAGAAAAGCCACCAATTATTCATAGAGATATTAAATCAGCAAATGTTTTGATTGACAGGACTTTCAATGCAAGATTGGGTGATTTTGGGTTGGCTTTAAGGTGTGGTGTTGATAATTATAGGCTTAGATCAACTCCACCTGCGGGGACAATTGGTTACCTTGATCCATGTTACGTTACTCCTGATAATTTGAGCACAAAAACTGATGTCTTCAGTTTTGGGATTTTGTTGTTGGAGATTATTAGTGGTAGAAAAGCAATTGATGTTGGGTTTTCACCTCCTTCCATTGTGGATTGGGCAGCGCCGTTGATAAAGAAAGGGAAGATTCTTTCAGTTTTTGATCCACGAATTGCACCTCCTAAGGATCCTATTGTTCGGAAGCAGTTAGCCGTCATTGCAGCGAGGTGTGTGAGGTCTTGCCGGGAGAGGAGGCCTACAATGAAAGAGCTTGTTGATTGGTTAACTGGATTGAGTAAATTGGTTCCTTCACATTCATGGAACGGATTTAACAATCCTTGTTTGATGGTAGAGACCATGGGACGTCCTGTTGAAGTTAGAAAAACCCAAGAAGATGGAACTGGAGGTGAACATTCAGATGTTCTAGATGGTAAATTGGCTAGGATGGCAGCCAGGGACTCGCGGAGAGTGTATTCAGATTTGGGGTTGAGGAGCAATTTGATGGATCTAATGGCTGGTGCTGATGAGGAGCATGAACTTCGGGAAGATGCTGATGGTGTTGAGTGCAATATGAAGTTAGCAAAACGAATTTCCAGTTCAAGACATGGTAGTGGAAGATATGTTAATAAAGGAAGAGCTCAATCACGGGCTCATGGCAATGGTAAAGGTAGTGGTTCCCGCTTGAGAAGAAACCTATCAATTGGGGATGGTTCAGAGTTGTTTTCAAGAATAGATGACATGGCTCATACGAGTTTTAGTTCTGGGACAGCCAATGATATTAGCATTGTTGCAAATACATGATTGAAGTGTTGGCAATGAAACGAAGCTCAGTGCATATAAGCTTCTCTTGCTTGCAAATAATATTTCACGGTATCTGATCTCTTGTGGATTTTCACCACTCGGCCTATTTTGTTGTTCATTTAAGTTGTTAATGTATTGTCAATTTGAGCATATATAAATATCAATGGACATTGCTGATGTCCAACTGATATATTGTTAATCTCCTTTTCATTTTTTCATCTTGTTTATTCAAAGCTTATGTATGATAAAAAAATGTTGTTAAAACATACATATAGCTCGTTCAAAATCCTTCAGCCGAGTGCCAACCCGATTCTTGTACTTTGATTTTGCTGTTATAGTACACAGAATAGTCTGATTCTTTTTTTTCTTCTTACTAATTTTTGCTGTTAAGATGATATATGTGGAATGAGTTGTATCTTGTTATTGGTCTAGAATAACATGGAAGAATATGTTGTGAAATTTCCTGAAATTAATGTATAATATCCATTTTGCATACTCAAGAACTGGATTAGGATGTTGAAGTTCAGCCACATGTGGGTATGAATGAGTAATCTTATCCAATTTGTACAAGTAGTATGAATGAGTGATCTTATCCAATCTGTACAAGTACAAATCAATAACAAACACAGCAATAGAAACAAATATCTGCAATCTCTGCTACAATATTGTCATTTTGTATGTATTTAGATCTAGAGTTTGTTCTTCTTTGTGTATTATGGCCAAGGACCTTTTATCACATTAGTGCTACTCCTGTCTGTCATGCACCAGCCTGGAATTGTGATTGCTAGGAAATAAAGAACACCTTTCAGAAACTCTTGGAGATTGAAGGTATTTAATTATTTATCTAGTCCATATTTATCAGTATTTTTATTTTCTGGCTTAGAAATGTAGTTGCACCTGGAAACTTCTGTTACTATGAATAACACAAGTGGCATGATAGCTTCATCTTTATTGAGGTTGGTAACCAAAATATATTGCACAAAGTATTTTCTACCAATACTTAAAATTGTTTTGCTTTGCTGTGTTGCCATTAAGAATCATTGGATTACCAAACTTGGCTAAAAAATTCATAATCAATATAATTGTTGCTGGTGTATATATATATAATTAGTTAACCTTTCAAATTTCTATGATTTGTGTCATCAACAAGTAATCCTATTCTATAATTGAGATCATGAGTCCTCTGACTCTCTCTGCCCACCTCAACTAACCTTAAATTTATTTATTCTTTATAATTATCATGCAAGCACAAGCACCCAACTGACATCATGGATTGGTTTTACTATTTACCCACATCTTGAACCATTAAATTGCTTTAGGGAATCAAAGCGGAAAAGGGTAATAATATTGTGTGAACGTTTTAGTTCATAAACTTTTAGACCAATTCAGATGACAATACAAAGCTGAAGCTTGCTGATTAATTAAGGGAGCATAAAGTTTGGAGAAAATATTCACTTCCACAACATCCAAACACACCCTTTTTCTCAATATGCTAAAATTTGAGTCAAGTGTACTGTGGATCTTCAAACTTAAGCGAATAATTGAGTTAATATTTCGCGATTCGAAGTTTATTGAGGTACAATGCGACGTAATAGGGTCCAAGACCAAGAAAAGGACTACACAAAACCCCAAGTTAACAGCATACAACAAGAATTATCATAGGAGCCAAAAAAACCAAGCTTAGGACAGACAAGAGGCACCAATTATCAAGCTGGTTTCGAACTTCAAAACCCAGAGAAAAGAGTTTTGTGTTAATGAATATTTGTACGTATCTGTCTGTCTGTCTGTAGTTGTTAACAGCAAGCAGGAAAACTGATATTCCCTTCTATTTTTTATTTTTTTTCTCCATATATCAAGGCTTTACAGCTCATTTGTTTTTTTTATGTGCATGTGACTCTCCTGTTGAAATGCTGAGAACTACAAAGCGATAGCGTTGTGACCAAATAGAGTTTTTTTCAAAAAAAGGAGGAGACATTCCCATTACATCCGTCAATCAGTCTTCTGTCTACAACTCGTAATTGTAATCGTGAGAAGAAGTGCCCACTTTGTTTTTTTTTAAAAAGGAAAAGAGTGTCATCATATGCAAGAAAATTTAGATGGTTTTACTTTTTAACCAAGCTTAGTCAAGCCAAAATTGTCAAAAGCACACTCTCCATGGCATGTTCTTTTGTCTCTACTTCTTATATACTACTTGAGCTGAATCGAATCACTTTTTAGCCTCCCCTTCTTTTTTTTTACTTTTAATATTTTTTGTTTTTAATTTCTATTATGAAATGTTTTAAGTTCAAATTGGTCCTTGACCTAGTGTCGTAATCATCCATATAAACGATTTGTGTGTCCAAGACCAAATAATCGCATATTTCGGCTCCAAACAGAACTAATTAAACAAAACCTGTTAGTTTCTTTGCAACACTGCAACCAGGAGACTGCCACATTTTCTCAATGGTGATTCCCAAAATCATCCTACCAAAACATACCTTTCTCAACTAAATAATAAAATATCTTATTGAGGCTTTGAAAGTTCATAAAATAACATCAGCGGTAAAACTGTTGCCCGCGCAGATATCGAACAAGGTAGCCATACCAAATCAACTAGAGGGCAAGAAGAATTAACTACCAGAATTCGGGCGCCATAAGTCATAAGAAAAAATTGAAGGGCAAAACAATTGTAAACTAAAAGGAATCAAACTCTATCTATTATCGAACCAAAAAACAAATCAACGCCTGAATTCATTGATGTTCTGAAAACCTATCTCCACTAACTGCTTCCAAAAAGAGCATTTGATGTGAAAGCCAGAGTCAATATCTTGTAAGTAAGAAAACCAAAGAGAACCAAAATCCTGTTGATGCAACCTCGGGAGCAGTTCTTGTGTACAATGAATAAAGGATCAGTGCTCCTCAAAGATCGCCAAATATGTGAACAAAAATAATCAAACTGGAGATTTTTACTCGTAAGGATTTTGTGTTTTTATTAACTTAATCTAACATTCTGCCTTGTCTTAATCATTCTTTTAAGTGTTGCTAGCCAGAAGTTGCACTCATCCCAATCACTAGTGGTAAGGAGAACCTGTTTCAGACAAAAGAAAACAAAATCTCATTTTAAGCTGCCAATGTTCACCACACAGCAAGGAATAGACAACACAAGTGAAAAAGTGGTTTACCTGGATTTGTAGTGCTGTACCAAAATCATTATTATCCAAAGCCTGGCAGAGCTGAACAAGCTTATCACCAGCATTTTTAGAGATGTCTCCACTGTTAAGCTTCGCAAACAAAGCACCTATTTTCTTTGAATTGTCTTCTATTTCGCGCTTTTTGGCTGGATTTGCACGTGAGCCTCCCAATGCTTCTGATGTCTCGTTGAAAAGTCTTGTCAATGTATTGATGACAGGTTTCTGATGGGCTGCAGGAGATTATGCAAAAACAAGCCAAAAGTTATCAGCTATATGGCATATCAAGAATTTATCAGAGCCATATGGAATGCTACCAAACAAAGTGATATCTCTCACATATAATTACAAAATGAAAAATTTTGCTTTACAGGGAGGGAAAAGGAAAAAGATTCTGTATGTCGCAAGAGACCAAAAACCAGTTTTCCAATGCTTCTAGCGAACCAGTTATTTGCATGCAGCGTGTACATGAATCATGATGTTATCTTCATTACTTCTTAAAAAGGCAACACAATACCATATTGGATTTTTATATACCTTTTGTGGCATGCTAGGTCAAGGCATATGAACATGCACAAGACATTTTGAGGCAAAAAAGAAAACAAAAGCTTCTGCACAGATGCACATAGCCATCAACAAACATAGCCTATAATGCCTTCAATGTTTCTAAGTTGTTATACATTTCAAGTGCTATTCCAAAGGCACAGTTATATGAACAAAATTTGCTTGAAAATCACCTGAACCAACAGATTTACCTTGACAACCCTTGATAAATGTCCTAACTAAAGGTCAAAAATAAACAATTACCGGGTACATTTGAAGTATCAGCAGTCTGTACTGTAGGTGGTGGAGCTGCAGGTGTTACAGCTGGTTGTACAGTTGATGGCTGAGTAGGACTGGCTGGTTGCATTGATCCCATCCCTGGTCTTTGAATGGCCCCTGAACCACTCATTGGCATAAATCCCATTGGTGTAGGTGTGGGAGCTACAACCTTTGGCATTTTAGGTCCAGGGACAGATCCCACTTGTGATGGGACATGTGCCTCAGGTGCAGGAGGTACAGGATAACCCGGATTAGAAGTGCCCTGAAACATTCATGCAACGAGATTCTTCAGTACGCCAGTCAGAACAATGTCTGCAGCAAAAAAAGAAATTGAATACTTAAGTATATATACAGACAGGGTACAACTGAGCACCCAATGTGGGTTGCTGATATTGCTCTGCATTTCTCAACACAGGAGGAGTAGAAGGAACAAAGGGTCTCATAGCAGGCTGCGTGGTGACAGGAGGTGGAGCAGCATAGGGTGCCTACAAGGAAAAGGATGAAAACTTAGTTACTCAAAGCCCACTTCAAATGTAAATTTTACATTCAGTGACAAGTGATATCAAGATATATCTTAGTTATACGATTAGAACACGGTGATCAAAGTCTATACATATTCCGCGTGCTACAAGTTTTCCAGATAAGAAGATAAAAATTTCAGAATATAGTTTATAACGAGATGAGACAGATGAACTAAACAATTCAAAGTACCTGAGGTGCCTGAGATGGAATAAATAAACTAGGCTGTGGTGCAGGCTGAAACTGGGAAGGAGAATTATATCCTCTTCCATTTCCATAAGGACCCAATGGCTGTTGATAACTCTCTGCATATGTACCTCCAGGAATACTCTGATGCAATTGTGATGGGGCTGGTTCCTGATCAATAAAGATGAGATGGAACTTCCATTCAGAGCAAGGCAGCAGAAAACAGAACAGCAGCTGTAATAAGAGAAAAACATATCGCAATAAACACTTGATCAGTCACCTGATAATATTGCTGAGAGGAGTCAACCATGCCAAATTTGGATTGGTCAACACCATGCACTGGCCCACCACGTAGTTGAGAGTTCTCATAAGCCATAGCTGTAGGCTCTTTTTCTGCAACAATAAATTAGCACAAATCATCAGCAGATAATATTACAGGGAACAATATACATGCCTGACTCAGTAAACCTGCTGACAAACAATAGCACCATGCTTCTTGACAAAGGAAAAAGAAATAAAATAAAGTCCCCAGCATTCCATACCAGGTTCTATAGAGCGAGAAATACGATCTCTTAGGACAGTAAGTTCAGGTGACAATTCATCTGACCCCAAAAGTTTCAGGTACTCCATTGCAGTAGTTAGAAGCCCTTGACTAGCTAAAATTTCTGAATATTTCTCAACTAGCTTGCACACAGATGCACTAAATCGCTTCTGTCCAGTAGCCAGAGCTAGGACAATAGTCTTCTCCATCAAGTCCTAACCAAAAACATAGTGTCTGTCAAATCTTATTCCTTTCTACGCGAAAGACGTGTTTGGAAACACTTATACAAGCTGCAAACTTACCTGAAGAAGATCAACATAGGGTTTGCTTTCACTCCCAGCTGCCAGGCTCCTTGACCAAATTTCAACTGTCTTGTCAATGTTCCCCGCACATATATAACAAAGAGTTGCCGCAAGTGTATTACCAGCAGCCATAAGTTTCGAAGCAAGTGTGTCACAAAGCATAGTCCATTCCTCTCTCTGAGCAAACTGAACATTGATGACAACATGAATTACATTAGTTGTTCAGTGAACTAAATGACATCAAGATCAAGGCCAATCTTCAAGCATTCAGTGTATGTTATTTTGGTAATAAATAATAATAATGGCATGTTCCTCATTAGAGAATAAGGCATTAATCATGGTTTGTAGTTTTATCAAAACCACAATAGCCAAATTAATCAGGTCATATCATCTGCTAAGCACAGTTCAGCATACTAAGCACTGGAACACCACAAGCATTTTCAGTAAATTACAGATAGGTAAATGGTCAAGTCAGGCACTTTAAATTTTGTCCTGCTATCCCAGCATTGTGGTGGTGGTTGGACACTATCAGTCAAAATCAACAGGAACAAAGTAGTGATGAATTGCTAGAAACATAACCTGCAATTTATTCCCAGAATAAAGGAACTTACAGTACAGAGAAGCGCAAGTGTTTCTTTCCAGAATTTCAGAGGCCTGGTGTTCACAAGGCTCAAGAGATCATTATTCACCATTGCAGAAACAACCTGAAAGTAAAATGACCAATGTTATGAATAAGTCCTACAAAGTACAAGCAGGACCGTCTTGAGATAAAGCTTCAAAGTAAGGCTTCAATAATCCATGAAATAAATAGTATAGATTTAATGCTCATTATGACTAAACAATTTCAGGAAAGCATGAGCTACCTTCAAATAAGGTGAACGACTCATCTTGAGATATTGGTCGCGTGTGCTCTCCCACAAGGCAGGACCACCAACATGAGCAATAACCAAAGCATCAGCCATTTTATTTGCAGATATACACTGTGCAACTGCCCCTCTGTAGTCTCCTACAACTAAAGCACGTTGAACACTATCATCAAATGATGGATCAGAACTCTCCTCCAATCCGTCAGCTTCTTCCGGTGGTTCTTGTGCAATAGGAACAGAGCTTTCAATGGCAGAAGTATTATCATAAGTTGATACAGGTGTATCAGCTTTTGGACTTGGAAGATTGTTAAAGAAATCTTCCCCATTATCGGCAGCAAAGACGGTGGCTTCTTTATGCCCCTCAGATCCCACTTTATCAGTTACTGTATCCTCAAGTCTGAGGCCATTTACTTCCTGGGAAAGATCATCTTGCACAGTTTCTTTTTCTTCAACAGGCAAACTGAAACCAAGGTGGGAAAGTAACTTTGTTCTTGCCGTACCATCATCTTCAAACATGACTTTCAAGAAGCCCCATGTTTCTCGGTCATCCTCAGATCTGTTCACACACTCAGAAGGAACCAGCAGAGATATTAATAGGTCAATCTCGTATATGGAGCATAAGAGAGCAGAAAAGAAGTTCTATTCCTAAGACTGCTGACATACTTGGACTCTTCTGATTTCTTCTCACATAAAACCCTGAGGGAAGACCTCTCCCCATTCTGTATTGATGCTTCAAATTCAGATGAGCGACTGACCAAACTGTCTTCTGTGACTAAGTTATGCACAAGAACCTTGAAAGAGGAAACAAAGACTACTAATTAAGTAGATATAGAAAAAACTAATCAAACTTAAAAGCACAGGCTACATGCAATAAAATTACCTCGGAAACACCTCCAGCAGGTGATTTAGGATGAAATGAAACAAGCTTTCCTCCAAAGCCAAAGGATGCCCCAACTGGACGTTTATACCATTTTGGGGCTCTAAGAGGTGCTGCACAGAAAGTATGCATGTTAGGAGAGATTTCATTGCTAAACATATTGTACAACTAGGAAAATACAGGAGAATTGATGAACGACATTTGAAATAGAGGGGAAATGCCAAAAACATAAAAGGAAGTCAATCCATGATTTGATACCAAAATTCTAGTTTTTCTACAACAGTACACTCACAATCCTCATTTTTACCTAGAAAAAATCCAATGGGCATCAATTATATAATTACAGAGAAAATAAAATTTTCAAGTCTGTAGAATACTAAATTATGCTCTTGTACTTTGGGATCAAAATATTATCTTCAAAGCAAATTAAGCATTATGCCACATAAATAACTTTAAAAAGTCCTGAATGTGTATGTGATTGCTTATAGATCGGGACAGATTTCTGAATCAAAAAGAAAACTGAAGATCTACCAACTCAATAGCAATCAGTGATATGAGAAAATATGGGTGTCACCCATTGACAAAGAACTACATTACCTGCACCAAAATCGCTCTCCCCAACACCGTACCTGCTGCAACCCTGTGGAATAAATAAATAAATATCCATGCTGGAGTAAGGCCAAAAGTGTGCTTCTCATTACAGCGTCAAAGTAGACTATGATATCTTTACAATCCCAAGGTAAGAAAAAAGACAGGTGACAGAAATAATAGTAAAATGATGATAACAACCTTCTCTGCTTTTCAACTAGTGTTTAGATTTGTAAGTTTGCACAATCTCCTAGGACCAAAATCTATCCTTCAAGGCCATGGATATGAAAAATGTCTAGAAAAAATATATAAGTTGCAAAGACCATTATCCATTCATTACTTTAAGGCACTTTGACATTTCTCACATTAAGAAAATAGGGGGTATCCTTCTATATAATTAAGCTAGAGAAATGTCCACTATTCACCTAGTTTCTTTTTGACAGCGCCTGATATAGAAAACTAAAAGGACTGAACAAAGCGTATTCTCAAAAAGACACAACAGAATATACCTCAATATTATAAATTCCAATCTTTCCATCAAACGATGATGCAGATATCACTCCAGGTATCTTTGGATACCAGTGTACATCAAAGTTCCAGTTAGTGCCAGCTGGCAATTCACAGACAATCTGCATCGAGATTTATTGAATAAGAAAAGAAGTGTCAGCACTGAACAAATAAATTACCATCAACATGTGAACGAAAACCAAAAAAAAGAACATGCCAAGTTATTCAAAGCAAAAATTACAAGGCAGCTTAAAGGAAGGCCAGAGCTACTACCAAATTCTCTTACCTCACCAGTGACTGTGTCCCAGCAAATAGTACGGTTATCTTTTGCACAAGTAAGCAAATAGGAGCTGTCAGTAGGACACCAGGACATTGCAATTACACCTGGTGTAAGAAGTCAAAACATAAGATATTTAAATCGCATACAGTTTCAGTTACATTGAGAAACCACAGCACTAGTATGACAATGGGGCCAGGCATAGCAACCACAGAAGAAATGTAGCATCAAAAGGCTGTAAACCTATATTAATCCAGCCGAATACTTGAATGTCATTGTAAAATCCCAAGAATATAGACAGATTAGCAAAATATCCAAATTTGTAATAAAGAATAATTTTTCCAAGTGTCGTACCTTTGGTGTGCCCCACCAACTCTTTTACTGGTGACATTACATTCCGCATATCCCAAAGCTGATTGCAAACATCATTACAAAATGAAAGAGTTTACACAATAATTCTCAACTAAAACAATAGAACCCCAGTCATGAAGTCATTACCCGCAAAGCAGGTGAACCATCTTCATCCGATGCAACAACAAGTTGAGTAGCAACATCAGGATTCCACTGCAGAACAGAGCACCGCCTTCTAATCGAATCTGAGAAACTGCCAAACATCAAAAGCACATTAATTCACTATAAAAGGTAACCCTGGAAAAAATCGTATCCAGAACATCATGCAAGAAAGAAATTTTAGACAGTAAACATAAAATTTAACCAATTACCTTATTACTGGTTTTTGCTTCTTTAGGTCCCAAACCACTGACAGAACAAGAAAAATTCAATATTCCTAGACAAAAGAAAACTAATAGAAAATATAAATCAAAGGTCTTTTTCTTTTCTCACCAGTTGTTCCATTATAGGAAGTGGATGCTAATATGTGCTGCACCTTGCTATTCCAAGAAAGAAAAGAAATTTCACCTTGAGCAGCAGAACCACTACCCTGCACAAAGATCTCAACTGTAACAGATGCTGTAGAAGTTTTAGATAACAATGAAAGGGCAAAAGCACATTCAAGTATGAAGCTGAGAGACAGAGAAGCCTGTAAATTGCGCAACTGCCTATTGCTCGTGAACATTTCTAGTACAATCTCATAGAAGAGGTGCCTCTTAAAGTAAAAGGATTTCAATTTTAGCAACAAATAAGGTCAAACATAACAAGGGCAGAACCACAGTCATAGATAACAATTGCAGAGATGACACATGAGGGGAAAAAGGTCTTCAAACACCTCTTTATATAAAATTACAATTATTTTATATAATTATAATATTTATCAGTCACCATTAAATATCATTAAACAATTTAACATTCACATAGATGTCAAAACCAAAACTTTTTTGAAGTGCTCAGCAGCAAAATGGAAGTATAACATGGCAAATTTATAGAGTAACAAGCATAGCCACATGCCTTGAGAGGTGGAAAATGAGAAGGTTCAGCTGGTGCTGCCAAATCCCAAATGCAGATTTCACCATCATCAGCGCCAGAGGCAAGTAAGTTTGGTGCAATGGCGTTAAATTCAAGACCACGAACCTGAGCAGGGAGAAAAAGAAGTAATTTTGTCCTTAATCATTACATGTCTCATGCATGGAAAAAGCAACATCTACCGACCAAAAACAGTAGTTTTTTTTTTAGGAAAACAGTAGGCTAAGAAAGGGAACTCACGGGTCCTTTGTGCCTTGAAAGATGTGCAACGAGAGGATTTCCCCCAGTTGCCCCAGAACTGAGAAGAAATTTCCAAAAGAAAAAAAAAATTAGGCCTTCACAAAGAAAAAGTGTTCTATTCATTTCATCAGGCAAGTATAAATGGGAAAGCATCCTCACAGTAGGCCACATATTAGATCCATGCATATATATTACCAGTTGTTCCAAATTAGTTCATATGTGTAGACTCAAACTAAGACACAATTATCACAGCCTAAAACTCCATATTAGCAGCATAAACATATCTAAAATGAACAAGAAATAGGAAAAATGGAAACAGAAAAAAGTTATCCAATCGCAAGAAGAAACACGGAGTTAAGAATTCAGCATCCGAAATTGTTATCTACCAAAAGTTAGAATCAGAATTTTACTCATTTAGCTACTCGACACAACAAATCCCAATAGAACCTGCATTGAGATGACCAGAGAAATCCCCATTCTAGTTCACCAAATGTGAGTAAAAGCCAACTCCAATGCAATGACATTACAAATTAAAATTCCTATATCGATATATACTCAAATTTCCAATCCATTGTCATTTTGCAAATGCAATAAAATCATGGCCTCTCAAATTCCCTTCATCAGCAAAACAAACCATCACCTACCATTCACCAAATTTAACAAAAATCCCCACAAACTACCAGCGTTTCTAAATAAAACCAATGCCATAATCAGACCGCAAGGTCCAATTACGAATTAAGATCTTTGAGCGCAAAGGTATTCAACGGAAAACCTAAATAATCCAAACTTCCCAAATTTCACAAAAAAATATAAATTACCGGATCAGAGTAAGAGGATTCCAAATATCGATACTCCCATCGACGAGTCCACCAGCAACCAGTCCTAGAGCGAAATCCTCGGAGCCGGATCCATTCTTACCCCAAGCGAGCCGGTTAAACCGCTCGGAGCTGGGCGACTCACCGACCACAGGGAGATCACGATCGTCCGATTGGAAATCAAGCTTGAAGATCTCGAGATTCGCCGACGAGCTAAAAGAGAGATCAACCGCTCCCGCCATCGTCCCCGCCGCCATGTACGGAGCGTCCGGGGCCAACGCCACTGACGCGGATCTATTAACCCCCTTTATACACGCCATCGCACTCAAAATTCTCTCTACCTAGTGACCAATTTTCGATCTGCCGATGGATAATTGGAGTGGATCTCTAACAAAGAAACGATTCGTTGCCTGTTTGTGTAAATTATTTTAGGGTTTGATTTGATATGATCTGCTATTGTTAAGAAGAGAGAAATGTGTTGTGTAACACTCGATCTATCTATCTATCTATCTTTGTGTCCGACTCTCTCCCCTTTAGTCTGCGTGTGTGATTTTTAGTTGTTTTAATTCTACGTTTATGAGGGGGTAATGTTATAATGCGCTTCCACTCAATTTTAACTTGCGTTTATCTGTGTTGTACGTTGAACCAGTGTGCAGGCTGATTCTGTACCAAAAGTACAATAGCTTTTAGCAATACAAATTCATACTATTACCATCCTGTTGAATCATATGACAAACATTATATAGGGTAATATGACCATTGTCCCCCTATATTTTTGACCAATTAACTAAATTATTTTTTAATTTTAAAAATTATTCGTTATATCCTACCGTTTGGTTGATTGATAAAAATTTATTGAATTTATTAAAATACCTTCAACTTTTAACTTTACAAACAAAGTAAGTCATAATTTATAAAATATAGATCCCACTAGTAGCCATTTAAAAATAAAATATGAATTTTAAATAAAATAATATTTTAATAATATTAAATTATACTTATTACAAATTAACATAAATAACCCTAAAAAAATTAAATAATAAAGTTCTCAAAATATTTTTGTTTAAATTATCTATTTACCCTCAAAATATTAATTTTTCCGTCAGTTAACCAAACGTTAAGATGTAACAGGATAATATTTTAAAATTAAAAGGTGATTTGGTTAATTGGTCAAAAATACACGGGGGCAATGGCCATATTCCCCATTATATACTATGTACCTTCTTTTCCTATAAAGAATAATGTTAATGCTACTATATTTGTATGGTTTATATATGAAATATGTTACATTTATAGTCAGTTAAATATGTTGTATTGTTTTGATAATAACGCCGACAATTTTGTGCTTACGTGTGAAAATAATTTTATTATATATATATATATATTAATTATATACTAATTAACACTTAATTAATATTCACTATTGCCCATTCATTGTATTATTTCCATGCAATCACTACTTAAAATTTATCACCAATTTATGTAATTTATATTATTAAAATTAATTTGTAATCCAATGAAGAGTTGATTATAATTCATCTTCTCTAATACTATTAATTACATTACAAATAAGTGAATGACGTAGTGTTATAATATTTTGTTTGTTTATAAAAATCATCTATTTTTTTAATAAAAAAAAATTAGATAAAAGTGAAAAACTTAAACTATGCCTACTAACTTTAAAAATTTTAATTTTTATTCTATTTTATTATACTTCATTAAAAAATATCAATTTTAGTAATTTATTAATATTCAATTTTTTAATTATAAATTTAAACACTTAATTTCGTACTAAAAATATAAATATTTTTAATAATTATTAGTTAAATAGTAACTATTTTTTAAAAAAAATATTAGAAAATAAAGTATTAATAAGTATAAGCTAAACAATTAACACATCCTTTTAACATTCACGAACTTAAATAAAATGAAATTTAGATAAAATGTACGTACATGATAAAAATTAAAGGTGCGTTTAGTAGAAGGATTGTTTTAAATTATAATAAAGTGAATTAAATTAAATTATAATAAATTATATTGATAAAATTTAATATAATATTATATTTAATACGTGATTATATTATAATATATTAATTATATAAAATTTATTTTTATTATTTAATTATAAATTATTATTTTTAATTCTAAAAGTTATCATTTAAAAAAAATAGACAAAAATAATATAATATAGACTGATTATATTATTTTTAATTTTTATATAATCCGGTTCTTACATTGAATGTTGGAAAAAAAATTTTTTGGTCCTAAATAGTGAAATAATACAATTCACACCCGCCTCTCAAAAATGCCCTAGATGCTCTTAAATTTTACATGAATTAGGCAATTAGGTTAAAATTGTCTTTTTATCATGAAGCTTAATAAGGTTTAGTAAAAACGATTGCATAGATCTAATCATAAGACCAATTCGACAGTTTTGTCAGCCTCCCGAATCAATTAATGACACGTGTATTTTAAGAAGATCGTACATCTAGGTCTTTAAAAGTAAATCAATTAAACGACAGAAAAACCATCCGTTTCTGATCAATTGAAATTGAGGAACTATCAAACATTGTTCAACAGTTGAAAGCGATTTACTTCAAGTTAAGAAAAAAAAATACTTATTTTAATCAAATTATATGTCAACACAATAAAAATAAATAGTGATTTCAAAATAAAGAAATAAAAAATTTTATGAATCTTCGCAAGAAATACTACATTTTAGTATGACCTGATAGAAAGAAAACATAATTTTGGCATAATTTTATAGCCCGCCTTTTACAGAAAACAGTCAATCTCATGCATACACTAGCGCTTATATCTATATCTATATCTATATCTATATATAAAGTTACTGTGTTGCATATTCCCTAATATTCATGTGCTTTGTTTTTCAGTCTTCCAATCGTCGCCATTTCTCGACTCAATCGGCGGAATATGCCGGTCGAAAGGAAGCTTGATTTTCCCCAACCAACCGGCAGGAACAAGCTTAAGATTATCACAATTGCATATCTCGATCATAAATCCATCTGGGTCGTTGAAAAACAGCTGATCGATTGCGGTTGCGCTTTCGTCGTCTTCCACCGTTCTCTTTATATACTTCACGTCCAACTCCTTCAATCTCTTCTCAATCGCCTCCATGTCTTCACACTGCACCACACAGTTCGATCAAACGATTGAACTAATATCAATTTTAAATAACTTTATAAATTGAGAAATGAGAGGTTACCTGGAAAGAAATATGGTTGTCCATGGGATCTAAGTTGACGGTATAGGGCAACAACTTTTCTTCGTCCTTGGACTGCACCAAGTGAATTCCGACGCCGTAGTTGAACAACCATGCACCGTCGAAATCAAAAGCTGGAGGTCGTTCGATCAAGACAAATCCGAGAACTTTGGTGTAGAAATCTATTGACTCCTTCACGTTTCTGCAGAGTCTTGAAACGTGATTCAGTGCCATTAAAGGAAGTTCATCTCCTAATTTTTTGTTTCCTTCCTTTTTCTCTCCTGCTTCCTCTTTGTTTCCTCTCGTTTCTCCATTAGTATTCTCTTTGTTCTTCTCCATTGTCGATTGTGCTACACTTTTCCGGGGGCCGTTTTGGTAATTACCACGTAAATTTACATAGGGAGATTTTGTAACTTGAGAAACCCATTCAGTGCGGCGGTTGGCACGTGGAGGAACCGAGATGGAAGACAACACGTGGCGGAATGCATGAACTGCTTTTACGTGTGAGTATTTGGAAGAGACGCCTATCTTTTGTCGCGCTGATGAAGGTAACATTCTCTGTAAATGCCTCCATTTTAAGGTTAACCGGCAAACCAATAGTCTAATCATAAAGAATTTTTTACAAAGAAAAAAAATTATAAACAATCTCATTTTAAAACAGTTTCTAAAACAAAATAATAGGTAATTTGAGATGTATTAATCAAGAATTTAATAAATTTTTATTTTCGTTATTAAATTTGTTGGTAACTTTTATTTGGATCAGTACTCTTATTGGCCATTATCCATAAATATAATATTATTAAAATAGATACAAATTAAAACTTGAGATCATGTTTTTCAGTTGACTTCACAGTGGATGTAGTGCTCAACGAGCTGCAACAGCGACATCCATCTACAGAATCCAGACCCACGCACACGCGCGCATACAGAAAGATCACAGGATCATCACTCACTTCTTCTTCTTCTTCTGTTCCCCTCTACCTCCTCTGTAGCTTTCGGCTCCATACCAAACAGCACAACCAAACGAAATGAACATGTACCGCGACGTGTCCACCTGCAACACCGACAATTACGGCGACGCGCTCTACTGGGACGCGCGCTACGTGCAGGAGGCTGGCTCCTTCGACTGGTACCAGCGTTATTCTGCTCTTCGTCCCTTTGTTCGCAAGTATATTCCAACATCTTCTCGTGTTCTCATGGTCGGCTGTGGCAATGCCCGTAATTTCTCTCCTTCTCCATGCCTTTTGATTCAATTCAATTATTTCAATTACTACTTTTGGTTTTGGTAATATTTCTTAGTTTTTCTCTCAATTGCTTTTGGTTGCTAAGAAAGTGCGAGGAAATGGAAAGAAATTGGAGTTTGGTAGTGATTAGGATTTAGTGAATGGAATTATGGAAATTCTAGGGTTCAAGATGCAATCTCGATTATTGATGGTGTAAATATTTTATTTTTTTCTCCATATTTCTTGATAAATCTGGTAATGGAAAATTCTTTAATTTGTTTTAGTGATGTCAGAGGACATGGTGAAGGATGGATATGAAGACATAATGAACATTGATATTTCTGCAGTCGCCATTGACATGATGAGAAGAAAATATGAGTATATGCCTCAGCTAAAATGTATCCTGTTTGAAGATACTTCGTCACTGTTGCCTCTTGAATTATTTATTTTGTTTTTTCTTGAGTAACCGCGACTAGTTCTGTCTCTGTTTTCTTTGTCAATCTCAATAGACATGCAAATGGATGTTAGAGATATGAACTCCTTCCCAGACGAGTCTTTTGATAGTGTCGTTGATAAAGGTATCACTCTACCTATAGTAAGTTTTGTTAAAAGTTGAGAACTCTGATATTAAGTTAGTTCTTTATATGTTGGTGATACTCTGCTGTTGCGGCTGAATATGCACTGGTGGCTTGCTGATCTACAATGTAGGAACTCTTGATTCTTTGATGGTACGATGCATCTTCATGTCTTCTTATGCTCATTATTTAGCAACTTCAAATTTTTTCCCCTACTCAGATAAGGATTCAGTATATTTAACCTTTTTTTATTGTGCTGATAATTTTAGTGTGGCCCCGATGCTCCAATTAGTGCTACTCGGATGCTGGGTGAAGTGAGCAGGTTATAGACTTAATTACCTGAAGTTGTAACTATGATGATCTTGATATTTACTGTTGTAAGCATTTGATATTTAACTTTTCTTTGACCTATAATTAGATGAAATGTTTGCACTAATCCATTCTTGATTTCATTAAAGCATGTGCTGAGAAGGGCTGGGTATACGACTGTTCTCTCAGACTTCAGCATTTCTGAATTTGTGTTTGCCTTCAGTTGCTATATTTTTGTCACTAAGTTTTGTTGTTTTTTCTCCCGTAGGCTTCTTAAACCCGGGGGCATATATATGCTGGTAATGATAATCCTAAAGAATAAGCTCTTTTTTTTCAGTAATTTTTCATTACTTTATTGAAATTGTTCAAAATAGATGATATGATTTTAATTTTCCATCAACAGATAACCTATGGTGATCCTAAAGCAAGGATGGTTCATTTGAACCGAACAGTTTACAGTTGGAAAATTGAACTGTACATCATACGTAAGCTCTCTTTTCCTTTGTTTCTTTTAGCCATACAATCTTTCTTCACTTTCCCGTTTATAAGAATTTTTTTTTTTTGGTTACTTGTTTATGCACCCCTTTTAATACTTTTAGATAAATCAACCTTTATAGTAAAGAAGAAAAATGTATCTGCTTAGCAGTGGATAGAAAAATAAGGTCTGTTGGAAAGATTTTCTTATAGTTGACGGAGAAGACCAATTCTTTTATGTATTCATCATATTGCTCTCACTTTTGTAACCCCTTTTTCTTTTCACATATCATCTAAGCCTGAGGCACAATGTAACATTATTCATACGAACTGAATTCTGTTTTATTGCTATCTTTACAAGGGAACAGAGCTGAGATAAATGTATGTGCTTGATACATGTCAATGTTCATATCTTATTTCGAGGTGCTTCTGGTTTGTTAATCTCGTCTGGAAGTGAGGTTTAGGAGTGTATAATGTCTTTAGGGCTGGTGGAAGCATCTATGAGATCTGTCACCATACAATGTTATGGATCTGGTGGGTCAACCCAGTCACTCATATCTTGAATGTAAATGGGCGGCAGAGACCAGTTTTGTGTTTTTGTCAAAGTAAATCGCAAAGATTGGAGAGTCCAGTCCCAACTATCATGCACTTGGGATCAGATCTTCATTTTGATTCTCAGTTTGCAACTTTATTTTCTATCGTGAGTCCTAGTTGATTTCACCCATGGCATAGCTATTAGACATCATTTTGATGAAGGCTCTTGCCATTCCATGGAAAAATAAGTAGGAGAAGGATACGGAGGTTTTTGTCATTGAAGAACTGTACAAGTGTTCCAGACAGCGTTTGGCTTCCACTGATTGGCTGATATGTTAAGATTCCTTTCTTTGTTGCATTAGCTTTTTGTGACTATCTATTTTAGGTGGTAAAGTACTTGCTAGAAAGGAATTATAGTTATGATTTGATACCCTTTTTGTTGTTCATTTGCAGCTAGACCGGGATTTGAAAAGCCTGGAGGTTGTAGTTCTTCGATGAAATCATATTTGGAACCTGTTCCAATTACTGACACGGGCCTACTTCCAGCAGATTTTGTTTTGGAAGATCCAGATTCTCATTTTATATATGTGTGTAAAAAGACGGAGGATACGGATATAAATAATATACCCGGTTATCCATTGGCAGCTGATATTTTATAGGAACAAGTTCCATTGAAGTGCCCAGGGGGCTCTGCTTACAAGCTTAATCATGTATTATTATGATCTGTACTACCATTAATCTCACTTGTAGAACCAGGATTAGTATTAGGCATTCTTACAGCGTATTTGTAACATAAGATTCTATTTTTATGATTTGATTTGTTCGGTTAGCTTTTGGATTTGAAAAATAAAAATGAACAAAATGATGATCCCCATGAGAGAAACATTAGTGAAGTAAACTTGGGTTATAGACGTTCCATGTTGTGTGTGATTGTTGCAGAGTTTAACATGTAAACCAATATGGTAAATCCTTGGAATTTGATTATTACAAGTTTCCAAGGTAGGTTTGGGATGTTAAAGTATTTTGTTTTATGGGTCTTGTATTCTTGTAATGTAATTAACTGTGCTGTTTTCTCATTTTTCAATAATATTCTATATTGTAAAATATCCCTGAAAGACGGAAAAATAATTAGGAGAAATAGAACAAATTTTTTTTTTCGACAGAGGATCAATGATTAATTAACGTGAGCTAGAATGTAGCTGGCACTCCGCTTACCAATGATATATATATATATATTTTTTTAAAAAATGTTTTTCAAAATACTATGTGCATAAAAGTCATATGAATGTGAATTAACCTTGTTACGAAACTCCAAATCATTTATATCATATATTGAATTCAATGACCGTTTATTTAATCAACATTTAAGTTTCTAATGAACAATTTATCTTACTTTTGGGCTGATTTTTGTCCTGAACTTTCTCCTCAACTCAGAATCAACCACAAAACTAATTTTCTTCCTTCTGTGGAAGTTTAAGAGCCTCCTTACCTTTATTTCTATTCAGGAACTACATCTTCCGCCGGGTCCTTCTCTCCATTATTAACAATCAATAATTGATAAATCTGAAAAAAGCAAATGAGAATCATACATATGAAAAAATTTAAAATTCTTTCCTTATATATCATCGTCTACCCTCATCTCATCTGGATAGTGAACTCAATCCTCAGTCCTCACCAACGCTAAATATAGAAAGCGTAGCCATAGGTGTTGGAAAATGATAAAATTGCTATCCTATAAATTGTTCTTACCATGAAAACTCTTTCTTTCAGTGGTTTTTTCTCCAATTATCTTTACACCTTTATCGGAATCTGCGCATTTATTACAGTTTTAAAAAATGGGAAAATTCGATGTACTCACAGTTCAGCACCATGAATGGATATAAAACCTGATCCCCAGTCTTCCCTCTCATCTCTTGAATATTGATATACAGGTTTTGAGGAATGTTTTACAAATCTCAAGTACTTATTCCAGGTTTTGAGGAGTAATATATGTCTGGTGTCCCATTTGTAAAGACTTCGAATTCATATATAGAAGAAGGGCAAGATCAGCTCCAGGGACGAAAGAAACAACTTTCGACGTCGGAAAACTTCCGCAGATATGACTCCTGACTCCTTGGACATCGAAGCCGGCAGGGTTTCTGGTTATCCTTTACCGTAACTTAAACGTCTGCTTTCATTAACTTCCGTTTTCTTGATTTTTTTTCATATCAAACGTAAGACACTTTCCCTAATGCAATCAACCGGCGGCGGAGCGACGTAGGCCCCAAAAAAATTTGAAATTTTAGTTAAAATTATTTATTGTACCCTTCTAGATTATACATTTATCGTTTTGACCTCAATAATTTAGGATATTACTTTTTAACCCTGAGAACGCCAACCCTAGCTCCGCCAATGGAATCAACATTGTCCATGACGTTCTGGTAGTGCTTTCTTTGATATTATATATAGGGAGAATGTCAATACTCTTAATTTTTTAACCAATACCCTATTTTTTTTTATATATTTTTTTTAATATCTCATTATTTATTTGATTCTTATTTTTTTTATCCTTCAGTTCAATTAATTTATATTAAATTATAAATAGTAAAATCGAAAATATTTGAATTATTGAAGAGTAAAATCAGAATACACGAAAGTAATAGAGTATTTAAAAAAATATAAGAGAATAATTGAGTATTAAACAAAACAATAATGAGTATTGGGCATTCTTTTTTATATATTCACATTGATTCCTCTGATCAAGTTCCATCAAACGATAACGGTGACTGGAAAGATAAAAATTACTGTTTTATTTGCTATAATATTCTATTCTTTTAATTTTTGAGAATAAAAAAAATCATTTTAAAAAAAAAATTAAGTATACTTAATTTTGGACCGATTCAATGATTTATAAATATATATAATAAATTATAAAGAATATAAACAAAAATATAAAATTCTCGATCATTCTTCATGTGTATATATATATATATCGTTATTTCAATTTAACAAAAACTGCTTCAATTTTATTTTTACCAATTACAGGGGATTTCCTTCATTAATTAAAAAGCAAAATCCATTCCGATGCGCTTGCTAGCCAGTGGGGGCCCTTGTTTGAAAAATGACATAAAAACTGGAAACTGAAAATTAAAAAAAGAAAAAAGAAAAAAGAAAATTGCAATAGTTAATAATATTTGTACGCCAGATTATCCGTATTAGCTTGACTCTTTTACTGTTTGGGAAAGAGGAATATATTACGATAGATTAATCATATAAGCATATAATAATTCTTGCAGAAAAATTTGAGAGCAAGTGACAAAGTAGTTGATATTAATTCCTTACAAACACATAAATGATCATTGTATATGTATAAAATATTAAATTTAATGCTCGAGTTTATCACCTAATTTATCAAATAGAAGAAATAATTATCCACATTGGGAGGTTGGTGGCTCTTTTAGGGGATATAAATGTTGCTCCTGTAATTAATTTTATCTCATTTCTCTGAATTATTATTTTTATAATATTTAAAAAAAAAGAAAAGAAAAGAGAATGCTTCTATTTTACTAACTTGAATTTTATTATGTTTTTATCAGATTGCAAATTGTGATCGCGGAGAAAGCTTAATTAATTAATATTGTTGACCAATAATATTTGTAAATCTCCTAGACATGAAATTTTGCATGATAAATCTGACTAACAACAGTATATTTTGTAGATTTCGCCTTTTTTTAAAAAAAAATTATATATAAAAGCAAATTTTCCACATCACTTCTCTTTTACAAATAAATAAATAAATCACCACAAAAGGGATATTTAATGTAATAAAAATTTAATTTATATATCTATATGTTTTCTCTCTAATAAATAAATAATTCTAATTTAATTTTTACCCCGAACCATTTCATAATTTATCAGACGAAAGATGGATTACGCATCAAATTCAGAGAATAGGTTAATTAAAGTGCTATATTAATTATATTGTATTTTCACTCTTTGCATTACATGAGAACTTTTTCTTCAATATTTTGCCAATTAAAATGATGTTGTCTAAATCTGATTAATTTTTAAGAAGATAGAAGTATTTCTTTTTTTTTTTTTTAGCATCAAAAACTCGTCTTAAAAAATCTCATGTATGTTCTTAGAATATGATCATTAACTATTAGATGAAAGAATTAAGAATATAATTATTTTAGGTAATTTTACTTTCTACAAAATTAACTTATAAAATTTATAATATGATATTCGTTAATATATATTGGTTAATTACACATTAATAATTAAATGATAAAATTAATAATTAATTTTACATAGATAAAATTCAATACATATATTGTTACTGTTTATAAACAATACAAAACTTTATAAATCTCTTTCATTAATTGGGTATGAACAAATTTATTATAGATGAGATAATGGTTTACCAAATTTATTATCGTTAGATATGAAAATCCAACTACACACGCAAACCAAAACTTGGAAAAAAGTTGACACTACTAAAAAAAATGAGTTTTCTTGATTGTAAAATACTGTCAAGAAATATATTTTTTTGGCAAATTATAAACTGTTATTAAATAAAAAACTATAAATTTGTGACTTTTTTTAACTAGTGTACGATTCTAATGGTAAACTGTTAAACAAAATTGATATATTCATATAATAAATTTATGACCATGTATTTTCAAGTGAACACATATATTTGTCAAACGAATTTGATTTAAATTGACATCTATTTGTGACAGTGTATTATCAAGCTAACTTGACATTAGTTTATCAAACTAGCTTGATTTAAACTGGTTTTTGTTTATGATACTAAATTGTCAACCACAATTGACGTACCTATATCCTAAATTTATGATAATGTATTGTCAAATAAACTTGACATATATTTATCAAACGAACTTGATTTAAATTGATTTTTTTTATGACAGTGTATTATCAAGCTAGCTTGACATAGGTTTGTCAAACGAATTTAATTTAAACTGCCTTTTGTCTATGACAGTAAAATATCAAATATAGTTAATATACTCATATCATGTCTTTGAACAAAATATATCAAAATAAACTTGAAATAAATTTGTGATATGAACTGTATTGTAAACTAACATTTGTTTATAATAATTTATTGTTAAACAATAATTTTTTATATTATTATAATAGTATTTAGTGCTTTTATTAGGTATTATTTAATTTCCATTACATATTTATTTAGGTTCTAATATTTACACATGGAATTAGATCAACGGTCTTTTCTTTAAATATAACTAGAACAAAATGTTAAAAAGATAAGAAATTTGTTTTCTTACTAGTAACAAAATTTTTATTTAATGCATATATTGTACTTAGCAACACTATCAATACATAATTCTTACAATTTTAATAATATAATTTTTAACTTACAATTTAAGAATAAAGTTTTAGATCTCATAAGAAATAACATTTAATTTAATTCCACTTAATATCATATAAAAAATCTTGTAAAAAAAACGATAAACCAGCAACAAGTAAATTTCATTTTGTCTTTATTGTCCCCCTGAAATTGATGTTCTCCTTTAAACTATTATAACACAAAAAAAAAAAACATAAAAATAATATCTCACATTTTTACATTTAAACTATCAAACTTATGCTCATCTAAAAATCAAAGTTGTCAGCTAACTTAATTAAAAAATAGTTATACACAATTATTAAATTAATCTAACTTAAAATTCTTTTATACTCAAAACAACACCGAAATAGCAAAATAATTTATTTCTTTAGAAGAGAGTACTTGATTGTTAGGGATCAATATCAAATTAACATATTTAAGTATCATTGATAAGAACATCAATATTTTATCATATTAAGTTCAAATTTGAGTCATACAAAGAAAATTGAATATCAAGCACAATGACTGTAAAAAAATAAAGATTTCATATCTTAACCTATAATAATAGCAACTAGATATAATGAATTAACTCATTAGGGACTAATGTTTTGCCAATGACCTAAATCAATGAAAAATCATGTATAATAAAAACTAAAAAGAAACCCTGATAACAATGGTTTATAATGTTACAAGAAAACAATGAATGTCTAAGATCTAGAACTTTCTAAATTTGTCTTCTTGTCGAATTTTTTTGAGTAAAATATGTATAATTAAGTGCCAAGTAAAATTGAAATATATACTTTATTAGAACAACGAGGGAACCAAGTCATAGAGAATTTCCATCATTCCACCTATCTTTTCTCGTTTGGCCTAGGCATCAAATAATGTTTACAATCAGAAAAATATTTTTCTTATTTTATTAACAATATCTAGAGAAAATATTGATAAAAGTCTACAATATTTATTTTATTACAGTGCCTTTTTCACATACTATACTTTCTAGAGAATTGTTAAACTTCAATAGTTTATAATCATCATTTGTAAATTGATAACTCTTTAGAATTTAATATAAAAGATAATCATTTGGTGTAGAGTACTCCATGAAGCTTGGAAGAATTTGATCATCTATGTTTCTTTGATTTTGAAAAGAGGAAGAATTTGTGGTTTTAGTTTAAGTTTGAGTTTGATTTGATAAAAGAAAAATTGTTTATTGTTCTCAAAATTTCTAAAATTCATTTCTAAAGATTTAAACGGTATATAAATACTAGTTCTCATTCTTTATTTTCAGTGCGATTACTAATTTGATGAATAATATGCTACTATAAAGAACCCTTTGTTTTGTTGCTCAAGGTTTGATATATTAAAGGTATTTAGTTATGTATGTTAAGATTTTTGTTTGTTTTTAAATATCGTAAGAAATGTTAGCCAAATTAGTTTAAAAAGAGTAGTATTGCCGATTTAGAATTTTTTTTCGATCTTCTATCTTGGCCTTTCATGTTTCCTCTTGAATGGCTCTATGTTGGCTTTATTTTTTAAGGTTGTAGAAATTACAAGTCAGGTTTTTGTGTTTTATTAATTGTTGGTTCTGCTTCCCTTCATTCATTCCATCTCTTTATTTTATAATCATTCATATTGTTAAAATAGTTTCATGTTCCATAATTTTTATGTTGTTATGCTATGTTAATTTTTACTTGTATGAACATGAAAGCCTCTATATCCAAGCACCAATCCATGCTACAGAAGAGTACTAATAAAACAAGCTTGACAAATTCTCACTAATTAAGATTATGATTATGACATGCCTTTTGAGATTTTCTATTTGTGATTTTCTTGTCTATCTTTTTCAATCACTGAATTAATAATTCACATGAGATTTTTAAAAAGTATTTATATGTAATCTTTTTTCTCTTTGTTAGGTGCAATATATTAATGGACTGTTCAAAGACTCGAGAGAAAAAAATTAAAATAATGTCTTTTAAAACATGTAATTTGTATTGTATTATAGTTGAAACTTAATATTTGAGAAACATAAAAGATTTTGGCAATGAAAACATGTAAAAAATTTGTATTGTTTAAAACATGTAATTCTTCCTTCTTAAATGGCAATATTTAAAAGCTTTTTTCTTATATCATGTGGTTTTATGTTGGTCTAGTATATATGCTTGTACGAAGCATGTTGCAGATGATTGTGTTGTTTCACTTAATTTTGGTAGATGTTTCTAGCTTTAAAATTATGATATGAAAAATTTACAACATTTTAGTTTAAGCTACAAAGAGGGAAAAATAGAGTTTTTACCTAAAACTTTATCTAATAGAAGAGTAAAAAAATATATAATACCGTAAATATATACAATAATTTCTTTGTAATATTTATGTACATTACCTAAAAATCTATATATGCAGTAATTATATATACATAGTAAAATGAATTATAGATCATATGGCATACAATTGTATCAATTAATAGAAGCAAATAAAAACAGTAAAATAAATATATGTGTGCAGTAAAATTGATAATTTTTTTATATATTTGATTGACGTTGCTAGAAGATAAAGACTATTCGATTCATACATATTAACTACATACATATGTTATATAAATCAAAGCTGATATATTAAGAATAGCTAATTCATATATGTTCAATATATATAGATACTATGTTAATAGGTGAAAGATAAAGATAGATTAATCCACAACCTGTTATAAAAATCAGTGCATATTTGAGAAAAAAAACCTTAGAGCTATTTTACCCCCAACATTTTTTCAAAGGCTTAGTATATTATTGGTCCAATGCATTGATGTCTTGGTGAAATATATTTACTTATAAGATGATTATTATTGATATTTCTACTTCAAAAGATATTGATTTAATTTAGTTGAATGTTGAAATTTAAAAATTTTAGAAATTGTCTAAATTTTGATATGGTGAATTAAAGTTTGAGATTTATATTAATTAATTAAATTGTTGAACCAGTTTCTATTATTTAATTTTCTAAAATTAATAATTAAATTGTGTATATAATTAATTAACCTAAATTTATAAAAGAATAAGCACAACATATAATATATGAATACTAATGTAGTTTTGAATGATTTGCATTTCACATCTTTACACTAGTTAATAAATGATTTTTTTAGTTTGTAAGTACTGTTAATTATTATTGGGTCATGAGTACATGCATGGATGGCTTATAAAATCTTATTTTCCTTTTAAAGTTCAAATGTTTAATTTTTATTTGATTTCCAAATTTGTATATCCTAAATTAAGTTGTTATAGAAATAATACGAAATGAGATAGCATTTTGAATTTTGTATGCACTAATTGATAAAAAAAAATCTCTTCAGTCTTCATTTTACTTTTATTTTCATTTACTTTAATTTGTAAAATTATGAAAAATCAATTACTCACTAATAGTTTAGTAATGAATTGTGTTCTCACTTAATAATATATATCAAAAGTACTATTTAACAAAAATACTCTTTTCAATCTTTTGAGTTATTTATTTTTAGAAATTTGTGGTATTATCACATTGTGAATTAGAAAGATGTTAAATGAAAAATTCGTTCATACACGTTGTTTACTTAAATTAAATAAGGAGTCAAATTTAACTATATGTTTTATGTTTTTATTTATATTACGGGCTGCATATCAAAGTATATATTAATTATTAATGGATTGCTTAGATAAAACTCGCGAGGTGCGGATTTGTTATTGTATTATTTTGGTGCTACTATTGATGCTTTTTCTTATGAAATATTTAATAGATAATATTAACGGTAATATTAGTTTATATTTATATATTTTGATTATTATAAATTTTTTTAATTTATTCTTATTATAACTAAAATTAGTTATACATTTGTAGTTTCATACAATAAGAATGAGCATACAATTTTTTGAAGAAAAATTTGAGACAAAGTGATAAAGTGTTTGATACTTCCTCACAAGCGCATGCTCAAAATGGGAATGACTTACGAGCTTTAGAATGCATCGACTCAATATGAAATTTATCATATGAGATATATTTTAGTTTTCATTTTCTATTTTTATTGCTTTCAGAAAATTATGGTGGTGGTTTGGAAATTACTTTCATAATTAAGATTGTATTGTAGAAATTCTTATTAGTTGAAAAGAATTATGTTCTCCATGTCCAGCGTTAGTTAATTATATAGTAGTTCTAGCAAATTGAGTTTTACCCAATTTTCTTTGTCTGTGGGAGATTAAAGTAAAGCTTGCCTTACACACAAAGAAAATCCCATAAATGGTAGCTATTCAAATGGAGGTAATAGCCAAGAAAAGACCATATTAAAATTTTCTTTTTCTCCAAAAAGGGAAAAGAATTAATTGTGCAAATGCAAAACTGAGAGTCCATTCTCTAAATTTGAGAATCCTTGACCATATCTAGCCTAATCCACTATACTTAGAAAATATTTTAAACCCAAAAAAGAAACTAAAAAACCCATTTATAGCAACCTAGTAAAAGATCAACCTTGTATAAATTTGGCAATGCATTTACCAAATCTATCGAAAACAGCACGGTATGTAAGTTTTTTTCTCTAAAATTGTGATTACATTTTCCCAAATCTGGCAAATAGGTCCACAAAGACCAAAAATACCACCTTATAAAACCAGCAAAAACTAGTCAAAATAGCCTACGATCTAAATTTGGCTAATTACTTTGCCAAAACCCATTCGAGTCCTGAAAACACATCCTCATTCTAAATCTGGCAAATGAATTAGCAAGAACACCCTCATTCTATAATTGTCAGTGTGCCAGTACTCTTTTACTAAAACTGGCAACATAGATATAATTAGAGAAAACTCAACGTAAAATAGATATTAAGAAGTTAAAATAAAATCTAATTGTAGCAAAAGATACATCCACGGCCACTGAAACCACTGTGTTGACAAAAATTGTAAGTAACTAAATAAGTAATAAAAACAACAGATAATACTTCAAAGGAGGAAGTGTTTAGGTCCGTTAATTTTTACAAAATTTTAACGAAGCAATAAGTTTTCCACATGTCACAAATAGGTCCCCAAGTCCCTTGTGAAACGACTGAATTATCCTTTACTGTTAAACTCAGTGTATCAAATTCTAGTAAGGATAACTTGGTTATTTTCGTAGAGAATATGACCTTTGATACAAATAAACAAGTTTATGTCCTTACTTGAAACATTATGAAAAATAAAGACGCAGATATTATTATTATTATTATTATTCCATGTTTGAGGTGAAAAAGACAAAAAGCTTATTCGAAACTGCCTTGTACGTGGGACCCACATAGGATACCTAGAAGAGTCACAAAAGAGCAAAGTAGGGGCCCACGAAAGAGGGGCCTATCAGCACCAAAACACTACAAATGTGGCAAAAGGAATCCTTCGTGCAAATACAAATAGAAATTTTGCGAAAATGAAAATGAAACCAACACTACTCTTTAAAATAGAATACAAGGAGATTACAGACACAGCCATCATCCATGCAAACTTGCCGTTTCCAGCCTTAAACGCTCACATAAAATAAAACTCTTCCCTTTCTATCTTCTCTAAATTTGGCAATTCCTTTTCTTTTTCTTCTTTGTCAAGAATAACATCGCCATTATCCCATATATGTGAACCAACATGAGAAACCACTAATAGAAAATTCAGCTCTTTGTTTTAATCTTCAACTATATGAATTGTTAGAAAGACAAAAGTAATTAATTTGGGTTTCTCTGTTGGGTTCATTTCTTTCTGGGGGTTCTTTTTGATCAATTCAAAGAAAACATGGGTAGAGGCAAGATTGAAATAAAGAGAATTGAGAATGCAAACAGTAGGCAAGTTACTTTCTCTAAACGACGAGCTGGGTTGCTCAAGAAGGCTCAGGAATTGGCTATTTTGTGTGATGCTGAGGTTGCTGTAATTATCTTCTCAAACACTGGCAAACTTTTCGAATTTTCAAGTTCTGGGTATGTTTTAGATTTCTATATGCTCTGATGGTTGCATGTGCTTGTTTGATTATATTCTGTTGATGGATTCTCTTTGTTTTTGCAAAAGTTTCATTTTGTTGTTTACAATGTTGCATGTGTATCTATAATTCTTTAATTTCTGGTTATCTTGCTCATTTAATATGTAGGATGTCTATTTCTATTATCATTTTTTTTAAGGTGTTGGATTGTTATCAAGTTCACTAATGTTATATGGGTTTCCTTTTTTTATTTTTTTTTATTGTTGCGTGTGTTTTCGGATTGCAACGGTTATTACGTCCTCTGGTTTTTATGTGGGGAATTCTAGATTTTGCAGCGAGAATTTGTTGTCCTGTACTAAAACTAGGTAGGAATTCAAGAGTTTTTCCCAGGCTTTTGCTTAATTCTAATGATTATACATTTTGATTGCTACTCTGTTACAATAGAAATATTCAATTATGTTTGTTGACGGTTCCCTTCTTTTTCCTCAAAAGATTTTGTGTTGCTTGAAATGATTTTCATTCACAACTGTTATGTTGATGAACTCTAGGGGGCAATTTCTCAATGTTTCCAATCATCTCTACGTTGATTGGTATTCTGTATTTATTTCATCCTTTCCCTCTTTTGAGTGTGGGTTATCTCATACGATGCTGTCAATTGATAAATTGAAATCAATGCAAATTATTTTCATTCCTATAGATCTCTTAAAATGGCTTCAGGATCACAGAATCGACCTTGAAAAAGATGGCTGTGCACAGAAGATGAAGAATTCGTCTCATTCTTTTTAAATAAAACTGATTTATGTTGTTTCTCATTTTTGTAGTATGAAACGAACACTTACAAGATACAATAAGTGTCTAGATTTTTCAGAGGCCGCGGTAGCAGAATACAAACCAGAGGTACTAGTTGATACATGATTACACTTGTGAAATCTGGTCCCACTTGCACTAGTTGATGCCTAATTCCTATATTGAGATATTAAATGCTTCTTTTTTTCTTGGGTGATTCTTCTTCTTGTACTCTTCCTGTCAGAGGGAAAGGGGATGAAGAGTACATAATGTCCTTTCTGCAAGGGGGTTTTGTTATTCTATTATCCATTTAAGCATATTCTTTTAAATTCTCTTTATCTATTATTTCTTACAAGACAACTGCAGAAATACCATCTAGCCTGAGATTATCTGACCAGAATTGTTTCCGACTGTTTTTTTCTCCACAGAAGCAAGACCTAAAGGAGGTGGATGTTCTAAAGGATGAAATTGCAAAGCTACAAAAAAGGCAGTTGTAAGTATTTTATTCTAGTTGAGGATGTTCAACATTTAGACTTTTGGAGAATTACTTGCTGGTTCTCATTTATGTAAATGTGCTGATTGCTCTGGCTTGGCAGACAACTGTTAGGTAAGGACCTGAATGGCTTGAGCTTAAAAGAGTTGCAGCTCCTCGAACAGGAGCTAAATGAGGGATTGTTGTTAGTCAAGGAGAAAAAGGTACTGATACTTTTTTTCCCTTAACTCTTGTTTTATGAACCAAAATTTGGCTGCAGAAGAAAAACTAACACATTTAGTGATTATAGTTATTTTCAGTAATTTATCACAGTTAAAGAGGTCTTAACAGGAGTTGAATCATTTCAGGAGCAATTACTAATGGAGCAACTGGAGCAATCAAGAGTACAGGTATGCTGGATCAAGTTTGGACATCTTTATTATTCTGACTGAGATCACAACCCTTCAAAAGACAAATGTTAACAATAACTAATATTCAGTTATACTTGTTTCAAGTAAATGCATAATCATCTGTGCCTTGAGAAAAGAATAGTATACTCACTGGCATAACAGCATAACCACCAGAACTGAACTTGTATTACTAACACTTATTTCATTATTGAACTGAGGTTATCAAGAAAATTATGTAAGAACTTTCCGGAAGAGTTCATTCATGGTTTTCTTTTCTGTTTATGGAACAAAGACTAAACCTTGTTGATTGAGTAATCACTTCTCTAATATCTTTCTTATAGGAACAGCGTGCTATGCTGGAGAATGAAACTTTACGCAGACAGGCAAGCTATATCATTCTACATTAAATACAAGTCTCCTTAATTAAAATTATTTCAAGTACATAATCTGTTTCACCCTTCTTGTATTGCAGGTTGAGGAGCTCCGAGGTTTCTTTCCATCCACTGACTGCTCAGTCCCAGCATACCTTGAGTACTATCCTTTAGGAAGGAAGAATTCTCTTATAAACCACAGTGCTGCAAGCCCTGATGTTGCCTCTGAGAGCGGAGTTGAAAAAGGAGATTCAGACACTACCCTGCATCTAGGGTATTTTACTTTTCCTACATATAAATGCACCTTTAATTTGTGATGTCTTATGTTTTTTGAGATTTCCATTACTGAAAATTGGTCTCTCTAGACAATATATATAGAGAGAGGTTAGATCTTCTGAGGTAATTTAGACCTTAGAATTTGTTTGAAGTCTTTATTTTTGTAGTTGCATTGGCTCATAATTCTTGTGGGAAAGGAAACTTTAGATAGAGATAGGAAAACGTATGATGTTAGCATACTGCTTCAGCCAGCATTACCTACCTTTCACATTTCTCCTGGTTTAAACTGTGGGAAGAGCAATCATTCTTTGGAACAGAGGTTGTATTCCAAGAATGTACTTCTACATAACAATGCTCTCAAATCTACCTATAAGTTCATCTACTACTAGCACACTTATGGAACTGATGAGTTGAAACTGGTTGTTTTGATTGAATTTTATCATAATTCTCCAGCTTTCTTTGCTCTAATGTATATTCTTTGTGCTTCCTAGACTGCCAACCAATATTTACAAGAGGAAGGCACCTGAAAGAGAAACAAACTCGAATGACTCAAGGAACCAATTAGGCCTGCTGTGACCCTTTGCTGCTCGGAGTTCTGCTTCACTTTTGATAGAAACAACAGAAAACAAAAATGATTTTGTTACAGTTGAGCTCAGTTTAGTGGTTTTCTAAACCAACAGTTTGGCTGAAAAAGAAATATCATGACAGTGGACATATATATATGGTTCTCTGTAAGGAGAAAAACTAACTTTTAAGGTGATGGTGATGAAAAAAAGTTGTAGTTACTCTTACCAGGTTTTGAAGTAATGGTCAGAGTACATTGCAAAAGAATTTCGTTTTCTTCGTTTGCATCACAATGGCCATTGCATTGTGTTGCGACTTTATCCTTTCTTTTCTTTGAAATTTGATTGCCAAGGAAGATAGACTTTCTTCCTACATGTTCCATGTGATGATTGAGACCAGGAAACCTGGACTTTGCCTCTGTTTAAAAATTTTGGAACACCAAATAAAGTAACAATTTACTACCTCAAAGAAAATGCAACAACTATTTGCAACTGATCACAGCGATGGAAGAATGTCAATGTATTCCATGTTTAACAGAACTTACAAATGATCGTATTAGTTTGCAAAGAGAAAATGAAATCATATAAGTTATCTACAAAGAACTCTGAACATATTTCTTACAAATTAAAATTTATACAATTGTTGCTACTAGTTCTGTTTTTGAATGCCACCAAGCAATTCATTTCTCCCAGCCAAGAGTTTAGAGAAGAGGTGATCAACTTCCTTCCCTAAGCTGTCCAGCATCTTCTCAAACACCTCCAATCTTCTCCGCAGTTTCTCTGTGCCTTCGCTGCTTTCTCCAGCGACAGCAAGACAACCAACTGAATCATTCAGCTCCCTCACCTCCTTCAAAACACCCCCTTTCTCCTTTATTATTTCACAGATACTTGAATCCAAACTGCTCAAAGCAGAATTTGCAAACTCTCCCGGTTTTCTCTTTTCCAGGTATGGTTTAGCATCTCCGGACAATCCAGCCAGGAGAACACCACATACCCAGATTCCAATACTCTTCAATTCCCTCAAAGCTTGATGAACAACCTTCTCCCTGTCGGAAAAAGATGTTTCTATGCCATCTCCCCTGTTTTCTGGCTCTCTAAAATCTTTGACCGCGCTCTTCTTAATCTTGATTGCATTCAAACGCTCAATTGCCAAAGAGCGTGAATTCTCAACCAGGCCCAAAGCATGTGATAGGGCAAGCCTAGCTTGTCCCAGATGAGAAATAGAAGAACTAATTGAATTAAGAAGCTCCAGCAAACTCAAGCTGTAGTTGAGATATTCCTCCGCGGAAGCAGCTTCCCATTTACTGATAGGAAAGTCTATATCAACCACCAGCTTTGCAAAAGCCTTGTTGATCACCGGCAGGATCCCAAAACATCGTTGAATCCACGAAAAAGACGGGAATTCTGAGCCGGGTTTCGAATTTGGTGTCAGCTGGTTCAAGCAAATCGAAACATCGGATTTAAAAGCCTGTAATGAAGCTTGCAAAGCCTCGGGTTCATGGTGGGGGTGCAGACGGTTCTCCAGTTTCGAGCAGAATTTGCTAAGCCTTTCTACCAGGAGTACCATGAGAATTAACAAACACAATACAAGAATCAGAGCACAAGACCAAGTTTAAAGTTTATTTAGATTTGGATACTTTGCCTAAGCCCAACGCACGTTTGGCCTTTATATTATCGTCCAGTTTTAAAATAAAGAGTAATATTCATTGAGGCAAAACGACAAACAGTCAATATGACTACTGACAGAAACAGGCCACGCCACGCCGTTGAATATTCAAAAACAGGGGACAAATGGCGGCCAATCAGCAATGTGCTTATCTCGTTCATCGCTTTTTGTCAAGTTAATTAATTGCACACGCTTTCGGACAACTGGGTCCACTTGTGGCCTTGTTGTCTAAGCAACAAAGGAAGGACGGAAAGAAATATCCACTTGTTTCTTTCGTCATACATTAGATTAACAACGGATGAAATGATGGATTATTATCATCTTAAGTCCCCACATACCATTCCATTTATACATTGCTTACAAATTTTAAATTAACTAACTATTATACTTGTGATAATAATGGTGAGGGGGAAGGTTTTAAGAAACATATGGTACTTTTATCGAATAATTTTATTGAGATTCTCCTAAGTTAAGTTTGACCATAGATTAGATTGTAATTATAAAGGGTATCTTAGTTATTCAAGGACGCTTATTTAAAAACATGAAAAATTAGAGACCTAGGTGATAAATTTCCCTGTAATAATTTAATGACCTTTTTTTTGACACGTGGGATAGGATATACATTGTTATTGGATATAGCTTAAAGTGAAGTGATAAGACACTCGAAGAAGGTGGTTTCGGGGCACATGAGCTTTACCGCAAAACACGCCAATAAAAGGAGACAGCGATGCGTTTTGATGTGCTGTGCTGTTCTGTTGGTGCGTCAGCAGAGTTTCAAAACGGGGCATATGGGCTGTTGGGCTTAAACAACAACAACAACTACTACTACCCAGTCAACTGTTCTGCTATACATACACGATCATTTCTTAGTGTAAAACAAGCAACGGTCTGAAAATTCATTTGGGCTTTGCTTTGCTTGTACGAATTTTCTAATTTGCTGCAGCTTGGTCAGTACATTACAATACATTCTATATTTTGGTATTAAAAAAAAAAAAAAACACATGGAACAGGCATTTTTTCAGGCCTTTCTCATTGATTATTTTATAATTGTTCTCGATTTTGATTTTGACCAAGTTTGAGTGAAGTAGGATAAATACATATCAATTTGTTAAAGTGTCAAGAGTTTGTTTTCTACAGATCGTCTGGATGCTGCTTGAAATTAATTTATGTTAGTCTTTAATCCTAGTAAAAAAATATATTTGAATTAGTGGTCGGTTGTATGATCAGTATCCTTTTTTTTTTTTAATAAGATTATAATGGTTACAAAAAATCAAATCATGCGGAAGATGTGATTCTGATTTCAGAAGTCAATAACCTGAACTGAATTGTAGGAGAAGGTAAGGTAATGTAAGATCTTGTATATTAATATTTCATGTGCTTTGTAGTTGTAGTCAATATTTTCTATTAATTTAAATGGGAATGCTTGCTTATTGGGTTTTTGAACACGGAAGATAATGAAATCACATCACATGCATCCAATTTCTGATTCAAACCCAGCCAAATCACATGCTGTAAATTTGTATTATCTATTATAATATAATGCTAATCATAAATATAGTTTAGTAAAGGACAATAAGGCCATGGGCTCACCCTGACAGAGCTGGGCTTGGACCCATTTTGATTATCGGTTTACAATTACATGCATAATGCACTTATAATTGTAACTGATTCTCAAATTATGTACCATAAGCCTGCTTGACCTTATTTTAATTTTAATTTAAGATTAGGGTATTAATTCTCTCCATATGCGGGTGCCATGGGGGAATTACAATAATTTGTTTCTATTATTATTATTATTGTTGTTGTATTTGTTTAAGATAACACCTGTGACTTAATGGAATTTGAACAGATGCTGAATCAGTTTAATGGTGAGAGACTCGAGAACAAAATAAAGTAACAGAACACACCCAGGTTTTAACGTGGTTCAGCCTTATAGGAGCTTACGTCCACGGTGGAACACAGCAATGGAAAGTTTTCTATTTCTCTGAAAACGGATCAGATCAAAGAGATACAACCAATTGGCGATTAGATAAGAATAACATAGTCAAACAGACTGATCATCTCCAGAAAGTCTCACCTCGAAACTAAACAAGTCACAAACAGAATATTGAATCAGCATCACGACTCCATTTTCCTGCAAAAAGTAATTAAAGTTATTTGTTGTAATGAATCAGCAGCTGTTTCAAAGGATACTCTTCAATACATTGTCAGTCTATCTTTGCAAGATTCTCGCGTTATACACCAACAGAACAATGCAACAACTCCCCCGTAAAAATATACATACATATATATATATATATATATATATGTGTGTGTGTGTGTGTGTGTGTGTGTGTGTGTGTGTGTGTGTGTGTGTATGAAATTGCATGCAATGACCGTAAAATAGCTTACAATTTTGAGAAAGATGAATTTTCCTTGATAAGCAAGCTAGCGGATATGGCGAGAAACGAGTTGAGTGGAGCAGAGGAGAATTGTGAAATTGGGTGTTTTCATGCTGAGAACATGAAAAAGAATCGATGAGATAGATTTAGTCGTCTTTGATTATACAAGAGAAAATTAAAAGATCATAAATCATTGGGTTGAATTCACATACCTCAGGGATTTTATAAATTTAGACATGATTCAGTCGTCTTCTGACAAGGGATCGAGATCGAGCGATGCATAAGGTAGATGGGCTATCAGGGGCCAATACTCTCCTTCATCCGTCTTGCACTTTTGACTTATCACTGGACATTCAGAGATTTCCAGTTTCAAAAGTGAAAAAGGCAGGCCGTCGTCTGGAAAGTATTCAAGATTTGGACAATTTAAGAGGGAAAGAGATTCCAATGAAGTGAGGTTTTCAACCATTAAGGATAGGTATTTCAGCTTTGGAAAATTGGCCAACGACAAGTGGTTTAAAGTGGCAGGAAGAGCCATTTCTGCATCCTCCGATGGAAATGACTTCACATCCGAGCATTCTCCATAAAGGCTGAATTCTCTCATACAGGTGAATCTGTCTAATCTCCACTCGTAAAATGGCTTACAAATCATTAGATGATCAATCCCAAGTGAAGCAATGTTGGTGGGAAGGCTATCCTCGGGGATAGGTTCCATGCTTGGACAATTTACTATTTGTAAACGTTGGAGAGAGGTGAGATTTTGCATGCCCTTGGGTAGGGCCTCCAGTTTCTCGCACCCACTTACACGAAACTCAGACAATTTCGCAGAAGGCAATCCTCCATCAGGAAAGGAAATAAGATTCCGGCAACGCCGTAACTCAAAGTGTCGAAGGTGGCGGGCGTTGTGCAAGTTGTTGGGTAAACATCTTAAATTTTGACAAGTCATAATTCTAATTGTTTCAAGAGATGTGTCGTTGTCCAACCCTTCTGCTACTGACTCCAGCTCTGCACATCCGTCGATATAAAGGTATTTAAGAGCCTTGGATAGATTGCCTCTCGAAGACAAGGAAGTAAGTTTTGAGCAATCTTTAACCTCAATACTTTCAAGTGTAGCAGGTAGCTTGCTTTTTGACAACAAGCATGTGAGAGAAGGACAATTGTTCACATCTAACTGCTCAAGAACAGAGGCGTACCTGCTGCTGTCATTGTTGATGTCTTCTTCCTCCATTGTTGAAACTAGATCATTTTCATCTACCAAAGTCCTTAAAATTTCGCAGTCTTCAATCTTCATCTGCTTAAGGCTCAGGGGTAGCCGAACCCTGGCAATGTATGTCAAAGAATTACAGCCAACAATACTTAAGCTTTCAAGAGACATGTTAGTGCTGTGCATCCATGCATCAGGTAAAGATTTCAGTGAATCACAGTGTGAGATCTTTATCTTTCTCAGGGAACTAAGGCTGAGTAATGCTTTTGCTGGTAGCTTCTCAAGGTTTTGGCAGTGGTTCAATTCCAGATAATTAAGTCTGCACGGCAACCCTTGCTGTTGTGGCTCTTCTTCTTCCTCCGCTAACAAGGAAGAAAGTTGGGGAAAGTCAGCAATCTTCAATTGGTGAAGAGAGCTAATATCTTGCAGTAATTTACTTCCATTCTGCCATAAATATGTGAGCTCTCTAATGTTATTAATCACCAATTCTTCTAAATTTGGCAACTCTCGCTTCAACAGCCCCGTTGGGAATACTTGTTCTGACAAATCACTTGCCATCGAAGAATTCGGTAGATTGGGATCTACCGTACTTGTCCACATCACGCTTTTACACCCTTCCATTTTTAATTTGCAGAGAGTGGGAATGCTTGGAACTGACACCAGCAATTGTTCACATCCTTGAATGACAAGCCTCTCCAATGAAGTAAGACGTTCTGGCAATTTCCCGAGCAACTTAGAACATCTTACAACTGAGAGCTCTTTCAATCGAGAGAAAACTTCAACCTCGTGACTAGATCGATGAGGAATCCAGTCTTCCCATTGTTCTATGTTCTCAAAATAGAGAGTCTCCAAGGATGGGAAAGGCACTGAACCATTGTCTCCATAGAACTCAGGACCAACGCTCTTCACTCCAGCAATTCTGATTATAAAAAGATGCTTTAGACTGGGTAGTTGCCCGAGTGATGGTAAGGCAGTACAAACGCCACAATTTTCAAATCTTATAAGCACTAGATTTGAGAACATGGTATCTCCTAACCAGATTGGAAATTTTGAACCCCCATAACCCTTAATGGTGAGTTCTTTCAAATTTACGTGAGGTCTCAGCCTTTCAAGCACGGTTGTTTCAGTTTCTGGCTCCCTTGAATCATCAGCACTGCTATTATTCCATTCTAGAAATAATTCAGTAAGATTCCTTTTACCATTTAACTCGGCCTTTTTAGAATCAGCAACATCCTTCACATTTTCCAAGCCTGAAATTTTAAGCTTTCCTTGAAGCTTCTCCAAGGATTTCAACTCTCGCAACTGAAAGCCAATGTTTTTGCCCACAACAAAATAACGGAGAGTCTGTAGACAAGTCAACTTACCAATTCCCAAAGGCATTTCTTCTAATGAATGTACATTTGAATTGTTAAGATGACACAGCTCGACTAAATTTCCCATATCTTCACATAATTTCTTTAATTGAAAACAGTCTTCCAGTAAAAGTATACGTAAATTGTAAAGTGTATTGATTGCTTCAGGCAAAGTTACGATTTGAGTTCCAGATAAATCGAGATGTCGCAAATGCTTCAAATTACCAACTGAATTTGGTATCCCCGAGATACGATACCCACGCAGTGATAGAACCCTTAAACGTTGACATGCCAACAACATGTAAACAATATCATAAGACAAGTAATGATAGGTGTATGTCAATTCCATTGGCAAAAAGGTTCGCAAATGTTTAGCATTATAGAGAGAATCAAACCTATTAATGCCATCAAATTCGCCAACAACATATGACAAATGACGAAGATGTTTAAAAGAATTCTGTTGCTTGGCACTGCCCAACTTATCCTCGATTCTGAGATATATTTCTCCTGCAGCCCATTGTGCAAGATCATTGATGAGGTCGTGCATCACAAACCGTGATGTATCCATGCTTGATTGTTGGAAAAATGACCTTGACTGCAGCTCTTTAAAATAATAGTGGCCCGAATCTTCTATTTCTTTCTCACTTGCATCATGTTGCAATAAACCCTCAGCCATCCATAATAAAACTATCTCTGTCTCGCTAAATTCATAATCCTTTGGGAGCAAGGAACAAAATGCAAAGCATCGCTTTAAATGTGCAGGAAGATAATAGTAGCTCACTCTAAGAATTCGCATGATATCACTTCCTTCTTCTGGCAAATCCCATATCTTGTTGTTCAATACATTTTCCCAGTCACAAAGATTATATTTACCCCGTAAGAGACCTCCGAGAGTTTTTGTTGCAAGAGGCAAGCCATTGCACTTTTTCACAATCTTCTCGCCGATATCCTTCAAGTGTGGATGTTTGCTGAAATCTCTTGTTCCCAAGGAGTGTTGAGTAAATACAAGAAGAGAACTATCATTTGACAACTGTTTCAATTCATAAGCTGTAATAGTTCCCATCTTTGATGCGACAATTTGACTGCGGCTTGTGACAATAATCTTACTTCCCGGTGCGCCAACTACAAGAGGAAGTTTTAGGTTAGTCCAATCACCATAATTCTCGTTCCACATGTCATCCAAAACAAGAAAAAATTTCTTTCCTGACAATTCATTCTTCAGTTTGCCTTGAAGCGAATTTAGATCATCATCATTGGCAGTCTGCACGTCGATAGACTTGAGAATTGCTTTTGTCACCCTGATAGGGTCATAGTCTTCGGAGACACAGGCCCAAGCTGTTAGATCAAAATGGCTTTCCACTGTTTTGTCATTGAACACGAGCTGGGCAAGAGTTGTTTTACCCAATCCACCCATTCCTGTTATAGGAATAACCGATAATCCACCGTCAGCACTTAAATCATCCTTTAATAGCAATTCAACTATTTCTTTCTTCTCATCTTCTCTGCCATGTACTTCGGCTTCAATCACCAAAGAGGTTGTATCTTGTCGTTTGCTTACTTTTTTGGACCTTTGAGAATTTTGTTTCAACTCCAATTGGTCTTTCTCAGTTGCAATATTTTGCAATCTGAGAGTGATCTCCTCTATCTTGTGCCTCATCATGGAATTGAACTTCAAAGAACTTGGAGTTAAATTGGTGCAGCAAGTAGGAATGAAATTCCGAATTAACTTGCTTTTGCTGCTGGATTGAGACTGAAGTAACAGGTTCCTCCGCAACGCTTCCGTCGAAAACTCGTCCAGTAAGTCTTCGACATCGTAAGCCAAGCTCTCAAGCTCGCAAAGCCACTTATTCACTGACTGCTCCATCATCATCCTCTCCTCTGCGTCATCAAGCACTGCCTTGATCTTCCCCAATTTTCTCTCCCAGTTCTTGAGATCAGCTTGGATTTGTTCTTGGCTTGCAAACAGTTGGACTCCCTTTGAAGCCAACTTTTGAAGCAGCAATTCAATGGAGACAGTTAGAACGGTCTCTACAATGATCGACATGTTTTTTTTTTCCTTTGTTGTTGGAAGAAACAAAAGGAATTATGGTAAATGAAGAGCAGAGAAAGTCTGCGAAAATTTGAACTGTTAGAAAGATTCTTTTTTTTTTTTTCAAATGGGTTTGGAAGAAACGAAAGTGGTTGTGCAATATGAAATAGAGAAAGTATTGCAGAAAACTGAAGAACAGCTAGAAGGAAACTTTCATTTTGCGATTTGAAAATTTTAAAAGAAAAGGGAATTGTTGAAAATGGAATAGAGAAATACAGTCGGCAGAAAATTGAACTAGTAGAAGAGGATTTGTTTCTTTTTGTTTTTTCGAAAGAAACAACAAGTTTGGACTGTGAACGCTCGAACCAAGCAACTTGGTATTATTGTATTAATTCCCCGTTTGGTTTTGGAGTCAAAGTAGTAGCCCGCTGTAATGCATGTGCAGGAGAGTTTTAAAAATTGTAGGGTGGGATCCAATAAATTAATAAATGTGTCTTTTTACATTCATATTTCTTTTTTCGCTTTTTTTTTTTATATTATTGCAAAAGAGATGGACTTTTTTATGGATAAAAAAAATTATCTCATATAAATTTATTTCTCACATTCTTTTTATTTTATTAAAATGTATTCATCATTTTTATCCAAATATTACTAATTTAATTAAATCAACAATGTCAAATGGAATCTACAGCCACCACTTGCCTTGATTGTGGAAGACATGATTGAGATTTCAGAAAGATGTGGGCATCGACATCGTTAGTCTCAAATGTTTAGAACAGGATAGTGGAAGATGGGCAAAGTCAAATAATCACGTCCACATTCAATTTGATTCAATGAATGTGTTAGAGATGGGTTTGGGCTATATAGCCTTGAAAGCCCATTTACATAATGCGATTTCACTACAGAGAGTGTCTGGTATATTTATTGAAATCCAATCCCAATACAAATAATGACTGTGATTGGGCTTGACCCGAGCTGTCCTTACAACTTTTATAGCACTCATAATTATTATTAAAATGTATGTAATAAAAATCAAATAATTATCTTTTATTGTATCCTAAATTATAAATGTTATTAGTTATATGAAACTTAAGGTGCACGTAATATGGTAAGATTAAGATCTTCCTGATCACATTTTTAACGACCAAAACAAAATTATTGGAGGAAAGTTGAGACAAATTCGGAGATTGACAAAAAAGATAAGTTTAAATTTGATTAAGAGATTATGGTAACAGATTAGAAATTTGAATCGTTTGAATTTATCAACAGTTTACGATAATTATTACATTAATAATGTAATTAAAGTGAAACATAATTAATTAGAATATCATTTTTTTTTCTTTTTGGGATTTTTTTATTAAAATGCATGTAATAAAAAAAGTTTGCTGTTAAAAACTTCCATCGTGATAAGCTTCCAAATTAATATTAAATATTTCCTAAAACTCGTTAGAAGGAATCAATCCAGTCTAGTCCTGTCTACCCACCACTCTCCCAGCACAACTGTTTAATTCATTTATTTATTTTTTCCAATTTTCCAAAGGCCCCGTGTCAATCATTGCATATTACAGAACAAATCCATTGTCCCTTTTGTCGCATTTCTGGTCGACACTTAAATGTAACTAATTTCCGAAATTTCACAATTATTTTTATTTAAATATAAAATTAATAAATTACATACATATAAAAATAGCATTCGTATGGGCGGGCAGTCACGTAGAAATCAAGAATGCTATTTTTTCCTTTTTTTAATCCAGGTTGTAATTTTATATTAGATTTACGTGATGGTTCATTGAACTTTTCTATTTGTTTTTCAGATTAATTTTAATTTTAACTTCGGATCCAATAATATAATTTTATTTCCTTAACTATATTATCATGTCTGCCTCGTGGTGTCACAAATTATAAATGACTATAGAGAATATAATTAAATCTATTAATTTATTTTATTTAACTAAAATAATATTGGACATATAACTTTTGTCATCGTTGACTATTAATAATAATTTGATTTACATAAGATTCGTGAAATAATATTAGTATAAATTCAAAAATCACCGAATTAGAAGAATATCTTCTTTCATGATCATTATATTTAATAATATCTAATAATATTTTTCAGGTCACCGTGTTATAATTGGAATATTTATCATACATAGTAATAACATTCAAGTCCTTTAAAGTTTATATATTTATAAACAAATATATAGGTTATTCAAATATAACAATAAGTCCTCTAAAGTATAACAAGAAGATTACAGTACTCTTCGGTGTTAAGTGACATACTTTCTCATTGAGATGGTTAAAAGGTAGTAAGGCACGAATAATCTAGTAGTCATTCTAATAAAGTGAGGGACTCAGTGGTTATAAATGGAAACAAAAGTCATGATTTGTGAAAATATAAAGGATCAAAGTTCTAAATGTTATTATCCAAAATCTTATAAAGAATTGCATGTGTTTTTCAGTTGACCACGAAGTCCCAAAATACTCACTCACATGGCATAACATGATTGGTCAATTAAAACGAACTGTTCATACCCCATTTCTATGGATCATATAATAATTTCCCAAATTTTTTTTAATAAATATCACAAAATTATAACCCTCCATGTCCATGGTGGTTGAAACCTAATAGTTATAGTATATCATTAAAAACAATAACAAGTCACTTATTCCATCCAATTAAAACAGCTATTCTTATTTTGGATCTTCCAAGCTTTTATAGCTGTTACATTCCATATTTCTCTATTTATACCCTTCATTTTCTGTTTCAAGAGCTGAGAGAAGAAACGGCCGAGATGGAGAAGCAACCCAGTTCAGTCCTAGTAATTCTCTTCCTGATCATTCTTACATTTTATGCAGCAGAAACTTATGGGAAGAAGCAAGCACAGAGACTTGGCCGTTTTTACAAGGCTAAGATGAAGGAGAATTCGGGAATTGATACCAGTCTTTTCCGGGCAAATCATCACCGTGTAAATAGAGCTAAGATTCATTCTCAGGATGGATTGAAGGAGAAAGACAGAATTTGGAAATTGCCCGGACAACCTGAGGCTGAGTTTTCACAGTACGGAGGTTACGTTACCGTCGATAAATCGGCCGGCCGAGCCATGTATTATTATTTTGTTGAAGCTCGGAAGTCTCAGGATTCTTCTCCTCTTCTTCTTTGGCTCAATGGAGGTAATTTTTTTTATGGTTTTGGTGAATTAATGACACAAGTTTTTTTATCTATCTTGCAAGAAACACCCACCATTTTAGTCGTAGATTGATAATTGATTTGATCATTCATTATGGGATGTCTTCTGTCTTTGGTTTTTGTTTCTTCTGTTGTCCTCTCTTAATTAATTCCTCACATTCGCTCACACATTTTCGGATATAAATTTTATTCAAAAATTGTAAATTAAATTCAATAAGATAATTATTTGACACTTCTAGTATCACTGAAAATCTTAAGAATCTTAGCCAAAATATTTGACATTATCGGCAATGATTGTTATTGAACTTGCTAATTAAAGTTTCAAAATTTAATGATTTTTCCAAATTCATCATTGATTAATTAGGTATACAGTTAATTACTCTCTTTTTCTCTCCGTCTCTCGCTCACATTCCCGTCCAAATTAGTGATATATGGTCACATCTTTTACATGATTATATCACTCTTCTAGTCTTCTTCTAGATATATATATTATCATTATACTTGTTCCGATTATTTAAATCATGTCCATCATAATATTATTATATTTCTATTTAATTTATTAATTTGTATAATTATCAGTCTCTCTCTCTGGTCCCATGGAAGCAAGTGGTGCATTATGTGGGTTGCCAACTTTTTGTGCAAACAAGTCCTCATTTCGTATCCCAAATTTCACTCCTATTCAGGATTTCTCGGCGTGCATGTTGCAACTAAACAATTATAATTAACTCTCCATTAATTAATTTTAATAATATATAATTAACTATATATATATATATATATATATATATATATATCATTCAGCCTCCAATCAAGAATTACGTACTGTCAGTTTTATATAGTTTAATCTTTCATTTACTTTCTTGGGCAAAGGAATTTGTATGTAAATTAATATATAATAGTAAGTTAGTAACACTAATTCTGCCGTACGTAGTTAATAGATTATGATTAAATATTTTAACAACTTCATTTGGCTTTAATTTGACACGATCAATTAATTAACAGGTCCTGGTTGTTCATCTCTCGCCTATGGAGCAATGCAAGAGTTGGGACCATTTAGAGTCCACAGCGATGGCAAAACTCTCTACAGAAACCTATATTCCTGGAATAATGGTTTCTTTTTTTCTTCTTTCATTTTCCTCTTGTATGTGTACCATATATTAATTCTTTTTTTATTCTGTTAAATATTAATTTTTTTTTGCTTTTGAATTATTCTTTTGGGTGAATAAGCTGCAAATGTCTTGTTCCTGGAGTCACCTGCTGGGGTGGGATTTTCATACTCAAATACAACATCCGATTACGCTAAAAGTGGAGACGGAAGAACAGCAGCAGATAATTATGTGTTTTTGGTGAATTGGCTGGAGAGGTTTCCTGAATACAAAGGCAGAGATTTCTATATTTCTGGTGAAAGTTATGCCGGACATTACGTTCCTCAACTTGCTCATACAATTCTCTACCACAACAATAAAGCTAACAAAACTATCATCAATCTCAAAGGCATCATGGTATGAAATCTTTTTCTCTCTGTTAATCAAATCAGTAATTGATTGCTATTAATTTGAACTTTACTTTGCGAGAGAAATGAAATGATTAGGAACCTAGCGAGTTTTAGCCTGCCCATGTGAGTTTGCTTTTTTGTTCTCATTTTGTGCTTCATGTGTTCTAACTATTTTCATCCGAGTCCTTTATTTTGGTGTAATATGATATCTGGCACATGTGTATGCATTTAATAACTAATAGGAATTTTGCTCATGTGACTTCTATAACACGTCAAATAGTGTGGCCTGCTTTGTGTTGTACCACTATTAATTTGATTTAATTAAACATTAATGTGCAATTTAGGCCGAATAAAAAGAAAACGTCAACCATTAATGAAACTAATTTTGGAGTCTTATTATCTAGGTCCCTGAATTTTCATATGTCTATTAAACATGTCCTTGTATGTTGTTTCCCTGTTGGAGTTATTGAAATACGTATCTTGACTTGAATTTGTGATATTTTTAGGATAATTTGGTCATTTCAACAGAAATTGGGACCGATTTAGCATAAATGAACATTTACTTGCTTTATTTGATAAAATATAAAAAAAAGAAGCCTGAGTGATAATTGTGCAATTATGAATTTTATTTGACATGGTCCGGAATCCCCACCAGAGTCCAACATATTTGTTAACTTAATCGTCGTTTGCAATCATGAAACCAACTATTATTACATTGGCAACATCTCTCTCTCTCTCTTTCTCTCTCTCTCTCTCTCTCTCTCTCTCAATAATTTCATACTCCCAACTCCTTCAAATTATTTGTCACATAAAAATATTGTGTGTAATAATCATCGGTATATAATATAATGAATGTGTCGAACGCGCGTACAGATTGGAAATGCCGTTATCAATGATGAAACAGATGTCAGAGGAATGTACGAATACTTCCAAAGCCATGCTTTAATTTCAGATGAAGCAGCACATCAAATCCAAAGCTTCTGTGATTTCTCCCCCAATGCCACAACTCAATCCGATGCTTGCGATGCAGCCACGAGTCAAGTCGAGGAGAATACTTACTATCTCGACATTTACAACATCTATGCTCCCCTGTGTGTCAATTCCAATCTCACTGCCCGCCCCAGAAAGGCTTCCGTAAGTTATTTGCTGCTGAAATTAATTAACTTATCAGGTATAATATAATTAATAAATTATAAATGTATACATATTGTTGTGCAGATAATGCATTTCGATCCGTGCAGCGATTACTATGTTCATGCATATCTGAACAGGCCAGAGGTTCAAGAAGCGATGCATGCTAACATCACCAAACTTGACCATGATTGGGAGCCATGCAGTGATATCATCAGAAAATGGCACGACAGTCCTTCAACGGTCATTCCTCTTTTGCAGGAATTCATGGCAAATGGACTGCGAGTCTGGGTTTTTAGGTAATTAATATTGTATTCATCAAACACATCGTTCAATTCATCCATTCTTTCCATTAATTACCCTGCTACAAAAATATCTTCGGGCAGGGTCCACCAAAAGCACGTTTTCATGAATTTCATCTCTCTAAGTCTACCTCGGGTCACCATTTCGTAAGTAATAATTATATTGTCCTCTGTGTTTAATTTCCATTAATTTTGTCGCAAAAAATGCAGTGGTGATACAGATGGAAGAGTACCGGTTACCTCGACCAAAAACTCCATCAATGCCATGAAACTTCCCGTGAAAACTCCATGGCATGCTTGGTACCTCAATGGCGAGGTAAATTCAATTCTTTCATCTACCAATTTCATTTAACATGATGTGCAAATTAACTAATTTGCTATGATATATGATCCTAATTCAACAGAACGTTCGTATATATACCTGATGAAATTAATATATATATATATATTTTTTTGTCTAACAGGTTGGAGGATATACACAAGTATACAAAGGAGATTTAACACTTGCTACAATAAGAGGAGCAGGGCATCAAGTGCCGAGTTACCAGCCTAAAAGAGCGCTTTCACTTGTCAAGCATTTTGTTGATGGCTCACCTCTTCCAAATACTTCCAGATACCCTTAAAATTATTTTCCTCTTAAGTAGTGCGTAGCTGTGATCATTCTTCAGCATTTCGTTGCTTTCTCATTGGGGGAAAAAAAAAAAGAGTAGAAGAAGCCTGAGTAGGCTTTTAATTATACAGTTTTTGTTTTCTTTGTTAATAGTTTTTATTAATAAGAAGGTTAATTAACAGCAAAATGTGTAGTTGGGCAAAACGTGTCATTATTAATAGATTTGTTCTTTTTAATTTTAATTCCAATATATCCTTATCTCGTACAAGTGTATATATATATATACACTTTAATTTGCATGTCATTTTCCCTCTGAAAACGACCGAAAATATAAAGTGCAAATAATTTTATCTCTAGTTGGAAAAATTAAACAATTTACGTGAACGAATAAACAACTTCTTTGTTCTCTTAGCTTTTCATTATAAGAAGCAGACAGAGAACAAGATATGATGACTTTGGGTTTCATAGGCCAAAATAAAAAGAATAAGAAAAAAAAAACTCAAAAGTTTTAGGATAATGACGATGACTTGGTTGTGCTATCTGATGCTGTTGAGATATCCATAAATAAATTATATAAAGCTTTCAGAGAGTGAGAGATATGAGCAACTAGCTAGGATTGTGTTTTGAGTTATGATTTCGAAATGGTGTCGAGAATCTTTCTCGACGTGATACTTACCATTGTAGAGGGCTTTTATTACTTCATATTGTCCATGCTACTGTTCATCCGCCAGGCTCATTTCCATTAAATCTTGTAGAAATGACCGGTTTCCGGCCCGTCACCGGAGCATGCCGCCATCTCTAGCAGTTTTCGGGAAGTATTATTTTGCTGGTGTCATTTTTTTTTCTTGGGTTTGATTTTCTGCTGGTAGTTAATTAATTCGCTGTGCGGAGACTGTCTGTTAGAAGATTACTTTGGTTTAATTTCGATCACTGATCTGATCATATGCAATTATGTAACGCAATTCACTAAGTCTATATATATGCTATGCTTATTTATTTGTCTTCTTACATCTTTTTGTTTTCTTTAGTGAAGTTTTGGTCACAATTTCTTTGCAGACACTTGCAAAAGGTTGTTTAATTTTCTGATATATCTTGTCAGTTTCTTGTTTGGTTTACCAAGTATGAAAAATTATACACAATTAAAACTCTGGCCAAAGCACTAACACAACTTTTACAATTCAATCATTCAACTACTGAGCGAGATCAAAGTTTGACACGTAGTTATTGATCTGCATCTGCAACTGCAACTACAGTTTCCCTTCACTTTTTCGCAAATCAAAGAGACATGCGGAGCGGAGGCGTGAAATGGTTGAATTGTGAGACAATTTTAGAAGTTTGGTTAATTTAAAATTTTTTTTATTGTTATTAATTTAATTTATTACTTTTTTATTTAAATATATAAAATTATTTTTTTTATTTGAGTTAACTTGTAATACTGAGTTTTTTTTATTATATATAAAAAATTTATATTAATTGTTTGAATAATTTTTTTATTCAATAAAATATTTCTATTTGATTTTATTATTTATGAGATTATTATTTTGACACTCGTATTTCAAATCGTTAGGATTAGAATGACATATAATATGTTCATTAGAATATTTATCTAACTCACTGAGTTAAAGGACTGAACGAACTTCGGCGTTTGACAATCTATTTTTATCTCACACTCTATCTCATATACGTTAATTAGTATGAGAGCCTACTTATCCTACAAAACTTTCCTGAACCGCTAAATATAATCACATCTATCAATACACCCTTTCACTAAAAGAAAAAAAAAATAGAATCATGATCTATTATGTTAAGTATGATGCGTTATTGTTCAATGAAAAATATGGTCTTAAATTATTTTTGTTTTAGTTAAAATATGTTGAAGAATTCTTTAAAGTTGAGAAAATATCTAAAAAAACGAGTATAATTTGTTACTTATTTTCTATTAAAAGAGAGTGCATCATATTGGTAGAATATGTTACAAAGGTCACGACTTGTAAGACGACAGACAAGATTCGATTACGGGTTCAGATGAAGCGATTGATGAGGTCACGATTTATTCTTTTTTATTATTGTTTGACACGTCAAGGTATAAGATCTATTCATTCTTATACTTTGAATTTTGAGAATTTTTATGGGGTATTTATCTTTTTATAAGAGTAAAGAGATTTTAATTAAGAGATTTTTGAAAAGGTTCAATGTTGATATAAGAGTTCCAATACCGTCATATATTATCCATACATTAGCATATGCTATCCTTTTAGCCAAAAGAATCGAAAGATAACTAAAGCTTAACTTGAAAAAAGATTTTAGAGATGTAGACAATGTAGTTAATAAGATATTTGATAATATAACTAAGAAGACCATGAGATAGTGATTGAAGACGTGTCAAAAATTGTACAATAAGAGGTCTTATGTGATCTTAATTTGAAAACTAAGCATGTATAAGAAATTCAAGTCGAAGACCCGTTTATCATCGATATGATTTTACTTATTCATACTGAAGACAAAAAGGTTATTCTGAAGAAAGATTTGACTACAAAGACAAATTTAGTTGGTGAATATATCGAATAAAATTTGAAAAGAGTTATGAGAAATTTGAGAGTAGTTTGTTATTACAAATATACAAGTTTGAGAAGAACTACTAACAAGTGTAAAAAGTAGATAAAATTTGGGTACTTTCAAGTTTCAAAAAGTTTGCAGAAAAGTTTCACTTTTTTAAGTCATAAGATGATTTAGTGTTGTACTACAAGTTTTATCCACCAAATAAAACTCAAAGACGAGTTTTTTTTAAGAGAAGGGGAATCTGATGTAAAACAATTTTAAAGTTAATTAGTTTAGGAAGTCTTTTATTCTTATAAATTCAATTTGTTATTTAATTTCTAGTTTTCTTATTTAAGTTAACTTATAATATTCTGTTTTTTTTATTATATATAAAGAACTTATATTAGCTGTTTGAATAATCTTTTCATTCAATAAAATATTTTTCTTTGATTTTATCTCTTATGAGATTATTATCTTGACACTCATATTTCGAGCTGTTAGAATTAGAACGACATTTAGTTCGTTAGAACATTTATCTAACTCACTGAATAAAATAATCGAATAAGTTTCAGCATTTGACAAGGTACTTTTATCTCACCCGTTATCCCGCCTGTGTTATTATCTTGTATGAAATTATAAATAATTAATTTAAATTTTAAAAAATTAACAGTAAACGTATAATATAGAAACTTAAAAATTACATTTATTTTGATCAATTTAATATTACTAAAATGCTAAAAGATTAACATAATACAAATTTAAAGTCTCACTAACGTTCAAAAGAAAAAAATGACCAAAACCCCTATCAGGTTTGAACTAATATCTCAACATCTCTCTTTATTTTTAAAAGTTATCCGTTATATTCAACCGTTAATTTAATCTTTTTAAAAGTATATTATTAGAAAATTAAATTTTAATATTTTTTATTTAATTTTTATTAAGATTCTTTTTCTTTTAATCTTTTTTTCTCTCCATCAAATCTCTTTTGCAAGATCTCAAAATCAAATCTTTTCAGGTACAACTCCAATTACTCCAGCATCAACATCAACAAAGAAGCAGATCTTAAGTGTTGATTCCTTATGAATCCAATTGCAAGTATCGGCAATTTTTTTTTCTGAAGAGATGCGCTAGTGATGTTAATATAGCAATCTGAATTGCACTCGGACTGGCGGTCTCTCTGATTGATTGATTGTTGTTTTCAAAATTACCCCCTTATGCAGCTGATATAACCATTGTTGTTCTCCCATTTCTTTCCCCTATTCTCCTTAAACTCGATTTGCCCCAGATCCCAATCTCCCCTTTCTCTTCTCTGTCTCTTCAAACCCAATTGTGGACCTAGATTATTCAGTCACATGGCGCTTCATCGACGGGATGGTGAGAGATTTGTGGGGATAATGCAGCCAAAACTCAAGAAGAATTTGAATGGCTAAACATGCCAGATCTGTGAGGGATAATGTTGGACTTGCAACACCTGTGATATCTTTGTTGTTTGCAATGAATCTGCCTTCCTGTAGTTGTGTGCTTGGGTTTGTTTTTATTCGTTTGTATTCTTACCCTTCAATTTAGGAATTTCTTTTGTGATGTATAGTGCACTAGATGTTGGCGGAAGCAACTGAAGCTGGAATTATACTGGAATGAGCTGAGACTGAAATTATAGTTAAAGACGATGAGTTCGTTGAAAAATTTGACTTTAAGATGTTTCATCGTCTATTCATAGAACTCCCATGTTTTATATATAAGGATATTTTAATAATTTTAAAGATTTTTTGTTAGTTAAATTAACGATTGGATGTAAGGAATAAGTTTTGAAAACATAAGGCAGTGTCATTTTTCCCCTTAAAAAATTTAGCATGAGATGCCGGGATGTATAGTCAAATCAAAGCCCAAGACCATTTGGAAAAGCCCACTTATTAATCAATGCATTGGTAAAGGGAATCAACGGCTTTGAGCGATGTCGTTTCTGTCTAACTGAATTTAATATATATATATATATATATGTATATATGTATATATGTATATATGTTTTTTTAATTTTAAAGCCTGAAAATAGCGAGTTGCTACCGCTTCTCTCCCTCTCTCTGGCGCCACACAGTAAACTGCAGAAGTGCCGCAACCACCAACGGCGAAGAGAGGATGAACTCCACGCCGTCCGGCATCCAGACGCCGCCAAGGAAGAGAAGCTCAAAATCTGGGACGAAAATTGAGTCTCTCGACCGCGACATCCTCTGTATCATATTCTCATACCTCGGACTCTTCGACCTCGTTAGATGCTCTGTCGTCTGCAAGTCCTGGTACTGATCCAATTCTTAGTTATAAGTTAACACGAAATCAAAGTTAATTACGTTAATTTCTGGATAAAAAGGTGATGTTATTGTTTTTCCAATCAAGGAACGCGATTTTCAATAGATGTAAGTTACTGCAAGTACTCTACGACAAGCTGCATCGGAATTCTTGCAGTTTCTCAACTACTTCGAGTTCTTCAATGAGGATGCACCTGGAGGAGCTAGCTATGAAGCATCATAAATTAGCTCTAGAAGAAGGTCGTATTGATATTGATCAATGGAAAGGTCATACAGTCGGGTAATAAATTTTTTATTCAGTATTTCTTTTAGAAGTTCAAAATTTTTTTTGTTTGATTCTTTTCTTATTTGTGGTTGTTTTTAAGCTCATTGGAAGCTATAACTTCCGTTTGAAAGCATTATTGATAACAAAGAAGAACCTGAAATGAATTGAGCATGAGATTAGCATTTCTAGTTGAAATTTGGGTATGATCAGAAAATGAATGCCGCATCCACATGGAAAACATATGTCTTCTGTGCATAAACTGAACCCGCATGCAGAAACTTTTGTGTTAGTTTTTAATCTCTCTGTCTTTTAGGGTTGATCAATGTCGAATGAAGAGGGGCTTGATTCTTACTGGTGTAGGTGATAAGGTATGGTACTGTATAAACTAACTGCATCTCTATCCTTAAATGCTGTATTTGAATCAAGATCAGGCTCTTTGTTTACTGTTTACTGATGTAATTTTTACCCAAATGCCTACTTAATGGAGTACTTAGTTTTGCTTTCTTAGAATCTGTGATTTGTTTTTGTAGATGATTCTATGCATCTTTTCCATCTGTTTTGTTGGTGGATAATGTTGTTTCCCGAAGAAGATTTATGGTAATCTAGAAGCTGTTTTTGGCTCTATATATCCATATTCCTATGTAGCAGATGGGTTTCTGATATCAATAAACTGGATGTCAATCTATGGATATATTAGACATTTATAGCTGGTAACTCTGTCTTGTAACAGAATTTTTCAAACATTCCCAAAGTTTCATATGTTGGGTTCCATTTCAATTAAAGTCTGCCCTACCATTTGCCATCAGCTGTAGACATCTAGAAACTTTAGGTAGACGTCATTTTATGCATTATACTTTACGTTTCCCTCTTCCACTGAAATTTGTTCTGCACCTTCATTCTACTAACAGTTTTGAATGGTGATTATCCCAGGTTATGCGGCTGTGGTCACTGGAAAGATACAAATGCGTGGAAGAATATTCCCTTCCGAATACTGCCTCACTGGTTGATTTTGATTTTGATGAGAGCAAGGTAATAAAAAGAATATCTCTATGCTTTTGCTTACAGAACTTTCATTTTTGTAATATGTGACTCTGCAGCTTTAGTTTCTTCTTTTTAACCGCTTACCCTGCAAGGAAAATGTACTGTTATTTAAATAGACAGAGTTTATAATGATAAATGATATGGTTTTGTAAAGATCTATGGCTTGGATTAACTTTTCTAGATCTGGATAATTTTTCTAATTTTTTGTTAACTATCATTTTTAGATTGTTGGTTTGGTTGGTACTCGTATATGCATATGGAGGCGCAATGGGGCAACAAGTGTATTTCCCTCACGTGAAGGCACGTTCATGAAGGGTTTATGTATACGGTATGCAGACAGAAGTTCGCAAGTCCGATATTGAAAATGTTACTTCTATTTGAATTAGTTTAGTACTAAGTAAGAAACTAACTGGGCAAGTATTTTTATGTAGTCAAATTTTCCCTGTGCATGATGTGCTAGAAAATTGAAGTATTTGCTGCAAGACGGGAACAGGATTCTTAATGCTTTGTTTTTCTAATATCAAGTGAATTATTTCGCTCTTTGAGTGTTATAACTTGGTAATGTAGTAATTTAATTCTTCGACTGTAGACTTGCAGTCAGTAATAAATACTTTAAATGAGAGTAGACATATGTAGACTTGCAGTCTGTAATAAATAAATTTTTAAGTGAGAGTAGCTATACGCAGACTCGCAGTCAGTAACAAATAAATTTTTAAGTGAGAGTAGACATACAGTTTAGGTCTAAACCATCTTACCATATAAGTTAATAACTCTTAAAAAATGCAATTGCCTGTAGAAGTCCTTGCAATTATGATTAAAACTCACCTTCGGAAGTAACTAGTGATGTTGTTTGGTCACTTACCTGATATGTCATTCTGCAGATCCCATAGTCATTCCAAGTAGTTATTACTAGTTATAAACGGTAGGCTACAGTGTATTATTATTTTGAAAGTTTTGCTTCTGTTATGCCCCAGATTGATTTACTTCTTTCTTTCTTACAGCTACTTTGACCCAGAGGCTGTAGTTGGTTGTGAGGACGGGACTGCCCGTGTCTTTGATATGTATAGTAAGAAATGTTCTCAAATCATTAGGTATGTGCTGTGACAAATTTGTGTATTTTCTTTTGCTCTTTCCTTGGCTGTATCTCATGAAATCTTAGTAGTTAAATTTGGACTGTTTAATTAGGTACACTGATCTGTTGGAACATCTACAATCCTGAACTTTGTTGAAAATGCATTTCTACAAATTTTTAGATTTACGGATTTCTTATGGTATTATAATGGTCCCGTAATTGCAGGATGCATTATGCACCCATAACAAGCTTATACTTGAGTGAAGATCAGTTAATTATTAGTGGATCCTCCCTAGGCAGTATCACAGTATCTGGTCTCTCCTCCGATCAGCGAGTAGCTACCCTCAGATCAAGTGATTTTACAGGTCGTATCATATGCCTGCTGTATCCTCATTATGCTATTACCCTGATCATTTTTTCTTTAATAGAGAACTGGTTTTGGTCTCATCAATACAATTATCATTTGGATAAATTCTGCAAGTGATTGCTTAAAATTATTTTTCATATAACCTGACAGGAATAAAGGCCTTGTGTTACAACCCATCTTCTCATCTGGTATTTGCTGGAACTACTGCTGGATATGCATCTTGTTGGGACCTTAGGTATGACATGAACTAAGCTTTACAGGCTAGTTAACAGAATGTTAAATACCAGAACCAATTATATTTCTTTCCTCAAGCCTATAATCTTAAACAAATTGCATATCAGCAATTATAAAATGTGAAATTTACATGGAGATGTAAACTCACAAATTTAGTCATACTGATTGATTTTGTCCTGTTGATCATGCAGGATGATGAAATCTATATGGGAGACTCGAGTAAGTCCAAATGTTATATATTCTTTGCAACACCTGCAAAATGATACGTCAACATTAGTAGTTGGTGGAATAGATGGTGTACTACGGATGTTGGATCAGAACACAGGAAAAGTTTTATCAAGTTGTGTTATGGACATCAGCCAATCATCAAGTTCCTCCAAAACCACTTCTGCAGTAATTCAAAGAACGGAAGGAAGAAGGCTCTCGGAAGAAAGCCCCGTTGACCGAATTCCCAGAAGCATTCGACCTCCCATTACATGTTTAGCTGTTGGGATGAAGAAAGTTGTCACTACACACAATAGCAAGTACATCAGATTGTGGAAATTCAACATCTGAGAACAAAAGTACTCGACTCTTGCCTGAACTGGAATTAAAATGTGAATTTTTTTTCCATGTATACAGTAATATCAATACAAGTTTTCTCAATTAGGTAGCTAATTTATCGCGATTTGTTCCCCCCCATAACCTTATTAAGGACGTGCTTAATTTGAGCTGTTGTGATTTTTAATTGCTCTGTAATTACAAATGCAATAAAAAGTTTGGGTAAATAATTATTTATTTGGTCATTCATCAGAAAATTAAAAGACATTCAGGTTCACAAAGTTATGATTTAATGGCGACATTGGTGATTTGATTTTGAATTTACCCCAAGAATGTTCAAATTGGTTAATGATAGGCAAAGAAATGTCAATTGGTAAGTGGATTGTAGTTCATTCTCAACGGCTCTTAACGACAAGTAGGTTACTTGCATATTTAAAAGATGACAGGTGTTTTGTATCTGGAAAAAGGGAGGGACATGTCGTCCAGCTTACAAACGACATATCGTTTTGCTTTCATACTTGCAGTCCAACTCAAAAGCCCAATTCACGCCCAAGCCCATATTACCCAAACCAGGATACAAATCAACACACACAGTTTCCACTGTTTTCTTTGTCACCGCAGAAGCCAAATCGACGAACCCTAATTCCAAACACCGGCCAGAGGAAAAAAGTTTCAAACGAAATCAATCGAAGCAATGGTGTGCATACGCAAAGCGACGGTAGACGATTTACTGGCGATGCAGGCTTGCAACTTGTTCTGTCTGCCGGAGAACTACCAGATGAAGTATTATTTTTACCATATACTGTCGTGGCCGCAGCTCCTCTACGTGGCGGAAGACTATAACGGCCGTATCGTCGGCTACGTGTTGGCCAAGATGGAAGAAGAAAGCAACGAGTGCCACGGCCATATCACCTCCCTCGCCGTACTTCGCACGCATCGCAAATTAGGATTGGCTACCAAGCTTATGAATGCTGCCCAGTCGGCTATGGAACAGGTTAGTCAATTTGATTTTTTTTTGGTTATCATTATTGTTGTTAGTATGAAATCAGACTGCGGGTTAAGAGATTTATGATTAATTTCTTTCTTATGATCGTTTTGAGTGTATAGATATTATAGTTATTGCAGAGTTAGGGTTTTAAGATAGTAGTTCATGAATGGTTAGGATTTCGAGAAGTGCAAGGTGATCAAACTATTTGATATAGCTGAAATATGTTATTGGGAAGGATAAATTTGATTTTGATTAAGTGCTGTTTAGTTGATGTTTTGAAGTGCATTTTCAGGTCTGTAGAAAGCAAATTATGGATAATATTTTAGTTTTTTAAATTGAAAGGACTGCTTTTTGAAATGCTAATTGCAAAAAGTAATTTTGAAGGCAAAATTTGAGGCGGGATGTCACACCATTAGAGCTAGTTCTTTGAGAACAAACCATAGTTATTTTCGCAACCTAGCTTGGCAGATTGAATGCAGTACTAAAATGTTTCAGTGACTTATCTTCATAACAATCTGATTCAGGTATTTGGAGCAGAGTATGTCTCGCTGCATGTCAGGAAGAGTAATCGTGCAGCGTTTAACTTGTACACAGAGACCTTAGGTTATAAAATTCATGACGTGGAGGCCAAGTATTATGCAGATGGAGAGGATGCATATGATATGCGGAAGCAGCTAAAAGGAAAGCAGAGTCATCACCATGGGCATCATCATCATCACCACCACCACCATCATCATCAGCATGGTGGTGGGTGTTGTTCTGGTGAGGTGAAAAGTGCAGAAATTAGGAGTGTTGAGGCAAGAAGTGACACGAAATCAGATTCAAAAGCCAGCACAAAATCAGATTCAAAAACGGGCTGAGTGAGGTAAAATGAGTATTTGGAGAGATGGTAGCTGGTTGTCATTTGTTGTATTTCCTAATGATTGGTGATACTAAATATTTGTAGTGCATGTATTAATAATGCACTGGATGATGATTAAAATGTGTATGGCTGTTTACTACTTGATGCTAAATTATTGTGATGGAACTTTGCTATTAAATGGTATCTGCATTTCTTGTGTTGTTGGTGTGTGTTTCATATTTTGCCGATGTTGTTATTTAGCAGTTCATTTGTAGCCCCTTTTTTTTTTGTTTCATTAAGTTGTGCTATTCCAACAGGCACGTAATGTTGTGCACTCTTGCTTCGTTGTGCATTTTTAAGTCTTTCTTTTAACTAATTGATGAATCACTTCCTCTTGTTTTAATGGTAGTGAGAGTTGTATTGGGTTTTCTACATGGGTACACACACACACACACACACGTATGGTAGGATTGATCAATTTCTATACAAGTATATTGTAGAAAACAATTTTTTGTCATTGCATCAGAGCCTATCAGGTACCAAAGATTTGTGATATTTATCAGAAGAAGGCATTAAGAAGTTTTAAGTTTTGATAATTCCAGCCTTTTTTTTTTCCGGGGAATGCTGATAGTTAGGGAGAACAATACCCTGACATTTTCACTGACTGAGGTTTGAACCCCTGGTTACAGGGGCAGGAGCTGAGCATCCATCTCTTGGCTAATGGATGGTGCTCTTTAACAAGTCCATCTTGTAGTTGGCTTTTGGAATTGATTTTATAACCATGTAAGCCTTTTGGGCTTTCCAAGTAATCCAACATTTTTTCCTATAGTTGTTTTGTAGTTGCCCAAAAAAAAAAATGAAAAGATAAAAGAAAAGGGTTGATTGACTAAAGAAAATAGAGAGAATTTACAAGATATGATCTATTTAGGGTTAAGTTCTAGAATTTAACGGCAGATAGGAAACGTGACCTAGAGACGCTTTACGTTCAATTATTCTAGATAACGCTTGCATTCTTAATATTATCGCGGTTCTAAATTATTTTGGATAACGCTTGCGTCCTTAGTATTATCACAGCTGTTGACTACTAGAGGTAGTCGACGCTTATTTCTCAGATACTGTCATTACTTCTAGAAAGAATATGCAAATTAAAAGTGTCGTTACTTGGTAAAAAGAATAAACAAACTAAAAGCTGTTCTATTAGGAGCTCTACTATGTAAAAGTGGTTGATCGGCAATCTTTTATTTTTTTGTAAATTTATGTTGTTACACTAAAACTATATAAATATGTCAGCAATATAACAACACGTGAATCAAAGAAGTCGAGCTTGTTTTGATCTTTCCAATCTTTTAGTGTTGCTGATCTTTTAGAGCTATCGTCGTGAAACGACCAGAATCTGCTTGTCAAAGGAGGATTAATTTACTTAGGAGATACTGGAAAGGACGTGCATACAGCAAGTCAAATTCTTGATTTCTAAGTTACTACTCCTATAACCCACTAGATGAATCTCCTATGATTAATAATCTATATAGTGTATATTATATAGTCAAGGTTTTAATAGTCAATTATTGAAAAGTTGTGTGGTAGGGTAGAGCCTAAGGTGGTGGGTGTCTTATTCAGCATATTCCCTTTTCACATTATTGACTTTTAGAGATTCCCAATCAAAAACATTTCCTTCTAATGTAACATTTCCCAGTTATATTATCAAATTTTTAATCCCATTAAGCTAAATCAGGATCTGATTTAAAAAATAGCTAAAACCCAGATCAGCACTATGGCCTTTTTGCAATAAGTGCTCCACTTTGCTACTGCCACCTCATTATTTTGTCTGCATCTTTAACCAAACCTAACACTTTGCATCTCTTTTTTAATCTTTTGTATAAATTAATTATAGGCAAACCTAACACGCCGCCTGCACTCTTGCATTATTCTGGTTTATATAAACCTATATTTAATTCATTTAACTTGGGTAAGGAAAAGGATGTGAGCTTCAACTTTCCAATTACAACTCATGCATATTCTTCCTGGATTACATTTAATAATGAAGTAGAATTTTACAGGTGAGAGTTATTTAAAAAATAATAGGTGAGGTTTGTTACCAAAGAATATCCAAAAGGTATATGCAAAAATATGATACAAAGGAAAAGAAAGAAGGACTAGACTAAAAGACACTTTCTGACATTGTAGCCTTGGTTGATTGGAATCTTAGCGGGCTCTCCATATTTCTCTCTCATGGTCAAATACATCTAATAAAAGTTGAAATTTCACCATCAGAATTCCTTGTCACCACAATTATCTCCACTTCAACTATTCTGGATAACTTTCCCGGTTGTCAATTGGTTGCTTGGAGTCATCAGACCCCAATTTGAGGTCCTCTGGAGCTCTGAAACCATGCCTTGACCAACCACATTTTTTTTTTCACATTTACAGGGAAAATTATGTGAAGTTATGAGCTAAGCTGCTGCAAATCGGCGCGGCACTCGAGGCGTCGGCACGACTATATCAGCCCCGGATTTTATCGCGGAGAGACGATCCTTGATTGTTGAATCAAACAATCTGTTCTCAGGATTTTCAGCATAGCAAACATAGTAGCAAGTCACACATGCATGAGGCAATGCCATTGCAATTCTGGTCTGGAACATCAAAGTTGATGGACAAGTCAATCAGAGAGCAGAATCACGTGATCTGAAAAATTAATAATTAATAAAGATAAAAGTACAATCAGACTAGTCAAAAAGGGCAACTAACCATGAGGTATCCGATGAAGAAAGCGAGGAGGGAAATAGTGGCGGTAAAGGGCTGATGAACTTTGGCAGTCCAAGCAGCCACGACTATGACACAGATCGAACCACTGCAAACTCCGGTGAGGAAGCAGACCGCGCTGGTCATGTCAGAATCCACAATGGTTTCCATTTCCTGCCTCTCAAAGAGCCCCCAAGTGTCTTGAGATGCCTTCACAAATCCTTTACCATATGCAGCTATCTGTAAAAGATGATTCAGCACTGTTTACTCACATTTTCAGAGATAATTGTGGCAAGAAAGGTAGTTGAAGTGTCTTACAAAAAGATGATAATTGACAACAAAATCTCAATGTACTTTAAGAAAACATAAGCATGTTGTTCTAGTCCCGTGACAATGTGCTGCTGTTTGGGAACAATCAATCAAAGGTCACTGAATTTAACCTTGACTGAATCTGAAATCAAGTTAAATACTCTCGGACACTGTCTAATACTCGCAATATCTGAAGGAAAAATAAAAATGATTCAGATTATGAGTAGCAATACCTGTACATAGGCCCAGCCATTGCCATGTCTGAAGATGGATTCCATGACTCTAAGGCAGCAGTGTGCACACGAAAACATGAACTCATCTTCTCCCTCGAGCAAATTTAGACCCCGCGCGACAATTCTGAGAGCTTCAATGGCTGGCACAAACAAAGATCCAAGACAAGCACTTCCAAGATTTCGAGTCAAGGCTCTTTGGAAGCAGAATCGAGTACTAGATTGCATCCCTCTTAGATAGTACAGAGAAATTACTCTACTAACTGTGATATTGACAACATTTCTCATAACTTCTGTAGTCCAAGCCAAGCTCAGTACCAATGCAATGATGATTAAAGGTGGAAAGTAAAAATTCAAGGCTCCAAGCACAGCTAAAATCCATAAAGACATCCACATGAAACCAGTTGCAAGCATCCAATAAGTGGGTTGATTCAAATCTGGAAATTTTGAAACTGGTTGTAATGAATGAATCAGAACCTTGGAACAAAACCCAATTCGCCGATTAACCCAACAAGCATACAAACCATTTCCAATTGCAAACGCAATGAAGCAAACTCCGAGCCCATCAGTCGGAGGCTTTTGGAAGCAAATTAGGAGAATTCCAGCCGAAAGTGACATTAAGAAAGAGCTCCATAATATGAAATGAACCATGAAATTAGGCCATACCCTGACTGCCTTTTGCCATGAAAATGCAAGAGTAATGCTTAAAAGAGATGCAGCTTCAACTTGTGGCAGCAGATACTTTAATACCTTTTTCTCTTTTCTTTTAACGGAATCTGATGCTATTAATAGCCCTTGAATTCCCTTGAACACAAGAAAACTTACAAGCCCAACAGCCACAATCATATGCAGAACAAAGAGAAACAGAGATATTTTATTGGTGTATCTTCTTGAATTCAGCGTTGTTATTGATGGCTGCTAACAGACAAAAAAAAACCCAGAAAAATTTCAGATTGATACCTCCAAAGTTAGGCATTAACTCTACATATCTGCTCTTAACAAAAGAGAGAACTAAATATTCTCAATTGTTCTCTTCGAAATTTCCATAAATAAAAATCTTGGAATTTTCTCAATTAACTGAAAAAAAAAAAATTACTTGTGGGGTTGGTACTGGGGTAGAACGAGGCTGTGAAGACGGTTGAGAAGGAGGAGGAGGAGGAGGAGGAGGAGTAACTCTTGGAGCAGTAACTCTTCTGCCGCCATTAATGACAACTCTCAAAGGATTTGTTTGGTTAAGTCTCTGAAACATTGACACATTGGTAAATCCTCTCTGATCATTATTAATATTGTTCTCCTCCACAACTTTCTCTTCAACACCCACTTCTCCTTTCTCCACATCTTTAACTTCTTCTTCTTCTACCTCTTTCTCTTCTTTCTTCTCTTCTTCTTCTTCTTCTTCTTCTTCCTTCTTCTCACTCTCTCTCTCTACCACCTATCATTAAATCTTCAAACTTCAGCAAAAAAACAATATATAAACACCAAAAACATCAAGACAAAGCAATAGTATAATATCATCTTACAGGGGGGTCTGCGGCGCCCATGACAGCGGTGATGACGTCAGTCGCTAACGGCGGCGGTGGCGTCGGTGAATGTCCGAAAATGCTAAGCTAATGTAGTTCTTGTCGTTGGATTTTGTACGTATGTTGTGGTAACGTTATTGGCTACGTCTGGCTTATGTCTTGTCGTTCTTTTGACTGTTAAAAAAAGCTCTTTTTTTTTTAAGTTTTTAAAATTATTTTACCGTTTTATTACAGGAATAGTACTGAATAAGTGGGTCCCACATGTGAATAATATACTAAAAAGTTTCAAGGCAGCGAGTGAAAATACGCACCAATGAGAAACGGATTTCACAGGATGTGTCAAATGGCACGTGTTGCAAGTAGCAAATGGGATTTTGACTGTCTACGTTTGAGCTAGCTGAGACAGTGATCAGGAGGTGCATTGCCGATTTTTTTTTTTTTTCTTTCAAATAAATATCGAGAAAATTAAAATTTGTGTGATTTATATTTGAAATTTCATTTTTATATTTGTATTTCGCGGATAATGACGATGATAAAGAAGGGCTTTTAACATATACCTCTCTCATTTTTTTAATTTTAACACTCAAATTTAAAATAAAAAATTTTAAAAAAAATATATTTATCTCCTTTAAATTATTAGTTAACCATCAATTTTTACTTAAATAATTAAAATATTTTTAATTATTTTAAAGTTAAAATTTAATAAATTTATTTTTTGAGTTATATAATATTTTAAAAAATAAAATAATTAATAATTATATTTATTTAAATTTAAATTAATAATATTTTAATTTGACTATTTTAGTTTATATTTATTTATTATTTTTTAAAATTAAGAATTTAATTAATGATATATAAATTGACAATTTTAATTCAATTTAATTTAATTAAAAATTTAATTAATGATAATTTAATTTTTATTTATATATCATATTTATTTAAATTCTAAATCCAAATATACAAAACGACTGACTTTCTAACTTGACAATTTCAGTTTTTAATTATGTATCATATTTAATATTTATTTAAAATTAAATTTTTAACTTTAAATAAATATAAATTTAAATTATTATTAATTAAAATTTTATCTTAACTTTTAAATATTATATAAATTAAAATTAAAATTTTTAAATTTTAATTTTAAAGTAATTAAGAGTATTATAGTCGTTTAAGTATAAATAGATTATCAATTAAAAATTTAAGGGAGATAAGTGTATTATTTTTAAAATTTTTTATATAAGTGTTAAAATTTTAAACTTAAGGGGAGGTATGTGTTAAAATCCCTGATAAAGAAAAATGGTTGCTTTAAATTTGCAGAGGGAAAAAGAAGGGGAAAAGAGAGAAGTGAAAAAGGGGTATAGGTAGGAAAGGGGCGAGAAAGTACTACTAAACCTTAACCCGATGTTATTACATCATTTTGTTTTACAACTTGACATAACGTAACATAACATAACTTTACAGGCCGTGTAAGAAACTACAACCTCCATTATATATTTGATTGATTGCTGCAATTAAACCGCCTACAATCAATTCCTTCGGTTTTCGTGTCGTTTTTTACTGTTATTATTTTTGTCAATTTTAATTTGGATTAGCTGCTAACAAGTGCTCCCTGTCCGTCCCATAAAAAGTATTGATGAATCAATATGCTTGAATGGAAGGGTATGTTCCCATTAATTGATAATTGCTTTGTAATTGCCGAACCAAACACTTCTTAATATTCAATAGTGTTGTACTTGTATACGTATATTCCTACTCGATGGTACGTGTTACTACAATAGTGGAGTATTTTATACTCCAACGAAGTATTTATCAAAAACATTCAAGAAATATTTTGACTATAAATGTTGAAAGATGGAGGAATTTTAAGGTTCACTGAAATAATAGAGGCAAGAGCTTGGGAAATTGCAAAATTGCAAGAATAATATTAAATGATTCACCATAAAACACCTTATCTGACTGGTGGGTTGGAAACATTTGATTCCTCCTCCTTGTCACGCGCGAGAAATAAATAAAGGCAACAGAAGCCACGCGACTTGAAAAACCCTAACATTGAAATTTGAAAATGTCGCTTTCATGAAACAGTTCAAATTAACTTCTGAGAAATTGCTACGATGCCATTTGATGCACAGTTAACCGTTGGATCTCGAGACGTCTCAAATTGGTCACGTGCTTGGAGATCTGACGAGTGATTAATAATGACGTCAGAAAAACGTAAAGATATATTGCTTTGTCTGTCAAAACCTAATGACATGGACCACTTCCGCTTGTCTTCAGCTTTATCATCCCCATTCATTATTGACACGGGGAAAATACTAAGAAGAGGTCACCCTCACGGTCACAAACATAAACACCAACATCAGTTTGGGCCTTCTGAAGCTATAAGGCCAAAAAGGCCCAATCTGCATCGGCTTTCGTTACAAAAGAATACATGCGGAAATTCCTCGCATCTCATTCTTGTCAAAAACTGTTGGAATCTCCTACATAAACTGGTAAATAAAGCAATAATGTAACGGAAATATAAAACAAGACCACATTACAACACCTAGTGATTTGAGAATGAAGGTTAGTGAAATTTTGTATTTCCAAAATGGCTGTATATCTATTATGCTTCAGCAGTTCCTGATTGGTTCTCTTTTTTGTTGGCGGCTGTAGCAGAAGACTCGGCTGATGGTTTTATGATGCTTAGTTGGCCACCTTCCTTATTAGCAAGAGTGGCTGCCTTCACCTCGTTGCAATGGTTTATGAATTTTGTCAGCTCCTGATTTCATAATATGAGAGAGAGGAAAAGCCATCAGAAATGTAATGTGTCACCCCAGGAAAAAGTAAGATAACATGCAATACGCCTCGATCCATGAAACTTGCTATGCTTATGACATATAACTTGTAATGTGATAGTACAACATAACTAGGAGATTTGTGTGTTCCAAAAGAAACACACAGTCAAAAGACTGAGCTACTAATGAGAATTCAAAAGCTCGTAACAGAATTCTATCCATCTTTAGATGTTGTCTTTTCAAATTAAACGGAGAACAATCTCTCAAAGGGATGATGTTGTTCTTATCCATCCATCTCATAACAAATGTTACAAATTTCAAATTTAAAACAGTTAAGAGCCATACAATTAGAAGGGATAGAGAAGCAGTTACTATGTTAAATCAAAAGAAAAACTGTTTTTAAGTTTTAAAAGTCTAGGAACCAACTCTTCTAAATTAATTCTATAATTGAAGGCCACATAAAAGCACCTCAAAAATGCAGAGAGAGCATGGGAAACCTTTCAAATGAGACGAGTACTATTTTCAAACTGAAGTTTCCAGCCAAAATTCACTCACCACACTCTTTGAGCAGCCTAAACAGAAACCAAATAGAACACTTCCCCCAGGTTTTCAGAAAGCAGAAGGAGCAATGAAGTAAAAATTTAAAGAGGGAATTCCTTCTCACTATATCCAGCGAGGATATAAAAAGGCAAAGTGGCTAGAGATACACCTATGACCATGACACATAGTCATACTAGGAATTCAATGTTGTCCAACAAATTTAAGCAAAGGTTCCCAATTAGCATATCTTACACAGACTGCAGCGAACCTAACAATACAGTATCATCAACTATCCCCACATTCTGAAAGATTCAATTTTTATGCACAAATTGAATCTCTTCCAATCTTACTTTACAATAGAATTATCCTTGACCATAAACACTTTGTGGAATTAAATCCACCTGCTCAAGGTGCCATATCACCTCAGAAACGCACAACCAATAAAGCCTCTATTACAGTTATACTGCCTAATAGGACCTAACAACATAAAACTCACCTACTGAAATTGAAAACTCAAATTGGAAAACCAGTAGACAGCAGTAAACCACATTTTCCTATGAATGGAAGTAAACCCAAATTGTTTGTTCTACCACTTTCTTCCGAAATAAAAGGACAAAAAGAGAACACAACACCACATCTAAAGTAATATTATAAAACTAAGGATTTATGTTAAATTACAACAGAGAGTGAGAGAAATGGAACATACACGATCAACATCCATCTCTTTTGTAATTTTTGATGGCTTCACAAATCTCTTCCCTTCGCGATTAAACATCAAAGTCAATAAAATTCCGCAAAACCCAATTAAAAAATAGAAATTAGATAGGGATTCAATTACCTTTGCGATTCTGAATGGTTTTGCCATGGCGGTTGGGAGGCACTGTTTTCTTTTTCTGCTGGCCCTTGAACAGGTGTCCTTTCTGCGTCATCTCTCCCTCTATCTCGGCTCTCTGTCTCTCCCTCTGTCTCTCTATGTTTGGTTTAGTTAGGGTTTTTCGGTGGCTTCTTCGGTATCTTCCTAAGGTTAAATTAGGGTTTTCACTTTATTTATTTTCAGGCTTCCACGGAGCAAAAAAATTGGGTCAATTATTCAGATAATTTTATTTAATTGTTAATATAATTTAAAAATCGTAAGATAAATCTTTACAAAATATCAGTAATTTTTTAAAAAAATTCTTAAAATTATAGTATAAATTTAAAAGGGGATAGAAATTATACATTTCTTTTGAACATTAATTATTATTTACAAATCAAGATCTATCAAAAATTCATACCATTACTATTACCCTTCAAATATTTATATTCTATTTCCACTCTGTGTTTGTATATATATATATAAAACAACCAATATGTATAGATATAGTAATTGGTTCATTTCATTGTATGTCTTTAGCTAGATCAACAAATGAAGTACCCTTTTAATTAATTAATAATGAAAATTTCTACAAAATTAATGAGCAAGAGAAAGTAAAAGTAAACAGAACAAATAATAACATGTGATATTATACAATTGAAACATGAAGTAATTTTCTTTTTGCCTTAAAAAGATGTGGCTTTGCGAACTTCGAAACTTGCTTACAATGTTGAAGACATCTTGTTTGTATAAACCCCAACCCAGTTCAATTAAGTTCTTAAATCACATTTTTACACATTGTTGGAGATAAAGCTTTAAAAGCTTCATAATATTTATTAATTAAATCTTTAAAATAATATTTAGAGTAACAAAAGTTTAATTCTTCTAATAAACTTTATAAAAGTTATGATTTCATATTTTAATTTTCAAAACCAATAGTTATGGAGATTAAAGATGTTAAGAGTTACAAATCTTTTAAATTTTAAATTAACCTTTAATTATTGTCTTAATGCATAAGACTAAATATTACTATATAAAGAGTATTACCTTTTTGTGCATAATAGTACACTTGCCTAACTATTTTTACTTTCTAAAATTGTATACACTATTTTCTTATAATTATGAGTCTAAAAAACTTAATATTTTCTTCTTGGTGATTGTGCTCATCAAAAAAGAATGGCTGCGGACTAGGGTTTTATCTTAAAATTTAAGAGATTTGTCAATATCTGCACAAGAGAAATGACTTTTTAACTTTATGACAACGCAACGCGTGACTTCCTTTCTAAAGCCAAATTTTTTTAAATAACTTTTTTATGTTAATTTATAATTATATTATAAATTGTTTATTACATAATATATTTAAATATTAATATATTAACATTTCTAAGGCCATGTACTTGTTTATTGATGCAACGAGTGTTAGAGATATTATATAAAATTAACACTCATTGCATCAATAAAGAAGTACTTGGCCCTAGAAATGTTAGTTTAGTGAATTGTTGAAATGTTACTAAATGATGATTTAAATGGTGATGGTGGATTCTCAGTTATTGCTATAACATGAATGGCAGGTTTGGATAAGACAACTCTTAATTTAAACCATTTTGATTTAAGAGCATGAGCATATGTTAATTTCTGAAGATTTTGATATTGTCATAGTAACTGTTAATTTTTGAAGAAAAAAGCAATTTGTATTTCTTGAATTCTAAACAAAGTTTACAAACATACACAAACATAAAGAATCAATCTGTTAGTTATAAAGAAACAAAAGCTACTTTGGAAGAATTTCAGAGGACGGTGCAGTCCTTTCTTGAATTTGAATATTTCGACGTCGTTTTTGTTGAACTTTATTTTTGACATAAACATCCCCCCCAAACTTAAGATGGCTTATTAAAAATAAGCTTGAGTTTGGATATCAAATCACGAAAGCGACTAGGAGGATGGTATTTGGTGAAAATATCAGTAGGTTGATTGGAGGAAGAAATCGAATGAAGTGTGATGTGCCATTATATTTTATATACTGGCAAATAAAATGACAATCAGTGTAATATGCTTAATGCACTCATGAAAAATATTATTATGAGTAATTTGAATAACATTATGATTGTCACAAAAAAGAGATATATGTTGGACAGAAGGAACACATATATCATGTATCATCCAGCGAAGCCAAATAAGTTTCTAAGTGGTGTTAGCAAGAGCACGATATTCAGCCTCCGTATTAGAGCGTGCAATAACAGATTGTTTCTTATATTTCCAAGAAATAAGTGACTCTCCTAAAAATATATATAGTATAGTAGTGGAACGTTGATCAGTGGAATCTCTAGCTCAATCGACATCGAAATAAGCACGAAGTTGAAGAGTAGAATGTGTGGAAAAGTGTAATCGATAGAAAATAGTAACATTAATGTAACAAAGAATGTGTATAACAACAATATAATGAGTGGAACGAGGTGTAGACATATACTAACTGACAATATGAATAATATAGATATCTTGTCGATTGATAGTGACGTATATCAAACTACCAACTAATTGTGTACAAAAGTAGGATCAGAGAAGGGAGTCCCATCATATTGTGTAAATTTGACATTTAATTAGAGAGAAGTAGACGTAGTCTTACTGTCAGTTAAACCAGCTTTGACTAGAAGGTCTGATACATATTTAGCTTAAGATAGATAATATTCGTCGAAGTCAAAAAACACCTCAAGACTAAGAAAATAAGTGAGATGATCAAGATCTTTCATTTCAAAATATTGTTGAAGAATGGTCATAAATTCAAAAATACCATCAAGATTATCCCTAATCATTATCATATCACCCACATATAATAACAAGAGAATGTTTTTTGCTCTGTACATTAGGGAAAGGGAGTGGAATCATGAGAATTAGTGAAAACTATATTGTTGAATTGTAGTGCGAAACTTAAAAAACCAAACACGTGGAGCTTGTTTGAGACCATATAAAGTACGACGGAGTTTGCATACTTTATTAGGAGGATGTGAATATTTAGGGAAAATGCTTCATGTACACTTTTTCAGTCAGATCACCATTATAGAAAAGCATTTTTAACATCCATATAAAATAGTATCCATCATCGTGTAACAACTATACATAGTAGGCATTATACATGAGTCATGTTAGCAACTAGTGCAAGGATTTCTTCATAATCGATCCCATATTCCCTTAAGTTACTAAGCTACACCTGTTAGTTAAATAACAAAATTAGTTAATCTAATTCTGGGTTCTCTTTTCTTTTATTCTTTCTATTTTTTGTATAAGAGATTAGTTCTTGGTAAAAGAAGATCGGAGGGAAAAGAAAAGAAGTTGAATGTATATTCTGAAGACTTGAGATTTTCTTTGTATTTGGTTGTTACTTGTAATACTCCAAATTTTAGTATTAATAAAAATACATATATATGAACATATCTTCACCATAATATGTGAAAATATAAATTTAGGAATTTATAAGATGAATGTTTATAATTTTTGAAAAAATTATTTGATTAGGATGAATATGTAGTATTTTGAAAAAAATAGAATTATTTAAAAATATACATATTATTATGGGTAAAAAGTAAAATAAAAATAGATGGAGGGTTTAATTAAAATTAAAAAAGTAAAATTCAATTTGATTTTTGCTTCCTTACGTGTAAAGGAAAGGGTAAAAGAAAAAGAAGAGAAAAGAAGAAAGGAAAAAGGAAAGGATAAAAGAAAAAGAAGATAAAAGAAGAAAGGAAAGAAAAGGGAATAAAAGGAGAAGGAAAAGAAAATAGAGAAAGAAATTGAAAATTTAAGTAATCGGTTAGAATTTTTTATTTATTATTTTATTTTAATTTATATTTATTGTATGAATAGTATAATTATTATATGATTATTATTTATTAGGTTGTGATCTAAAGAAAAATGAACAAATAATAGAGTAGTAGAGATTATTATACGATATTCAAGTAGATGTTTATGTGCATTTGGTTGATTTTGGTTTTAAAACTAAAAAGTGAAGTGTTTTATTATAACTGAATTATTTTCGGTAAATTGTTATGAAAATTGATTTTATGATTAAATGAATTATTGTAAAAATTGATATTATGATTGATTTTGATTGGTTAAATGATTACTTATGAAATTTAGTAATTTGTTTGATTTTATGATTAATTAAATATTTATGAATAATTTGTGGATTATAACGTATTAATTAAATTAATTATTTTTTGAATTAAGTTAAATAATTATTTCATATGAATATTTATTCTTTCAATGCTCTAGGTTGTATATGCTCAACTTAAACAAGGAAGATAATAGGTTGCAAGTGAATTTTCAAGGTCAAAGAAGGGTTTTCTGATGTTGAACCACAAAGATTCAAAGTTAGACTTGTAGCTAAAGGCTTTACACAAAAGGAAGGTATTGATTTCACAGAAGTCTTCTCACATATGGTAAAACATAGTTCGATTAGAGTACTACTTGCATTGACTGCAATACAAAATCTTGAGTTTAAACAAATGGATGTAACAACAGCCTTTCTACATTGAGAGCTTAAAGAAGAAAATATACATGCCTTAACCAGAAGGTTTTAAAGTGATTGGAAAAGAGGATTATGTATACTTGCTAAAAAACTCTCTTTATGGACTCAAACAATCTCAAAGACAATGGTATAAGAGATTTGATGAGTCAATGATTTCTAATGGTTACACAAGAAGTTGTTTGGATTCTTGTGTATACCATAAAGGAGTTGGAACGGAAACAACAATTTATTTGCTTTTGTACGTAGATGATATGCCGATTGCAAGCATAGATAGAGTTGAAGTAGAGAAACTCAAAGCACAGTTGAAAAAGGAATTTAAGATGAAAGACTTAGGAGCTGCAAAAAGGATTCTGGGCATGGATATAACCAAAAATAGAAGTAAAGGTATGGTGTTGATTTTTCAAGGAGCTTACATCAAGAAGATGGTTAATAAGTTTTGCCAAGTAAATGCCAAACAAGTGACAGATCCCTTAATTGCTCATTACAAACTGTCAGCTCAGGACAATCCTCAAATAGATGGGCAGAATACCCTATGTTGTTGTTGTAGGAAGCATGATGTACGCTATGGTTTACACCAGACTGGATTTAGCACACGCTATCAGTGTTGTGAGCAGATACATGGCTAATCCAGGTGAACTACATCGGTTAGCTGTCAAATGGATATTAAGATACTTAAAGGAAACTTCTAAGTTGGGTCTGAGATATAAAGTTTCGAAAGATGACAAAAGAAGAGTTGTGGGGTATGTTGATGCAAATTTTGCAGCTAACTTGGATAGAAGAGGATCATTAACATGATATTTGTTTATTGTGCACGATTGTGTTATTAGTTGGAAAACTTCACTTGAACATGTAGTAGCTTTGTTAACTACTGAATCAGAATACATTGCAGCAACTGAGGCGGTCAAAAAAGCTAAATGGCTTCATGGCTTAATAGTTGAACTTGGAATTAAGCAAGATTCAGTATGTGTTTTGTGATAGTCAAAGTGTAATACATTTTGAGAAGGATCAAATGTATTACGAGAGAACAAAACATATAGTTGTCAGGCTTCATTTCATTAGAGATGAAATATCCAAGGGATTAATCAAGCTAGAGAAGGTTCACATATCAAAAAATGCTGCAGATATGCTTACAAAGCCTCTGCCAACAGCTAAGTTTAGGCATTGCTTAAACTTGGTTGGGATAAGACCTACTTAAATTCAGAATTAAAGTTAAGAACAACAACCAAGTTAATTTGTTAACTAAGATAGAGAATTGTTGGTTGAGATGGTTAAAAATCGAGTTCAGTTAGTTAAAAAGAAGTTGAGCTAGAAAGCAGCTTGACTCAAATTACCAAGCTACACCTGTTAGTTAAATAACAGAATTAGTTAGTCTAATTCTGGGTTCGTTTTTCTTTTATTCTTTTTGTTCTTTGTATAATGGATCAGTTCTTGGCAAAGAGAGATTGGAGGAAAAAGGAAGGGAGTTGAGTATATATTCTGGAGATTTGAGGTTTTCTTTGAATATGGTTGTTACTTTACTTGGTTAATAAAGAAAACTAGTGCTATTCTTGATCGTAGATGTAGGCTTAAGTTGAACCATGTAATTTACCTATGTCTTGTTTGATTAAATGTTTATTTGATTATTGATTACTGCGTTGAATGTGGATTAGACAAGTTGTAATATGTTCATTGGATTCTAGATAATTTTAAGTGTTCTGTTCTCACACACAAGTAATAGCTGGTATGTTTTAATTCGATTGACAAAAAGGTTCGCAAATGCTCAACATTAGAGATAGTCTCAGACCTTTTACTGCCGTCATAATTGCCAATAATGCACGATAAATGGCGAAGATCTTTCAAAACCACTTGTTTCTTGTTATCCTCCAAGGCATCATCCATTCTAAAGTATATTTCCCCAGCAACCAATTGAGCAAGATCATTGATGAGGTGGTGCATCATAAATCTTGATGTATCCATGCTTAATTGCTGGAAGAATGATCTTGATTGTAGCTCTTTCGTAACTTACTTGTGCTGGATTGAGGTTGAGATTGAAACAACAATTTCCTCCGTAGAGGTTCAGTTGCAAACTCATCTAAAATGTCTTCCACATCGTAAGCCAAGTTCTTAAGGTCGCGAACCCAGATCTTCACTGACTCCTTCGTCATCTGCTTCTCCTCGGCATCTTCAAGCACCGCATGAATCTTCAACAATATTCTCTCCCAGTTTTTTAGATCAGCTTGGATTTGCTCTTCCCGTGCAAACTGCAGCAATTCAGACGAGACCAACTTTCTAAACAGCATCCCAATTGACACAGATAATATCGCCTCTCCAATTATCGACATTCTTCTTATAAAAAGGCCCAAAAAAAAAAAAAAGATTATTTCATCAGCCTTCACGTATTATGTAGGGCTCAATTTCAAACTCGTAACAAGTGATTATTTATACAAAATGTATTATCCAAGTGAAAATAAAGATTAACACTGGGTTTCTCCAAATGCTGATTGCATCTTATTTTTATGCTATGGGGTATTAAGTTCCGGGGTCCTGAGTTCTTACATTTTCTCTCATAGGAACAGTTAACATTTTTTTTTTCAAATAAGCCACTAATAAATAGTAATAATACCTAATTAGAATGACCAATGGGCATCTACTAATATTTATTCTTGTGTGCTAATTCTAGTCCACAAATCGTGTGATGTATGGATGGAGATTGCCTATAGCAATCTTTCTCTTATTCAACTAGCCTTTCGTGTTTTTATTTTTTATTTTTATTTTTTTTAACTCTTGAGTAGGAAAGTTCGTTTTTAATTATTTTATTGAACTAACTTTGGGGTATGATCAATGATTCCAATTCCGTCATTAGCTAAACGCTATTGCTAATTTCAGCTAGCTCTTCACGGTAGGATTAGGAAGCCCTCTCAGCTTTCTACTGACATGTCATTTCGTGCAGGGTTCGAATATAGAATTCTATTTCTGGGTACTGCTTAGATTGAGCTTCTTCAATTATCTCCCCACAACTTCTCCATTCTTCTCATAATACAAAGCTGATGCGGCAAAAGCTGCTTTTCCCATCTCAGAAACTCTAAACTGCAAAGCATACTTGGAAAACTTTTAAATTTTATACGGGAAAAACACTGCACTCATAAAATTTGTCAACTCCGGCTACAAATGTTCGGAAATATATATTATTACAAGTCTAGCCTCAAGTTAAGATGAGTAAATCACGGAAGAGGGAACTGCAATTAATGCTGCAGATATGTTACTGAACCATAGAGATTGCAAACTCAAAACAGTGCCTGTAAAAAGGAATGTGTAGATATTCTCTATTTACAATAATACATCAGGAAGGACAGTAGCCCGCGATTTTTCAATGGATGTTCTTCTTCTTCATTGGATTGTCCCACTCTTTGCAAGGTTTAACCCAAAAACGCCCAATAAATTAAAGATAGAATGATAAGACATATAAATTACAAAAAGGAATGCAAGAAAGAAAACAGATAAATTTACATGATTTCCACTTTCCAAGACTACATCCGCGAATAAATAAGAAAACCCCTCCAGGATTAATTAATCGAGGAATATTTATTTATTAAGAGGTTAATCGGCGTGGAGTGACAGACTATTAGTATTTATGGCTGGCATTTTTATATGTGATTTTATGTTTTTCAGGCTTCACAGTCACAGCAACCAAAAACAAAAATAATTTTTATTTCTTCAATGGATGCAGAAATTGAGCAAGCTGTCCTTCAGTTCAGGTTCAGGATTTTCGTTCTCTTGAATATATAAATAAGCCTTTGAATTAATGGGTTCAAGGTGCCCAAGAATAAAAAAAGCGCGGGTCTGAAACGATATTAATGGGGGATAGTTAGTAACATTCATCCAAATAGCTTAGCAACACAAGAAAAACCTTTCTTGGGCCAGTTCAAGCCCAAGTCTTGGTTGAAGCCGTGATGAAGTCTCGGTCCATTAAAATACTTGGGCTTTCCCAGTCTCCTTTAATATTTTCGTTTTCATTTTTGTAAAATGATCAGACGTTAATGTCTGGAGTGATTGATTTGGAAGGTTAATTCCGGTTCGGAGATTATTCTCTTGGGTAACCTCGCTCGCACTTTCCTTCCTCACGGGAGCAATTTTGAAGAATTCAGTATAAGGTAATCGCACCACTCAATATTTATATGAATTTTTATTCAATAGTTTTTTTCTTATATATATATATATATGAAATTCTCCGATGGACCGTGAGTCAGTGGTCGGCCACGCGGCGGCACCGATAACTTATCGGTGATACCGAAATTTCGCCGACAGCTTCATAGTGAAAGCCGCCGGCGGTCATTCTGTCTCTTAAGTTTATTATCCTTATATCCTGGTAGTCGCCCGCCAAATTTTATGCTGCCTTGGACCCAAACCCTCTTGTTTTTTTTTTTCTTAATATTTATTGTATTATTCTAAAAGTTGTGTACTTTTTACTGCAAGGTCAGTGCAAGCTAGCTATTCTGTCTTTTTATATATAGAGAATATGTTTTGATGCAACAGTGAGTCGGTCAATAACTGTATACTGTGTGAGATTGCGTGTTTGTGTTTTGTGAACTAGTGATGTTTTGGTTGTATAGATGGATGGACATTTTGCTAAGGAGCTATACTCTGAGAGTTTGCAGTTATCGAGAACAGAATTGGATCCTGCTTCAACTACCAATTGTAAGTATTGTCTGATGTCAATGAGATTTTTTTGTTTTTTCTTACCTGATTAGGGTTTCATGTGAAATATTTGTCAAAAGATTTATAAGTTAATTAAGCAGCTTTTTTTTGTTGAGAAGGAAAGCAGTTTAATTATAGAGGAGATTGAAAAGTTGCAATCCATATTTCTTTCCAATATTGTTATGTTTAAGCATAGAATAGTTAGTAAATAAATTCCATGTTAACAAGTTTAAAAGACAACTAAGTTTCTTTCTAAAGCAAGATATGCAATATATTGTTCAATTTCAGATTCTGATAAAGGGGAGCTGCTGGATGGTGATGGATCTTTGTGGGGTGGCTCTGATGAGGAGTTTGATAAAGCATCTGATTTAGACAGGGAGTGGCAGAAGAGACGGGACCAATTCCACACTGTAATTTGATTCTAATTTTTTTATGTGCAACATTTGATCATTGAATCCCTATATGAATATCATACACTATGAATTTCAGATTGGATACCGTGATGGCCTCTTAGCTGGGAAGGAAGCCTCTGCACAAGAGGGATTTAATACGGGCTTTAAAGAGTCACTTCATTCTGGATACAATTGGGGTCTTGTTAGAGGGGTTACCAGGTAAGCAAATAAGAGAAAGAAAACTATATATGCAAGTAATATGTAGATTATGTAAAGATTTTGAATTCCTTGAGTTCATGAGAAATATAGATATACCTACATCTTTCAATTAGAATTTTTTTCACCCCTTAACCTTTTGGGTGTCTGTACTTGTTTGAAGTGCACTGGCTTGCCTTCCCGATGACCTTAAAGAAAAGCTGGTCGAAACACAAGAGAACAGAAACAAATTTCAGAGCTTGTATGAATCTGTGCATTCTCTTTCATCGACAGATGCACTCAAGTTGTTTCATGATGATATAGTGATGAAGAAAGCAGGGGAACAGAGTGAGCATGGTGAAGCTAGCTCCAATTTAACTGGTTTGCAAGGTCAAATTTCAGACTGCAGTTGTCTGGAAAATCACTTTGGACAGCTTCAGTCACTTCTTGTTAAAAATCCTGCAATTCACATACATTTAGAAGTTGAAAAGTAGTTTGGTGTAATTGTGTAACAACATTAGGAAAGATTACTATGTGGTGAAGTTATCTGCCTACTGCTAGATAGCAATTCTGAGGGATCTAATTATTTTGAAGAGAATATTATTCTATATGGTTTGTAGTTGATGATCTTTTCAGTTCTACTAGTTGTTGGAAATCTGAGGTGCATTACTTTTTCAATATGCTACCAGATGTAGCACAGGGATACATTAGCAATAATCCTGATATATGTTGATTTCTCAGAGAAACAGGACCCCTATATTGTTTATTCTCTTATGCAAAGAGGGTAGAACTAGACAGAAAACCTACTTGCAGCTATCAATAAACTGAGAAAATATGGAAAATATAGGTATAATTAGAAGAGCAAACGGATGGAATGACAAATATTTTCAAAAGAGGACATTCATGTCTGTATTTAGAGTACTCAAGAATCATATTATTCCTGAATACATTATTCCTCTTGCTTTCTTGTTCTCGATCTTCATTTTGAAACTGAATATTGATGTTCTTATTAGATATTCTTAGAGTTGGAATTGGCAGTTATTTTTCTGTGTTACAACAATAGCAGAACCTAAGGGTATTTTCATTTTGGTTACATAGTGAAATGCATAGATTTGTCAATAGAGAAACGTACAGTGATTTAGTCAGACATAAGCTGAGTTATTCTATGATAATTAGTGCATAATACAAGACATACATTAAATAAATAATCAACGTTCGGAGGTAAAGTGCTCCCAAACGACAACAAACGATAGATTATAGCATCCAGTTGAAGAAACCGGACACAATTGTCTTTACTGTTATTACACATTATTGAACTAGCTTAGGAGAACCAAAAACTGCATCTACAGTTCTATCTCCATTCCAACATGACTCGATCAAGCTGCTTTATCTGCAGTTTTGCCAAACAGCATACTCCTAAAACACGAGCCTTGCTAGCTAGCTAGCATAATACTCCCTACGTACTGTCTCATAGCCATCACCTGCATTCCCAACACAAAATGATAGGTACATACTATCGAATTAGAGAAGTTTTTAACAAAGCCTAAAAATGGAGAGAAGAAAGAGGTCTTGGAAGGCAGTTAATTTTCTTATTCACCTCAGCCATCAACATCAGCTGCAAGCTTGAATAGGTCTTGCAGGAGCAAAAGCGCCTGAAGAATGCCTGATACGTGTTTCACATTTAGGTACTGGGATGACTGTTTCAAAAGCTTCAACTAGTAATGCCACTTTCCTCTTCCTAGCAGGGCCAAGCTTGGTGACTGCCTGTCTGAGGGCATAATCAACCATCCATTCCTCTGAATTTTTCCTTTCATCCATCATCTGATGCTTGAGATCAACTTTTTCCGCATCTGGGTCAGGAACAATAGGCAGGAAATTTGGTTCTCGAGGGTTGAAATTCCTCAATTCCTCCTCATCATTGACAGCCCTCTTGGATCTGACTCCCCATTTCTGATTGCTACTGGAGCTTGACACTTCTTGGTTGGACATGTTTTTTGAAGGAAGTGCTGTGCTCTCTATTTCTGGGATGGTCTTGCAATCAGTCATAGCCAATGTCTCGGTTTCATCTGATTGGGTGCTGTCTTCGACTTCAACTTTCTCAACTCCTCCAATACCACTCTCAGCCAAACTGATTCTGTTCATCCTTAAATGACTCTGCTCCTCAGAGTCCATAGAACTAGGGACATTCAAATTTGTAAATTCATCTTTCTCCAAATTGGTCTGGTTCTCAGCAACATCAATGCTATCATACTCAGCTTGTAATGGATGCTCTTGACTTTCAGCTGAGGGGATTTTCTTTTCATCAACTATATCTTGACTAGAATTAATGTTTTCAGTAGAGTCTTCAAGCTGGCAAGGGTTAATGATGTTGTGGTCATCTTCATATAATTCAAATAGATCATCAGGAACTTGGACCCCAATTGATTTCTTGGTGACCACGACTTGTGCTTTCTCTTCCATTTGTTCCTCAGCTTCATTGTTGGATATTCCATGCTCCATACCAAATTCACTGGTGGCAACTTTTTTATCTGCTTTTGAATCCTCGCTTTCCTGGCTGCCGTTGTAATCTTCATCTGTTTCATCTGAATTCTGGAAAGAACCAGAGATTTGGTTCTGAAGCAACATAGTTAATTCATCATCTTGAAGAGAGATGTCCTTCGATCGATCGTTTAAAGTTTCGACATCTCCAAATTGAGGACTAATTTCATTTGTTTCATTCTCTGCTTTGACGATGCCGTTCTTCTTCCTAATCTCCTCAATGGAAACTGTTGGTTCCTCCGTCCAAGCAGAAGTGATAATAACCCCAATTGAATCAGTCTCAGCTTCCTCAGTGGAGGATTCCTGATCGCTGTAATACACTTGGTGTGACTCAACAATCTCCAAATTCTGTTCTGCGTCATTCATTTCAGAATCACTGTCACCCTGTTGTGTCTCGCAGCATGCACTGTCTTCTTCAAAGATTTCATCAACCAGAATCTTCTCGCTGCAATTGATAACAATGTTGTCTGATTTGCTGACAGGTTCGACATGCAAATCAAGATTAACAATTTCTGATAAACACCCATCATCTAAATCAGACTCATCGTCATCTTTTATCAAATCATTGGCTACAGCATCAGCCTCTAAGATGGGAAACTGTCCTTCCTCCCACTCCATATCACTAACTTCAGAAGTGCCATCATTCTCTTCACTGCTGGCATTGCTTCCATCTTCTAAATCACTTCCACTGTAACAATTTCCCGATAATCCTTCATTTGAGTAGCCTTTATCCGGATCTTCTACAGTCTCTTCTTCTAGAAAACCCTCTGTGATATCAACTCCCAACGGAGTGATATCACTATATTGTTCAGCATTCTCAAAATCAATCTCGGAGTGGGGTGATTCGTCAGACAGATTCTCAGCAATTTGGTCATTATTGCTGTGCTCTTTATTTTTGGCATAAATTTCAATGAAAAAATCCATGCCCCCTTCTCGTATAAGAGGAGACCTAGGAGAGTTATCCAACTCTCCATCTTCAAATCCAGGTTTGTCATAAAAAATCATCTTCCCTGCATCAGTTTCGGCAACTGGCTCCACTCTACGTGGTGATAGAGCTTCCAGTTTCATACTCTTCTGCGTCTTCAACAATCGCCTCCTTGTTGACAAGAAGCACTTCAATGGTGGCAAAGGTGTGTGATGATGACCATTAAGAGAACAAAATGTGTACGGACACACCTTCACAGCCGAAGTTCCTTCAGCTTCAGTTGCCCCAGGATTAAGCGTAAGATAAGCCGGGAATTTTGAGTCCTTCAGAGTTGAAGAACACGTACCTCTCTGTGCATTCATATCCGCACAGATGACAACTCTAGAACATTTCTTAGTACCAGGTCTCACCGGCTTAAAACTGGGAGTCTTTGTTAAAGTCCTCACCAGTTTCAAACTAGATGATTTTGTTGAACTTCTGGCTGGTTTACTACTAGCACCAGAGCTAAGTTTTGAATTATTAGAGCTTCTCCGGCTCAGATTCTTACAATCTGAACCAGTTTGAGAATACCGGGAAGAACTCACCTGCAAACTTTCTTTTCTTGCCTCTGAACTGCTGGTAGACTTCATATAATTCGGCGATCCATCAGCTATTCTTGCCGGACTCTGCTTCTGAGGAGTGACTGCCGCCGCCGTCAGAACATTCAAAGGAGGTGGCTTTCCAGGTTGTGAGATAGTTTTCTTTAAAGTTGATGATCTCAAACTCTCAATATCAGTAAGCTTGATTGACCTCGATTTCTTCATTTTCTTCTTCATTTCAGGGCCTCTAGTTTTGCCATCCTGGTACTGATGAGAAAAAGATGGTTTCAGGCTTGCCAACAGCTTCTCGGATTTAACATGATCAACTTGGATTCCAAGCTTGTTGGGTACCTTTCTCTGTACCATCTTCAAAGAAAAACATGAAACTTAGGCATGAAGCAGAAGAAATGAGAATTAAGGCGGGTTTCCAATTATCTTCCCCTGGAAATGGGGGAATTCGAGCTCTGGAAGAAAAGTAGTTTTCTGCTGGATTGTTTTGCGATGAAAACTACTTCAGGAAGAAATAAGAATTCTCTCGTAAGTTGAAAAGACAAAACAATGTGAGATTCTTCTTGGTTTGGTTTATTCTGGTTTTAGTTGGTAGCTTCTTTTAAAAAAATAATAATAATAAATTCGAACAGTGGTTTACCATATCAAATTTGAAGTTAACTGGCTGAAGGACTGAATTATTACATATGGCACTCACTGACTTGTTTCTTATTTTTCAAGTTTTTTAATTAGCTTGATTAGATGTCCTAACACATGTGGGATGACATAAATACCCTTCTATTATTTGGATAGACCTCACATCTTACTGATCTGATGCTTTGATAGACCTCTACCAATGCGGCCATAATATAAAATTTGGCAGCATTGACACATAACCCATATAATATTGTCCTGTTAAATTAACATTTGATAACGATACCAAAGAAATATGGGGGGCATGCATCCAAAAAACTGTTGGAAGTTATACTTGCACATACAGCCTATTTTTAATTGTGTTTCTAGTTGTTAGAGTGATAGCAACCTTCTTTTACAAATCAAAATATAATTTTTAAGTATTTATTACAAATAAATAATCTTTTATTTCCATTATAATTATAAAATTTACTCTCAAAATAATGAATTTTAACGAGTTAGAAACCACTTAGAATATTAACTAAGCGTTAAAGAAAACTTTTCCTTTAAATGTAATTTAATGGTGAAATATTAAACATATGTTTTAGATTGTTTAAAAGAGGTGTAAACTGTTGACTGGGGAACTCGGCCACCCAATGGAGAGATTGGACGGTAATCCAGAAAGCACTTTTAGAAAAGACAAAAGCAAGTGGTCGGCCAAAATGGGCCGCTTTTTCGGGCCCTCAAAAGGTCCACTTACGCACACGCTCCTCTTCCCTATCTCCAATGAAAACTATGGCCCACCACATCACCATTAAACATTAAAAAAAAAAAAAATGGGGGCGGGAGATTTCCCTAATTTTGGCACCGGCCTATTCCTAATCTAAATTGGTAAGTTAGGGTCTTCTTAATTGCAATGAACACAAGTCGTCGTTATCATTATAACAATGTTTTTTTTTTTTGGGAATTTATTAAATCGAATCAATAGAAATAGAAGAAATGATAAGACCCGAAAACTAATGTAGAAAGTCGGTTGAGAATTGAGTTTGTGTTATTATTTTGATTTAGACAGATTATCAATTAGATTGTGTACCATATAATAATGTATTATCAATCTAGCCGACAAGTAATAAGAAACTTTTGAAAACCGTTAGCCTAAATAAATAACTTCTGATTGGGGCATCATACGGTTTAAATTACACACTGAAATTTGGTGTGCTTATTTTTGACCAATTGAGTTCGGCAGTTTGCCCTGTACACATTATTACCCTATTTTCACCATCTAAGATTATTATCTATGTTAAGATACATATATATTTAATCTTAGGCCGCATTTGATTATTATTTGGAAATAATATTTTTAAAAATAAAAGTACTTTTAGTAACATGTTTTAAAACTAAAACCAAAGTAAGGTACCTTTGATATTATTTCTAAAAGGCTGTTATTACAATAAGACAACTGCTTGAAAAACATTAACTAAAAGTAGAGAGTATGTCTTTGGTGTTATTTTTTAAAAAATATTATTAAGAATAAATTAATGATTTGAAAAGCATAAATTTTATACAATGGGATATATACATGTTCCATAATCATTTTGAAAAATAAAAAACATAAAAAGTATATCTTTCACATTTTGGGTTATAAAGTTAAAAATAAATATTAAAAAAAATCAGTTTTTGAAAAATAACAGCCTAACATCATGTTTTTTCGCATTTATTTTATGAAATTAGAAAATTTATGCTTTTATTTCGTGAAACAAGTTTCCTGAAAACAACCTAACTAACATGTTTTTCAACAGTTCTTTGTATTTGTAAAAGAAAGAAAAATGTTTCAAAAAATGCTGCCAAATAGCCGTTATTTAACCTCCGCAAACTAAATTTGAGATTAATCCTCAATTATAGTCATCATTTCATTTACTAATTAAGTTTTAATTCTTTAGATTAATTTGAAAGAGATTTTAATTTTTAAATTTGCTGTGGATGTGATGAATTATTGCATGAAGAACCGAAGGAGCGTGGTGTGGACACCCATGCATGCAAATTATGGGGCCATGCCAGTATTCTGAAACACTCCATGTTTAACGATATAAATTGTGAATGATTTTCTGCCTGGTTTAGCAGGCAATTTGCCTTTGAAATTCAGTACAAGTTATAATGTCAACACGTGCTCTGCATCAGAAACACACCCCTCTTTCATCATTCTTATATTCATGCATCTACATCTCATACTTCCAAATTTTTCCCATGTTACCTTGTTGTTTCCTGTAAGCAATTTTACAAAATTTATTAACGAGTTTTAAACACCAGTTTGTTTTCTTGCAACAGTCCAGTCCAAATCAAATATTTGTACCGATATAATTAAGCTAACATATCACCGAGATTCTTGTCTAATTTTCCTGAATAATGAGACTTTCCAGGAAATTTTTTATCATCTTTTGTCCACGACAACCTAGAAAATGAAGAAATTTTTATGGAATTCAATGATTGCCAGGAAGCCTTAACAGGGCATGTTCATGTTCATGTATGTCTTTGAAGTGGTTGATTATGTGTGATGATTGAAAACCTAATCATTGACAGATTAAGCATATAATTTATAATTAAGATGATTAAGGTGAGATTAGTGGCATCAAAGTAACTTTATCATGAAGTAAGAGCTAGGTGGGTTCCTTTCAAAGATTTTGTACCTTCTTAAAGCACTTTTCTTTCTTTTTCTTTTTATTTTTTTTTAAGTTTTTGGTTTATAACTAATAAATTTCTGTTGCTTTTAATCGGAAGGATCTTCTTGCAAATCTGCTTTCTGTTTGATGCTTGACACATTTGGTGATTTGACCTAAAACTTTTATGGTTGAGTAACTTTTTCTTACTTTTTATCTTTTATTTTTGACAATTTTTATCTTTTATTTTTGACAACTTTATTCCGTTTTCTTGAAGGCATATTAAATTCTGCTTCAACTCTAATATGAACCAGATTTTATTTTAAGATTTTAATGGAACCAACTAGTACTCACCTTCATAATTGTCAATCAATTTTCAATATTAGTGCATATCCATGAAATTCGTTGGATAATAATAATTTGGATTTGTTAGGAGGGTGGTCATATAAATAATAGATGTATGATTGAAGAGAAGCATAAAATTTCTTAATTATTTCTGAATTATTTTCAAGTTATATACATGATAGACTAGAACTACATCACATGGAGATGTTGGAATATATATACTTACAGAAAGGTGGATTAGCCTCAAATCTTTTCATTATAATTAGAGCTAAAATTGATAAATGAAACAAAGAAGAAAACTCTCGAGAACATTGCACTGATTTTCTGGAGGCAATATATCCACTTTTGGTATTAAAGAGATCAATTGCAGCTACTTTAATAAAATGGGTTGCTTACTTTTGTGAAGGAAAACAGGGCCTAGACCTTACAATGATTCGTTCTTTTACTGCGCTGCTTTTAAATAAATAAAGCCTCTGCATCAATCTAACCATCCCAACTAATCTGTAGTACAAAACACCATTAATCTATGGCTATAAATTATAATTATCATGATAAACTAGTAACATTGAACATCATTCCCTGTTTTATCCAGGATTCTGTTGACAGCACGGCACCTGGTGGAATTCCAAGAGCAGCCTTTTATTCCTATATTATGAGGATTATATTAGCAGCTTTGTAGTTCCGTAAAGAGAAGATTTGTAAGTCTATGCATCAATCATGTAGAAGCTCTCGTGTTTTAAGTCCTTTCCGATTGAACACAAACTCTTCGGTACAAACGTATAAGTTGTATACTATACATTTTGAGGGAAATTTTGGTTACTTGCATCCTAGTAGGCAATTAGAAACTTATACTTCCTTTCTGTACAGCAAAAAGAAGTATCACAAAAATGGGAGAAACAAGAAAAATCATGTATGGCAAGGCTTGACTAAGTGCACCTTTTTCTGCTCCAGCCTCTTGGACAAGGTAGTTGGTCTTATCTTCGACAAAAGCCTCAAAATAACTCCGGTACCCTGTGTTCCTTGTTGAGAATTTAGAGTTCGTAACCTTCATCATTTCCATGGCCTGCCAATTAAGGGGAAGTGTTACATGAATGCAAGATCATGCATAATATTCGTTAAGGAAATAATGCATCAAATAGTTGAGTTTGTTACCACACAGAATGAATTTGTGTATACCTGAAAGCTGAACATAAATTGTTGGGCTCTCTTGCTCACCGTGGCATTTGGGTGAGATTGAAGCTTTTCATACATAACTCGGGCCTCCTTTGGCCTGCAAGTATTGCAACTGATGAGTATTCCACCTAGTTCATGAAGTGCATAAATATCTTTGACAATTGGCAGACTGAGGCAGCATATAACAAATTATCGCACAATTTGCAACTCATTCTGTGCAATACATCCGGAAAAGACACTCCCTTTCAGTTCAGTTCTCCCATCTGGCCAATTGCTTTAAGAATGCACCAGTCTTGATGAAAAGTCAATAGTAGAAAGCATGCCCATACAACTCACTAATCTAAAGTTCTTAACTCAGTTTCATAGGCTTAGTATTGTTACATCAAGTATTTACCTAGCAACCTTAGCTGTTCTGGGCAATTTGTTTAGGTAGCAGAGGAAGCAGAAGTTGGAATTTTATTTTGACATCATTCATGCCAATTTCAATATTTGAAATATTGGAGGCAACCATCATTTTTACTGTTTAATAGGACTGGCAATAATAGTTTCTCAAAAGAAGCTTGAATTAATCGTTAAATATCAGGCATATTAAAGGTTCCACACAAAGACCTTCTGATACATTATTAATGGTTTCTGTAAAGCAGGCTGGAAAGTTTCAAACACTGAAGAAAACTTGTTAAGTCTCAAAAACTGAAGAAAGCTTGTTGAACTAATTTAGGGGTCTGATTTTACAACACAATCAGCACATTAAGCACAGAAAATAAACTCATGAAAAACGCTACATTAAGCACATTATTAACTATTTTTATCTATTTTTTTTATAAGTTAGACATCAGAAAACCAATGTGATACCCAATTAGGCTAATTGAATTAGCAGCCTGAGCTGCAAAGGATGCAGAAACTCCTCATTAGGTTTCAAAAACAAAAAAGAACATAAACATACCTACGCAGAGAATCTTGGCAAATAGACCACTGCAAAGCAGCTAATCCATGAAGTTCACTCTGATAAACAAAGTACTTAATATTAAATAAATAGTACAAGAATTGAAAGATTATACAATTGATCATACTTGAAGCTTAAAAATGCAGCAGTGCAAAGAGATGATAAATTTTATCCTCCTAAATGAGTTCGTAGTAGAACCATGCTGACAGAGTTCTAGTTGAACCATGCTAATAAGAACATGAATAAAATAAGCCAATTCTTCAAGTTTCAAAAGTGCGTGAGACTGAGCAGATATCCTCACACTGGGTAGATACCAAATGTAACAGCCAGACCAAAACCGAGTAAATATTGTCCGTTTTGGGCATTAAAGGGACCCAAAGTTTATAACCCACTCCAATCTCACTCTCGCTAGCAACGTGGGATGTGACAACTTCAGACATATGCAAGAGCTCCAATTTTTCAGATATCTATGGTCATGACTTTATTAAACTTACCTTGAAAGCCATTTTTTTCATAACTTTTTCATAATAGGGCAAGGCTTCCTTGAGCTGTCCAGAATCCATCAAGGAGTCACCATCCTTCAAGGCCTATATTGACAAACATCAAATTAGGGATTACAAACCAGCATAATGTATAGAAAAACAAGAAGTCAGAATAAGAGCATAATTATAATTCCTAATAAGTCTGCTTATAGCATAGTGCTATCCATTACATACATAGACATGTACATTGAATGCCAATATTAACAATTTCTACATGCTTGAGATGAGAAATCAAGAATATATCACTACCCTACCCAGATCAGAAAACAAATTCTAAGGAAGATAATATTAATCAAATATGCCAAGCATATAAACCAGACTTTGATTTTAGTGTTGCATACTACTGAAATTCCATATTATTGAAATACACACACTTTGCGAGCATGTACAACATCATTCAATAAAAAATAATAATCAGTAGAACTTAACAAAAAACTAGTTTTCTTTCTCCTCCATAGGTAACAAAGTAGAATTCTTTTTGAAGCGTACCTTCTCACATTCAAATTTTAGCTTCGGATCAACATTTAAGCCCACTTTTTTCTTGTAGGCGGCAATTAGTTGTTTAGTGCGCTCTTCTTTAGCAGCTCTATCTTCAGCAGTTTCAAGAACATCTCCAGGACGAATTACTTTTCCACCGCCAAACTTTACACAAAAGAAGAAGAAGAAAACAGTGTCATATAAGTCTCACTGTAAGAAAACATTGCTATAATTTGTTGAGATTCAAGAGGAAGCATCGATAATTCCACAACACAGAAATCGAAGATTTCTCCTTATTCAACCACCAAGTACAGCACATTCATTTCCATAATTCCAATTAGGTGTACCCTATACTTAACTCTCTTCAATATGAAAGAACTTCAAGCTACATTATAACTTAATATGTAAAGACTGCGTCCTTGTTGAATATCACATATTAAAAGTCCCTTAACCCAAAGGCTCAGCCCAAGCTGTAAGCTAGAACCCCAGAAGTTCATAATACATAGTAACTAAAGAATTTATGCATAAAAATTACTCAATCTTTTAGCTTCAAGTGCATACATTTCACAGAATATGCCCATAAGAAGTATACCGTCTTGGAAATATTGACAGGTCTGGGGAAAACTCCCCAAGTAGAAACCTTTGGCTTGTAAAAATCCGAATTATCCCCTTGACTTGGCTCAGGCTTCGATGCAGTGGAATCCCCAAAATTGCTAGTGTCACCAACAATAATCTCCACTTCAGGATTTTCACCTTCTGGAAAAGGATCAGAAACTGGAACCAATCCAGCTGGCAGTCCCCTGCCCTCCTTCTTATCCGCAAAGTTAAGACCCATAAAATCAATGCTTGAGATCTTCAATTCTTCCTTCTTATCAACCTTTTTCTCCGCATTCACATTTGGACTATTGCCCCTACTTTCTCCTTTCAAGCCTACAAATTAAATTCCAATTCTCAGCGAACATTGCACCTTAACAAGTGACACTTCATTCCAATGAATGTAAATGTTCTAATGATAATATATCAACGAAATGTAAGTCCAGGATAATGAATTAAAACACTCGGAAGAAAAAAAAGGCCAAGATTACCAATTTGTGATTATTCGTTATACGGAGAGTCTGAAACCAAATATTCATTTCTCAGTATAATACCTGAACTTACTCCACTGTCAACAATTCCTTTATTGTTCTTGTACTCTTTCGCCTTTTCCATTGCAGCCTTGACTGAATCGGCCACTTGATCCCGGTTTTGCTCGTTTTTAGAATCTGGGTTAGATTCTTTCAACTTCTTGTACGCCTTAGCTTTCTCGAAAGCGAGCTTTACGGGGTCTAGAGTAGTTTCTGGGGAATCTTCAGAAATGGGCTGCGGAGATTCTGAATTCAGAGAGAATGAGACTTTGAAAGACGAGAGCTTTGGCTTGGCCGAGGACAAAGTTTTGATGGTGTTTAGAGAAGAAATCCATGGTTGTGGCAGAGAAGTCATGGGCGAGAAGAAGTGAGTGGCCTTGAAACGCGCGAACGTGTCGAAGGAAAAAGAAAATATGTTTCCATTTTCCGATGCGTGTCAAAATAATTTCTTAAAATTTTAACACGGAACTCGTCTAAGTTTTAAATTTTTACACTTAAATAAAAAATATATATATACTTATTCTTACTAAATTATTAAATACTTAATTATTTTTATTTAAATAATTATAATATTTTTAATTATTTTAAAATTTAAATTTAAAAAATTTAATTTTAATATATTTAATATTTAAATAAAAAATTTAATTAATAATTTTAATTTATATTTTTTTAATATTTTAAAAAAATTAATTAATAATAATTTTAATTTATATTTATTAAATTAAAATTTTAATTAATAATAATTTAATTAATTTTTATTCGTATATCATATTTATTAAAATCTTAAATTTAATATGTAAAACGATCACCTTTTTTGCTTTCTTTATTCGCAAACTCTCTTATATTAATTATATTTTTTTTATCAAATAATTTCATAACTTTATCAACCAGATTATTCCTACAAAAAATCTTTAATATAAAATTTACGTCGTAATATTCACACTAAATTTACGCTTCAACATTAATTCTATAACTCATAAAGTAAATTTAAGCTTTCGAGTTTACACAAAAACTTTAATAAAATTACTTATTTATATAAATTTAAAAAAAAATATCAACATAGATAAATTATTAATTTTAAATATCATTAATTAAATTTTTAATTTTAAATAAATATAAATCAAAATTATCTTTAATTAAAATTTTAATTATTTTAACTTTTTAAACATTAAATAAATTTAAATTAAATTTCTTAAATTTTATTTTAAAGTATACAAAAGTATTATAATGATTTAATTAAAAGTGAATAGTCAATTGACAATCTAAGGGACGTAAGTGTGTTTTATCTCAAACTTTTCATATAAATATTAATATTTCAAATTTAAGAAAAGGTACGTGGAAAAATTCTTAATTTTTTATTTACTTAAAATCATCGCGATTTTCTATTTCTTTCAAAAAATAAGTTTTATATTATCACTAAAATATATTGTATTTAATTTTTTTCTGAAAATAAACTTTCAAATTAATTTTATCAATAGTGATTATATTTTTATAGTTATAAAATATCTTTCAAACGTTTTGCTGGTAACATGTAATATCATAAAAAAAAACTAATTTGAATACTGCAAAGATATAAAAATTTAGATATTTTGTCAAGATGTTAATTGGGGTCAGTCTTAAATCATTCAATCATGAGGCAATTTAAATTTCTTGATGAAACCAAAATGTTATATAATTTAGATTCCAGTAAAAGATGCTGCCATAGCAAGAAATTTCAAATAAAAATAGTTCCCCAATCCTCCATTTTTGACTTCATTTTCAATTTTCTTGCTATTATTACATTACATAAATAGTTCACTTATTATGAAAAGTCCATGGCGTGCTTGTAGACGGCCACTTTCCAGCAGCCAGTTTGTTACAAGCAAGCGGCAGATACTCTCCTAAGTATCAGTTTTAAATGATCGATTTTTAATTAATATTGCAACAAGTTAATAACTTTTATTTCTTTCTTAATTTTAAATAAATATATAGGATTTGGATAATATATCCTCCGCTAAAAATAAGACTTAATTAATTACAAAGTCATTAAAACAATTACATTAACAAATTTTTTGCCTTTTTATATTTCATCGTTTTAATTAATTATATCCGATCCCAAATGTTAAAAACTCTTATATATTCTTTTAAGTCTAACATATATAACTGGTGAATCGATGAAGTATTTTTGCGTGTACTCTGCAATCTTTGAATATATATATATATATATATATTTTTTTTTTGCGTGTACTCTGCAATCTGTGATATATATATATATATATATATTCTAAAGGAAGGTGAAGGAGCCAACCAAACATTTATTTATATTTATGTAGTTTTCGATCACAAACTACCAATATTCGAACATATATATATATATATATATATATATTGAAATTAAACAAGCATACATTTTGTAATTATGTAATTTAATTTAATTATTGAGGTAGGTTTTGGTTTGGTTTTTGAACCCGAAATTGATGATTAACTCTGGTAAATGCTCCGTCAACCAAGAGATTCATCCCACTAATATACCTAGCATCATCACTTGCCAAGAACAGCACAGCATTAGCCACATCCTCCATCGTCAACTCCACCCCCTGCAAGTTCGCTATCTTCCCCACAAATTCACGATACCCTTGTAGTGCTTCCTCTCTCTTCTCTCCCTTGGGCAAGTGAGACAATCCCATCCCTCCCGCTATCGCGTACGGCGACACACAGTTTACCCTTATCCCATGCTCTCCCAAATCAGCCGCAGCATTTTCCATCAGTCCTAGCACTGCATGCTTCGACGCTGTGTATCCGTGCGGCCCGATCCCTCCAATCGCCGCCACCATACTACTCATATTAACTATGTTCCCGCTCTTTTGCGGCACCATCACTCGAGCTGCGTGCTTTATTCCCAGCAAAACTCCGGCGACGTTTATGTCTAACACTCTCTTGAAACTTGCTAAGTCTACGCCGCGGATGTCTGCACCGGCAATGTCTGCGATCCCGGCGTTGTTTACCATGATATCTACTGATCCAAATTTTTCCACGGTGGAATCAACCGCTGACGCCACGTCGTCCTCTTTTGTCACATCACAGTGGACAAAACAAGTGTTTGCTGCATCCAGAGATTCCACCAACTGCTTACCTAGCTTGTCGTTAACATCTGCTATGCAAGCTTTTGCGCCGTGCCGCTGGAACAGCCGCACTATGGTCTCCCCGATCCCGCTTGCTCCGCCTGTGACTAGAGCAACTTTCCCCACCAATCTGTGGAAATGAAAAATTTATAATTGAATAAACTATATCTCACAAAATTAATGAATAATGAATTGTATAATATATATATTAGCTAGCTAGCTAGCTGATTAAGTTTATCGTGTACGTACCTTCGGGCAGCGTGCGACGTTAACGATGAGACAGTGGAGTTAGACATGACTGAATAGTGAAGAGATTTTTTCTTTCGACTTTCGTCTCTGCCTCTGAAGAATGAGAATGAAGCCGGCAATCTGTTGTCATTTATAATGGCCGGCCCCCTCATGTCAGCAAAACTTTCAGTTTAGTCTATAATTTTTCTTGAAATTTCTTTATTCGACGAGTTTGAAAATGTATTTACAAAAATATTCTTAAGGTTTCTTTTTTTAATATTTTGATCCCTATTATGGTATTATTTCATTGAATTTTTATTTCAGTCATGTATTCAAATTTCTTAAATAAAAAAGAAAATAACTTTTTTTTAATAATTCTATTCTATGATTTTTTTTCTAATGCTTTCTTATTACAAATAAGAATTTTATTATAAAATAAATTAAGAAAATGTAAAGTCTAAGGTAATTTTTTTTGTCTAAAGTAAGAATTAAAATTTGAATTTGACTCAAATCTAAATTTGATTGATACATTTATTTATTTTTACCTTAAACATCTAAATATAAATATTAATTTTATTTTGATAAAAATAAAAAATCTCAAACTGATATTTTGATATATATACCATAAAAAATTTAGAATAGATATATTAAATTATTAACATATATAAATATTAAGTAATAAATTAAGACCATTATTAATACATAAAATATGTAATCCATTCAAACATTTATTTGGTTATTTAAATTTAAGTTAAAATTTTTAATTTAAATATTTTTAAAAAGTTTTCACATATAAATTTTAAAAAAACAAACAGGTCCTAATAATGCTTACAACGGAGTAAAAATAGGCGGGAGTACATAAGCTGGCAAAATATCAATCAATATCCTTTAAGACGGTTTATTAATGAAAGGACCTTCTTGATGATGCATCATACTTCAAGTGGGAGCCCTGCTTAGATAGTGACGGGTTGTTCACATGAGATGTCACGTGACTTATAATAAATTACTCACAAAAAAAGAGATAAAACGTGTGATCCATACTCGAAATAGATCTCAAAGGATAAAGAATTTGGTTATAAATACCCAATATTTTAGTATAAAATATCTAACTAAAGATAGGGCACTATTTTATGTTGGACATATTATGCCATCCAAGCCAAAAATACTCTCTCAAAAGTACTGATTTAAGTAATGAAGTGGACTAGTCGAATGTATTCTGGCGCTCTCGACTTTTTGAAATCAGGCAAGCATACTCAATTGGGATTTGAGGACAACTAAGATTAAAAGAGACGGCTAAAATTGATGACTGCCCACCTTACTGTCAGATCACCTTGTGTTTCCCTTCATTAAGAACAATGAATTTTCTTGAATTAATAATACTGATTTGATAACAATGATAACTTCTTAATATAAGTATAACATGGCATCTTAATTAGGTGGGCTTTGTGAAGTTACTTCACTATATTTCTTTTATTAAATAAACTTAACAAAATAAGAACTAAGACGACAAAGACAAGAAGAGATGTCACATTACTACATTATATTAGGGATTTTTATGACACAGAATTGAACTTTGTTGATTAAAGTGTAATTTTGCGAAAAGGTAGATATTGAAATATAATTCGCTAATGCTAAATGTCACGGGCGCGGACAAAACAAGCCCCCCGGGAGATTTCCTGGGTGGTTGAACAGAAAAGTCGTCGTGAGTTGCTACATTCAAGCATATGCGAGGTGCCTGGTAAACTTGAATGGTCGTACTTGCTTACTAAACTTTTTGTATCGCAGACTAGAAACAGATGAACATCTAGTAGTGTTGACCATTGAAGTCAACGACATCAAACCCCCGCTGTTAAATAAATTAAGGTAAAATTACAATTTTCCCCTATAAATTAACGTTTACTTAATTTTCTTCCTGTTGAATTAAAATATACAAAAACCCTCGATTGTCACTTTTTTCGTTAAAATTTTGTAAACTTACTATTTATTTTATCTATATTAATTTGAATGACCCATTTAAAGGTGGGTCGGAGTCAGATTTGGGCCAGTTTGGGTCGGATACGGATAGAAAAAAAAAAAGCTAAGACTTACAAGGTGTGAGTCAAACCCTTGCGCCCATACAAATGTGCAAAGGGTTACCACTAGGCCAACTCAAATGTTCATAAAATTATTGCCACTAGTATTATTTATACGTTTTGAACGTATGTCATACATATTATTTTCTATATATTTTTTTAAAAAGTTGTTATATTTAATTATTAATACAGAAAGACAGATTATTTAAATTAAATTAATAATTTTGAATAATTTTTTTTAAAAAACTTAAACTAATAAATTAATTTGTAACATTTAAAAATTATATATGAATTTGTAAACTCAAATGAATTTATAAAAATTATAAAAAAATAATTTTTAATATTACAGTAATATAAGTATGCATAAAATTAAACAAATAATAATTATTTAATATTAAAAACTTAAATAAGAATTTATAAATTAAATTGATTTATGAAAATTATAGAGAAAAATATATTTGTAATATTAAATTAAAAATAATTTTGTATGAGATTAAACTAACAATTTTAATAAAACAGTGAAATAAATAATTTTTAATAATTAAATATGAATTTGTTAACTATGATTTTATAAATTTATTTATTTTTATAAATTAATAGTTAAATATAACAATTTTCCCATAAATTAAATTATAGGGCATTAAAATATATATGGCGCCTTGAAACATGCGTTGTAGACACGTTTTATTAAAACATAAGTTGTTTGTCTTGTTGAGAGACAAGAAGATATCATATCTAGATTGTTATCGTTATTGATTTTGTTTGACGTCTGTGAGTAAAAGTCGCGGAATTGAGCTCATAGTTTTAGATTATTTATGTTGTCATTATCTAAAGGGTTTAGAATCAATGACTCCCGTCTGCTTTCTTCTTTCTTCCTTTCTTTTTCTACGGTGAAATTTCAAAGATTTAGAAAATTATGGGGGAATTAAGCAACTTGTAAAAGTCCGACAATAATAATAATCAAGCTTACTTTTCTAGATAGAATAAAATAGTTCATGAGTACCGAGTAAGAACTGTGTTTTCTTTATTGAACAAATTAGAACTTCCAATGGTTGCTCACAAGCAGCAGCAGCCAACATCCTCATCTACCACCACAATTAAAATAAAGGAATTAAATCCAACAGTAGATAAGATCAAAATATCACAATAATCATTTATTATTTCATTGTTCATTGGCATGGAATACAGATTACAACTCTGACTGACTGACTATAGATATATATAGCCATGATAAATTGCCACAGAAATAGCAAGGAAGGCAGCCATGGGAACTAACAATATTGTTTATCATCTAAAGACTCGCAATGAATGATTCACAGATGTGAAGCCCCCGTCAACCAAGAGATTGGTCCCGCTAATATACCTTGCTTCATCGCTTGCCAAGAAGAGCACGGCATTAGCCACATCATTAGTTGTCAACTCCACTCCCTGCAAGTTGGCATTTCTTGCAACAAAACTACGGAAACCTACCATGGCATCCTCTGTCCTCTCCTCTTCAGGTAAGTGAGCTAAAGCCAAGCCTGTTGCAACCGCATATGGAGAAATACAGTTCACACGTATCCCGTACATTCCTAGCTCAGCAGCAACATTCTTGTTGAGTCCCAATATAGCATGCTTGGATCCTGTATATGCATGTGGACCTAAACCCCCAGTGACACTTGAAACACTGCAGACAGAAATGATAGTGCCCTTATTTTCTGGGATCATGATCCGAGCAGCATGCTTCATTCCAAGGAAAACTCCCTTCACGTTTATGTCAAATACCTTCTCAAACTCTGATAAGTCCGCATTACGGATGTCAGGACAAGGTGAGCCTGAAATGCCAGCATTGTTGACCATGATATCAAGTATGCCAAATTTGTCAACTGTGAAGTCAACAGCAGAACGAACCTCATCCTCCTTAGTAACATCACAATGGAAGAAACAAGTGTCTGGGTCACCGCCGAGGGATTCACAGACCTTGCTGACCAAGGTTGTCCTGCACATCTACTATACAAACTTTTGCTCCATGTCTGTGGAATAGGCGTGCAATACTCTCCCCTATCCCAGTTGCTCCACCTGTGACCAAAGCCACTTTTCCTACTAATCTGGGGACAAAATAGTGCTCATAAACATCTTAGATATAAAGATGATGAACATAAACCAAAAATAAGTGGAAAATTCTGAGTAAGGACACCATTGTCATGCAGATTGCTTCTAGCAATAATTTCCAGTAGTTTTAAGGTTTGAGTCTATAAGCTACTAAAAAAAGGGTATGATCAATATCATAAGATATGAATCTTGTATAACCTTGCACCAACATGTAAACATCACGGCACTGATGCAATCATACAGCAACCCAAAATTTCTTTATAGAAAGGTATTACATTATCGTCAAAATGAAACAAACTTGACTGTTTTAGAACAAGGTTTGATGCTCGACTAACAGATTTAAACTGAAGAGGCATAAAGCATTCATCGTGTGGCTAGAATGTCCTCACAATTTTAAGCAAAGCAAGAGTATTGATTATCAGAATCAATCAATGAACCCAAAAGCTTAAGAACTGCACAGACGTTGACTTGCTTTTAGAGTACTAACGTAATCATAACTCTATACGGCATTCACCAAATCCCTTAATGTGTTGGTACCTACTCAATCAAGCATAGAATTACCCAGTTTGCCTATGAGATATGGTATAGGATAGACTCAGAATTCTTCTCTAAGTAGATGAAGGGAAAAAAAGCACAAAAATATGGTAGCTTTTCCTGCACCTCTTTGCATCGAAGTGTTTCAAGTGTTGAAGTCAGTCTCATCTTATTGATCTCAGCCTTTTTGTTTGTTTATCATGTTACCCCAATCATTAACTTCCACAAATGACAATAAATCCCACGCCAATTTATTACATGCAAAAAGCCACAAAGATCTTAAAAACTTGACACACCATAAACAGTATTACAAACAAATTCTATGGAATTGAGATATTCAACATATCACGGTTTAAGTTTATTACCTTCCAAATGTATATTGGAAGAGGATTCCAGCTTGATTTGAGTTCAAATCTCAACCAGAAAACAGAAAATTACTCAAAACCAAGAACAAAGCTGGAAATCCAAATATATTTTCATCCATTCGGCCAGTAAATTCAGGATACTTTAGGGGAACACCGTCAAATTAAATCTGTCTGTGAATTACTCATTTGGCCACAAAAACAACCATGAATAATAGTTGAAACAACAAATCATGATAAAAACTCGATACCCTGATTAATATAAAACTGGCCCCATTTGCTGAAATGGCTGGTTGCAATCTCCACCTAGAACTATCCAACCAGACATCTCAATCAAACTATAGTTTTACTCTCAGAATCAAACAACAAAAACGGTCGCATACCTCCCCCAAGGCCCCAGTAATTTATTTCAAACCGTGATTATGTCACAAATCCAACAAAGATGTACATACTATTTTGAAGAAAACTCGAAGCTTGATCGTCTAAAAGGGATAACCGCAAAACGAACATACATTTATGTGGAAGGGTAAAACAAAGAAACTAAACAAATCGTACATGGGAAACATATGAAGCATTAAGTTGAGAAAAAGTAACTACCTTTGAGCAGGAAGAGAGGAGTAAGTGGAGTTGGAGTTGGCCGTGGACATGATTGGAGAGCTTGCACACGACACAACTTCTTTTTCTAGTCTCGCGTCTTAAAATAGAAGTCGACTTTTTAAGTCTTTACTCTTTCCACGCTCCAGTAGAAAGGGAAAATAACCGGCGGGGAACAAGCAAGCGAGAAAAGTGCCTACAATGTCCAGATTCTATTATAATAATATCATTTGAATCCCTATATTTATATGTTTCTCAAAAATAAGGATATAATTAGTCTATTCTTATCTAATAGATTATGTACTTGTCCAAGGAATCCGAATGTTAAAAATATGCTATTACTTCAACTTTTGTAAGTTGAAGTTATTTAATTTTATTATTAGGTATTTGTGATTGGTTGGTAATCCTAAACGCACCCTGCTAGTCTACTATCCTAAAAGCACCCACCGGTGTACTGGGGCATTAGATGGTGTCTATTTAGTTTTAGAGGCTCAGCTTCCGGTAGCCCAAATAGAGACTAATTTGTAATTTTGGGCTAATAACATTAGCCCGGCCCAGGACCATTCCAACTCAAAAAAATCGAACCGCCTTCTCCCTTTGGCAAACTTACCGGTACTCTACTTTCAGTGACGAGGCTATTACGGCCTCGCTCAGAACCAGATTAAAACCCTAACTTTTGATTTTTCGCATATGCACAAACGAATTTCTTCTTCTCTTTCTTTCTTTGCTAAAATTTGATAATGCCAAAAGTTCATGGTACGGGCATCTTCGATTTTAGGCGGCACCGGGTCGCCGAGTACCCAGTGGAATTGCCGAGCCAACAGGGCGACCAACCAGGTGGAGTCAAAGCCCGGTTCGACGCTTCCAGGCTCTATAACTCTCTCCGAAATACAACGCGATAGATTGACGAAAATTCGCTTCGGAGAATTGGCTGAGAACCGAGAAGCCGTTTGATACGGAGCTGGTGAAGAAGATTTACACGACGGAGTTGACAGTTAAGGAAGGGAGAAAAACGGTGCCGTTGCATAGAGTGATGATATTGGAGGTCAGTCAGTACTTAGAGAATTATCTCTGGCCGAATTTTGATGCCGAGAGTGCGTCGTTTGAGCATGTGATGTCCATAATACTCATGGTCAATGAAAAGGTAATAATCAATGACAAATTTTAGTTTTTTTATTTGAATGTGCAGTTACAGGTAATTCTCATGTAGTTTTTTTTTATGAATTTGATCTTTCGAACAATTTGTAGTTTCGAGAGAATGTTGCTGCTTGGATATGTTTTTACGACCGAAAGGACATATTCAGGGGATTCCTCGAGAGGGTACTTCGTCTGAAGGAGGTTTGTGAAGCACATTCCACCTTTTTTACATCTTTGGAATTATTGTAATTCATGCAATATCTGAGAGGGAATTTAAGTGAAGGGAAGTCTGAAAACTATTTTGTATGAGGATAGAAATGAATGGAACAGAGAATAAGTACCTCATAACATGTGGAGAGAGTTTTGAGAAAAATTAACTAATGAAAGTAAATAAGATAAAAGTAAATTAGAATTAGCTGCAGTTTTGTATTCATGGTGGGGTGTGGTATTCAATCATAATTGTACTACATTGTGAAGCATGCTTCTTTTCTGGCAAGAATCTCCATCAATTTGCACTTTTTAAGTTGTATATGTCAAAACAGTTTGAAGTTTGTCGAACTACAAGGAGTTTAGACACACTTATTGAATTTTTTATATCTAAAATGTGGTTGCAGGGAAGAGAGTTAACTATAGCAGAGAAGACAAATTATCTAGTTTTCATGATTAATGCATTTCAGGTATGTTAACATTCAGAATATGCTTTTATTTGATATATCCTGATACTAGAAACATATACACCTAATTGTTGCTTAACTAACAATGGTTGCATGATGGGTTTGGTTTTGGTTTATTATAGGTGTATAAATATCAATGAAAATTCTTGTTTATTTTTTTATTAAAATATGTAATGAAATTACACTGGAATGAGTAAAGAAGTCAAGTGACGTTAAGTTCTTTTTGTTTGGATTTTTATTATCTTTGATTGAACTATGGTGTGTGTCAGAGTTTGGAAGATGAGATTGTGAGCGAGACTGTCCTGAGATTAGCTAGTTTGCAGTCCTGGCATAGTTTGTCCTATGGTCGTTTTCAGGTAAGATATGCTCTATGCTACTTTTCTTTCATGCTAGATGGAAATTGTCAGAGTCCAGTTTAATGCATTATTTGCTTCTTTCCTCTGTAGATGGAGCTTTGTCTTAATCCAGATCTAATCAAGAAATGGAAGAGGATGATAAAGAGAGAATCTAAGGAGGCTGTGAAAGAAGGAGAGTCATTTGACCCCTCATCGTCGATTGAAGTGAACTTCTTGAGAAATCTTATTGAAGAGTTTCTTGAGGTACTGCTTATGCTAAATTATTAGATTGGTTTCAGGTTAATTGTTTTTATTTCTGGTGCTCAAGGATTTTAAAACTAATGTTTTACCTTGTTTTGTTGTTTACTAGGTGCTTGACCACAAAGTTTTCCCACAAAATCACCTTTTCAATGACGAGGATGACGTTCAGGCTGATGGTTTTGAGCAAGTTGATGATGCTTGTGTCTTGTACTGCGAGAGGTTTATGGAATTTCTTATTGATCTATTGAGCCAACTGCCGACAAGAAGGTATTCCAACAGGAAGTCTTGGTCTTTATTCTTTTTTCTTTTGTTATTTTGCCAAATTTTCTTTGTGGGATTTTTTTTTTTGTGATCATCAATATATTGGATTTACATTGCCAAAATCAACTAGTTTGGGATTAAGGCTTAGTTGAGTTCATTTGCTTTTGAGCTTTGACTAATACTTCTTAAAATGGCTTCAACTGGTCTTGTTTGATGACCTTTGTGCCAAGATGAGCTTGACTGAGAAGAAAAATATAGTTTTCTTTTCTTATTTAGATTGCCTGAAGTTACTTTCTTAGAGTATGTTGTCAACTGGCACCTATATGTTTTCTTTGCTTGTGAAAGGTGGAAACTCTGTTGACATCTATTATCTCATGGTATGTTCTGTTATTCACTGATATTTATTTTTATTTTATTTTTATTTTTTTTACTTCCTGGTTTTGCAGATATCTCAGGCCTCTTGTGGCTGATGTAGCTGTTGTTGCTAAATGCCATTTAAGTACTCTTTATAGACATGAAAAGGGAAAACTTTTTGCACAATTGGTTGACTTGCTACAGTTTTATGAAAGTTTTGAGATTAATGATCATGTTGGCACACAATTGACAGATGATGAGGTGCTCCAATCTCATTATGACCGTTTCCAATCATTCCAGCTGCTTGCATTTAAGAAAATTCCCAAGGTTTGTGATGATTAATTATTTTTAAGCTGTAGGCTGTCTTACTTTTGAAAGGCTGCTGCTCTGTATTTTTTGACCAGTTTCTTGCTGTTATGGTTATTATTTGCAGCATCTAAAATTTTCCCTGTACGGTGTTTGTAGTTGCGGGAACTTGCTCTGGCTAACATTGGTTCAATTAACAAGCGAGCTGATCTATCAAAGAGATTGTCTGTGCTCTCTCCTCAGGAGCTGCAGGACTTGGTTTGTTGCTAAGGTTTGTAGATGGCCAATTGATATGTGCATTTCAATTTATGCTATTTGTTTTTCTAAATCTTTCACATACTTGCATTTTGATAATTTCTCCTCCAGAGACTTTTGCTGTGGGGCTGATATTAATTCATGTAAATATCAACTATATTTTCTTGTATATTTAGCCCTGATTGCGCTATGTATGATTTAAGTTTGTTCCAGAAAGTTCCAAAAATTTTAGCATCAGTTAGATGCTGTCTGATGTTTTTGTCCATCAATAATTCCTCTGTTGTTAATATCATAAAGAATTGTTTTTGAGGGCAGAAATAGTATTAACTCTACTTTTTCTCTTGGTGTGTATAAAATTGTCCTGTGTCAATGTTCTCTGCTGAAAAATTTCATCTTCATGCACAGCTCAAACTGGTGTCAAAGGAAGATCCCTGGTCAGAAAGGGTTGATTTTCTTGTTGAAGTCATGGTCTCCTTTTTTGAGAAACAACAGTCTCAAAAAGAAGCCATAAATGCTCTTCCTTTATACCCAAATGAGCAAATCATGTGGGATGAAAGCCTTGTTCCAAGCATTAATTACTCTGGGGAAGGATGCCTCGCTCTTCCAAAGCTCAATTTACAATTCTTAACTCTCCATGATTATCTCCTCAGAAATTTCAATCTTTTCCGTCTAGAATCAACATATGAGATTCGAGAGGATATTCAAGAAGCTGTACCGCATCTCCTTGCTAACATGAATAACTGAGGGAAAAATTGCTTTCCGTGGCTGGTCAAGAATGGCTGTGCCAATTAAGGAATTTAAAGTCCCTGAGGTAAAGCAGCCCAACATTGGAGAAGTTAAGCCATCATCTGTGACTGCAGAAGTTACTTTTAGCATTTCAAGTTACAAAGCACAGATAAGATCAGAATGGAATGCTCTCAAAGAGCATGATGTTTTATTTTTACTATCTATTCGCCCTGCCAGTTGAGTCTCTAAGTACAGAGGCAGATGCAAAACATAGTGTGCCAGAAAAGCTTGGCCTTCAATATGTACGAGGATGTGAGATTATTGAGGTACGTGATGAGGAGGGAACTCTCATGAATGATTTCACCGGAAGAATTAAGCGTGATGAGTGGAAGCCACCAAAAGGTGAACTGAGGACTGTAACTGTTGCTTTGGATACAGCACAGTACCACATGGATGTCACAGACATTGCGGAAAAAGGTGCAGATGATGTTTATGGCACATTCAATGTGTTGATGAGAAGGAAACCTAAGGAAAATAATTTCAAGGCAATCTTAGAATCTATAAGAGATCTCATGAATGAATATTGTATTGTACCTGACTGGTTGCACAATGTATTTCTGGGCTATGGTAACCCTTCTGCGGCACAATGGACTAATATGCCTGATCTTCTGGAAACAGTGGATTTTAAAGATACTTTCCTTGACACAGATCACTTGAAAGAGTGTTTTTCAGATTACAAGGTATGCATTACTTTTCCTTTGTTTCTGCTGATGGACACTGCTGATGTTTTTATATTTTAAGAACACCTCTGATGCAACCTGAAGATCATGTGAGTTAGAAACTTATTTTGCTTTGATTTTCAGGTTTCTTTCGTGAATCCAGATGGTACAGAAAACTTGGAACCAAGGCCTCCCTTCCGAATTAGGTTTCCCAAGACACTGAAAGGCAACAGCTATGCGCTTCCTGGGAATAAGAAATTAGCTGCTGACTCGATGAATGACGTCCATATGTTGGATGCCTCTGGCGAAAAAGATCAACTTATTGTTGAAGCATACATCCCTCCTGATCCAGGTCCTTATCCCCAAGATAAACCGAAACAGAATTCTGTTCAATTCACACCAACTCAGGTTCTCAGCAACTCTTCCTTCTCTTGCTTTTCCTTTAGTTTTATCTTAATTTATATCTTCTAATTCTTATTTGGAGTAAGTTTTATTGATTGTTTATTTAGTTAGTCTTGAAGAGGTAGAAGTCATTTTGGTACCTCACTCTGCTTTTATATGTTTTTTGGAACCAATGGTAGTTTTATTCAATGTGCACTGTATTTTGAACTGACAGAGAATTGCTAACCCACCACTTACTTTTGGAAGCTTCTACTTGTTCTGTTCTTAATAATTTGTCCATAGATTCCTTAGTTCATACCTGCACAATAGAATCTCAACCTTTTTTTATTCTTATACTTGTTCTTCTAGCATGTGTGTTTTTTTCCTAACTTAACACTTGATTTAGATGGCGGTAAATCAAAGTGTTGCCCCACTGATTGATCATGTGTTGCCTCACTGATTGTTCCTCAAGTTTTACTCTCACTAATCCCCTTTTGCAATTGATGACATTTAATCTGGATGCGTAGCTAGGTTATTTTGCAGAAGTCAATGTCATTTTCTCAATAAAGTTTCATTGTGGTTGATGAAGTTTCATGGTGTTTGGGTGTGCACACTACTTTCTTTCACATGGAGTTACATTGAAAGTTAGAATTTTTGTTGATGCTGCTTATGGTTAAATATCCCTTCCTCAGATTTCTTCACTTACTAAGATCTTATGTGGTCAAAGTTTCAAACTTTGAATAGAAAACTATGTTAGTGTTAGCATTTGTATTTCGGACACTTCTAATTTTTCCTATTGTACAGGTGGGGGCAATTATATCAGGCATTCAACCAGGCCTAACTATGGTCGTCGGTCCTCCTGGTACAGGAAAGACTGATACAGCTGTCCAAATCTTGAATGTTCTCTATCACAACTGTCCTTCTCAGAGAACTTTAATTATCACTCACTCAAATCAGGCTCTAAATGACCTTTTTGAGAAAATTATGCAGGTACTGTTGATCGACTTTTAGGACTAAACATAAAAATGACTGATTTTTAATCTTACATTTCATGCTGTGCAATTATCGGATTTCCCTCAGAATCTGAATTATGTTTTGTACAATTTACCCCTCACTCAATCACAAACTTCCTAATGCATATTTCTCTTTTCCAGAGGGATGTACCTGCTCGCTATCTTCTACGTTTAGGTCAAGGCGAACAAGAACTAGCAACTGACCTTGACTTCAGCCGTCAAGGCCGAGTCAATGCAATGCTTGTTAGAAGATTAGAATTGCTTAGTGAGGTTGAGAGGCTTGCAAGATCTCTCCAACTGCCTGAAGATGTAGGGTACACTTGTGAAACAGCTGGATATTTTTGGTTGCTTCATGTATACTCCCGGTGGGAGCAATTCCTAGCTGCTTGTGCCGATAATGAAGGCAAACCAGCCTTTGTGAGGGACCGTTTCCCCTTTAACGAGTTCTTTTCCAATACCCCTCAGCCAGTCTTTACCGGTGAGTCATTTGAGAAAGACATGCGAGCAGCTAAGGGGTGCTTTTGTCATCTTAAGACTATGTTCCAAGAGCTTGAAGAGTGCAGGGCATTTGAATTGCTCAAGTCAACTGCTGATCGAGCCAATTACCTAATGACAAAGCAGGCAAAGATTGTGGCAATGACTTGCACTCATGCAGCTCTCAAGAGGAAGGATTTTCTTCAATTAGGTTTTAAGTATGACAATCTGTTGATGGAAGAAAGTGCCCAAATTTTGGAGATTGAAACTTTTATTCCAATGTTGCTCCAGAGACAGGAGGATGGTTATGCACGCCTCAAACGATGTATACTGATTGGTGATCATCATCAACTGCCTCCGGTTGTGAAGAATATGGCTTTCCAAAAGTATAGTCATATGGATCAGAGCTTATTTACAAGGTTTGTTCGTCTGGGTATACCTTATATAGAGCTCAATGCTCAGGGTAGAGCCAGGCCTAGCATAGCCAAACTTTACAACTGGAGGTACAGAGACCTGGGAGACCTTCCCTATGTGAAGGAGGATCCAATCTTCCATAGAGCAAATGCTGGATTCTCCTATGATTATCAGTTAGTGGACGTTCCTGATTATCATGGGAGAGGCGAGAGTGCCCCTTCTCCATGGTTTTATCAAAATGAGGGAGAGGCTGAATATGTTGTTAGTGTTTATATATACATGCGACTACTTGGTTACCCTGCAAATAAAATATCCATCTTGACAACTTATAATGGCCAGAAGCTTTTGATTCGTGATGTTGTCAACAGGCGATGTGTTCCATATCCCTTTATTGGTCCTCCCAGCAAGGTCAGAGTTTCTAATGATGGTTGCTTCCACAAAATTTCTTTGACATTATCAGCCAAATCAGAAATGGCTCAAATGTTTCATGTTGTGTAATTTCTTTATAGTTTTATTAATCAGTGGCTGCCTCAAAATGTTTCATTGCCATCATTCTGCTAATTCATTCCTCAAGTTGTAGTAAATCCGTGCTTTATTATTGCATTTATACTTAACTGCTCTTATTTATGTTTGCTTTAGGTCACAACTGTTGACAAATTTCAAGGTCAACAAAATGATTTTATTTTGCTGTCTCTTGTGCGTACTCGCTTTGTGGGTCACCTTCGTGATGTTAGAAGATTGGTGGTTGCTATGTCTCGTGCTCGGCTTGGTCTGTATGTGTTTTGTCGACGTTCTCTATTTGAACAATGCTATGAGCTGCAGCCTACATTTCGCCTTCTGCTTCAGAGACCTGATAAACTTGCACTCAATTTGAATGAGAATACATTGTATACTGATCGTAATGTTGATGACATCGGCGATCCATGTCTTGTCAGTGACAAGTGAGCATATGAGTTGCATTGACCATATGGGTGTTATTGTCAATCGCTTATACCAGGTATATCTCTCTTCTTGACATGATATACATCCGGTGGTGTTATTGCATGTTTGATGCCTGATTTGGAAATTAGAAATACTGTTATTGGTTTATTTAACCTTAAATAAATAATTGTGAGCAGTGCTTGAAAAGCAACCCTTTTTTCCTTGTTTCCTGTTTGAGGTTTAGCAAAGTGCTAATGGCCTTTTGCTATTCATTGATGCTTGGCCTGAGAGGACCCTTAAGGTCAAGTGGATGGGCTATCACCCCAATCTTGAGATAGTTAATCTCAGATAGCTCCCATCAGACATTTTTGCAGGCTGGGACTTATCTTGTATGCTCACATATCACATCCACAAACCAAATTAGCCAATAGAAGTTGACTAGCTCCATCTCTTTCCGGAACTCCAGTTGGGTGTCTCTTTACCCTTGGAGCAAATATTTCTTTTTTTTTTTTTGTTTGAATAATCATCCATCATCCAGTTAGCTAAGAACCTTTGAAAATAAAGTGAGATTGTTAAAATTTGAACTAGTAGTCAGATTCATGAATTTAATTTGCTTAAGGTTCAATCTGTGAATATATTGTTCTCTTTGACAGGCACATTTGGCGAGCTATGAATATCAACAGTACATGGCTTATTCAGGATCCATGGATGCATCATCGGAGCAAATTAGCCAACCTGTGCATGACGCTATGGACACCGATATACCACCATCTGCAAATGATTCTCTTGGGGGTACATCACACGGATTCCAGTCAGAGGAAGCTGCTACTGAAAGGAATGGTCCTGCAAATGGGGAGATGCCTCTTGAGAGCCGATCAAATGGTGAAACAGAAACCAAAGTGCTTTCTGATGACCAGAATGGCACACCGCTAGAAAGTGATTTAAATGAGGCAGCAAAGGAGTAGTAGTCTAATCTAACAGTGCAGCCTATCAAGATTTTTCTTTGAAGCAATCACGGAAACCCCAGGACCTGCTCAACGGTGCCAACCAAACTTTAATTGGGGTATTTGTTGAGTATATAGTTGATGAAAAGCTCATATATATCTATTAAAAGCTATTAGAAGAAACCGAGATTCATCTTGTCTTTCATAAGAAAGATGGAAGAAGAAGCTGTTTTGATGTGCAGTTGCCAACCTGTGTAATTTTTTGATAATTAGCTGTACTACTATTAACAATGAAAGAAATTTTGTTGTAAATTGTATCAGCGCATTCCAGTAATGTGACCATTATCAGATAATTAAGCATCTTGATTGAGAATTTCGGAGAGTATGACACGGCAATCCTTTTAACCAATGGATGTCTAAAGAAAAAAAAATTGGATGGATTTGTTGTTTTACTCGCTCCTAATTCAAACTGACCGATTTTACGTCTCTTATAAATGTTTCTAGTAAAATATCTTACAAATGTGCCCTGATTTAAATACGTTTATTCCCCATTATTTTTGTCCATTTTCAAATTATAAAAATAGAAAATAGTTTTAAAGAAAACTGAGTATTTTACGTTCTTTCTTTAAAAGACTATCCTAACCCAGATGGTATAACTGCAGAATCCCAAATTAGAATCGTGTTATGCTTGTAATTTATGTTCTGGTATTATTGTACTGGCAATTAATATTTGCTGAGCAACAAAAATTTTATAAATCAAATTTAATATTATCTCTGCTCTAGTATTTTCAAAAATAACATTCTCCGGAACACTGCATAAAGAAGAAGCTCGATATCAATTTAGAGGTCATCAATCCCCAAGGAACTTCCTCTTCTTGGTCGTGTTCATGTATGGTCTGATGACCCACTCAATCTGAGCTTCACTCTGATCAACTGTTCCTAACTTTATCTGCAACACAATCAACAGAAATCAGGATCACAGACAGTTCTCAAACAAAAAGCTATGGTAGAACATTTATCTACTCCACAAGTCTTCACAAGAATAAATACCTAACAAAAAGGTCAATCAAATAAGAAAAAAAAATGAAAATAATCACTTGAATGACATGTTTTACCTGATACAGCCGCAATTCAAAACGAGGTCCGATCTCCTTCAGTTCAACTGATTTGGGACCTCCTTGTTTCTCATAGATATGATGCCTGCATGTTTACAAGACAACCAATTAATATTCACTTGACAGTACATATGCATAACGTTCACTGACTAAAGTATGGCCAAGACAAGCATCTATCGCATATGCAACAAAAGACCAACCTGAACGAAACATAGTCAGACTGATTAGCAAGAGTGATAATGCGTTTGGAATCAGGCTTTGGCACTGGAAATAGATGCTTTAGAATGTTTGCTGTCCTTTCACCTAGCTATCAACCATTTAAAACAGATTGACAAATTCAAAATATGGTCAAATGTATGCCAATATTTTCAAATTTACATGGTAACATAGGTAAGGATCGAAATTATAAATACGTAAGAATCAAATATTTCTTTCCAACGAAGTAGCAAAATTACAGGCAGGGAGAAAATCTATATAAAGGGGAATCAAATACAATCTATAATGATTCTCTTGTTGAACAACATAACCATACTTAATTCACATAGTGATGCAATGCCTATATGGCTATATCAACAAATTACAGGATCCTACTTCATTTCCAAGAATAAAATCCTTTAAAATTTAATTTCCCTATATAGTGCCTTTATTCTAGATAAGTTCAAAAACAAGAACTTGAGAAACATTAATGCAATCCTACTATAACACTCCTAGAATTGACTATTCATGAACATTATTCAAATGAACTGTTCACATCATGAAGCAAGCTAGGGTAGAAGTGGTAGCCATATGATTGTGATCTCAGTATGCATGACAAATTGGAAGTCTCTGTATGACTAGCTTTCTTGACACAGCAAATTATATCAATTGAAAATTGATTATCCAGTAAGTAATCACTCTCTCCACAAAGATAGGAATACCTTGGTTTTGAAGTTCTCAAGAATCAAATGTGGGTAAGCCTCAGGCATTGTACCAATGGCCTTTTTGTCCTTAATGTCATGTCTGGTAACCTACAAGTGACAAAAATAACTGAAATAGTCGAGCAAAGAAAATTGGCCAAAACAAAGGCTTGCAAAACATGACACTGATCATACTACTTACCACATTGAGTAATCCAAAGTACGCAGTTGGGCCAAAAGGTAGATGGCATACAATTAGCCCATCTGGCACACCACGATGTTCATGCACTAACACAACATCTGTAAAATCATGTGCACGGCAAGTTTCAATAATTTCAGATATGACCTGCAAGAAGAAAAATCTCAGAAACCATATCTTCTACTGCATTTGTTCACCAGCCCAGCTTAAAATTTGAGATGCTACTGTTATGATATAAATCATAGTTTTGGTAGCTAATGATTTTAGTCATTAAGCAATTCGTTATTAACTATGTTCTATCCCTATGCAGGATGATTGTAATACTCCCCAAAATCAAAGTGCTCATCAGAAGTTAAAGAAGGGGGAAAGACCTTTTCCTGTCAACTAAGTTAAGTGCTTAAATAAGAAAGTAGAAGGGAATAATAAATAGAATACCAACCCTGGCTACCACGATTCATTCTTTGTGCATTCGGAAAAACAAACTTCAGTTCCTGCAGGAATAGAAGCAAATGAATCACAACTGATGATCAAACAAACTTGCAAATGCATCACTAACAAAATAGACAAGAGTATAGCTGCTGAAAAACGGAGTCTAAAATAATAAAGACAGACCTTTACAAACTGTGTAAGGGGAGCACTTGGATTTCGAGATGTAGTCAGCAAGATTTTAGGATCTCTTTCCAGTTGCATTTGCATATTCGTCGTCAATGTGACTCCTTGGGACTGAGTTTGAGCAATAAGAAGAAGAGACACATTACCAGCAATGCCAATTAAGCAAATCCTTTTATTCCACTAAAAGAAATAAATAAATAAAACAACTTTCAAGAACGTCAAAATATTTCAAGTTAAACAATTATGTAAGTCAACAGTTCCCCACTTCAAACCAAAAAAACAATGCAATACTAAAAGCTTTTCTAATTTTCAAATCGCAAAAGAAAGAAAATAAGAACAACCAAAAAAAAAATACCAGCCGTATTTTCATCTTCTAAATCGATTTCTTGACGAAGCGCAGCTTCCTCATTCCTGAGCTCGGTGGGAATCGGTTTTCCCTCTGCAAAGTAAACAAAACTCGAATTCGGAATATAAACTAAATCAAGTTTTGACTTTAAATATATAGAAATTGATAAAAAAAAAAACCTTGCAAGGCTTCTTTGATTTTGCGCTTTTTCTCATAAAGCAACCGTTCTTTGCCCTCTAAGCTTTTTCTATACAAGTACTCGCGCCTCAATCGAATGTTCCGGCGCAACATCGTCACAAAAATTGGATAAAAATTTAATTTTTCTAAATAGATAGAGAGTTTTGAGGAAGTTAAAGGAAAAATTCAATTTAATAAACAAAGATTTCTGTAGAGGTTGAGGGAAATTTTCAATTTTTCTTTATAGATAGGGAGCTTTTTGGAGGTCGAACGGGTGAGAGGTTTTTAGGGTTTTTGACTCAAGACAAGCGACGACGTTTTGAACACAGTACGTTTTATTAAATGCTAAATCTCAGAATTCTAGTCCTAGTGAAATATTATATATTAGGTAGATCTAAATACCTCTTAACTATATTTTAATTGAATATTAGGATTGGAAGAGAATCTAAATCCATGCAATAAAACTGATACATCAAATCATTCTCTTTATTATTGTGTCAACTTAGAGAACATATGCTTGTGAAGCATAATTCCACAAGGATCCTTCTTTATGAACATTACATGTTAGCTGTCAAAACCAACAAGCCATTCATTAGCCAAGTAGAGAATCCAACTTTAGACTTTGATGATGTTCTAAGATGTGTGTAGAAATTGAAAATCTAGACGTGAGAATTGGTCGGCAAAAAAAATAAAAGAAAATTGAAGCAGAAGCAGGCCCTTGTGCGTATAAATTTAGGATCAGTGGAAGTTGAAGCATGTTAATTTTCTGGTTCTACAATGGCACAAGAGCACACCACTGGTGACAAAAACCAGCCTATGATTGAACATCAGCCACCTGAGGCACAAAAAACAGGTGACAGTAACTTCTTCCAGAAGGGATGATTTCTTTTTTTTTTCCTCCCCTTTAAGTTATTTCAATGAATATAGCTGCTTGAACCCAGTTATGTACTGATTAGTATTATTATTATTATTATTATTATTAATATTATAATTTAACAGGAGGGAAAAGAAAATGCTCTCTGTGTGGAAGATTTGCTGCTGCGCGCACCAAAAAGAGAGGGGATAGGAGCTTTCTAGAAGGATGGTAAATCACTATTTTATTTCCCAGCAAAACTACTTCAGTTTCTTCTCGGAGATATTGATGATCTGCCAATTTTATTCTTATGTTCATTTTTGCAGCCTCTTCGCATTGTGTTGCTGCTGGCTATGTGATGCTTGCTTTGATGTCAGTGTTGTTGTAGGATAGAAAAATCACAAGCAAGATGCCAGTACTGTGCTTCCTAGACAGTCACAAACTTGAAGCTTATTTATATATATTTATGTGTGGTCTATGTATAATTCGCCATGAGTGACCATTTGGATGTATGAGCTTTGATTATGTTAGTGATTTCGTAAAAATATTATCTGAGAGATTTAACTTCCTTCAGATTTTTCTAGATTTTATTTGAGAATGCTATTTAGGAGCATATCTGTCTGCATATATATATATATATATATACACATAAAAGAAGAAGACTTGTCAGAAGTATAGGATTTGGACTAAATGAAATTGTAAGTCTACACTATTGTGTACCTGTATATGTTTACTTTTATTGAGCTGAGCAAAAACAGGAGTCAAAAGCTAGAAAAATCTGGATCAGTTGAAGCTCCACTCAGAGATCAGGCAAAGGTTATACTTAATTAGACAGTAGACATAGAATCAAGACGAAATGAAAAGATGTAAATTAACAATTGTTTAACAGATCAAGTATATTCAAGAATAAGAAAAAATCACAATGCTGTTTACAATGTATGAATTGTTTCAAAAGTAACTTGATTGAGCTTGCAAGAGTTCAAGCTGTGCCAATAATTTTGCAACTATTGGCTTCAATCTGGAATCACCCTTCTGGGCAAGGTCGATAAGTACAACCTGGGCAGATTCTTTATACTTTACTCTGTGTTCCTCAATTCTAAATATCCTCTCCAGTATCCATAATGCTTTCTCTTGTGCTTTTACATTACCTGATTCTAAAACTTTAATAATGGGTTGAGTTCCCAAAAGTTTTGCTAAATAATTGCTTCCACTTTCCCAAGTTTCATCCTGCAAGAGAGTTGCAAGGGCACCAAGCACCGCTTCATCAGCTTCCCTCTCTTTACTTTCCAATACTTGAACCAATGGAGAGACAGCCCCTGCCTTGACTAAACAAAATGTGCTTTTGACAAAGCAGTAGCCATCATGAACTTCACAAAATGCATCTGCAGAAGGAGGAACACACAACCACCTTGACTTTTTAGACTTCCGAAGAGAGAGTGAATTCTGAGATAGCTGCGCTAGTGAAGTTGCCGCTCTTCTTTTGGCAATCACTGGCCCATTTGACAGCAACTTGACAAGCAAAGGAATCACCCCATGTTCTACTGAGACAAGTTGTAATCTCTTATCAGAGGGAATTGTAAACCGAATCAATATACCTGCAACACTCCCCAGTAAGGAATGCGTTGAGGGAGTTGAAGTTGTCAATATAGTGCTTGAACTCATTAGGGAGATCAGTATGGGCAGCAAGTTTGTCTTTTTAAGGTATTCTGTAGTTTTCTTATCACTGATGGGTATATTGCTCAATATGCCAATTGCAGCAGCTTTTTCATTCTCGGATGTTGATGATGAAATAATGTTGACTATAATGTTAAGATAAGTATCCCCTAGCTGTTCTGTTAACTCCTCGGATACATCTTCAGAGAGAGTGCAAATCAAATTCAGTGCAGCTATCCTGATCTTAGTGTTGGTTTCCATCAGGAAGGGTAGTAGAAGTTTAATTGCACTATTTTCCTTCATCTTTCTTCTAACATTTGATGCACTAGAATGAGTAGCAATGCTATTGAGGGCTTCTAAAAGGTGACACTGGATCGCTGGACTGGAAAGATTTAAAAGCGAAAGCATTTGCTGAGCCACATCTCTGTTGACAAGTATAGATTCAGACTGAGCAATTCTTGCAAGAATTGCTGATGCTGGCTCGCGAAGAGTCATTAAAACAGATGTGACAGAGAAAAGGAGCTGTAGCAGAGGTACCACAATGCCTGAACTAATCAAACGCGATATATTTTCTGTCAAGGAGGACAAACTTTGCAATGCACTTAAAGCAGATAGCTTGGCTTCTAGTTTTCCAACTTTAAACATTTTAACAAGAGGCTCAATTGCTCCATCCTCTCCAAGGGAAGCTCTACTTTGGTCTGTGAGCTCCATCCTTGAGAGCGCTGTTGCCATGAGGATCTTGCTCATGTCAGAACCTGCAAAACGTGGTATGGATAGTTTCAACAGACAATAAGACTCCTTGGCACATAGGGGCATAAAAACATCAGTCTTTTACAATCACATCATTCCCTAAATTATTCACAATACTAATCTAGAAAACTGTACGATCTAAATTATTCACAACATGAAACTAAAAAGCTGTAATATCTCTAGATTCATTCAAGTAGATCTGCATCTGAAAAGAAGGAAGCAAGAACAGAAAGTAGTGCAACTTGTAAAAGAAAACTTAAAATTACCTTCCTTCAGATAGTGCACCAATGGCTTAAAGTAGCCCGCCTCTGCCATATGAAGTGCATTCTGGGTATTGCTTGACAATACATTTAATAACTTCCCTGCATCATGTGAAGCAACTTGGTCATCCCCATTAAGCATGGCAACTAACATAACAATGCATCCCTGGATTCTGCCTAGACGCCGCCAAACTACAGGAAGATCAGAAAGATCCAGTAACAGTCCCACAGCTTCCCTTTGCTCTTCCACATCCCTTGTCAAAGATTTCACCAACGCAGATAATGACCCAACATCGGCCATCTTCTCCTGCAAACTACTATGAATCGTAAGATAGCTAACAACTAAGAACTCCCTACTTTTACATAATACAAGAAAATATCAAATTCACATATGATATACCTTGAAGTCAGCATTTTCTGATGCTAAACTTCTTAATACTTGAAGTATACTTAATCGATTGTTTGGCTTGCTTGAACCTAACTGGTTAAAAAGAATTGAAATGACTCCTTCCTCGTTCATCCATTCATTACCAACTGTTTTACCCTTAATCAGTTTTCTTAATTCCAGAAGAGCAAATGTCAATCTTTCATCATCCCCATACTTAAGTTGCAATGCGACATCATCTATTCCAAGGCTTATCCTTTCCTCCTCAATACCTTCTCTTTCCTCCACAATTTCTTGTCTTTCCTCCTCTATTTCTGTTTCTTTTCCGGATTCAAAGTCACTAACAAACCCGGATTGAGGACTTGGACATGGACTTTGGATTGAACTTGAACTTAGACTCTTTCCAAACCTTGAATTCATCAATTCCTTATGCAATGCTCCAATCTTTTCTCTGATATCCAACTTCAAATCAGTACTAGCAAAGAGAACGAGGCCTAAGGATCTCCCCATATCTTGCGTTAAATCCTCCATTTGCTTATTAAGTAATCTTGAATTGGAGTTTTTTATCAAACACTTGGCTCGAATAAACTCTTTTTCTAGGGATTCAACTGCTTTTCGAATTGGAGGTGTGTTCATGACTTTCTCATTGTCTTTTATATGATCAAAAACTGGAGTGAACTTCTCAAGAATATCGGCAAATTCGTTGAAGATTTCTATCTCATATTCCGAGTTTCTTGCAAGTGATGCTACCTCCTCACTCAAGGCTTGGAGCTCTTCCACAAGCTCCAAGAAACTTCCACTACATTTGTCTTGCATTTTGTAAAAATTGTACAGATGTTGAGAGAAAAAAGTAAACAAAAATAAATTCACGCAACAGAGAAGATTTTCAGACGCAGAGAGTATTCGGAGAAATTATTAAACAAAACAAGACTAATAGAGCAGAGAGATTAAAGAATAAGGCGTTGAAAAAACAGACAGAGCTGAGAGAGAAAGCGGGCAGAGTGAAGGAACTCAGAAAAATTAAAGATGAAAAACGGATTAACAGTAGAAACTACACAAACACATGCATAAACCAGAGAGATAGACATATATCAAGAAGAAATTCAAGCATAAAAATTGGATCTATTTCCCAGAAAATTACACCTATAATGTCTTCAAACTTAGACAAAGAAGAAAATTAAGAGATGAAGAAACGAGAAGAGACTGAACCTGAGGAAGAAATGCGAGACTGGCCCTGAGAAAGGAACTGATTGTTTGGTGTTGGAAAGGAAATACAAAGAAGAGAAACGAAAGAGTAGACCGGGATTTATATTATATTCTAATGTATGATTTTGTACGTTTATGTTTGTCTCCTTGTTTCTTCTTCTTCAACTTCAACAAGAAACAAATAAGTTAAAAGCTTAAGGTAGTTTCTGGGTCTTTATCCATATATGTAAAATGGAAGCTTGCTGTTGGAAGCAAGCGGAGGAAGGGTATCGACCGTGTTAGTGTCAGTCGGCTCTGACTTGTTGAGAAGACTCAGTCAAAAATACTTTTCTTCCGATTTACATTTTCTTTTAGTGTCAGTTGCTTTTGAATTTACAAATGTTGCAGGTGATGATTTTGACTTGTTTCCCCGTAAGTGGGAAGGCTTTTTTCTTGAAATTTACCGGAAGTAATCTGACTTCTCTCCATCTTTACCATGCAGCATGAAGTGTTTCAGTCCGTTTGACTACACTTCGATCGGATGGCGTAAAATGAACCGTGAGGCCGGACTGGGCCGGCAGAGTGTCCTCAACGACGTCGTTTTCAAATTTCGACCATTCAAGGCACTATTATTCAATAAAATCATGTTGTATGTTTTTTTTTAATTATTAATATATCAAAATTAATTATTTTTTAAAATAAATAATATCCAGGGAATCATATATTTCTTAAAAAAACAATTATGTAAAGTATTTGTATCAGAAATCATTTATACACTCGTTAGATTAAAAAAAAAAGTGATTATAATGATAAAAGAAAAATTTAATACATACTAAATTTTCACATTTCAAAGCACGTGGGCGTACATGGAACATGCAAAAGTCCAACCCAAAGTTAGCTTTGTCAATCTCAAAACATTAAATGGGATTGGGCCCATGTAGCCATTAAAGCCCATCTAAACGGAAACAAGAAAATAAAGGGATATATATATATATATATATATATATATATATTCACAAAAAGAGAGTTCTCACGATTATAATTCAAAAAATGTGGAATGTGATTATGTGAAGGATAAGATAATCATAAAAATAATAGTAACCGCAGTAAGTAATATAAAATATAGTTGCTTTTGGAAAACTAGCAGAGAAAAGATCCTTTCCTTTCCGCATTATCTTGAAATTAATTGTTTCCTTTTTCAGACGCATGTGACAGAAAACTTCCGACTTTTTAAGTAATTAAAACAGTGAAAAAGTGCATATTACTGTAATATTTAGGAAATCATGACCCTTATGAGAAAGTTTGTTTTGTTCCCTTTTTTTTTTTTTTTTCTAGTTACAAAAATTGGGACTAATTAAACCTTGATAAGGATGAAAAATTGAAGGGATGAGGATGAATTGGAATTTGCAAATAAATTTTCAACTGCATTACTGTTTATTTATACACGTGGCGAAAGAAGAAATTGGCGTTTCGACGGCGATTACACTTCTTTTTTGTTTTCTTGGTAATTTAAATTTTTAATTTAGGATTAATTTGTCGAATTTAATAGTTTTTCTTATTTGGTTTCCATTTCTTTTATTAAATGGGTTATTCCTTTATTAATTGTCAGCCTTGATAGAAATTTAAACGCGTTATATTCTCTCTCTGGCCTGGCTCAAGGAAATAAACACATAAACATGGGTGATCCACCAGAACAGCAATCTGTGCAGCCTTCGGCGGAAGATATGATTGCTTCTGTGAATGCCTTAGACGCTGCTTTGTTTCCATGCTTGCATGAAATAGAGCCCAGACCGGATACTGTGCTGGATTTACAAGCACCCTTGACAACAGCCTTTGAAGAACTGCCGGCGACGGAGCATGAACCCCCCGATGAGTATCCTCCGCCGTCTGATCATCAGAGTTTGTGACCTTTGTCTTCCTTACTCATTCTAGTAATTAATATATTTCTGTTCATTTTATGTATGGGGATATTGCAAACGTTATGTGCTCTGTTCTCTTATAATGCCAGTGCAAAATGTACCCTTTAGTGACATGACATACCCACATAACATAACCTACTGTTCAATATATTTCTTTTAAAAAAAAAAAATGTCTATAATTAAACTGAGAATATTTTTCACCGCTGCAAATATGCTCTTAATCTATTAGTTCGCTGAGAATTACACGCGATATCTGCTGCTTCCTGATGTATATATTTACTAAAATCTTTCTACAATTTGATGAGTAATTAAACAACATCGATCAGCTGAAGGAAACACAAAATTACAAGGATTAAATCAAATGATTATATTTTAGTTTTAATGAAACTCGGAGTAGTAGTAGGGACTTTGATAATTCATATAATGTAAGCGCAAATTAAAATACGTTTTCCGTCAATATTCTTGCTGAAGAGGTGGTATTTTCATTTCGCTGTTGGTTCAGCTGATGTGGAGAAGCATGTTAGAGATTTCATGGAGGCTGCCAAAAAACTTCAGCGATATTTCCTCTCTCTTCAACGCGAGAACAAGCCAACAAAGGCTGAAACACTCGGAAAGGTAATCCTGATCAAAGACATAATAATTAATGTTGGCTTAATTTGTTACTGATCATAATCTTTAATCGGTTTTTCAAGGAGATTGCTGTCATGGAAGAAGAGTTGAAGATGAAAGAAGAGCTAATACAGAAGCAAGAGAAAAGAATCCAAGACTGGAAGGAGGAGTTGAGAAGCCGATTGGACAAACACAATTCTGAATTAGAGAGGGTGTAATTGACATTTCCATTGGTGTTCTGTAATTGCAATAGTATTCTCGTTACAGTGCTAACTGTTTATAAACTTTAAACGTCTCTCAATTTCAATCCGGATATGGGATAACTATGAGCAAAAGCAGGACAAAATAATAAAACCTTCAAACAAACTAAACATGTGTGATGCAAATCAAACGTTGCATGCAAAGGGCAAGCAAGCCTGCCACGTACAACCAAATATGCAGGTGGCAGTTTCTACATTTCTCTCTCCCTCCCGCGCTTTCGTTTTGCTGCAGTCTTAACTTTTTCTCGACCCATCTCTCGACGTGTGTCTGAGTGAAAATGAACCCTCAAAGCCTTCTCGCTTCTGCAGTAATCAACATAGGCTTGGCGTTCGTACTCCTCTCACTCTTTTCCATTCTCAAGAAACAGCGCTCAAATGCCTACATATACTACGCTCGTCGTCTCTCAGTACAGCAAAACATTCCTTTTGATCACTCGCTCACTCTGTCGAGAATTCTCCCTTCGGTTTCTTGGATCCCCCGTGCTTTTCGTGTTGCTGAGGATGAAATCCTCCAAACCAGTGGTTTGGACGCGCTCATCGTCATCAGACTCTTTAAATTTGGGTCAGTACTCAGTAATTTATATATTATCGTTTTCCTACGTGCTGTATAAATTTCAGAACCTTACTGATGATCAATTGTCATAAACATGTTTGATTTATGCGATAAGGAAACCCAGAAAGTTATTCTTTAATTCCAAGAATGCTTTGATCTGTAGTATTTTCAGCTAATTCCTGTTTATATCACACAACTGTCCTCACCCCATAAAAATGATTCCTTTCTCTTACTTGAACTCTGTACATTTAATCAATTCCTTTTAGTATCATAAATCATGAAAACCTGCAGTATTAGAATTTGTGTGCACCATATTGCTTGCTGATCTGTGCAGGGCTTGCATTTTCTCTGAATTGACATGGTATTGTTGTAAAATGTTGAATGGAATGAAATAGCATATTGACAGTAGAGAGTTTTATACTTTTTTTTTTCAGTATCAATTTCTTTGTGGTTTGCTCTCTCGTTGGATTGTTGATACTTATTCCAATTAATTACTATTGTGAGGATGGGCCACCACCCCCTACGCGCTACCATTCCATGGATTCTTTTACAATATCTAACATTGGTAATGGTTCCAACAGGTCAGAAAATTTCCTTTTATCAAGTTTAAATTTGCTCACAGAGATTATTAATAAGTTTGAAATATCTAATGAATTCCATTTTCATTTTCCCTCTGTTTCATGTACTAACATTCACTGACCTTGAGTTCGAAAACCTTACCATTTAATCTGCTAAAGAATTTCCTTTTTAACCTTTTTTTTTTCATAGGCTTTGGGTGCATTTTACATGCTTGTGGATTATATCTTTCTATGGATTATACTTGTTGTACAAGGTGAGTTTAGTGCAGCGATAATTTTTGTGTTCAATAAGAATTTTCCTTTGAGAAGCACTTATGGCTTGGTATTGGTGCTATGCACAGATAGGTTCAAGTTGGAACAATGGATTATTTTGACTCATGTTTCTTCTTGAACTTTGGCATTCAGTATAAGTTGACTTAAGAGGTGACTTCATCAATCCTCTCATCTCCAGGAATACAATGATATTTTGATTAAAAGGATCCAACGACTACGAAACATTAGGCAGAGGCCTGATCAGTTTAGTGTTGTCGTTCGGCAAATTCCCTTCTGCGATGAACATGGGGCTCGTGGGTGTTCCGTTGATCATTTTTTTTCTAAGCACCATCCATACAGTTACCATTCATATCAAATGTTATATGATAGAAAGAGTCTTGAAGGCTTGTTGGTAAGGCTTTTAAACAATTCAGAATCGGGTTCTCCTTGCAATTCTGCTACTTTTGCGGCATGCATTATGACCATTTTGCAAAAATCATCTGCAGCTGAGATTCGCTAAACATTTAACGATGTGTATGCCTGGATGCTAGTTCTACAATTTTCGTCACCATAACACTCACAGCTATTCAAGGAACTGGCAGATTTTTTGTGAATTTGTTTGCAATGAAGAAAATTCAACTTTTTTTTTTACCACAATTTGTTTTGAAATGGGTATTTTGGCTTGGATTACCAAGAAATTGATTCTTCATTCTCTGAAAACATAAGTGACATGTACCATCTTTTAATATCATGTCCTGCATAAAGTAGCTTCCATTTCATTTTTGTTTCATTTTCAACAGAGACCCTCTTATAAATATTATTACATGTAGAACAAGGCAAGATATATTACAAGGGCCATAGAAGATTTGAGAGAGAGGCCAACTATCAAGAAGCATGACAGAGAGCCTTCACTGTTGGATGCTTCACAAAAAGATATAGCAAAAATAAACCTGTATGAAGAAAAGCTTCAAGAAGTGCATCATAAGATCCATCAATTACAGAGTGAAAATATGCTCAAAGATATGGTAATCTCTTGATATCATATTTGCAGAAACGGTGTTATGACATGGAAATGGAAGACAGCTTTTTTAGCCTTTTCTTTTCTGTTAAATGTGTGAATGTAACATCTTACTTGCATATGATTGGCTGTGATTTCATCTGCTTTGATAGATCCAGTACCTGCTCTTCATAATTTCATGTGCACATTCTTCCCTGAAGATGCTGCAACAAGATTTAGAGAATGTTGCGGAAACATTATAGCAACAATGTGGTGCAAGTAATGTCCAAAATATCTGGACGTGATAATAAGCTGATTCAGAAGCTGAGAATCAGGAGAATTCTATTTCACCCTTCAAAGATATAACTTGTTTTTTCCCCTTTGCGATTGGGCTGCATCCTCTTTCTGTCTCTTGAACTCATTGTTTGAGCTAAACATGTATACCTTTGAGCTATATCATGACTATGATATTGATATCTTTGGAGAAAACTCCTGTCTTCGTGCATATATGTTCATAAATGCAGATTAATATGCTTATTTTTCTTTCTTTTTTGTAGGAGTTGCCAGTTGCATTCGTTACATTCAAGTCACGCTGGGGTGCTGCACTGGCTGCCCAGTCTCAGCAGCATTCACATCCACTTCAATGGATCACTGAAAGGGCTCCTGAACCAAGGGATGTATACTGGAGAAATCTGACAACTCCATATCAAATATTGCCATTTTACAAAATTGGAGTTGTTTTTGCGGCATCACTTCTTACAATTTTCTTCACTGCACCAGTCACAGCCGTTCAAGGAATAGCCAGATTTGAGAAGCTAAAAAAATGGTTCCCTCCTGCCATGGCTATACAGTTGATGTAAGTAATCTTGTTTCTCTGCATCCCCTTTAAATCAATTAGTAAATTGTGGGAATTTTCTTGTGTGCTGGTCCTAAAACCTCACCAGTGTAAAAACCCAGAACACAATCTGTTAATTTTTTTTCAAATATTAACTGCCCAACAGACCAGGTTTAAGCTCTGTTGTGACGGGTTATCTTCCAAGCGTCATACTCAATGCATTTATATACATTGTTCCATTTGCAATGCTCGGCATAGCTACAATTGGTGGCTCCATATCTAAGAGCAAAGTAGAGATCAAAGCCTGCAACATGGTTTTCTACTTTCTTGTCGGAAATGTATTCTTTTTGAGCTTGATATCAGGATCATTACTGGATGAAATTGGAGAATCTTTTACTCATCCCAAGGACATCCCTAGTCATTTGGCCCGTGCAGTTTCCGCTCAAGTAAGCCCGGTTTGCCTTTTATCATATCAATATTTTTATGCAATATTTACTACTCTTACAGGTTTGGCTAAAAACTTCGTGTTCTCCAGGCAGATTTTTTTATGACATACATCTTGTCAGATGGACTCTCAGGATTCTCTTTGGAAGCTCTTCAGGCTGGCATGCTATTATTAGACTTCATAAAATCACATACATGCGGCAGGGCAAAGGAGAATCCTTATCTTTATTCACTGCCTTACTTTAGAGTCATCCCTTCGGTTTCCCTGTCAATTCTCATCGGTACAGTATATGCAGTCGTGGCCCCATTGCTGCTTCCATTTCTTGTTGGCTACTTCTACCTTGGCTATGTTGTGTACATCAACCAGGTTAAACTTAAACTTGTCAACTTTCTCACATTAACCTGGTACACATAAATATCTTTCAATCTGATTTTATGTAAATATTTTGCAGATTCAAGATGTATACGAAACAACGTATGAAACATGTGGACAGTACTGGCCATATGTTCATCATTACATATTTGTGGGACTGATTCTCATGCAAATAACCATGATCGGCCTTTTCGGACTGAAATCAAAGCCGGCAGCTTCCATTGCCACAATTCCTCTCTTACTCCTCACAATAACGTTCAACGAGTACTGCAAAATCCGTTTTCTTCCCACATTTCTCCGTTTTTCCATCCAGGTATATAACATTTTATTTGATATCCATCTTATCACTTTCTACTTTTTCACTTTGTTTGTTAATGGTCTTGTTTTTGATTTCACAACACATGAAATTTCATGAGCCGCAGAATGCCGTCGAGAATGATGAACTTGACGAGAAGAGCGGGCATCTGGAAGTAAATTACAGAAATGCAGGACATGCTTACTGCCAGCCCTCTCTGCGGGCTATCAATTTGATGGCTTCCGATTCAAACTTAACACACCCGTCCTGCGCGAGCTCTTGAACATTTGTGTTTTGTAAAGAAAATTTTAGGGGAATTAAAGCTCTCTGTGATATTATTCAAGTTGCTTTTCAATAATAAATTTGTAATATAATATACACACTCTCCTCTTTACAATGATACCGTTATATTATTACTTTTATATGTTTACAAGAACAAACAGAAATTCGCGGAAATAAAAAATATAAATTATATAAAATATGTGCCATTAACGTACTTTTGTCTCGTTAATTTATAATAAAAAAATTAAATATAAATTAAACCCAGTCATATTAAGCCGGTTGAATGAAACGTTTTATGTTTTAAAATAAAAATTATATTGGAACTAATTAAATTAAACCGTTCACTCTTTCAAAGAAATTTAACAATATTAATATTTACTAGTACATCATTTATTAGTATTTAACAATATTATGTAATCTTTAATATATGCATTATTATTCAAAGAAAAAAAATAGTGAAATATCAAAGTGGTAAGGTAGTAAGCGTTGCACTTTTTTCCTCCAAGTTAAAAGATTCTAAGAAGTTTTTCATATAACAATAGTAGAACAGAAAAAGGAGGACCTAGAGTAATATTTTGTGTGTGCTTTTAGAAAGGAATGTAAAGGAGAAATAAGACAATAATTAAAAATGAAGTAAAATAAATTAGTAATAATGAGAATTTAATTAATTCATTATTTATAATTAATAAGCTCCTTTAGTTTACCCCTACCAAACAATCAATTTATACTTGATTAAATTTTACTTTGACTGTCATATTTTTCTAGCTAAATTTTGTTGAAAATTCCGGTATTTTTTTAATAAGAGTTAGAAATTTATTTGTTATAAATTTAAAAAAATAAAAAACTATGTCTTTTGGTGAAAAATAAGGAAAGTTTAGTGATCCGAATGTTATTATCCAAAAAAAAAGAGGGAGTAAAAAACCCTCCTTGCTCGGTGCGCCCGCAAACAAGCTCTGTTCTTTCACCTTCTAGGAGCTCCATCACTAATATCGAGCAGAACTTCAGATTATTGAGTTAAAATGTTTCAATCTTTCTTATTATTTTGCCTCCTTTGAAGCTGCGTTCTGCTGTATATTTTCTTATTCTTTTGGTGAGACTATATTTGATTTCTCTGATTTTGCAGGTCAAACACCTGCTTGTAAGATTCTCACACTCCCTTTGGTTGAAATATTTTCTTCTTTTTTCATCTTCATGAAGTTTGTAAGTTTCCCTCTTTATCTCTCAACTAGAAATATCGATGCATTGATACATATACGCAAGTAAACCTATGTTACGGAGTGATGTTCCGTTTTTGGGATTAATAATTTGCATATTTTCTTCTAATTTATGCAGACGTGTTTGAGCAAAGGTGGGGGTTCCAACTTCCCACCATGTTACATTCTCGATTTTGGCGGGTTTCGGGTTTTATTCGACTGCCCGATTGACTTTTCAGCTCTTACAATCTTCTCTCCTGTTCCAACCGATTTTGATGATATTATAAATGAAGAAACTTCTGATTGCGCTGCCCATAAGTCTTCGGATGCAGAAACAGTTGCTCAAAAGAGGCGGAAACTTGAAAAACCCCTTGATGTAAATGATTTAATATGTGCAGAACCATGGTACAAAACTGTGAATAACTTGCACTTGTGGAATGTTTCTTTTATTGATATTGTATTAATATCAAGCCCAGTGGGCATGCTTGGGTTGCCCTTTCTTACTCAAATCAAGGGCTTTTCTGCAAAGGTAATCAAAGATGTTAGAATGACATTTAATTCCAGTTTATTGGATTTAGCTTAGACTGCAAAATTTGTTTTGGTTTCCTGAGTTTGGTTTCAACTGTGATCAGATGTATGTAACCGAAGCAGCTGCGAGGATTGGCCAGCTTATGATGGAGGATCTTGTTTCAATGCATATGGAATATAGACAGTTCTATGGACTTGAGGAGTCAACTGCCCCTGAGTGGATGAAGTGGGAAGAGCTTGAGCTCCTTCCATCTGCATTAAGGAATATCGCTTTGGGTAAAGATGGGGCAGAGATTGGAGGTTGGATGCCGTTGTACAGGTGATTGATGCTTCATTTAAACTTTGAAATTGTTTCATGGTTCAATGTCTTTGTGTTGAACTGATATTTGATACCATGTATGTTTGTGGAAACTGCTATCATGAATGGTTTGTTGTGCAAGTTGTATCAAATTGCATTTTTATGTTCATTTGCTGGTTTATAACTTACTGATGCCAAATTTGGACATCTGAGGATATAATGGAGGGTTCTTCTCAGTGCAGCTCATGTGAAGGATTGCATGTCAAAGGTTCAAACGCTTAAATATGCGGAAGAAACTTGCTACAATGGGACGTTGATCATAAAGGCAATCAGCTCTGGTTTAGAAATAGGTGCCTGTAATTGGATAATAAATAGTCCAAAAGGAAATATATCTTATATTTCAGGCTCCATTTTTTTTTCTGGTCATGCAATGGATTTTAATTATCATGCACTTCAAGGGTGTGATCTAATATTGTATTCAGATTTCTCTTCTCTGGACTCGACAGAAGATATTGATCAGTCAAGTCTCAGGTAATCTTGAACTCCATGTAAAATTGTGTCTGTACGGAGGTTTCCAGTTTGGAAGCTGACGTGAAAAGTGGAATTTTGAATCTCATTTTGAAAGTTCTTCTCAATTTTCACAAATCTTTTAGAATTTAATGGTTTGATTGAAAATTATGACTTTGTAAACAACATGTAGTAATGAGAGCAGCAATTGGGAAGAACTGAGCAAATCCTTGAGTAATTGTGAAGAGAGTTCAAAAGAAATGGAGAAACTAGATTTTATATGCTCCTGTGCTATAGATTCTGTTAAAGCTGGTGGTTCGGTTCTTATTCCTGTTAATCGAGTTGGAGTCATTTTACAGCTATTGGAGCAGATTGTAATGTTCCTGGAATCTTCAAGCCTGAAGGTTTGTAATCACTTTTTTTTTTATTATTATTCTATATGCTTTCATATGCACAGGTGTATTTTTAGTTGTAATGTTCTATTTATATGGATAGAAAGGCAAATAGAATGGATGGATCGGCCTCTGTGGTGATATGTGGCCAAAGTGATCTACGACAACAAATCTCTTATAGGTTTTTCACTTAAAAAGGATTTTTTAGCATCCCCTTTACATTGCTCTATGCCTAATTCGAATGCATAAGTAGACTGCATGCATATGACATTTATTTGTGTCACTGGTCACATTGTGCAGCTGCCAATTGTTTAATTAAGTATCAGATAATCTGTTTGAGCATGTTAACTACTAACTCTAATAGCAAAATAGAATGTTAAATTTCACTCCATGTTATTTGATCGTCCCATAGGCAAAATAGAGATGTATGGCTACACATTTAAAACCCTCATCTGACCAATTGCTGCTCATGCTACCTAACTTACAACCATATTTGAATTCACAATGCAGATTCCAATATACATCGTCTCTTCTATAGCTGAAGAATTATTGGCATATACTAATGTGATACCAGAATGGCTATGCAAGCAGCGGCTTGAGAAGGTACATCAATTCATAAGCTTATTGGTGCAAAATTCTTTGAACTTATAGTCAATCTATAGTGGCAAATGTAGACATTGTTTTTCTTTTGATGTGACAGCTTTTTTCTGGTGAACCACTGTTTGCTCATATCGATCTCATAAAAGAGAAGAAGATTCATGTATTTCCTGCAGTCCATTCACCTAAGTTGATGTAAGATATGAACTTATCTTTGTGTTAGAATATTTCTGAAAATTGTTGCAATGTGTGCTAAACTCATAGTTAGAACATGCTCTAATGTCAACATCTACTAATCATTAGTGTATGTGGACATTGATTAGGCATTATTTTGGAAGAAATTCAAAACACAATCTGTGTGGTAATCATGTAATATGCATTTACCCTAAAACTGACATTATTTGCATAGAATAAATTGGCAGGAACCATGCATCGTATTTTCTCCTCACTGGAGTTTGCGTCTTGGTCCCACTGTTCATTTGCTTCGACGTTGGCGTGGGGACCATAATTCTCTACTTGTTCTGGAGGTGCTATTTTGTTCCATGGTCCACTTTGCTTTGGAATTGTGCATTTCTGTTTGTTCGTTTTTCTCAAACTATGGTGCTAGTAACTGTTTTGGGAACATTTCATTGGATGACATAATGCATGCGGCACTTGCAGAATGAAGTGGATGCTGATTTAGCCCTCTTGCCTTTTACACCAATGTCAATGAAGGTTCTTCAATGCTCCTTCCTCTCTGGAATAAAGTACAGTTTACTAATCTCTTTGCGCTTTCTTTTTTTTCCTTTTTCATATCTTGGTTTTTCACTTGTCAAATTACATGATTTTCTTTCCTTTTCTTATTCTCTGTCTTTTCTGGTCCTTAGTTTTTGCTTTTGTTTTTCTTTGGATTTTATGAAGAAAACACCTGTTTTTCAGTTTCCAGTCATTTAATATATGAAGGAAAAAGAAAACTCGATACTCTTTCTATCTACAAACAAGTAAACTCAGTCTTCATTTCATGCTATTTTACTTTAACCTTATCTCTTTTTTGTAGACCACAGAAAATTGAACCTTTATTAAAGATACTTCAACCAAAGTTAGTTCTGGTATCAAATCTGACTTGTTTATTCATTTACTTTCTATTTTCATTCACTGAAAGCTATGCATGATCTCATATATGTAACTAACAAGTTCTGTCCGTTTCTTTTTTTTTTTTCTCAAAACAGTTTCCCGAGGATTTGCGCAGTCATGTCAGATTTTCAAATATAAATTCATCCTCAGTTTCTTACTATACTGAAAATGAAACAATACACTTACCGAGGTTGAAGGAAAGTTCAGAATTAGAGATTAGTTCTGACTTGGCTTCCCAGTTCCGGTGGAGAATTTTGAAACAGAAAAACATGAATATCACGAGACTAAAAGGAGAGCTCTTAATAAATCATGGCAAACATCAGTTACTCTCTGGAAATGATCAAGCAGATCCGTCAGAGAATAAACCATTGCTACATTGGGGTTCACCAGATCCAGAAAATCTTTTGGCTGAGTTATCCAAGATGGGTATTAATGGATTTGTAGAGCGCAGCATGACAGATGCTGGATCTGAAGAGGCTTTCACTGTACATGTCCAAAATCCCGAAAAGGCTCTAATTGAAGTCAGAACAGAAGGTACCATCATAAGTGCCCCTGATGAAAATTTAGCCTCCCGCATTTTTGAAGCTATAGAAAACATTTTGGAAGGCATCTAAGGTTGGTGATTCTCATATTTATGTGTATTATATTTGTTTGAAGAATTTAAACAGATTTTATCTCACATGTTTCAGAAACTTATAGAAGCTTATTAGTCAAACATTTTAGGAGTTTATGAAAGATGTGTACCCCTGTTTTTCTTTTCCATATTGTAGTAAACCAAAGTTCTATTACAGATTCAGGGCATGTTCGATACTGTTCCTCTTTTAATGTAAACACATTAGTTATAAGTGTTTGGGAAAAGTGAATGGCCGTTAGAGCATTAACTTATATTTGAGACTCAGTGATTTCATATTACAGCAACTGTGGCTGCAAAGGTGAATGGACAGGAAAATGTTTTATATTAACAAACAAACCGACAGACCATCAGAACACACATTCACATCAACAATCAATATAAAACCATAAGTAGGGAGTTCAAGTCTGAAGTTGTGAACATGCAGCAATAAACTCTTTACAACTATTATTCAAAGAGGTCAATGTAAGAGGCCAGTGTATTAACGAATATGGGTAAAGAGCAGAATGAATCAGAACTTTGATCCAGTCAAGGTAAGCAAGAAGTCTTGATAATCTCCAGAAGTGTCTCCAATGACATCACTGTCAAGGGTGTCTTTGTATATGAGAGGGTACACCTGTTTGATTTTCTTCATGTCGACTTCAGCTCGGCATACGATTGCTCTGTTTAGTGCTGCCTCATCTGTTCCCAGTCCAACAATTGAAGTTCTGATAACCTGCATGGAATGCAAGCCAAGAGAAGAAGCAGCAGTTCATTCCAATTTTTTATAGAAAATTTTCAGTAATAATATTTGACTACTACAGAGAAAATTAAATCACCTCCGCAAAATGTCTCTCTGGGGAATCTATGCACAAGATGACCATTTTCAATAGATTTACCATATCACCTTTCCCGCAGCTCTTAATATCCTGTCACAGAGAAGACAAGATATATCCAAAACCAAAACTAGCAGCTGAAGGGAGCAAAAATAAAAAAACAGAAAAGAACTATTCACAACTAACTGAAGTAGCCGAACCTTCTCAATATGATTTCCATATTTTTCTTCATAGCATTCAAAAGTAGCTCTAAGCTGATAGAAATTCCTAGTTGCCAGTATATGTACAACCTGATCATGATCCAATTGCTTTGCTTTGATAGCTTCATGTAACCGAGTTGCCTCTGAATTGGCTACACCCATATCCACCACTTCCTTATCATACCTGAAGGAACTCACCAACGCCAGCAGAAGCTGCCCAAAACCGACATTGGACATTGGGAATATGGAATCAATTCAAGGCTCAAACAAGAATTTCATGCACTTTGAGTTCATTGAAAACTAGATACGAGACAAGTCCATTTTGCTGCTGAGTGCTAGTATCTTGTGTTTTTGAACGAGTTTGCATTACCTTTCTGTGGGGCAAAGGAACTGCGGACGCGATGTCTTCTTCAAGTGAGCATTCGAAGAGAGAACAATAGGTCTTCCTCACTTCCGCCAGATGGTAAGGAGATGATGCACATGCTATTTCAACAATCACTTGTAGGCTTTTGGTTCCTGACTTCTTCTTTAACGCCTCCTTCGCCAGTTTTGCATCCCTTTCTGGAGGATCTTGTGTCCACAAAACCACTGCATCCTGTTTCTCATCAAAAGCTTTTGATTATGACAACATTAACAGATGTTTTACATGAATTGAGGACATTGTCCTGCTTCATGTAGCCATTTTTCAGAAGGATCAATGATTTAGTCCTGGAAAGTTCGAATTATATGAAAATACTCAGAAATACCCTTGAAATATGTACAACAAATATTAGATTAAAGAGGATTTCAGTATATTTCTAGTAATCTTGAATTTTGTGAGATGCCCAGAAATTACGTGTTAGAAATGTTACAAAATTAAAAAAATTAAAATGAAAGAAACAAATTTTATTTCTTGATTCAATCTTGTATATATGATATGCTTATATAGGCTTAGAAAAGGGAAAGGAGGAAAATAAAATAAGCTAAAGAAACAACGCAGTAATGCAATACAACCATCAGGGCTAACATGCCTAATAATCATTTTGTCTAACAAGAAAAATGAAAAATTACAATCTTACCTAAGAAATAAAATGTTAAATAAGTGGGGTTTATATATTTGATAATAAGAACATCTTATATATATATATATATATATATATATATATATATACATATTAAAGCAAAGAGAAAAACAAAAAAAAAACATACTCTAAAACCACCAGAGATTTCAGATTTGATATGATGAATGAGACTTTCTTTGTAAAGTTGCTGGTAAGTCTCTTTGATTTTCTGCCTCTGGCTTGCATTTCTGCGCCCTAATACCCACGTTATTGCCTTCTCATCCGTACCAATTCCTGCAGCCACTCATTCCAATAAAATCAGAAAACAAACAAGATCAAACAATTCACAGAAACGCAGAGATCAGAATGTATCATTTTTCATCCTCTCTGATGGTAGTTAAGGGAAAGACATTGAATCCAGAAAGGAAAATGAGAAAAGAGAAAGCAAGAGACCATCGAAAGCTTGTTTCAGTCTCTCAGCATCTTGTTTTGGGGGAGGAACAACTTCTGGTACTCTTATTGTAGACATGTATTGTCTCTGAGGATCTTCTGGAAAGGAGTTACAGCAAGAAACCCGATAAAAGAATGAGATTTTGAGTGTTTGATTCAAGGTTTTCTGATGTTCTGCTTCAGTTTCTTTAATTTGCTGTGCCCGTTTCTGCTGATTTCCCTCCTGATGTGAAGCTTGGATTCAGCAACCGAAATTTATTTTCTGAGTCATCCAAGACGGATATTAATGGATTTGTAGAACGAGTCATGACAGATGCTGAATCAGAAAAGTCTTTCACTGTACATGTCCGAAATCCCAAAAAAAGCTCTAATCGAAGTCGGAACAGGAGGTACTGTTCTAAGTGCCGCTGATGAACATCTAGCCTCCCGCATTTTCGAAGCTACAGAAAACATTCTGGAAAGCATCTAAGGTTGGCGATTTGCTTAAGAAACATATATACTCTGTTTTTCTTTTTGATATTGAAGTAAACTAGAGTCCTATTATAGATTTAGGGCATGTTTGGTATGTTGTTCTTCTACTTAATTTTGAAAAAACATTAAGTATTTGGTAAAAGGTGACTTCTACTTGAGAGTATTGTTTTCTGACTTACATTTAACATTTAGTGATTCCAGCTTATAGTAGTTGTATTTTCAAGGTCATAGCTTCTCAATCATAAACATACTCGTACTTCTTTTGTGAGGCAAATGGACATAAAAATATTTTGCATTAACAAAAAATCAAACTAACAATCAAACACCAACTCACATCAACAATCAATATGGAACCATAAGCAGAGAGTTCAAGTCTGTGAAGTCGTGAACAAGCAGCAACACACTCATACAACTATTATTCCAAGAGGGCATGTAAGAGGCCATGTATTATCCAATATGCGTAATGAGCAGAATGTTCAGAGTTTTGATCCAGTCAAGGTAAGTAAGAAGTCTTGATAATCTCCAGAAGTGTCTCCAATCACATCACTGTCGAGAGTGTCTTTGTACATGAGAGGGTAAATCTCTTTGATTTTCTTCATATCAACTTCAGCTCGACATACGATGGCCCTGTTTAGTGATGCCTCATCTGTTCCCAGTCCAAGAATTGAAGTTCTGATAACCTGATCAGAATGCAAACCAGAAAAAGTTCATTCCAATTTTTTATAGAAGATTTTCAATAAGAATATTGACTACAGAGGAAACTAAATCACCTCTGCAAAGTGTCTCTCTGGGGCGTCTATGCACAAGATGACTATTTTGAATAGATTTACCATGTCACCTTTCCCGCAACTTTTAATGTCCTGTCGAAGAAAAGAAATATCCAAAACTAGCTGCTGAAGGGAGCAAAAGTAAAAGACAGAAAAGAATTATTCACAATTAAATGAAGAAGCCGAACCTTCTCAATATGATTTCCATATTTTTCTTCATAGCATCCAAAAGTAGCTCTAAGCTGATAGAAGTTCCTAGTTGCAAGTATATGTACAACCTGATCCTGATCTAATTTCTTTGCTTTGATAGCTTCGTGTAACTGAGTTGCCTCTGAGTTGGCTACGGCCATATTCACCACTTGTTTATCATACCTGAAGGAGCTCACCAAAGCCAGCAGAAGCTGCACAAAACCAACGAAACCAACATTGGGAACATGGAATCAATTCAAGTCTCAAACAAGAACTTCAAGCATGGTGAGTTCGTTCAATCTAGACATGAGACAAGTCCATTTTGATGCTGAGTGCTAGTATCTTGTGTTTTTGAACAAGTTTTCGTTACCTTTCTCTGGGGCAAAGGAACAGACGCAATGTCTTCTTCAAGTGAGCATTCGAAGAGAGAACAATAGGTCTTCCTCACTTCCGCCAGATGGTAAGGAGATGATGCACATGCTATTTCAACAAGCACTTGTAGGTGTTTAATACTTGACTTCTTCTTTAAGGCCTCCTTCGCCATTTTTGCATCCCTTTCTGGAGGATCTTGTGTCCACAAAACCACCACGTCCTGTTCCACATTAAAATCGTTTACAGCATTAACAGATGGATTGTCTGATTGAGGACGTTGTCCTGCTGCATGTAGCTATTTTGTCAGAAAATCAATGATTTATGAATTATATGAAAATACTCAGAAATACCCACGTAAATATACACAGCAAATATTAGATTAAAGAGGATTTCAGTACTTTTATATGCAATGAGAATATCTTATTTATTTATCATTAAATCAAAGAGGAAAAAAAAAAGCATACCCTAAAATCACCAGAGATTTCCGATTTAATACGATCAATGAGATTCTCTTTGTAAAGTTGCTGGTAAGTCTCTTTGATTTTCTGCCTCTGGCCTGCATTTCTACGTCCTAATACCCACGTTATCGCCTTCTCATCCGTTCCAAGTCCTACACCAGCTCATTCCAATAACATCAGAAAACAAACAAGATCAAAAAATTCACAGAAACTCGTAGATCAAAATATATCATTTTGCATCATCTCTGATGATAGAGAAAATAATAAGAGAAGAGTAAGGAAGAGACCATCGAAAGCTTGTTTGAGTCTCTCAGCGTCTTGTTTCGGGGAAGGAACAACGTCTGGCACTCTTATTGTAGACATTATTTTCTCTTGAGGATTTTCTGGGAGAAATTATAGCAAAGCAAGAAACCCGACAGAAAAAAAATGAGAGTTTTGAGTTAAGTGAAATTCTAAGTGTCGTTTGATGTCGTGCTGCAGTTTCTTTACTTTGCTGTGTCTGTTTCTGCAGATTTCCCTCCTGATGCAAAGCTTGGATTGAGCAACCGAAATCTATTTTCTGATTGGACATTATTACCCCTCTCAGGAATGAATAACTTCCCTCAGAAGCGCTTCCAATCTTCGGGGAGTCATTGGAGTTATTTTGAAAGCGTTCCTTAACTTTTTGCGTATTTTCAAAATGTCCCACAACTTTGCAAAAATAGTTGCATTGACCCTCAAATTCACCATTTTATATTAAATTTTTAAATTTTAACTCGCAAGTTTCAATTTTTTAACTACCATACTTGGGTCAGGACTTGAAAAATACAAAAGACGTGAGCAAAAAGCTTGATAATGAGGCTTTAGGTAGAGGAGTATGGAGAAAGAGGAAAACGCCAAGTGTTCTTTCCATCTATCCCCACCAATCCATATTTATTATAATGTTATGTCCTGTTCAAAATAGATGACATTGAAGATACAGTAATTTAAAATAATGGAAAAATCCTAGCTGTATGCTGGACTCTTGTTAATAATTAATTATGTATTATGAATGTCTCTGACTCTCTAACTACTAAAGAAATTGGATAAGACTCGTCTAAGGGCAGAATTCTTTTTAGTTTATCCCATGTGATTCAAGTGACACATTTTAAAAGAGAGAAAAGATATTAATATGATACGAATTCATTCATCGTGGAAGCAAAAGGTTGCCCAAAAAGTGAGTGAGAAATGTGCAACACCAACACCTACTTTTTAACAACAAAACGAAAAGTGAAGGAAATGGGCATCACACGTTAAGCCTACTTTCATCTTTCTTTCTTTTCTTTTCTTTTTTTCATGATTTGAGATATTTAAATTTTAATGCATAATCTCTTTATAATTGCACAGTTGGAAAGTCTATCGATATTATGTAGCTTTGATAAAAGATAGTTAATAATAATAGTAATATATACAACATTAATGCATTAATATATACAACATAAAATAATCTTTTTGGAACCAATTTTAATTGTGAATCTAGTCGATCATTGATCTAATCTTTATTAATTATCATAATTTTTTTGTTCTATCAGTTCAAATGTGACTTTATGAGCAGAGAGTTAGCTCCATGAATTATGTTTGATGATTTAAAATACACACGCATGCCTCACATTTTCGGATCTCTCTGACCATATGATTTAGGTAGAAATCAATCATGCCTGCTTAGCTGTCGAATTTTATTTATTATGCAATATGTTCTTCTTGACTTTGGCTTTATAGAAAGTAACAGCAGTCAACATCACTAGATAATTGCCATAGCATATATAATAATTAACTTATAATCATTTATTATAAATGCTTTGGAATTTCAACCAACCCATTAAAAATAACCGCCACATTTTCCACGACAATATTATTAATAAAACCTATCTATAACTCTATAAGACTTCCACAATTAATATTTAGGGAGATAAATTTGATCTAAGTCGATGTGTCTAAACCATAAACATTAAAATAAATATGTAACAATATTTTATGGGCACTGAGCTAAGAACTATTTCATTTTCTTACTTGTAGATAAAGCTGGTAAACTTTGATAATGACATGATAATATGAACATATATAATTCTATATTCTGATCCGCAGTTGAAAGGGCAATGTGTATGAAATAAAAGTAACAAGGGTTAGAATAATATATTACACAAAAAGGGGGTGAATGACAAATATGCCAAACTATTTGGACTAAACTGAAAAACAGCGCTCAAAAATGATGAATAGTTAGTAAATAAAAACAAATATCATGGCATAAATTCTTCACCATGTGCTTTTTTTTTGTCTTTTTTCACTTCCAGCGTTATCCTTTAATTGGCTAGTCCTTGTTCATTAATGCATTCATATATACAATTTTTGTTTTCCAATAAATGCATTCATATTCTTAACTACCAGAAACAGATAAGGAAAATTAATGAACTACATTTTCTTTTACGTTGTAGTTTTAATGATCATAATTTTTTTTTAAGTTTCAGAGTTAACAAACAGTTCACACTTGAAAGCCACATGAAATTTTCCTTCTGCAAATGACCAAAACAACCTTTCAGGTTCATATAAATATGGCACGGAAATGAATAATGTGTGTCAGTCTTCATTCATTGCAATAATCCAAATACTTGAATTAAACGCATAGAAATTTATTCGATAATGTCTCTCTCTGATGGCTTGGAAGCTCTCGACAGGGCATTCTCAGGTTCTTTTCTATGATTTTCCTCTAGATAAATTTCTTTCTTTCACTTGTATTCATCTGAAAATTCGGGCAGAACCTTCAAACCCTTATATAAATTCCCATTTTTGGCATAAATCAGAGATCCAAAAGAGGAAACGAAATGTTGTGCCCAGTTTGAATATAGCATGTGTCCGAATTTTGCATGTTGGCAAGTCATTAACTGAAAGCTGGTTTATTAATTTTGTGATGGGAAATAATTTACTGTTGTTTCTGATTTCTGTTATTCAATCAGGGCATGGAATTGATGAGAAGTCAATAATTTCAATACTGGGAAATTCACATGCTGATCAGAGGCAATCCTTTAGGAAGAGAAGTGATTTCTTTGTAGATGATGAACGTCGTTTTGAGAAATGGGATGATCATCATGTCAAAATTCTCAAGCATGAATTCATGCGTTTCAAGGTACATATTCTTTCAAGTTTTCAGCTCATTTTGTTAATTAATGGAGATTTGTGTTCTATGATGAAGAATAAATGCTGTTCTAATATGAGGGGAATCTATGTTTTCCTAAAATTTGACAGTATCAAACAGCTTTGTTGTTTACAATCTTGCTTTCTTCAAATTACGAATGGGATTTATAAATATTGGTGGTTCCTTTTATGGTTGTCAGAATGCTGTTGTGATGTCTGCTATGCATCCTTGGGAAAGAGATGCTCGTTTGGTAAAGGAAGCCTTGCAAAAGGGGTCAGAATCCTATAATATGATAGTAGAGATTGCGTGTACCAGATCATCGAATGAGCTGCTGGGAGCGAGGAAGGCCTACCATTCTCTCTTTGACCAATCGATTGAGGAAGATGTCGCATCCCACATCAACGGCAAGGAGAAGAAGGTTGCATAGAATCACTTAGGGTTTCTGCATCTCATATGTCATTAGGTGACATTTTTGCTGATTGAATGTTTGCTCTGTGGACAGCTCTTGGTAGCGCTTGTGAGTGCCTATAGGTATGAGGGCCCGAAGGTGAAGGAAGACCATGCAAAATCAGAGGCCAAGACACTTGCTGCTGCGGTCAAGAATGCAGCAAAGCAGAATCCCCTAGAGAACGATGAGGTAATAAGGATATTATCAACAAGGAGCAAGCCTCATCTCAAGTCAGTATATAAGTACTACAAGGATATTTCTGGCGTTCACTTTGATGAGGTATTTGAATCAATGCATCTTAAACAAAAATAGTCTTATAGTGTTTATTGTTCTGTTTTATCAGAGCCCCTGCAAATGTTGTTCCAATTATATGTTCTAGTTTAGCTGTTGAAAGTAAATGCATTAGTGAAGCAAACAGCTTTCGCTTAACCCTGGTCTCACCCTTGGTGTAGGAACTTGATGTAGACTTAATCTTGCAAGCAGCTGTGGAATGCTTATGTACCCCTCACACATATTTCACCAAGGTAAGATTATTCATCATTAGACTGGGGTTTTATTTCCTATTGATGGTTTATTGTATGTTTGATCATTTGTCTGTTCTTGCTTGCTTTTCAGGTATTGGACGCAGCATTGAAACATGATGCCCATAAGCATACCAAAAAAGCACTCACCCGAGTAGTTGTGGCCCGCGCTGATACAGACATTAAGGAGATCACTGCAGAGTACCAGAAAATATATGGGGTTCCCCTGACTCAGAAAATTGAAGAAACAGTCAACGGCAGCTATAAGGAATTCCTGCTTACTTTAATAGCAAAATGAAACTGATGCAAAATGACATTATTGAGATTTGGATTTCTCAAATTTGTTGAAATTGTTGGAATTTGGGTTAAAGAGTTGTGTTGCTTTCTTGATCATTTTCTGCCGTATGTCATGTTTTCATCAGATGGGTGTACATAACACCTGCTATAGGAAAGGTTGTTCCTTGTATAAGAGTTGTGATACTATAACGCGAACCTCAATAAACCAGATGTTTCCATTTGTTAGCTCCAGTTTTTCTGTGTTCTGAATATAATGCTACTGAATTTAAGTTTTCAGGTCCTGTTTTCAATATGAATGCCGATTTGTAATTTTCAGAATAAAAGAACAGCAATGAACATAACTTTCCCGAAACAAAGTTCTATACAAGATAGATACCCATCCGGAAAAACGGCGCTATTAGCTTCCAATTCAACTTAAAAATATACAATGCTTATTTGTTGAGGTTCCGGAAACAGAGAATCCTTAAAAGGAACTGTCAAAATTAATTTTCCTCCTGTACGTTATTTCTAGTCTTTTGCATGGAGAAGATCCTCGTAGACATTTTTCAATGCTTATTCTAGCTAGAAAGTATCGATTTTTGAGTTGGGACTTACATTAAAGCTCATGTTGGCTTTCAAATGGAAATTATCAGTACTAGTACTATTTACTATATATATTTAGGGTGCCCCAGCCATCTCCGTTGTGAATTCTGAGAACTATTAGTTCTGAAGCCATTCTCATTTTGACAAGTATGGTATATTCAAATTTAAACTCTTAACCAGTAAATACGTATTGATCATTGGTTGTAAATAAAAATAAAATCCAGTAATGAAATAGGTGTTAACCATATGTGGGTAAAATATATACGTTCAAAACATCTTTCGAAGTCCAGATAAGCTCATATCAAGAGAACATCATTTAAGGTCAGTATCACTTTTAAAAATTTACGGCATTTAGTTTCATTTTTTGTTTATTTTACAAGTCAGTTTAATCTGATTTATAAAGTTTTGCAGCATCGAAAACTTTTTAGTCGACATAGAATAAGTTTAGGCTCAATAAGAACTCCATTTCTCTCACTTTCTTTTTAGGTAAAAGATGGAATTTTGTTTCCCACGATGATTTTGGCTATGTTTGATATTGTTAATCACAACAATTACAGCACCAATTTTCAGAGAATCACCCATTTTTATACTTATATTTGACATAAAATAATTTGCTATAACTTTAAAACTACATCCCCCAATTCCAATCTCAAAACATATTATTAAGAGGGACAGAACAGTGATACAAACTTTAGACGATGTTGAGTACCGTTCATTCAAGTAATACAAACTAAAAATGCTTAATGATATTGATAATAGACACACTCACGTTGAACAACAAAACAGAGAATCTAAAAAGCAGACAGACTGAAAACAGAAACACAGAGCAAATCAAACCACCGTTATTTCTTGACTCAATGACGCAAGCTAAAAACAAATGGCCATATATAAGAAAAATTTTAATCTTCGTTCCCAAGCAGAGTCAAAAGGAAGGCTTTGTAATCCCCAGAAGTTTCCTTGGCAACAGCTTGATCCAGAGACACACTGTTTCTCTTGTAATAGATCTCCTTGATCTCCTTCAAATCCTTCTCTGCCCTGGTAACGATCACTCGCGTCAGTGCATCCTCATCAGTCCCAACCTTTTTGACTGCGTTCCGGACAACCTTAATCATACAGAAAAAGAAAGTGTGAGAAGATCCGGGATTAGTTGTTAAAATGATCATATTCAATTTCCTGAAAATACTGTACCTTTTCATAGTATTTGTTGGAGTCATTGATGCACCGAATAGCTGTGCGTAGTGCAGCTGAAAAACCATTCCCTTTATCACCTTCGCCTAGCAACTTCTGCGAAAACAACCACAAAAAATAATTGATATGATGGAGAATTTACGAGTTATAAAAAATTTCGACATAATCGAATGTCTGTGTACCTTAGTGATGGAAGTGCTATGCTCATCTCTGTACCGATTGAAAGTTGCCAACAGCTGCGCTTTACTCCTTGTACTTAGAATCCTGATAACTTCTTCATGATTAAGTACCTTATCTTTGATGGCATCATGAAGAATTTCAGCTTCCGTTTTCGCCAATCTTGCATTTATCTCATCACCATTATACCTAAATGCGCTCACCAACGCAACCAAAAGCTGAAAAACAGAAAAATAAAAATTTAAAAGAAGGGTTGGGTTAATAATGAGAAATCAGATGAATATATCAGAACGGGATGAAAAATCTGTGAAATTGTACATGCCTTGCGGATATCGCCAGTGGTATGAGCGGCCACGTCTTCTTCCAGGGAACGCTTGTAGCGAAGCTGGTAAGCCCGCCTGACGGCCAAGAGCTCTTCCGGGGAATGAATGCATGCAATTTCGATGATCACATGGTAATCAGGGCTTACTTTCTTCAACGCAACATGAGCTAACACAGCATCGCGATCCGTTGGTTCCAATATCCATCGATACACGGCTCTCTGCGTTCAGATAATTAACAGAATAAATTAGATAAAAAGTGAACGCGTCAAAGTAGAAAAATACAAATGCAAGAAAAAGAATTAAACCTCGAAGTCACCGCTGAGTTCAGACTCAAGACGGTTGACGAGATCTTCCTGGTAGATATTCTGATAAGCCAGCCTGATTTGCTGCCTTTGTGCTGCAGTTCTGTGTCCCAGGATCAAAATTAAAGCCTTCTCGTCAGTTCCCCATCCTACAATGAAACAAAACCGATTGAATCATCACAGTTCAAAAGGAAAAACAGAATGCACATCCGATCAATTAGATTAGTGTGATAACCTTTACAGGCTTTGTGGACAGCTTCAGCATCTTCAACGGGAGAATGTTGGGCAGGGGCAATAAGGGTAGCCATAGTTGAATTTCTGCAGAATGTACGAAACGAGAAATTTTGCCAAGTATACTTCAGGTTCACTATCAGCACTTATTATTTATAACGCTCAGGAGTTTTCAACACTTGCATTATTTTGAATTTAATATTAAACCAATTTAGGAATGAACGCCAACTCACGTCTATTGTGCAGCTTTTTGGGCCGTTGGACGTTACTTTTTTTGTGGGGAAAAAGACTTATACATCCCTAAAACTTTAGCTTATTAAATTAATTATTCTTAACAATCTCAAAAATATTTAAGATTTTAATTTATTAAAAATAATAATTAACAATTAGTTAAAAAATTAAGCTCTTAATTAAAATAAATATAATAATAATGTATTATCTTGTAACATAGATAATTAAATATTTATTAACATATTATAACTAAAATATAAATTTATTTATTTTATAATATATTAATAATTTAATATTAATTACGTATTCAAAATAAATATAAATATTAATTTATAAAATATAATATTTATAATTATATTAAATTATTATTATCAATATTTTAATAAAAATATAGTCATTATTTTTAATAAATTAAAATTTTAATAAATATTTTTAAAATTATTGAAATTAATTATTTTAATAAATCAATTTTAAAGATTTGTGAGTCTTTTATTTTAAGGACAGAATCACAAATAAATAATTAAATAGTTAAAATATTTAAAAAAATAAAATTATTCAATTTATATTAAAAATATTTAATAAATTAAGCAGACAGTGAATAATTTTGTGAAATTGTAGAAGTGACTATATATATATAAAAAATCAAATTATTAATATTATAATAAAAATTTTGAAAAAGTTGTGGGACCTGGTTAGGACCACTCGAAACCCTGCCGAAGCTTCGCGGCTGCTTTATCCTATCTGTGAATTCAACAAATTTCAGAAAAAATTTAAAAAAAAAAAAAAAATGATCCACTGTTTTGATTTCTTACTGCCTTGGAATGCTGAAGTGGAAGCCTTTAAACTTGTTTTCTGGCAACAAATTGAAAGTGTAGTAGTTCGTGTTAGGTGATGGCGTTTATCGATAACATGTTGCCAAATGTAAGAAGATATGTAGGATTCTCTGTACTAGCTGCTACTGCTACAGCTACTTTAGTTGGCCTGTCTTCTCTTTCCTCTTTTTTGTTTTAAAAGAATTAATTTTAAAATAAATTTATACATTATTACTTTAGCTTATTGTAGTACTTCATTGCTCAGCATTCTAATTTTCTATTAAGATTTTTAAGATTTCATTACGAACAATAATTTGTTTTTTAATAATTTCTCGTGCTGTTGAAATTTATGTTCACACTTACAATTTCATCACTCCTTTGTCTTCTTTTTTTATTTATTTTAATTTAAAATGTTTGGAATATTTTGGGAACACTAATTTGTTTCTTAATAATTTCCTCGTACCGGTGATTTCATGTTCACACTTTCATCACTCTTTTGTCCTTTTTTTCCTGCACTTTAATTTAAAATGTTTGGAATATTTTGAGAAACCAATTTGTTTTCAATAATTTTTATTAATGTAAAAAGCATACAACTCTATAAGATTTTGCCTATTAAATTAATCAATTTCAAAAATATTTATTAAAATTTTAACTTATTAATAAATAACAATTATACCTCTCTCAATAATAATTATTTAAAAATAAATATCAGACATTCAAAATTTAATAAATATAATATTTATCTAAAATATATCAATAAAATAAACAATTTTTTCTTATATTTTAATAATTTAATTATATATAAAATCATAAATACAGTATTATATTTTTTTTATAAATTACTATATTTTTTATTCATTTATTTTTAAATAAATAATTAATGTTAAATTATTAATATATTATAAAAAAATATATTTATATTATTATTTAATTATTAATATATTATAAAATAATAATTAGCAATATTATTATTATTACATTTATTTTAAGTTAAGAATTCAAAAATAATTTTCTTAATTAACTACTATTAAATTAGTGTATAATTATTATTTTTTAGTAAATTGAAACTTTAATAAATATTTTTAAAATTATTAGACTAAACGTAAGGACTTATTTTCTTTTCGATATCACTAAAATTCATTTTAAAAAAATAATACGCTTCTATTTTCAATTAATAAAGGGTATGCACTGTATATGTTCACATATTATTATTTTTATAATATTATAAAAATAACTCAAAATCCTCTTTGCACTTCAAGCTTAAAAAAAAAATTTGAATCTGAACCATTAAACGCCTACTAAATTTAATAATATATATATAAACCGATTATCTACTGTCGATGTATTTTACTTCTATAAATCCTCCTATCTGAAGTCCGAACCCATTATTGTAAGTAAAGCCCAATTCTTTTTTTTTTTTTTTTGGTTTTGGTATCTAAAAAAAAAAGAGGATAAAGCCCAATTGATATCTGGAAGGACCCAAATTCTTTTCTTGGAATCTCTTCTTCTATAATTACTAAAAAAACTCGGGGAAGGTTGCTTAGCTTAGTGTTCATTCTCCCAAATCATAATAGCAAATCATTTATTAATTGATTTGGTTGATCTTCTCCACCATGAAAAGTACATGTTATTAGCATAAAGCATTAAAGTTAGGAGGTTTGAACCAAAACTAAGCCAACAAATATAATAGAATCTTTCTCTTTATGTTAATAAAATCATATCCAAATTAAATCAAATCAACATCCATATACGTAATTAAAGGAAAGTCTAACACATGTAACATGTATTAAAAGCTTTAGATAAAGGTGCCATTGCCAACCCGACTGATCACAATAATTATTCCACTATTATAAAACTTTTGAAAAGTTATTACCACTAGTCTGCGATATAAATTTGTATTTGGAATTGAAATGAAATAAATTTCAAGTTCCAGCGCAGAAAACTGTTTACATAGTTGAGTTTGCATTGACGATGAGAGTGAAGTGGTTTATCGATAGACCTTGAAACATTTTACCAACGGGACTCCATGGCCCAATGGATAAGGCGCTGGTCTACGGAACCAGAGATTCTGGGTTCGATCCCCAGTGGAGTCGAGTCGTTGTGTTACGTTTTTCAAAATGTGAGGTTATTGCAATTATTTTTAATTGTGAGATAATGTTGGGGGTCTTAATATTATTATCCCTTTTGTGAATGATTCCAAGTGTGAACCACCTTCATGCGAAAACGCTAAAGTTGACAACCATCGAGAAAGAAAACAAATCCTGCGAAAAAATAATAAAATTCACGACAAGACTTAAAGGTCATCGTGGAATGCGAAATGGAAGGAGGAGAAGACAGAAAATAACCAAATTCATTGTTTCGATTATTTCCATCAAATTAAATATGTTAAAAGCAAGAGAAAGAAAAATGTGGGAACACCGACTCGAAGTTTAGTTTCAACGCTCCAATTCAAATGGAGCTCAAATAGCAAGAAACCAACCAAAAAGATTTCCATGTTAATTGCAATAAAATGTGTTACTCGTGTGCTTTTCGCATGCCTACAAGTAGAAAAAAAAACGAAGAAGAAATAAAGTCAATATCTTAGTTTTTAAGGATGAGAATGACCCATAAGCTTCATGAAAAATAAATTGAATGGGGCATATAAATCGGGTATACTGCTATAAATAACCTTATCTTTCCAGGTGAGAAGAAGCTGATTATTCCCTATTCCCAGAGGATGCACATTCACATTGTCGAGACAAGTTCTACATATGTCATGTATGGATAATAACGTTTAAGTCCCTACATTCTTATACCTATTCAAATAAAAATATTCTTTATTCTTTAATGCTATGTAACGTACTTTTTCATTGTCTTTGTTAAGTACTACATTATGAGAAGAATTTGATTATTTCAACTAAGGTAGGATATGTTACTATTAACAAGCGTGCAAATTGTCGTTATAAGTAAAGTAAATATATATATACGAGAACTAGGGGATTTGAATGTTATTATCCCAGATATTTCAATATAGGTAGAAGACAATAAAACAAAGGGAATTAAATAATAATTTCTGTGTCTGAATAATGTGTTCAGAGCTTTTAAAATAGTTGTTGTTGTTGTTGTCCACAAAGCGTAGAGCAGATGTAAACAATAACCCCTGTAGCCAAATGCACAAATGCTGTAGTGGTCCTATCGAAACCAGTCCACCCACCATTAGCCATTTACTTTTCACACCCCCACAACATATCGTTGTCGACTCAATTTACTACAAATTTTATTTATTTATTTATTTATTTTTAAAAAAAGTCTTCGGATTATATCTATGCTCAATATTCCTATACGCAATAAAACTACCAGTCATACTGCAGTATTTTACTTCACAGCAGATTATTTATGATTATTATTGAATTTAATCTAAGAATTGGTAAGAAAATATATGCTTAGAGTTTCATTCACCCCTTATATTTTAAATAAATAAATAAATAAAAAATCCTAGAACTACTCATTGTATGATACAATAATTTTATTTAAAATTTTCTTTAATTGTTTTTGTTATAACATTGTTCCGATGAAAAGCTCACTCACGTTTATATAAAAAGTTCTATTTAACTTCGATTTTTTTTCTTTTAGAAATTAAAAGTATACTTTTAGGTAATGTCGCATTGGTACATTTATAAACTCAGGAGGTCCCTAATTTGTAATGCCATGTTTATTATGAAACAAAAATAAATAAATAAATAAAAATAGTCATATTCAAGAATAATTAAAGCAGTAAAGGGGATAGAATTAAAGATGTAACCAATACCTGTGAAACTGATATTTGAACAGATTCGATTAGGTATTTTTGGTCTATTTATAATTGGGTTTTCATTATAATTATAACCAGGCGCCCAAAACTATGGTTACAGTAAACCAGATTCCTCGTTTAGTTGATTGTGACGGAACACTGCTACTAGTGAGACAGTGAGGACTTCTTAAGTTAGTGAACCAACCTAGTTTTAGTGACCCTTTATCCTCACCAGTTCAAACCACTTTCTATCATCTAGTACGTTCCAAATCCACATTTTACTAATTTTGTGAATTTGAAATGTCAAACAATAAATTTTATACCAATACGAAACGTTAAATAATATGATAGAAATGATTTAGTGCACGAAATTATTCAGCATTACATATATATACATATATATAGTAGATGACACTATAACGTAATGTTATATGCTATATTATATTTAGTATTTTCTAAATTAAATAATATTATTACCCGTTTTTAATGTGTATCTTCAAATTTTCATCATTAATGATAGGAAACTTGCCCTAAAATTAAATTTTATTGTAATTTTGTATCTAATATAATACTACCAAGCTCGAATATTCAAATTGTTTCGTAAATAATATAACATTCTTAGATTTTTCATTTGAAGTAAAATGAAAACTCTCATAATGTTTTCAAAATTATTAAATATATATTATTAAGTTAATGTACGTATAAGAATAAAGAAAATGTTAGACAATTATTCAAAAAAAATTACGTAGGTAACTCTTATTTATAAAAAATAATATTTAAAAATATTTGTCACGCGACCTGAGGCCTTTACAAATTGTGCCACCCCGCCCACAAGAAAGGCATCGTTGCCTAATACAGCGGCACGTGTTTTTTCGTCCAAGCACGAGTGATGCAATTATGTGATTGAGCACTGACCAACGCGCCTTTGAAATGTCACACGTGTGAAGAATTTGTCCTCGTACTAAGATCACATTGGTTGGTGACTTACAGCACGGGTGATCTTATCAGCTCTTTCCTTTATCTGATCATGCCTGTTAATAACAAGACAAAATCTCATCCCCGTATCAGAAACAACTTTCCGTTTCCAAGGACAAACGCCGTCTATGTTGACCAATCAGTATACGCAACGTGAAACGTTATTATTAACTCCGTCAAAATTATCCGTCAACGAGTTTGATTAAATTCCCGTTTGCCGCTGAAGCAGTAGACAGGCACAGTAAGCGGGCACAATAATTTCTCTCCTGTTAAAAAAATAAAAATAATTCGATAATAAAAAAATATATTAAATTGTGTGACTGTAAGAGAAAGAGAGAGAGAGAGCTGACTGTACGAATAGTAAGTAAATGGCAGCAGAGATTAGTGGAGAGATGGTAACAGAGAAGGCAGAGAAAATTGACGCAGACGATGAAACCAAATCGATCCAAAAAGTTTTTGCGCTTCTTGTTCGTCAATCGAGGAGAAATACTGCTCTTGCTTCCCGTTTCAGTTACAGAGTCGCACCGTGTTTTGAGTCTTCAAGCCAGGATTAGCTTTAGCTTTTCAGGAATATTAATTTAATATTTCTTTGTTTATTAAGGTTATTTAAGTTTTTAGGACAAAGTGTTTGCCGGACGGATACGACGGCGAGTATGGAGAAAGTCGATAGCAGCGGAGATGCCCTGTATAAGGAGTTGTGGCACGCGTGTGCGGGCCCACTGGTGACGGTGCCTCGGCAAGGCGATGTCGTCTTTTACTTTCCTCAGGGACATATCGAGCAGGTTCAGGCGTCGATGAATCAAGCGTCTGATCAACAAATGCCTGCTTATGATCTTCCGGAGAAAATCCTCTGTCGTGTTGTGAATGTTCAATTGAAGGTAATTTCCATCTTCAACTTTTATCTTTAAGAAAATTTGATTCTTCCAACTAGGGTATCTAAAGTTGCAGCCTTTGTTTTTCTGCAGGCCGAACCCGACACCGATGAAGTGTTTGCTCAAATGACTTTGCTTCCGTTATCTAAAGTATTTTCCTTTTTAAGATTTGTTAAATGTTTAAAATGAAATGAATCAATTTATTAGAAGATGAATGGATGTGTGGAATGACAGGAAGACGAGGAATCGGTGGAGAAGAAGGCAGCAGGGCCACTGCCGCCTCGTCCTCGAGTGTATTCCTTCTGTAAGACATTAACTGCATCTGATACTAGCACTCATGGTGGGTTCTCAGTGTTGAGACGGCATGCTGAGGAATGCCTACCTGCTCTGGTATTGCTTCTTTATCTGTGATTTCTACTATTTGTTAATTTCTTGCATGAACCCATCCATTGAGCGTTCAGGAGAACTGGTGTTTGCCTCTATTTTGCAGGACATGTCCAAGCAGCCTCCAACTCAGGAATTGGTAACCAAGGACTTGCATGGAAATGAGTGGCGTTTTCGCCATATTTTTCGAGGTAATTATTTTTCCTTGTTTTGTTATTTCTAACTGTTTGAAAATAGATGGAACGATTTTTAATGCTGTATGGTTTCTCACATATTTTGGTGTTGACATAATGAATTGAGCAAGTTCAGACATGGCTTATGAATTGAGAAACCCTCAGAAGCTAGAATATTTCATGAACACTTGCAGTTTATTGGAAGTATGATAATTGGAATACGATGGAGTTGTATTTCTTCATGACAAGACATAGTATTGATTTGCAAAATAGAACTGAGGTTCGTGTATGTTGTAGATCAACAAGAATTGTCCAGTATCTTTTACAGGTGGCAGGATGGTCTCCTGGAAAGTGATTGAGAGGTCTCAGACTTTAATCTGCAGTGACTTTTGGTTACTATATCCGATATCAGTAGCATTGCTCCTCACCAGGCTAATTTTGTTATTTTATTTAACTTTTTGTGTAAGATGCTTGTTAACTGACATGCTGGCAATGTATGAATTCTAAATGCCAGGACAACCAAGGAGGCATCTGCTTCAAAGTGGTTGGAGTCTTTTCGTCAGCTCCAAGAAGCTTGTTGCAGGAGATGCTTTTATTTTCCTCAGGTTTGCTTTGATCTTGAATTTCAATGTATTGCAAAGGTTATCTGTGTAATGGTTGTTCTAACACTGCTACAATCAGAATAAGTTACCTGTCATTGGGTACTTTTGATTGCACAATGGGTCAATCATGTCTGATCTGTTCTTAGATTGTTATTTCCAGGGGTGAAACAGGGGAACTTCGTGTTGGGGTAAGACGTGCTATGAGGCAGCCAACTACTATTTCATCTTCTGTCATATCCAGCCACAGCATGCATATAGGTGTTCTTGCAACTGCGTGGCATGCTGTTGCAACGGGCACCATGTTCTCTGTTTATTACAAACCGAGGACCAGTCCTGCCGAGTTTATGGTTCCGTATGACAAATATATGGAGTCCATCAAGAATGACTATACCATAGGCATGAGATTCAAAATGAGGTTTGAAGGGGAAGAGGCTCCGGAACAGAGGTCTGTTTTTTCTTGAATCTTGCTTCATTTGTTTGGAGTTGACAAAAAAAGGGAGAAAGCAGTACATTTATTCACTGATCTATATCCTTTCTTTAATTGAGTTAGATACTCGGGCACTGTGATTGGAGTTGAAGATGTTGATCCCATAAAGTGGCCTGGTTCAAGATGGAGATGCCTTAAGGTGGCTATCCAGTAGCATTGTTATTTTGGCATTGACAGTTGTTACATCATCAGCTAAGAGCCACTTATATTTTCTTCAGGTGCGGTGGGATGAAACTTCTTCTCATCATCGTCCAGATAAGGTATCCCCTTGGGAAATAGAGCATTCTGTAGCTCCTGCTGTGGATGCCCTTCCTGCTTGCCGATTGAAAAGGCCCCGTCCCAACATGATTGCATCAACCATTTCCTCTGTTCCCCCAAAGGAAGGTATATGTTGACTTGCATTAAATGATTTAAAATTCTATGTTCTGCTATTCTAGCTTGTGGTCTGTCAACAAGGGCTGAACATATTCCCAAATCTAACTAGGTTCCTCAAAAGTCACTGTAGATCATTCTCCAGATTTTGAAAGTTCAAGAGTTTTGAGAGGCATATTTTCTGGAAATAATGATTTGGACAGTGTTAAAAATCCTGCTGCCCAAATGCCATCACAAGGTAAGGATAACATTAAATACTTTTTCTGTATGAGCAGATTTGGTCTAGAAGAGGGGTTTTTAAGTTAATGCATGGAATGAATTTTTTGAATCCACTATCAGGTCCTTGGAGCTCTGACGAATCTTGCAAATTTTCTCGAACACTTCTCGAGCAGAATCCTGATTATGTTGACCAAGTGCAGGAGTGTGATTCACATCAGGAGAGCATGTTTAAATTTTTTCCACAATCTATGATGCATTTGCACAACCCTTCTTTCAACATGGTTGAGTCGGGCATGGAGCTTCATCGAGCAGAGGATAAAGAAATGCTATGCCAGAATTCTGTAAATAATAGATTTGGCACACTCGGAGGGTATGTTAGACTTCATCCTCTTGAATTTGACAAGCAGCCAGGAAAGTTATTGCATTTATTCTCACCATCAGATGCTGAAAAGTCTTCTCATCCAATGGCGGTGGATGTACAGCTTCTTCCTAAGAAACAAGAGGAGTTAATGAAGTCTAAGGGAGAGAACGGTTGTAAAATCTTTGGAATCTCCCTCAGGAGTAACCCAGTGGCAACAGAACCAACCATGCAACATACATGTCCTCTGCATGAATCACGAGGGCAAATAAATCTTGCATCAGAGCACATGCAGCATCCAAGTTCTAACATATTGTTTGAGCAATTGAATTCCGCTGAGACTGCAATTGGAGGTGATGAAGAGGGAAAGCCATTTCAACCTTCAGATCAGCTTTCTAGAGATGGCATGGGAAAACACCTTGGTGGTTCATCCAGAAGTTGTGTTAAGGTTTTCTCTAAGCCGAGTGATAAATGTCTGTTTTGGATTTATAGGTGTTTTTTTTTCTGGATTCTGATTCACAAATATTTTTCTTGTTTCGCTTGATTGATTTAGGTTCACAAGCAGGATATTGCAGTGGGGAGGTCTGTGGACCTCAGCAAGTTTAATGGTTATGATGAATTGATTGCAGAACTGGATCGCATGTTTGAATTTAATGGTGAATTAATCACTCCTAACAAGAAGTGGCTGATTGTTTTTACTGATGATGAGGGTGATATGATGCTTGTAGGAGATGATCCCTGGCTGTAAGCCCCCAAAACTGTCCTCTTTATTTGCTTGCATATAATTTTCTTCACCTAATTTGTAAAATTTTAGTCTCCACCCTACGGCTTCCACCCACTCATAATTTTAATTAAGTTGTTGGTTAACTTGTAGTGAATTCTGTAGCATGGTCCGGAGGATCTATGTTTACACTCGAGAGGAGATAAAGCAGATGGCCCCACGACCCTTGAATCCAAAACTGGAGGAAAATTCAGTTGCAGATAAAAAAAATGGTCCCACAGATGATAAGAGTTCATCACATCCTCCTGTACTGAGTCCTTAGGAGGTTCAGTTTTGTGTTACATGGCTAGCTGTTGATAGATAAGGTTAGAGGTGCTTCTACTAAATACAGCAGATGATAGTTTGAGAGAAACTTACCTCTTTTCTGTCGAATGAATTGAAGACACAGAATAGAGATGTTGTAAGTGGGCAAAATAGAGTTACCGGAACTTTTAAAATTGTCTTTGATCTTATCTTTTGATAGTTTCTGCCAAGTTTAGCTCACATATTCCGGCTTTTTCTGTTCACGTTGTGAAACGTGAAACAACCAAACAGGTTTAAGTTTAGCGTCTTTAGGTTTGACAAAGATATCTGGTGGTGATTGCAGGCGATTGTCTTGCCTCCTTCTAAAACGTTAACTATGCGGCATGTAGCCTTTCAGATATTTGTTTTATTTGTTAATTTGTTTTGGGTTTCATGGAAGAGAGGTGTTGGTAGTTTATCCTGCGGTTTTCCACTCGGACAAACAACTAAGAACTTCAATTGCATGGGTATTGGATGTAAACTCGGGGCAAATTGGCCTATCTTATTTAGCATGTACGAACTTTACTACAAAAAGTTTGATCAAATTTCACTTCCATCCTTATAGTTGCAAAAAATCACATTGATTGATGATTTAGTATAAATTGTGAAATGCTACATAAACAGGGAGGAAAATATTACTTAATGTTTCCCTCTGACTGACGTGGTCCAACTCCAGTCGTTTGTTTTCTCGCTTGCCTCTGTGGCGCGACGAGATCATACATGAAAAACACTGAAAAACGACGGCTTAAATTCCCTTCACTCCAACGGTCGGTTTTCTAAACGAATTTCTTTAGCAAAATCTTGGGGTAATTTACATTTACGTATCAACCAACCGAAGAAATGTCTTCCATCAATTCCTTTACTGCATTATCACCCAATGCTTCACATGTAGTAGGAGCAGCGGCTAGCGATAATGCTCCGAATATAAAGATTGCCAAATTTGCTCAAATCTCTCTAAACCACACTCTATCTTCTTCTTCATTGAAGATCCCAGCAAAACAACTAGGCAAAGTTGAGAATCTGCACTTGGTGTCTTTATCCAAACAAGGCAAACTCAAGGAAGCTCGCGAGTTTCTCAATCAAATGGACGATGCCTGCGTTTCCGTCAGCCCGCATTCGTATGAATGCCTCCTTGAAACATGTGGTAATTTAAAGTCGTTATCAGATGGAAGGTATTTCCACGAAAGATTGGGCAGAACGGCGAAGAATTCATCTGGGTTTCTCCAAAATTGTGTGCTTCGAATGTATTGTGATTGTGGAAGCTTGGGGGATGCTCAAAGATTGTTCGATGAAATGATTGAAAGGAATTTGGTTTCTTGGGGAAAAATCATTTCTGCTTATGCGCAAGCAGGGTTTTTAAGTAAATCGTTTTGGCTATTCCGTGATATGCTTGAGTCGGGGGTTAAACCCGATTTGTTGATATATACTGGTCTGTTAAAGTACTTCAAAAATCCTTCTTATTTAGAAGCCGGTAAACAGTTACATTCTCATGTTATAAGAGGTGGGTTAAGTTCCAATCTTTCTGTTAACACAGCAATCTCTAACATGTACGTGAAATGTGGATGGTTAGAGGGTGCTAAGCTTCTTTTCGATCAGATGGCTGATAAAGATTCCGTAGCATGGACAGGGTTGATGGTGGGATACACTCAAGCTGAGAAACCGAAAGATGCTTTGTCTTTGTTTGCAAATATGGTAATGGAAGGTGTTGAATTGGATGACTTTGTGTTCTCTATTGTTCTCAAAGCATGTGCTGGCCTGGAGGACTTGAAGCTGGGAAAGCAAATTCATGCTTACATAGTTAAACTTGGTTTGGAATCCAATGTTTCAGCGGGAACTCCTCTTGTGGATTTTTATGTCAAATGTGATATTCTCGACTCTGCATGTCGGGCATTTGAGAGGATAAGTGAACCAAATGATGTTTCTTGGAGTGCTATGATCTGTGGTTTTTGTCAAAATGATAAATTTGAGGAAGCTGTTAAAACTTTCAAATCTTTAAGGAGTAAAGGTCCAGTTCTGAATTCGTTCATATTTACTAACCTTTTTCAGGCGTGCTCTGCACTTGCAGACTTTAGTTTGGGTGCCCAAGCTCATGCAGATGCTATAAAAGGAGGTCTAGTTTCCTACCTATATGGAGAGAGTGCTCTGGTTACTATGTATTCAAAATGTGGAAGATTAGACTATGCCACAGAAGCCTTTGAATCCATAGATGCACCTGATACTGTGGCTTGGACTGCGATAATTTCTGGTAATGCTTATCATGGCAATGCTTCTGAAGCTCTAAGGCTTTTTGGAAGGATGCAGAACTGTGGTGCCAGGCCAAATGCAGTTACACTCATAGCAGTTTTAACTGCTTGTAGCCATTCAGGTTTGGTCTCAGAGGCTAAACACCATATGAAAGTGATGCGTAGTGAGTATGGTGTACACCCAACTATTGATCATTATAATTGTATGATTGATGTATATTCTCGCGCTGGACTACTGAAGGAAGCATTTGAGCTGATAAAGAATATGCCGTTTGATCCTGATAAAACTAGCTGGAAATGTTTCGTGGGCGGATGTTGGACCTATAAGAATCTTGAACTTGGTGAAATAGGAGCTGAAAACCTTCTTCAGCTGGACCAAGAGGATACAGCAGGTTACGTTCTCTTATTTAATCTCTATACTTCATGTGAGAAATGGGAAGAAGCAGCTCATATTAGAAAACTGATGACTGAAAGAAATATGAGGAAGGAGCTAAGTTGCAGTTGGATTACCGTCAAGGGCAAGGTTCACCGTTTCGTAGTGGGTGATAAACACCATCCTCAAACTGGAGAGATATACTCAAAATTGGAGGAGTTAAATCATTCTACAAACAATAATGGAAGTGACATTCTAAGTGAAGAAGATGTATCATTATGCAGTCTGCCTGAGCGAAAAGCATATGCTCTTGACCACAGTGAGAGACTTGCAATAGCATTTGGACTCATATCAACTCCAACTAATGCCCCCATCGTAATTTTCAAGAACCTCCGGGCATGTAAGGACTGCCACGATTTTGCAAAACACGTGTCCACGATTACAGGACGTGAAATTATCGTCAGGGATGCTTGCAGGTTTCATCATTTCCAATCAGGAGAATGTTCTTGCAATGATTACTGGTGAACCTACGCTGAAAAAACACAAGGTAGTGTAATTACTGTCCCCATTTTCAATCACTTGATTCATAGTAAGTTCTGTACACTTCCATAACATCCAACCGAGATAGAGTCAAAAAGTATTTCACAATTCACATAACTGTTTTTGAGCTACACTGTTTCTGAATTTTAGCTTGTTAGGCAAGTGGAATTGGGTTGGTGTGCCATAATGGTTGCCCGCGTGACCTGGAACAGGACATAAACACCACCAAATTTCTCGTGCTCTGTAAAGTATACACTAATCATGGAATGACACAAGTGAGTTGAGTTAGTGTATGATTGGAGCACTTTCAAGACAAAAGGTACAAAAGTACCTCAAATGGAAGCTTTTGTAAGCTGACACGTTCTTGCATATCAAAACATTTAGTTTTGAGAATCTTCAGTTTTTCTGTGCTTGTGGGTATGAATTTTTTCTGCATTTTTTGTGGGGTTCATCCCAGCGTGTGTCGTCTGTCACCTTGGATGGGATGTTGGGAACTTCGTTTTCACCTTTTATTTATTATATAAATAAACTTATAAATTATTTATTTAAGGAATATTATATTTTACACCCTTAATTTTTAAGAAAAACTGAAATACTTCTTAAGTTTTTAAGAAAGATAAGATATCCCTATTGGAGAAAGTCAAAATAATCTCAATAATTATTATTTACATCTTAATTTATTTATTTTATCCTATACTATTAAAAATATATAAAATAATTATATTATTTTTATTTTTTTACTTAATAATCAATATAATTTTATTGTAACATTTAAATTTAAAAATTATAATAATAATTTAATTCTTAATTATTTTTTTCTTCAAAATTATAATAAAATATTTACATCTATTATATATAATTTCTAAATATATCATATTATTAAAATAGTTTATAATATAAAATTTGTTGTTAAAAATTTTTAAATGTTTACACAAATTTTAGAAATTATCTATAATTTTTTAAATAAAATATTATAATAATATGATATATTTTAAAAATTATATATAATAAATATAAATATTTGATTATAAATTTTGAAGGAAAGAAATAATTAAATTTAAAATATTATTATAATTTTTAAATTTAAATATTATAATAAAATTATATTAATTATCAAAAAAATAATTATTTATATATTTTTAATAGTAAAAAAGTAAAATAGTTAAATTAAAATATGAATATAATAATTTAAGAGGTATTTTTATCTTTTTCAAACTCTTGAGGGTATTTTGACATGTTTTCAAAATCTAGGGAGTAAAACATAATATTCTTTAATTTAGGTAATATTAAATGTTTTTCTGTAGCCATTAATAATGTTATCTGCAATGTACGATTTTAGTATATTTATGGGCCACGGTATTTAGGTGCGTTATGGGCGGAGATTTTTTGTGGCCTTTAAATTTTGGGACGGTACGAGTAAAATGGAAATTATAATAATATTTTATTATCATGCTTGGACGTTGGCCGTAAAAGTAGTCATATTTAATGCTATTTATTAGTTGGATAACATTGTTTGCAGAGATGCAGTGTTTCAGGGTTAAATTTTAAATTTTGTAATATATATTATTGGGTGAAGAATTGTAAATAAATAAATAAATAAAATAATACAAATAAATTTTAATAGCATAATAATAATAATAATAATAATAATTATTATTATTATTATTTATACAAATTTTTATTATAAACTATCGTTCATTGGTAAACATAATTTTATATGAATAAAGCTTGTACAAGATTGGTATTTCTAATTACTCCGATAATGCTAAAACGTGGTAAAGCATAAGATTTACTCTTGAATAATATGATTGAAATGCCAAGATAGTGATTGCTTCTCTTAGGTACACGCATCCTTTATCCTCATTGGCTTGTTACTACATCCAATCCCATAATTTATAATGAAAGACAGATCATATCATATGACGATGATCGCTGTTGTGGACGGATTTGGTTGCGTTTTGCATTTGTAGGGCTCGTGGACGTTTTAGCATGTGGCCAAAAATAAAGAAAGAAAACATGTTTTTATTTTGAAAGCGACGATACTCATGCTATTGCATTTTCATACATGAGCGAGCAAGGCTTAGTCAAGAGAGTCTAAACAATTCTAATGGCTTTCAACTAATATCACACACGCACACACATATATGTATATACAATTATTTCCATATTTTTATAGTGTAGTCTAGTTTAGCTATGTAATGTTACAAATAACGTGAATGATGAGATAGTAAAATTAATTATTTTTTTAAAAAATAAAAATTTATTATTCACTCAATAAAGAACATAATGCCAAGTATGTCATTTGAGATCATAATTTTAGAATAAAATTTTGTGATATAAGCAACTAAACTACCAGCGTCAGTTGTTTTGCAGAACTAACTAAAAATCTAACATTACCTTTGTTTTTTTGTGTTTTTTTTTTAATTTATTTATTATATACATAGTATTCAAAGTATCTAGAAAAAGATTAAATAATTTTCAGATACTAAAACCAACTTGGAATAAAGAATTAAAGGATATTCAGAATCCACAAATGAAGTTGGATTTGTGGAAAATGGCCTGAATTTGCCAATAATATTCATATCTTCGCACCACACAGAAATCAGAAATCTAAAAGTTATCGGATCGCATCACAGAAAAACAATAAACAAACAGCAAAAATAAGAAAAACAAGAGTGGTTTTACAAAGAAAGATGCGACTGTGACGAATGGTATTGTTGTATTCAGTTGGCGCCAAAAAGCATTGGATGGAAATATAGATAAAGTCTATCCACTTCTACTGCCTATGCTTCGCTCACCAATCTCCTTCTCTGTCGGTTCCTCTCCTTAAATTCACCAACTTTCACTCACTTTCATACTTATTTTTACTATTATTTTTCTTCTGGTTTTCTGTCATTTTCTCAATAGATATATATGTACATAATTCAGGCGCAAAGTTCGGGTCTTCGTGTGCTTAGAAGTCTCCCTTCGTCTTCTTTTCTGGAGCTCCTACGAACACAATTTTGTTTGTTATTTGCAGCTTGGCTCGCTCATGTCATAATATGAGGTAAATTTTGGTTCTGTTGGTGCATAATTCCTTACTTTACTTGTGCCGTCCGTCCTTTTGTTTAGTTTGGATCCTGTGGGTTTTGCTAATTTCTCTTTCTGGTTTCAGAAATTTTCATGAACTGAATGTAGAAGTAAGTTACTCTGTTTTCCAGCAAGCTTAGAACTTGTTAATTCTTATGTTAATGTTATGAAACGAAATGAATCTGATAATTGGATAATGTTATTTAAAGATGACCCAGAAAGCCCATATAGTAGTTTAACTCGATTCTAGATTTGGATTTCCCTTTAAGTACGTTAAATTTGTCAGCTGATCTTGTTCGCATTCTTCTGTAGGTTTACTGGTGAGAGACTGAGAGAAGCTTTAGCTATGCCATATAAATTTCCGTTTAGAATTCAGGCTCGATATTCTTTTACGGAGAATTCAGTGCTAATTGCAAGACATTTCAGACCAAAGAAGATCTGTTTTTAATTTATAGAATTTCTCATAAACAAATGGTATTTGCTGGTTTCTTAGGTTTTTGATGATCTGAGTTGAAATTATCTTTGGCATCTCCAAATTTTCCCTTCATCAAGTATACTGCAGTCTATGGAAGTTGGAGAATCAAAGCGTTCATCTGGCTATGGCATGCCTCCGTGGATATTTAAAGGCAGGCAAGTATACTATGTTGTTTTTATTTCCTTTTTCCATTCCTATGCTTTAGTTAATAGTTGTTATCTGTCTTTACTCAGCGAATTTCTGGACTTCTTCTGCTAAATTTCAGTGCACTGTATCAGCTCCATCTTGTGAAAGCAGAAACTGCTCGAGCATTCATCCCAAAGGAGTTCAAATTAGTTGAAGCATTCGGGTACCCATATTTACATGCAAATGGTAGAGTTCAATAATTTCATTTTTATAGTATTGAATCGGAATTTGTAAATTGCAGATACACTCTTGGTGGTTTTTTCCTTGCTAGTTACGAAGACAGTCCTGCTGGGGTCTTTGATGAGGTTGTAAACCCTTGTTGAAGCAGTTCCTATACAAAAATTTTCAATTATTTTTTAAATTACATTAAATCATACAGGAGCTAATTGTTTTCGTCTGTTTTGTCCCAGCTTGTGGTCATTGCAGGAATTGTGTGGAATCCACCAACGTCTTGCGCGTATGTTCCTTGTCCATTCTCTTCTTGTTTGTACACTAGAAACTATCATATAGGTGTATGAGAAGTGTTAGGGAGTTCAGCACGACTCAGATAACTCTGATCTGGGTACACCCGGCTCAGGTTCACAGGGTTGTATGCTTGACTTGTACCAATTGGAATTTCGCCATTCAAGACTTGATCCTTACTGGGAACTTATACTTGAGCCATTCAACTTCGTAAACTAGAATACCTCATTATCGTTCATTAAAATATATTATTTTATTCAATAGTTGGGAATATATAAATCATGTTTGTTGCTACATGAACCAGTTTCTATAAATGGCCTCAACAATTTGGTCAAGTTGGTGTTGTATGACCGAGTGGGTGAGTCAGATTCATGCATCCGAGGAACAATATAGAGAATTGTTTATAACCCACCTGAAAAAATCTTGTTTTCTTTCTGTGGGCCTAAAGCCTCTAGTATGCTAGCTAACCTCTTTTGCTTCTCTTTTCACTTTAATTAATTTATTTATGACTATAATCTAATTGTTCATTGTCCCCCATAAATGAGTAGAACTTCATTTCTTTTGCAACAGATGGGCTGCTAGGGTGCTTGTGAATAGTGACGACGCTTGTGATCATGGACGAAAGGTGGGAGGTGGCAAAATTCTTAATGCAAATTCTAAGACTCTGAAGAACATTTTATATGGAAGTTCAAACTAAATTTAGCAAAATATCTGACTGTTTTATATAATTGGTGAGGAAGCTGGTCAAATATGCAAGTGAAAGTGGTGTAGAAATTAAAAATCAGGTTTTGATTTATAATTCTTTGTTCATTGTTACTCTATCCTAGACCACGCTATGGTCTATCTAGAAAAAACAACCCATAATTTGGCATTGGAACGTTATCAAGAATATAGTGTTAAATACCATGAACAAAATGTATTTCAAAGGAATAGCTATAGTAAATCCTTAGGTACGAGTTCATGGATCAATGATCTCATTTGCATTTTTCTCTTGCAGCATGTAGGGCTTCCAAGCCAGGTTGCTAGGTTTACAAAGGTAATTGTCTTCATCCTTTGTTCTGGCTGTTATGATGCCTGAATTTTCAAATGAATAAATTAACACTGGTAGCTCAGTTCACACAACTTTTCATAAGTTAAAATGTTTTTATTGTTGTGTTTGGACCTTGTAAATCTATATGCTTCCTTTTAGTTCTGAGCTCTTCTTCAATGGATATCCGTTCTATTATAATCAGTAGGATCATCCCAGATCCATGAGGTACGTATGTGTATCCAAATGATAGCGTTAAATTAGCATGCAAGGCAGATAAAATAAAGCATCCTCACTCCTCAATACACTGAAAGCAAGCAACATACTGTACAGACGTTTGATCATTTCAACAAGAAATCATCATGTTTTATGTTATGTTTAATTTTTGAAACAGAGAATTACAGCGGTTCAAGGGCAGCCAAAGGGTAAATCTACAAGCTTTCTGAACATGATTGGGTTGGGTACTACTCTGTGTTCTCCAACGGATTCCATGGATGTACAAGTTAGCGAAATGGAGGGTCCTGCGGCAACAGATATCTGTAATATTAAACTTGCAACTAGTGGTGAGTTGATTTTACTAATTCTCCTTTTGTTTTTTTTTTCTGGCCAACTGATTGGTTAGTTTTGGTGAAAAATTCCATTTTCTTCTAAAAAAATGAAAACCAACCCTATTAGACTGCCATAGTTATTAAATCGTTTAACTTACACAAATTCTAATATAACGGCACTGCTTTCTTTGGTCAGCTTAGAGCTCTTTCAAGCCCTTTGGATCTCTTGCAACTAAAACATTGTAGTGGACCACGTAACATAACTAAAATTTGACTATGATGGAAGTGCAAAAGGAATTTATTTTCTTCATTTATCTCTATTCTTGGAGAGTTTCTTAATGAAAATCATTCTTTGAATTGACGGTATTGCATATATTTCTGGTCTTGTGTTTGGTGATACTGATGACAGTGCCTAAAATAAAATCTGTCAAGTGGATGGGGCCAGCAATCAAAATGTCGCTCCCAAGTTTTAGGTAAATTCTGCAGAAAGTTATGTTCAAAATTTAAATAAATAGAAAAAAAAAAAAAAGACGTGCACTTTCTGATAGGGATTTGTTTATCTTGTGAAATTGCAGTGGCCATACAGATCATAATCCCAACCTCTTAAAGTACTCCTGTCATATCGAGTGCAGGTATTTTATTTATGTTGTAGAATTTCCTCTCAATGCTTACTATTCTTCATTGATATTTTACCACAAACATTTTCAGCTGTCCACTAGAAAAAGCATCAGTAACATGTTCATGAGGGATTGAGGGAGGCTGCATTTAGTTTATCATTTGGGAGCAAACACCGGCTTATTTCTCTTTTCAGAGTTTATAGTTGGTGGTTTCGTCATATAAAGCTTTTCCGGATCGTTTTAGGCAAAAATGGTCAAGTGGAATTCATCCTCGTGGCTGCTTTTTCAGTGTTATTTTGGTCCATATGAAATGTCCACTATTTTGACTTCTATTCTTCTTGTGACGAGAAAATGGGGAACCTGTACATCTCTTGTATCAGTGGAATCTGGTTGGCAATAATTTGGATACAAACTCAGAAAAAGTTTTTAAACTAAAATCATGCTCTGTTTCGATTCCTGAATCAATGGAATGTGCAGGGTGCGAGCAGTGGAGCCAGCAAAAGTTTCAGGGCCATCGTTTGCACTAAAAGAGGACAGCCAACATAATTGCCAAACAATAAGCTCTGCAAATGAAGAACTCAGAGATAATGGACGAAACCTGAGCATATCAGTTATGCTATCAAAACCAATTATGGCTTTGGAGTTCAATTGTTTGAAAATGCGAGTTGAAGCTCCCCTTGTGGTTTCCAACTGTTCTGAAAGCCCTTTAAAAGTATCATGATCATTCACGTACTATTGGCAATTAGTCTAATAGATAAATTCTTTTTTTTTTCCTTTTGTCATAATTTTGTTCAATAAGTTAATAAACCTCTTCTACATACAACTAACTCCACTTGTTCATTGAACATTGGTCTAACCTTTCTGAGTTAATATTCGTGAACTGACCAGTTATTTGGGGCTATTATGGTACAAGTCACAGAAACTTAGAACACTTCACATGAAAACACCTTTTTTTCTTTCCCTGAAATTTTTTTACAAAATTTTGCTACATCCACAGCATGGACAAACTTGAGGAACAAACGAACAAACAAATGCATTTTTTTTTCTCAGAAACGATTTCCAGTTGCCTTTTAGCAATCAAACTTTACTTACAATCGCAATCTCCATTCCCATTAAAGAATAGATTAGCAAATCAGAATGCTTCTGGTAGAGGCTGGCGGTCCAAGAATGCCTTGAACAGCACCAGCGATCTCTCAGGCTGAGAGAATGGAGCTTCATGAGATGCTCCTCTAATGGTAGCAAAGGATAGGATATTACCATAAACTTGGGTCCATCCACCAACCTGGAGATCAAAGGCAGTAATGTTTTATCACATTACTCAATCAAAAACTATTGACATCAAAATTCTAAACTTTCTCTAGCCTTTAAAAGATTTTACCTGCTGTCCCTCAAACCAAACTCTGTAAGGCACAGTGGTTCTCAATTTCAATTCCTTTGCCAACCCGTTTACTAACTTTCGACTTCCTGTCAATGGAATGACAGAATCTTGGTCTCCACTGTAATTCGTTAACCAGTAAGTATCATTACTACGATGTATACTTCACTTAAAAACAAGTAGAAATTCTTTATGGTCAGAGATGTTAACCTGTACACCAACACTGGGATTCCTGCCTTGATGAGTTTTGCAACAATAGTGATTGTTGGTATCTCCACATCAAGTAGCTCATAATCTAAGATGCTGTATTCAGCAACATAGAAAGTAAAATAATTAATAATTCAATCTATAAGATATCCCCACCCCGAAACTGAAGAACAGATCTATATGATTCCCAAATTTACATTTCTGTTCTACCAGTTAAGTCCTACACACAGATTCACGTTTTTATTGTTTCTGTAAAATGAGTTTTTTTCTTTTCTTTACTTCTTTAAAGAAAGAAACAATGAAAGAGAACTTACAAGTTTATAGTTAGTTTTTTTCTAATAATTAAAAAAAGGCCATGCAAAATTTTGGCAAACCTTGGAAAATATGCAGAAAGCAAAGTCATAGATTGATAACAAGTTGCATCATATTTCTTGGTCATGTTTGATATTAGTGCAACAATTATGAAGATTGACTTATGCAGAAGAGAATTACTTGCTGCAAACAGCCCATTGACGGACTCCAACAAGACGCGCATGGAGAGCCTTTTGCACATCTTTCCTGTTAAGATAATTAACAGTTTTATCTTCCACGCAGACATCTATTGTTTCACCCACTTGCTGTGGTCACAATACAGAGCTAAATTACAAATTGAATGCTAGTTGAGATAAAGCAAGCAATTGAAAGACAATTCATAAATGATGGATTATTAAAGTAGTTACCTGGGGTGTAAGGATTTTGGATTGTGAGAGGACGGATGATATGCAGACATCAAGAGTAACATCATATTTATCAACAAATCTACTGGTTTCTCTGGTCACTATGCTCATCACCCTTGAACACATAGGAGAGACAGAGTCTCTGTAATACTCGCTTACAAATCGAGAATAGTTGCAGAAAGAAGTGAACATTGTGTATGTTGCATCTGAAATCAGTCCATGAGACCAGAAGAATTCAGCCCTTGAATTGAAATCGGTTGCAAATTCCAAAACTGGATTGCCCAGCTGCATTCAAATGAAGGGGTAAAAGACTTTTAGATAAAAAAGAATCAAATTATAACAGTAAATGAATCAGATTCGCTATCAAAAGTTAAATTATTAAAATCTTTCTATCTCATTACTCACAGCAATTCCTTTCAAATTGAACAACTTCTCCTTCTTGTTGAACTCAAGCATAAGTTCAGCCAGTTGGGGTATATAGTGGCCTAGTTATGGATAACAACAAAAGATAAGTCCCAGTCTCAATTGAGAAGAGATGAAAATCTTCTGAGCAGCAAAAATTACCAGCATAGCTCTCTCCTGTAACGAATAAACTTCTGTTTCTATATTGTGGGAATTTGACAAACCAATTTTGCAAGAACACCAGATTGTCCCTGGCTATAATAATAACAAAGTAAGAGGTTTCAGAAAGCGCAAATGTAATCTGTAAAGTTAAACTTTTTGTCAACTCAGTAGGAAAACAACAAAACAAGAACAGTAAGCATTGGACATCGCCCAACTGTAAAGTAACAAAATGCATAGTGCCACACCATGATGAAATATTATTGCAAGATTTCTCTAAGAAAAAAAGGAAAGGAAAGGAACTCAAAAAGATTTTTAGTAGAGAAAAAAGAAAACCCAAATTAAGAAAAGAATAAAAGAGAAGTTATTAAAGAAGAAAATCTACTTGAATATTCAGCGTAGGAACTTTGTTTCTTCTCAATCAACTCCTCTTACACGAGTAAAATTTGAAAAAATAAAATCAACAGATTTGAAAAGCTTATGATTTAACAGACTGATATCGTAACATTTGCAATCAAATTGATGAGACATACCTGTTATCTTGTCATTCACACCTTCGTAAAAGGAAGTATCTCTTGCATAAGAGAATCCAACACCAATTGGTGTCTCCAAATACAACATATTGGCTTCTGCAGGACAATAAGCACGATAAAATCAGCAGTTCCTGTTGTTTTCAGCATACCCAGAAACAAAATATGAAATTTCTAATTCATATTTACAAATTATAAGACCTCTGTTCCAGCTATACTCGTTCCTGACCAGCGCCTCCCCGCTAGGCCTAAATGGCCCATTCTCAGAAAATGCCCCAACTCCCAAAGAAGAGCAACCTGGACCTGCCAATGAGAACACCAAAAACTATCAAAACCCATATAAATAGATCGATATGGAAAAAAGATATATGGTGTTTTCCGGTGTTTGAGAAGTATCTGAAACCTCCATTGAGCCAGAGAACAAGAGGCTTAGAAGCAGGATCTGTTTCAGCTTCAGCAAAGTAGTAAAACAGAGCTCTCTGTTTCTTCTCGTCAACTGTCACATAACCCGAATATTGCTGAAACCCGACTGGGGGTTGACCGGGTAATGAAGTAATTCTATCAAAGTAAGAAGCATAAGACTCTGCTTGTTTGCAAAAGAATAGCAGCTGGATCAGAATTCCAACCAATGCAATTAATTTCCATGGTAGAGAAGACATGATTTTTTACACTAGACAATGAAGAACCTAGAGAGAGATAAAAAGGGAGCAAGCCAAGATATTGCTCAGTTGAGGAAGCATTATATAGGGAGAGATTACTGTTCTCTTTATTAATATTATAATCAAAATTAATTTTTTCGCTATTTTTTCTTTTTCTCGGAGGTCAAAAGTAAACTTGAGAGAATTGGATGGAGCTGAAACAGATGTGTCAGATGTGTTTTGAGTATGCTGGGTGGGGCTTAAGATTTTTTCACCATCTTTTGTTACTCTGTGAGTGTCTGAGAATGCTGCTTGCGCCAGTCAGCAAATGGTGGGTGACTGTTGCTTGATAATGAAAAGAGGGAATGTGCTTTTATTAATTCTGATCTTGAATTTGCTCACGGAAGTTAACAGGCTACTGTTCTTTGTTTTTTTCTTCTGTTAGAATCAATAAACAAGCCAAAATATACTCGGTACCAATATACGGTGTAGCCTGCTCCTTACGGAAAGGTGCTTTACAGAACGCTCACCCTTTCTTCTCAGAAGAAATATTTTTTAAAACATTGTGAAATGACAGCCAGGGTAATTATATCTCTGTAGAAATTTTTCAGGAAAAAAGAAAAAATGTTTGTGTTTTCAAAAAAGTTATAAGGAGAGAATCATGGTTTATGACAAATTACACTTTTTGGATTTCCCAGAAAGAATAGGCACCAGTTGATTAAGTCCACAGAGATCATGTAATCAAGTACAAATCCAAATCTTTATTTTTCAATTTTTTTTAATTTCCCATTAATGAATTTTTTGCTATTTCGGAGTCAATTAGTGACCGAATGAAGATATGTCCAAAAGTACGGTAAAAAGATTTTGGATAAGAGCCTATAATCAGCCTAACATTTGGATTTCTACTTTGCTTAATAGAAAGAGAATGCTTTCAAATACAGTAAAATGATGATGATACTCCACCTTTTAGCAGTGTCCTCCTGAAGATACTGTATTTTAGTGGAGCAGACAGAAACGTTTCCTATAAAATTCAAGTATATTTTCACTCAATTAGAATCTTTTTTGCTGGGTTTGCCTTGTTTGACCTGTCCAAGCTAGAAGTCGGTTCATTTTGTCTGACCCAGTTAGTGTAATAAACTATAAAGAGTCTTTTCTTTGTGCTGAAGCTAATATATTTGCTCACTGGTGTGACGGAGTGTATGGGGCCTAATGGACCTAGAAAGCTGGGCATTTGTTCCCCAGCCGAGTGAAGAAAGTGGATTTATGGCAGAAGGCATTTCCACAAACAGTTTCACTCTTTACTTTAATTTCTCATGACTACTTGTTTCCCCACATACCCAGTTGACATGAATTTAATCTCGGCAAAGATATAATAAAAATCAATGACGTGAGGATGGAGTGAGGCAGACGTGAGTTCGGGAATCAATGACGCGAAGATTTAGAAGAGCATAAATGTATGGAGATATGCATTAAATAAAAGAATTGACTGAGAAATATGAATTGGTGGATTCCACATAGTGGCATGTGAAACCTCTGATATTGATAGCACTAGAGCTAATTTCAGATTCAATGCTTATTTTGCATTTTTTTAATGTATTTTTTATTTCTCTAAAATTGTACTTTTTGGGATTTTATATTTTTTCACATTCTGGATAGTTGATATTTCATCTGGTGCAGAGAATATTTACAGAAAAAAGGAGGATTTGGATCCAAATCCACTAATCTAGACGATTATATTTTTCTGTGTGTGCCTAGCACCCAGTTGCAAGTTTCTTTTATGGGGCAGGCATGAAGGACAAAATATGATCCCCTTATTCAATATTCTGTTCTGCTCTTCACAGTTAGGTAATGTCACCATCTTTTATTGAAAATCAAAACATGCCAAACAGAACAAGAAAAGGAATACAATGAAAGTGCTTATATGCAGAATGGAGGAGGTAACTTTGGGGAAAAATGAGAGACGGGTATGGAAGGGCTAGTTGGGACAATGTGATTGGAAAATGTGCAAGCAAATAGAAATAGAAATGAAATATGAAGCTCAAGTGTTGTAAGCTTTTCTTGAAGGCTTGACATGGAAGCAAAGTTTCAACTTTTTTTTCTTTCTCCAGCCTTTTATTATTTTTCTATAGAAAGCACTTTCGATGGTAGTATTTAATTGTACACCAGGGAGAAAAGCTATCCAACTTTCTTAATAAAAAAAATACACCTTTTTTCTTTCCTATACCCACCCATACCTACCCCGGTAAAACAGAGGAGATTATATTCATGTACGAATGTGAAATGAAGGAGGTAAAAAGCAAAGAATGAAACTTGATTTTGGAATTGGAAACAGCTAGATAAGAAGGAAGAGGCCGTCATTCTCTCACGTGATAATGGGGTCAATAGAGTAATGATTTGCACTTGAGAGTGTTGGAGAAAAATATGTGCATAATGAGAAAGCATGGCAGGGCATTGCATGCTGTTATTGTGAAACATTTTTACCCAGCAAGAAAATAATAATTTCTAGAGACAAAAGGCAAAGCCTAGTGAAAAGCTAAGATCACTCTTCAATCACTACAAACATACTCATATTTAAACCCCCCACAACCACCTTCTATTTGGCTTTTTGGTGGCCCATTTCAACTAACTTCCATACAAACTTTCACAACTGGAAGAAGAAAAATAATAAGTAGAAGAAGCAGATGTCAAAATGTATGTAATTTGCAAAGAGTTGCACTTACAAACATAATTGAATGTAATCATTTCAATGTAATAATTACAAAGAAAAACAAAAAGAGACAAAACCCAAGTATGAAAATTTTGATTTGGTGTTTAAAACTTTTTAAACATAAATATAATGAAGTGGGAAGGCAAGCAGAATGAAAGAGTTTTAAGTGGAAACAAACAAATGTGTATAAGGATTTAAAAAATACAATTTTTAAATCAACCGTAGGGTCCATGTGAATAACAGAAAGTGAAAACCTGTAAGATAAGGAATTAGGTCAAAATCACCTTTAGAATTTTAGTGTCTTTCTCTTCTTTCCCCATGCGCACCTTTTCACCCAAAGGAAATTTCTTTTTCTTGCTCTCTAGTGTGTCCATCGAGAAGCCTATTGTCAAGTGCACATGGCCATCACCCTCAACCTCAGAAAATTCATCACTTTGCCTATAAAATATTTTTAGTTTAGAAAGCAGGCAACAGCACAAAAAAAAAATTGCAGGCAACGCGTGCTCAGTGCTATAGACAGAGTGAAAGAGACTAGATATAGAAATATAGAGGGACCTAAACAGAAAATTTTATACAGAGATTCCATATATATATATATATATATATATATATATTAACGGCCATTTTACAACGTTCCATTAGAGAAATGACAAAACTCAATTCCAGGAAAATTATTCTCTCTAAAATCGTTATTGGCTAAACCTGTGTGGGCCTTTTCTTCTGTACAAGAGCGGGTGTCTTTTTCGCATTTACAGCTGCTAGGGCCTAAGGCTAGGAAAGTGGCCCCACGTTACATGAATAATAATTATTTTAATCCAACATTTTCAGATCTGCAATCGAACGAACACCAGTACTACCAATACATTGTGAATGCAATTATCGATTTACACATCTCCCTGTTTTTCTTTTTTTTTTTCTTTTTTATTATAACCTTTCTTTCAGATAATGATGAATTGGACTGAAAAGAGAATTCGCAAAATTCACCTCCAGAACTTTACCTCTTTCCGTGGGGTTAGAGTTCATATGTATCATCATATGATTGAAGTTGTTTCTGGATCACCATAGTGCAGATTGTGTCTTTCTGTGAACATAAGCATCCTTTCTTTGTAGGTTCTATTTTACTTTTCTGAATCATATGATGTGCTACATGAAAACGTTCTTGTGGAGATAATTTCAACGACCTAGATCATCTATTTTAAAATTTTTGGTGCATTGTAAAACGAAAAGCTTGGCCAACTTCGTAAATAACAGAGTTGTTACTCTCCTTCAAACTACGGCATTTGACATTCAAAGCTGAATTTCTGAAGTGTGATATATATATATATATATATATATATATATAGAGAGAGAGAGAGAGAGAGAGAGAGAGAGAGAGAGAGAGAGAGAGAAGGGACGAAAGCTACATTTTACAACATCACTAATTCGGTCAGAGAAGCAAACCATGTTCCACGCATCCAGAAAATGCTCCAATATATTGACGCAAGACAAAAAAAATAGCATAACAATTATATGGCTGCACTAGTCAAGCGCAATCTTGGGTTATTTAGAAAATTTCCGGGCAATTGAAGTGGCATCCTGGTCAATTTCTCTGCGAGATGCTTCCCATAGTCTATGCTCAATTCCCAATTTCCTTAGCTCCATCAAACCTTGCTCAACTAAACAAGAAAAACCCAAAATAGGCGGGAATTTATGAGAAACATAATGCTGCCTCAAAATAAATTTTACTTATGAGCAGATGGAGAATCCTTTACATAATGTCATGTGAAGTAAGAACAAAGTTAAATGGCACAATCATCATCTTTCCCATTCATCACAGAACTGAATATGTTATATTCATGTCATAAACAAATTCCATGAAGTGAGTTTAAATTACCATCGACTGAGTCATGCGAAGTAGGTGAGTGCCCACTGCGGCTGACCCAAAATTCAAGCTGCTCCTTGGCAATGTGCTCCTCAATACCATGGGCTTTGGCTCTTCTCCAGAAGTATGTAAGCCATGCCTATGTAAGACAAGTTCTTTTATTTTTTGTACACACTTAAATTCAGCATGATAGGCATATCTGTGTCCTTGTGTCTAATCAATAGTATATAAGCAATACAAAGTTCTTGAAGCATGAATATCATTGTATAGATGAATTTCAACCAGGACCCATTCATGCATGGCTAAATCATTCAGAGAACAAAATTTGGTCTATCAGGTCAGCTGAGGGCAGAATTATGAATGAATTTCTTCTACTTCTTTTGTAAAAGGCAAGAGATCTCTTCCCCTTTCACTCTTTTAAGGATGGTTAAAAAGAAAGAAAGAGAGGGAACGAATAGAGGAATCACCATCTACATCTTCTGTAAAGTTGGTAGCTACTATTTGTTTCTCTCACAAGCCTACAGGTTAATTTGAGTGTAATTAAAGGAATCACATCATTAGTTGAGATCTTTTACCAGATACTAAACTAAACAACACTAAACAGTTGGATAAGAAAAAGAATGCTTTAGTTCTTCTATGGGCAAGAGGGCCAGGAAACCATAGGCTTCTGCCGATTCCTTAATATCAGAAGACTCAAAACCTATGATTGAGATTAAAACACAAGCAATGAAGAAATAAATGCCAAACCTCCTTAAATAGAACATCCTCTGACTCCTCTGGGCTGAGTTCTGCAAGAATACAAGAATTGATATTATTCTTATAGTCCCATGATAATTCATAACACTAATATAAATTAAAAACTAGAATATGCTAATCTAGTTAGCACTCAGGTCCGCGAAGATGACCTCCAACATTGGATTTAGATACGAAATTAAGAATAGCTGAAAATACCATCAGTGTTGTTTCTAGAAACCAAAATGTTCAACAAGGAAGAAAAAGATTAGACAGATGATGAGCACAAACTGCACATATTTACATCTAGGTTGAGAATTTCTTGACCGAACAAGAAATTTCTGTTGTGGTTAGGTATTTCTTCAAAAGGATAAAATGCCCAGATAAGAAACTCCCATCTGCAGGAAAATTTCTTTTAAAAGATGAGAAATTCTCATGTTGTGTGAGACTTCGTCAAAGGAACGAGAAATTCTCATCTTGATTGACAATTTCTTCAGAAACCCAGGAATTCTTGCCGTAAATTGCTAATTTCTCACCTGAATGCGAAATTGCCATCTAGCAACTTTCTTTGAAAGGTCCAGAAATTCTTATACAGTCAGTAACTTTTCTCCCAGACTAGAATTTCTGAAAGACAAATGCCATATGGGCAGGGCACTTCTGAAAAACACCAAGACATATTCAAGGATTTAAGAACCAGTAATCAGATGACCATTAAGTTGTTCAAATTTTTTTCCCTTCCCTTTAGATCCTAAAAAATCTAAACAATGAACAATACATTCTAGAAGTCACAAAAACTTAGGCAAGTCCTGTCATAATTCCTTCCACCACTGACCATCAAAAATCGTACATACACCTTTGACCACAGATCAGAAAATTTTGGATGTTGACATCAAACTACTTTTAGTAAGCATGCACATAAGAATTGCAATTAAGACTATAACTCACCAAATGCCTCCATAAACTTTGGATCACCAGGAGATTTGATATCTGAAAGCAATGGGAATGAATGCAGAAGTAAGCATTAAGCTCATCATTGCAGCAGAGAGATTAATCTTCACAGAAATTTGCCATGCACCCAGGTTACAAAATGCACACCTGAGAAGGATAGTCTCACAGAATTTGCACGCCGTTGTTGGGCCATTGCAAGCACAATAGCATCCTCAACCTTAAAAGTAGCAAGCACAAAAAAATCACATATACAACAATACTTCCAAAAGGAGTGCAGGAACCCTCTAAAAGCGTGTAAATGCAATTGTTAACAAACAGAAAGAGGGTGGAAAAGAAGAATAATGCCTAATGCTTAATATTCATTTATGTTAAGAAAACAAAATATATATATAAACCACAAGGAGAAAAAACCTTCAAGGCAGCAAGCTCCTTCAAACCCATTTCAACCGAAAGCATACTCTCGATATTTCCTTCTCCAGTTAGATCATTAAAATCCACAAGAAGTTTGCTTCTTTTCTCACTGTCATCGTTGCCTGCTCAGTTCGAAGTAGAAAATCGCACAGAATGACAAATATAGATGATGCAATAATGAAAATGTAGCCACTTTCAGACAAAGTAAGAAGAACCTCAGATGTTTTAAAACAAAGACAATACAACAGGTAACAGCAAAGACCAATATACTAGCTACTAACCTTTTTCCCAGCGGTCTTCCTTGGCCTTCTGACCAGCAGAGATGACAACCTCAAAGGGAAGGGGTGCTAACGATGACCAGTATTCATACTTTGAAACTGCTACATCTGCACAGATCCCTACAAAGATGAAATAAATTTATATGAAACTGCAAGTCAAAAATGATGGATTAACTGCATACCATCTATTTATAACAAAAATCAGATAGGAGTATGCAAAAGTTTAACATATAAACACATGCTCCACACTTGAAACAAAGGAACATGAAGCAGAATAAATTTACAAAATTTTTAATACCAGCATGGGGCATTTGTGAATGGGGTGTGAGGTTAAAGACAAATTAATCCAAAAATTGATCTCTCATAGCTTTAAGAAAATGTTACTTGCCTATATTGATAATAATATATAGAAAAAGGTCAACACTGGGCTGGTTATGTCATACATTTGATTATTGGTCTCATGAGTCGTGAACAATAAGTCTAGAAGAATTAATTTTCTGTAATGAATAAGAAACATGACGTATAGTGGATACCATATTTTGCAGCTAAGCCCCAGTAACGAGCAAGCCAACACCTCTTAAGAACAACTTCTTCCTGAAATGAAGATACAGTGAATATTTTTTCATTTAAATGACCATTAATAGGCTCCTTGCAACAAAGTACAAACCATCTCTTTCTGAGTCAATATCATTCTTTGTGTCATTGAGCGAAGGGCTTTCACTTCGGTTTCAGCTCCATTAAGTTGTTGAAAAACAGCAGAATTTTCATTTTTGGTGCTCTGATTCAAGCAAGAAATTAATGCATCAAATATAATATGTAGCAACAGCAAAAATATTTGATTAATTAGTGAATAACATTATGATAGAGCATAGACATAGAGGAACATACCTCCAGTTCAAACCGAAGGGAAGAAGAAATTTCCTTATTTACCCCTTCCTTATTTTGTTTTGCATCCTTAAGTGCAGCCTATGGCGAAGAGAATACTTTGATTGTAGCTTATCTCCAAAATGAAAACAAAAAAAATTTTGCGATATGTGCTACCATCAATTGAATCATTTTATTGCCATAGTTCAAAACCCATTTTATTCGCTTAGTTCAAAACAAAAGCCCAAGTTTGAAATTCTACAGAATCTCAGACCAAATCTCAGCTTTTCCAACCCAAGGAGTATAGAACAAGAATGAAGACAAGCCCAAGGCATTTATGTAATAGAATGTAGAGTTTCCTCTATTACCTCTCTCTGTCGCAATGCAGCTTCCTTTCTGTAGATGGTAACGAAAGAAGATATAAAAACACTGCAAAGTTAAGAAGAGGCAAGTGGAAGGTAGGTGAAACTGCAGCTTACCTGCTCAATAGTTTAGCTTCCAAGGATACCCCTTCTCCAAGAGCCGCAACCTAAAATCATACAATAAGCAACGAAGTTAATACGTCAGATTGATTTGCATCGATTAATGTTACTTCAGAAATGATCATTAAAAAAAAAAAAAAAAGAAATTGCACACACACATCTTACAATGTGTTTTAAAAAATCAATTACCTGTTTCTCGAGCTCCCTAACTCTGGCCTCCACTTCCTCACATCGCTCTTCCTCAAGTCTGAGCTGCAAAGCATATACAGAAATTATCATACTAATATAAGTCGCATAACACATTGATAACATTAGAAAAGAAAATATGGCACCTTGTTAAGGATATTGTCATTCTCCTCTTGTAGAATATCAAGCTGCAGAAATTCAATAACAAATTAAAAACAACAGCCAAAAATGGAAACTACAAAAAAAAAAATCAATTCCAATGTCTTTGAATGACAGATACTTATTATTATAGTATTAAATTGCTCGGTACACAATTTAAAATGCAAATAGCATACTTCATCACGAAGTGCAGAAGCCTCACGTTGATCTCCATTATCTTTCGAATTGAAATTTCTGCCATTCATGAACACACTTCCATCTCAGTTTCTTACAATACACAAAAAACTATTTGTTTATTAATTTATTTTATACCTATTGTCTCTGTGAAGATTTTTCGGCGGATCAATTGGCGGTAACGAAACAGCAGTCCTCAGTGGCAACGGCTTATTCGGCGGCGGCACAGGCGGCGCCGCACGAAGAGACATCGACGGCCGTCCAGCTGATGTTGATCGAACCGATGTCGGTTCATCAACTAAGTTCCTACTTAACTAAACACAAATAAATACAATCCAATTAACTTAAATTTACTTGAAAAACAGTGAAAAACAATAATTCATTGAATAAATGTAGCATATTGTCGTATAATTACCGCAGGTGAAGGAGATCTATTGATCCTCGCAGAAGTAACCGCCGGTTTAGTAGTAGAACCAATAGTAGCAGTAGCATTCGAATTACCATTAACATTTCTCGAACGAGAAAGCGCCAGAGGAGGAGGAGCACTGTAACGGAAACCTAGATCATCGTCATCCTCGTCGTCATCGTCTGCTGTTTGAGAAGCCATGACTTGAGCGAGGCGCTGAGCCGCCGCTTTAGCTGCAACGTTCTGGTTGCGCTTGATAGTGGATATTCCGGAGACAGACGAAGATCGAGCGTGGTGGTGACGCACGGGAGACATTGCGGAAGAAGAAGAGCCGGTGACGGTGCTGCCTGACTCGCTGCTCCATTGCCGCGCGTAAACCGGACTGTCGGTTCGGTTCCGGCCCATTTTGTGTAAAATGTAAGAGAGAGAGAGAGAAGAGTTGTAGCCAGTGGCCTAGATATGTCGAGGCCTAGATCTTCGCGCAGTGAAAGAAAGAAAGAAGGTGTGGGACACAAGTTACTGACACTGCGTATTGTGTACTAAGTACAATGTTGGAGAGAGCGGAGGAGGTTCTCCCTTTCCTCTGGTTTAATTTAATTACAAGTATTTGTATAATCTTTTTTAAAATCAGGATTGTCTTGAGATTTTTACGAAATTACTGGATATTCAGTGGTGAGTTGAGTGACTGACAGAGATATTATCATTTTCTCATCTTGAGGCATCGCGTATGATTAATTAGATGATCAAATTAAAAAATAGATAAAACATTTTTCTTAAATTTTTAACGCCGTTAATTAATCTAACAGAAATAAAAATATTTTAATTATTTAATAAAAAAAATAGAAGAATTTTCTTATCACATCTTACTTTTATCTAATTTTTTTAATAATTTTTTTTAAATAAACTTCAAGCAAAGGTCTAAAACAATCAACTAAATAAAATAAAAAAAAAAAAAGACAGCACGTAAGTTTTGACAAATCAATTAAATCATGTAGAACAAAAAACAAACTCAATTATAACAATCCTAACTTGCATAACCCTGCAAACGAACAGGCAGAACCAAGCAAAACTAAGAACCTACAACCAGTATGTTAAGCAACACCAACATTCCAACTTACAGTAGCAGTAAAAACACAGCCAAAAACCAGCATTCTAACATGCCTAACCCAGAAACAACAGCAGACCATACCCACCTCCACTGCCCGCCACAACTCCTCCATCCTCGACCTTACCCACCACCACCTTCGTTTCTCTCACACTCTTACCCAGCACTCCTCGCAAACATACCCACCATCCACTACTCCTTCCATCCCATACCCAACACCACTAATCAGATGGATTCTCGTCGAGTTTTCTCAAGTAGATAGCTCTTATTCTCTAAGTTATAGCATTTGTAATTATCTCTACAACTCCACAAGATTCATCGCGTGATTCGAGTATACAACCCGATCCGTTACAATATCATGAGTTTTGGAATTTTCTTTAGCGAAATTCTTTTCACGACGGTGAGTTCTCGTAATCAATTTAGCGCGATCATGTAGACGAGTCGCTGGAATCAGGATATTAATTGTAAAAAATTCTCCATTTTGTGAGAAATTAAAGAAAATTAGAAAGAAAAGGGAGAGACGTGTGCTTACCACATGAAAGACAAATAAAGAGTAGAGAAATGTTGAATAGAAAAGGCAAAAGACGAGGAGATGCTTCTCCATTTAATATTTTGTTAAATAACTGAAACACCCTTTATTCTTTTAAATTGATTAACAGTGTTAAAGATTTAAGGGAGGTGTTTACCTATTTTTCTAATTCTAATCATCTAAGTGATAATACACGATACTTTAGGGGAGAAAAGTGATAATAGACCGTGATTGATATGACTTTGTTGTAATTGACTTTTATACTAAATTTTAGACTAGACGTCTGGCCGTGAATGATTGACCAATGGATGAAGGATATAAGGTGGAGACGTGATTTGTAGTTGGGGGAGAGTGTACATTTCAGTCGTACGCCGTTGCCGATAAAGCCAATGTAAAGAGATGTATAAACGCAAAAGGGCTTAAAAAGAGAAAATAAAACAAGTTTTTTTCCTTGAACGGCTGACACCTCACACGAAAAATTCAAGAATACCCGCTATTATTATTCAGTGCACTATCGCAAGATAGTGTCCCACTTTTCTTTTTTATTGTTGTAAGTGTAGAATTATTTTGAATTCAATTATATATTTTGAATTTAAAATATATATATATATATGTACATATTTTAGATTATTGTTAATTTATATATCTTTTATTTTAAAAAATTATTAATATTTTTGCGTTTTTTTACAAGAATATATATACGTCTAATATACGCATGGAGAAGGCTATACAAACGCCGAGCATAAAACATAAAATTCCTCCTATAAAATATAAAAATTAATATTGACTAAAAGGTTTTTAACACGAACATTGATATATACATAACATTGAATTATATATATTTATATATGCACTATAAAACCCCGTCGATAGGTTAGAAAATAGCATAAATAATTAATTAAGCAAGGCAGTTCTCAGGGCAATTAAAAGCCATGCAAAGCAACTTTCAAAAACTTACAATAAGAGAACCAAATCAAAAACTAGAATCTTCCACAGAAGAGTTTTCTAAATTTAGATAGTAGAACTTGATTATGCTTCATATCAACCTTAATACTAATATTATTATTATTATTATTATTATTATTGTCATAGTTTGCTAAACGATTCTTCAAAACCACGTTCTCATCCTTCAGGCAATTGATTTCAGAACTAAGTTGTTTAATAACTTGTCTTTTCTCATCATTCCTCCTTATCAACTCCGCCTGCTCTCTCAAATTATCCTCCAGAAGCTTCGATACCTTCGTCTTCAGTTCATCGCTGTTCTTCTCTCTTACCAGGAGAGTACTCAATTCAACAGTACAATTCATCATTCTCTTATTATTCACCTCTTTGCTGATCAAGCTTTCATCAACGTGATCTTCCATATTTGAATCCTCAACGATCTTTGTGCGATTGGATGAAGACAAGAATTTCGGAAGGCCGGCAGATTTGAGCTTGTCGTAATTTTCAGCCAAAGAACGATAGGATTTATGCAAGTCTTCCACCATTTCAACAAGCTCAGGTCTTTTCTTGTAGTACATCTCAGCTCTCTTAGCGAATGAATCTCCATCGTCTTGCATTATGTCAAGCATGGTCCTTCTCTTCTTATCCAAACCTGCACATTATTATTCGTTCCAGATCATGTAATTAAATTGCTTTCAGTCCAGTCCAGAAATTAATATATACTTTCTTAAAAAGTTTTCGTGGTACAGATTACAAATAATGAGATAATTAAGATATGACTATAATATCAGATTCATCTTAATTGATACCACAAAAAAAAAAAAAGGAAAATTCTGAAATCAAATATAAAAATTGCATGCAACGTGGTGCCATATATTAAATTCATCCATGCACAACAAACAATATTACCCAATTAATCCAGACCTGAAAGAGTGGTGTGAAGCCATTGAGTTTGAGAGTACTGGTGAGATGGATATTTGTGGGTATCCCGCGATCGCGATAAAAAAACAGCGGCGGACTGTTCTTCTTCTTGTTCTTCGTCATCGGGATGATCAGTTGAAGCCGCCATAGCTTCCCTTTTCTCAGAGCTGGGTCGAACAGTTTAAAGAAGGAGAAGAGAAGAGAAAGTTGCAGACGTAGAAGGAGACCAACTTGATGTTGAACTCTTATTGCTCCCTCTTTTACTAACCGACTCTTACGTAATCCTTAATCCACTCCTCCCCAATAATCTTATATCGCATCCAATTCGATTCGAATCGTTCATTTGAAGTACTCTTATACAAATCTTTCACTTTCACATCTTCCACCAGGGTTAATAAGATATTTTCTGCTCTCTGGATGCCGTTTCTATGCTTATGTTTTGGATTTATTTTATATCATTTCGAGATGATATGATTGATCAGACTCTGATTTACGAGCACCTAGATAGGGTTTTAATCCTATCTGGTAGATCTGCATGCATGTACACTATATGATACTATCTGATCAAACAAATGTTATGCTTAATTTATATTATAGTAAATAGATTATGGTGTTAAAATCATCACAAATATACGTCATTAAAATCTTAAAAAGAATATTTTATCGTATTGAATATTTTCTTATAAAAAGATTTAATAAATGTTTTAACGGAATTTAATTAAAATGGAAATGATTATAGAATCAAATACTTCAAATGCCTTGATAGAGAACATATTGTTAATTAAAGATTAATTAATTAGAAAACGACTCTTCAATGTTGTTTTATGGATTCAAAAGTTTCACAGCATCACGCCTAGAAAACGATTCCTATGAAGGCCAAATAATATTTTGTATGGAACCAACGAGAAAGATTCTGATTGCATCTGGACCCATTAAATGTGTCTACAACATCGATGGCGTGACAAACGTCTGGGTATAAAACCAAATTCTGACTACAGTGTCCTCTTCCAGCTTTTTAACCAAACCTAGCAATTTTTCTTTTTCTCCATCTGGTATACTAATTTGACAAAATGCAAGACATTACATTGCTTTCGGCATTTTCAATGATTGGCATTATCAAATTTGATTAAGGATAAATTTTATTTCTTTCACTTAATTAATTCATTAGACAAATCAAGACAATCTTTCTGTCACAAAAGAATTCTGAACAAATGAAAGACTCACAGTTTAAGCCTTAGGGTTAGACCAAATGAAGCAGTTAAAAGTGACTGAAAAGTTAGATAATCAAAGTGTTCAAACTCCGATAGAGCACCTGCTAGCTAGAGTGTCGGGTTTTCTCAACAACCAGTCTAACTACTACTTTTGATTCATGTCCTTTTCAGGTCCACTTGCCACTGCAACTTCTGAAGAACCCATTTCTATCAAATTATTACCCGACCGACGCAGTTGCAAAGGGCCTCTGTTTCACACGTTCTGATATTGTTTTAACATCGCTTTTTACATCTTGGATGTCACATTAATGACCATCCCATGTTTACAATCACCTGTGAATTTAATTTGGCAAATTGAAAATTTTCATATAACTTTGCCCCCACAACATGTGAAACTTTAACTAAAGGGCCTCCCGAATTTCACCCTCCACTCTTTTCTTTTTATAAAAAACTTGGCCTTTAAAGCAAGATTTTAAGACTTCCATGGCACCTTCTTTATATGCTTACGCCATATCCAATACTTTCAATACTCCTCAGCATATTTGCAATTGCATTCCAAGGAGAAGGCAACAACTGGCTAAAACGAGGTAGATGAATGGGACATGAAATTGAAAGCCAATCAACCTCTGTTCTAACTTGAAACCTACCCAGCCTGACCCGCTAGTTTCCTTTTCCAACTTTAATGTACACTTGAATTAATCTTTATCAGGTCTTAATTTTTTCCAGAAAAGGGATCATTAGGGTAAAATGGTTGTTTTATGTTTTGATGGCAAAATCTTGCTCATTTGCCCTCCGATAAAGCAAAGCCGATGCTTCCACCCTGTATATAGTATTATTATAAAGGGTGAGGAAGAGAAAAGGACATGTCAAATTCCAAATACAGATCATCAAGGTGCAAATCATAAACTGAAATGAAGAAAATTCTCTCACCAGCCAGGATGGACAACAAATCTTCCTGTGGATAGAGCCCAATTCACCTGTTTAAAACAACTGATAGCATAAATGTAAAAGATATAAAAGTAGAAATTTACATACCAGCATAAAAATTAAAAGTCCTTTCATTTTGGCAAAGCAGACATTCACCATGCTATTTTATTACTAGGAACCAATTTTACTAGGTTAGAGTTTTCAGACTGTTATGTGTATTAAACAATTTCATCCAGACAACAGATAAAAATTTTGCTAAGAATTTCTTTGTTTAGACAAGCCAATTGAGAAAAGTCATAGTACAGTGGTAGTGTTGGGAAAACAAAGAAAAAGCCACCAAAAGTACCTTGTCAGTTCCAAGGGAATTGGCAACTACATGGGTAACCTGTTCGTCTATCTGTTTTGTGCATACGGCACCAAACTGTTCAGCCGTCTGCCACAATGGATGTAGATGAGGATTGGCTTCACCAACTGGAAACACCCTACTAAATACTATACGACAACCAGCCAAAATCTTTCTCTGCTCTGCTGCTAGGATATTTCTAACATCCACATCATCTAAAGCTTGATGGGAAAAAAAGATTTTGTGTATTCTCTCAATAACCTATTTAAGCAAACAAAATGGATAGTGAGCAGGGAAAATTATTTTTGGAGTATGAAATTAATTCAACGGATGCCTCACCGCTAAAGAAGATGCCAAAGTCCCATCTTCTGGTCTTTCGTCATGGTCAATCTCAAGAAGAGAAGGACCTAGAAGCCCAAACTGCCGCCTACTGCAAGGAAAATAAGTATACCTGCAACATGTATGATTAGAGACGGGTACAGGAATCCAAAGAAAAATTCATTTAATCAAACTAGAAAATGGAAAGGATAGGACTTAAATCCAAGAATAGTTACCTTTCCACAACTATCAAATTCAGCTTGTTATGTGGCCATACCCTAACAGAATCATCAATGATCACAACAGCGGATTCCATACCCAGAACCCCTTCCAGATCCTTACTCCTAGGAACCCTCTCATCACCGTCAAAGGGATCCCCATCATCACCCCTAGAGATAACTCGTCCAGCAAACAATACCCCTTTAGGATCAAGCACTTTTGCCATCTCAGTGGCATAAAGCTTGTTCCCCATTGTGTAAAGATGTAGCTCAAATAGCTTACTAGCTCTTTCCAAGAAGGTCCAGATTCCAGGCCTCAATTTAGTCCACATTCCCATATGTGGAAAGCGGAACAGATGTCTCTGTGGTTTTTCACGATCTTGCTCCTCTTTCTTTCTCAATATCTCATCATGCACTGGATCTACTTCATTGAACTGAACAGAATCACAATTAAAATATGGAATAAGCATACTTTTCCAAATAGAAGCCACAAACAAGGAAAAAGAAAACTCCTCCATATAACGGGAGTTTACCTTTGCCGAATTTAAAAGAGTATGATCTAGATCCAAGACGAGGCACAGCTTGCATGCAGCAAACATTTTCTTCTGTTCTTCTATCCTTCTTGCCCTCTCTCTATGAATAGCAGCTTTTTGCTGATCATCATATCCTTCAAAAAGATGCTCAACATCTCCCCAAGTGTTCTGCGAATGAGGACCTGCCGACCCAGCTTCAGGACCTGAACCAGTTCCAGTTCGCTTGTCATCGTGATTTGAAACTGTAGCTTTCACGTCCGCTTCCAACTTAGTCTGTCCTGGTTGAATTGGAAGATTCTGAGGAGTCATTGGTTGATTTGTTAATGGTTGGGAAACAGACATGAACTCAGCAATATCTTTCAAACTCTTTGTGAATAGCCGGGCAATATCTGGTGGCGGTTGAGAATGCAGTGGCTTTGCTTCAGCCTGACCCTGTTGCTTTTGGGAATTCAAATTATCCTTACTTCCCTGGGTACTTGGGTTAGAAGGTCCATCCATTTTGGATTGTTCAGGTCCCAGGCTCCCACTCCTTTGAAGTGTATTTCCATGCAGAAAGCGTCTAGGGTCACGGGGTTTCATGCGGACTTTTCCCAATTCATCCTACAAGGCTAATATATTATTCCACATGCACAAGAAATTTATTTGAACAAAACCAAAAGATGCTTACAGAACAGAGTTGTTCTTTAAAACAGCAAAAAAGTTAAATCCTTGATCAAATATTGCAATATTCTTCAGACTATATCAAACAACAGTTATTTCTGCATTCTTAAAATGATATATAAATAGGTACTCACCATTGGAACTGCTTGAGAAGGAACCTGAAGCACTCCCATTTGTTTTGGCAAATTCCCTGAGGGTGTTGGGTGGCAAATTCCCATACTTGAACTTGGAGGATGCATTGTATTTATTGAAGTATCATTAGACATCGGTTGGGGTTCTGCTGCTAATTTCTGTTGTCCCATCTTAAGTATATTTAGCAACATCGTTGGATTCACTGCAATATCTTTCAGTAAAGCAGGCAAGGACGCTGTGGTACTGGGAATTGTCACTGGTACCGGCTCCTTTCCACTAACAACCACATTGGGTGTACCACTACTATTAACAGGAGAACTTGCTCCATTATCCAATTTCCTTGGATTGGATTCTGTGGAGTCAATCAACTGATTTCTGCTGATAATCTGAGGTCCAACCATATCAGTGTCCTCCAACCAGCCACCACTACCAGTTATACTTTTCTCATCTCTAACAACCCCTGAATATTCAAATCCATTCCTTTGTCTTTTTTGTGCAGGACATTCCAAATCAGGCTCCTCCACAGTCTTTTGCTTTCTTGAACTCATAACCCCTGCAACAGGTTCCACTTTAGGTGCATTATGCACCATGGGCACTGGCCGGTGGCTGAGATCTAAAGCATCAGAATTGGCAAACCGAAGCCTAGGGTCTCTACTCTTTACAGAAGATTTTACCACTGGATTAGATTTCACTACTGGATTAGGAACAGAATTCACAGATGCAAGATTATTAGCAAGAGTCAATCCTTGCACATTGGAATTGTCAGTGTGTTGAGAAGAAACAGCGAGTTGGCCCAAAATCGGCAGATTAACAGGTTTTAAATTATCAACAGCGGAAGCGCTAGAAATCTCCCCACCAGTATCACCACCCCCATCACGAGACTCTTCAGAAGGGGTTGGGCTTGGGAGCCTATCATTCGAAAAGAATGAACCACGACCAAATTTTTGTTGATAGGAAGAAACAGCTCTGAGTGCATCAGTTTCATAATGAAGAATTTTATAATCTTCAGTATCACGAGCCACCTTCGCTGCAACTGACCCTGATTTATTAACCATACCATCTCCGCCTACCAATGTTCTCTGAACAGGAATAGAAGGTGTTGTTTCCCTTGTCGGTGATGGAAGGCTGTCTGCATCATGGACCTTGTGAAGGTCAAGTAGTGGGAGCAGACCTCTACTTTTATAACCAGAAATCCCAGGCCTTAAACCTTCCAATGGCTTATTGTGCACCAAAGAATCAACAGGTGAAGGAAACTTATTTTTAAATGTCAAATCATTGGCAACATTTTCAGCTAAAGTATTATAATCCTTCCCATTCACCCCATTTATGGCCTGCATGTCTTTCTCTTTATCACTGGCTCTAGCACCCACAGATAATACCACAATTTCCATCTGTGAAGACAACATATTTAAGTTTCAGAACCATTAAACAATCTTCCCTCTAAGTAACAACTGAATATTTAAGAATTTTCTAAACTACTGCACACACCTCCTTTACCTGGTCAGGAGAGAAAAGAGGAGGATCATGGCTCTTTATGGCAGAAAGTAGCCTGCACCAAGAATGCAACAAAAAGAGTTAAACTAAACAATCCAATGGCTAAGAAAGAACAATACGGGTACAAAACAATTTGAGCACGGTAAATTTGTAACCTTGACAAAATGTCTTTATTCTGTTCTTTCAAAATATGATTCATAGAGCAGAATACCTGCAAACAAACAACCATTTTGAAAAATGCTCCACATTTTTTACAAACCAGCATTATAAATGAACTAATAATATAAATCAGTTATGTCAAAGTTCAGATGTTGCTGCCTTACAGAATGAACAGATTGAATTGCTGAAAATGCAAGTCGAACGAGAGCATCCTTTGTGGGAACATTATTTTCATTAACCACTTCCCGTAAGCTTTCCAAAGTGTCCTGAAGTTTTGAACAAACTCCTTGAAATGATCTACAACATTCAAACCCATAAAAATCAATTTCCAAAACCCTGAAAACTTTGTCAAAAGTTCATCAACAGCAATCAATTCACTCTACTTACTTATCCGCATCTACCACATCAACAACACTCTCCAAAGCTTCCCGAATTGAGTCCACATTAATTGATTTCACTTCTTCATTCACTAGGTCAGTAACCTTTTCATTTGACTCAGAATCCAAATCAATCTCGCCTTCCTCCAACTCACCTTCCTCCTTCTCAATCTCATCACCGCTGTCATCAATCACAACTTTCTCCACTTCCCTCTTTTCATTTTTATTACCGCCGCCGCTGTTAACAGATGCCACCGACGACGAGGGTGACGATCGTTTCGACACGTCATCTTGCTCAACGTCCATAACAAAAATCTCATTTAGAGGTTTATTCTGCACAGCCTGCGCCCACGCAAGGTTATGCAAACCAGGCCCGTATCCGCGACAAATGGTCGGATACTTATGGTACAGATCCCGCATCGTCCAAACCCTAGCTGCTGCCTCGCCTTTAGGTTTCGATTCTTTAATAACTGTAACTTCTTGATTAATATTAAAATCCTCTTCACTGATCTCTTCAACCGACGCCGTATCTGAAATTTCACCTTCCTCTACATCATTTCCCATCTCCCAACTCAATTTCTCCTCTTAAATCATTCAATAACTCAGCCACCGCCACAAGCATATATAAATATACCAGATCAAAATCTAACTCAAAGAAATACAAATTCAAACCGATCATTTAACAAATCTCCACACAATAAGATTATTTAAGAGTTATGCTTTTCTTTTGACTAAGATTTGTGATCTTTGACCAAAACTTTTACAAAACGAATTTCAATCTCGATTTTAATCTCAATTTCTTAATCTTAGATTCAGATCTGCTTAGATCTGTTCGTATAACAGCTTATTTACAAGAAAATAATATTATTTTCTCGAGAAAGCAAATGCAGGAAAGAAAAATAAACACAAACTCCTTTAATCTTAAACAGCGATTGATGAAGAAGAAGAAGATGGGAGGCGTATGGGAGTTACTTTTATAAGGAAAGAGTCGAATCTAGTACAATCGCTGGATTTTGAATCTCGACCGTACACGTCATCAATCCGTGAATGGTAAACTATTTAGTTTGGGGGACGTAACTTGTGATGCAACTAGGAATGGTGGTGGGGAGGTGCGGGAGAGTAATCGCTGCGTCACGAATTGATGGGCCGTTGATTTTGGTCCAGGAATCTGGATGGGTGAATCTTGGTCGTACAATTTTTTTATCAGAGTAAGGAAGGAATAAAATCATAAACAGATAAATACAAAATCTCATTGGCGTAAAGTTTAAAACTTTATCACAAGCCGGAAATTCTCCGTGAAATTATGTAATGCAAACTAGATAAGAGTTTAAATTAAGTATAAAATCTAAATCCTCCGTAAAAATATGTAGAGCAAGTACCATAAGATTTTATTTTTTTTTCAAGTAATACAAACTACACAAATTAATTAAATTACATAAAAATATATGTAACAATATATTCCTATTATGAAATAAAAGGAATAAAATGTATTTCATGCTAATAGAAGAATTAAATAAGACATGATAATAATATGTATAATATGTAATGTAACATTGATTGTTGTCTAAACTTTTATTATATGTATCACTATTGAATTTGTAAATAAAGTGGTTTATTTTAAAATCTTACAGTGGAGTACAGTCTTGTAAACTCAAAACTGTTATATTATGGGGTGAGATCGTGTATCAAAATTTGTTTCGACAAAAAGAGTTTCTTAAAGCGATAACATGTATTGTTTTATTATAGTTTAATATATTAATACTTATTATAGTATCCATCAATTATATTTTAAAAATTAAGTAATAGAAGACAGTAATTATACACATGTTTGTAGGAATGTCAACCTCAGTTATTATTTATCAAAATCAGAAAATAATTTAATTAACATTAACATGAACATCAACTTGTAAAAGATATTGTGGTGAAGGGCATGCACTCAATTATTTCCCTTCTCAATTGACTTTAAATGGAAGCACTTTGCATTTGAATTTTGAAGTCTAATAGAGAAGGAAATAAATGATTATTTGTTCATGTTTTGTAAGGTAATTCATTTTTTCCTTTTTGGGTGTGAACTAAATTAGTGCGAGACAGCTGCAGATTCTTCACACCAAATTGCCAACACAAAAGCATGAAACAATGCTTTGGCAGGAAGGAAAGCATTGTAAAGATAGTTCATCAGTGTATAATGAATGAAGCACACCAAATAATAATTAAAAAAGTTGGGTTTGGAACCTTCAAAGAAGCCACTTCCAGGACAGTACCAAAAGTTTCGGATTTACCCGATTCTCCTCACATTTACACCAACATTTTCGCGGAGACTATGTTCCAAGGATATATGGGACTTTGGACAGTACCAAGCTTTTGCACTTTTTTCAAGTCTCCTCTCATTGACCAACACTATCAAAATTTTCCAGGAGACTGTTTCAAGAAATTAAATATTTTGGCATATGGTATAGGAAAATGAAGGATGAGACAGCATTCAGAAAGCCTGTTGAATCGAAAGTAATCATGCGCAATTATGATTCTCCGTTCAAACAAACTTAAATCATTTGAAACAAAAATGCTTTAAGTTAACACGAACCAAGTCCGGTTCTAAAACCAAAATAGTAGTTGTTCGGATAAATAAATCTCAACAATCAAAATAAAAAGCAGAATGGGCTAACTTCTCAAGTTGGTTTCAGCTCGGTGGTTGAAAACTCGTATCCTCTTGCGGAATGGCTCTTTTCTTAAGCTGCACCCTTCTTTTCAACAAGCTTCTCTATTAAATCAGCTGCCTCTTGAACTGTTGTGATGTTCTGCGAACTTTCCTCTTCTACACTAATCCCAAATTCTTCCTCCAAACTCATAACTATTTCCACCTGCATTAATTTTTAACGTAGTAAGATGCTCATTCCTCGCAGATTGCTAAATCATGTAATCAAATATGATCAGCAAAGGGAGACAAACCGTATCGAGTGAATCAGCACCAAGGGCAGAGAACTTAGATTCTGAGGTGAGCTCTGTCTCAGCAGGCAACGCCAATTGTTTCCTCACTATCTCACACACTTTCTGCACTGTTTCTGGCTTGGCCTGCCAGGAAAATATACGGGCATTGTTAGCACCATATGAATGTATTTCTTAATTTTGTACATAATTACTCTCCGACGGCGGTTAGAATTTCTATTTTGTTTTATTGACCTAATCATGCAATTAAATAGCACCAGGGGAAAGAACGTTTACAGAGCAGCAGACACGGAAGCGATTGGTCTTCAAAGAAGGAAAGCTGTTCTTTCTCCAACCCATTGTAACCATCTTCAGATTTGAAGTACTTTCACTTATCTGCACAAAAGCATTTTAGCAATTAGCTTCCAGATAATTCAAATATTGGCAGCTTTGGTTGCTACTTCAACTGCTAGTTAACCGACCACCATGCTCCTAGTTATTAGTTGTTTATACGGTGATTTGTAATCTTAGTTCCCACACAGTAACGACACCACTAGTTTGGCAGGTTCCACTGAGAAATTCATTCATGTTGGAGACTCATTCATATGGGATTTGTATTAATCCTTCGGATATCTCACACAGTTTCATCATTTATGATCTCTCTGTCACCAACAGCAACTACAAAATCTAATATGCGAGAAATACATTATCTTCATCCTCAACTTCATTTTGGTTCCTCAAAAGATGAAATATTGGATGGTTGGAATCAGTGCCGTCTGGATACATGAATCATGTAATGCATATAATTTAATCAGATGGGAGGGTCTTCAATCAAGTCCATGGATGCTCATGTTTATGATAAGTTAGAAAATCATTCCCGTGTATACCAAAATCAGTTCTACTATATATCCGTATAAAGTTTTGATCATCTGGCGTAGTAGTATAGCTGTACATCTCCAGTAATTTTCTAAAGCTAGTCAAAGTTCACAATCTTTCATCTCTAAACTTCTTCGTACAGTAACTTTGAGATCCCTTGTGTCAATGCGCGGCCAGCATTATAGCATGAGTGAAGACCTTATCAAGGACCTGAAATTTTCTTCTAATTTTCCTATTGTCTCTACTCCTTTGGAGCTCTCTTCAAGTTAGAATTTTGTAAATCTGGAAGGAATTCTTCATGCAAGAAAGCAAGCGACATTTCTATATCTTTTTTAAGGTGGCTCAAAATCCAAAAACTATACCAAGAATCCAACTTTACTAAAGAAATAAACCAAAACTCCGACCAGCAAGGAAAAAAATATGTTTAACATGTAGAGGTAATGATATGATAATTAATAAATTAACAAAAGTAACATAATAATGAATAAATTAAAAAGAACCCAGAAAGCAAATATACAAATACATGCAAAATTAATGGATTACCACATTGTTCCTGAACGAGGGCTTCAATGAAGAAGTAAATGTAACAGTAGAAGCAGAGAAAGTTGCCATTGGGAAGCAAAGGAGAAGAGGTAACAGATATGACGAGATACACAGAGAAGGTATAAACTGAAAGATGTTTGTGAACCAGAAAACTCAGCTAGCTAAGCATGTGCAGGAAAAGTAGTTGTATGCTTTATCCACTTGCTGCATAGGTCCTCTTTGAATTGTGGGCCGCCCAGTTGGTTTTGGAATCTTGTGAGAAGAGAAGACAAATGAAATCTTAACGGGTAAGAGATTGCCACACATCTACTGTGAATCTTGGTCAAGTCTGTCTGTCTTACACGTGAGATTTTCATGGAAAATACATCATATCTCTCTTGACTCTTTGTAATGTTATGTGAAAAAAAGAAAAAAAAAATCAACTCCAAAGGACAAATATTAATCCGAAAATTCTTTTATTAATTAACATCTACATAAGTAAAAAATTAATAAAAATATTATTTTTAACTATGTTAGAAAAGCTTTTCACTTAAAATACTATTCATATATATTGTCATATATAACCGCTTTGAAATTTAATTCTGAGTTCTTAATATATATCTTCCTAGTTTGATTTGGATTCCTAATTGTAGGTTTCTTGATATCTCCTCTGTTGATCTGGATTCCCAATTCTACCAAAACTGACGTAGCTAAGGTCGATTTCTATATAATTAAGAAATTCAACAGCTCAACTCTCCGTTATATTTTGTCTTGCAAAGACGTCGAAAGTTTAATGCATTCAACTTCAACCATGGCCTCCTCAACTCTTCTCTTCGTCCTTTCAACAACACTACTGTCTCTTTTTCTTCTTCCTTCTGCTGCCCAACAAGCCATTTGCCCGTTTCAAGCAATTTACCAGTTAGGAGATTCGATTGCCGACACTGGCAATCTCATTCGCAACGGTCCCGTCGGTGCAAGATCTTATGCTGCTCGACTGCCGTACGGTGAAACTCACTTCCACAGGCCAACTGGTCGCTGCTCCAATGGCCTTCTTATGATCGACTATTTCGGTAAGTTTATATCAGAACCTGTAATTAATCAACGTTAAAACCGAGCCGTGTGTCTTTATGTTTAATTTCTTTCTTGCTAATGCAAAATCATAAAAATATATGATGTGAATATTTAATTTTTCAGCTATGGCTCTACAACTCCCGCTTCTAAATCCTTATCTGGAAAGAGGTGGTTTGTTCGATCATGGGGTAAATTTCGCTGGAGCTGGAAGTACAGCACTGGACAACTCGTTCTTCGCTTCAAGGAATATCAGAACTCCGCCGACCAACAGTCCTCTAAGTGTTCAGCTTAACTGGTTCAGATCACATCTCAACTCAGTTTGTGGTACAAACTCAGGTTTGTGAGATTCCTCATGTCGTGTATATAAGCAAGAATATTAACTGTAATTCTCACGTAACTTCTTTTCACTAATGTTAACAGATTGTGCAAGATTAAAGCTTCGGAGATCGCTCGTCATGGTGGGAGAAATAGGAGGCAATGACTACAATTATGCATTCTTTCAAGGAAAATCTCTCCAAGAAATTCGAACTTACATCCCATACGTGGTTGGAGCCATTGTTAACGCCGTTAGCGTACGTATCCTTTTCAATTCTTTGCCTTATTTCTTACGTCAGATTTTATTGACTTCATTTTCTTACATCAATTTTTTTCCTCCTTTGTTGTTTTAATACAAACAGGAAGTGATTCGCCTGGGTGCAGTCCGTGTGGTAGTTCCAGGAAATTTTGCGGTGGGTTGTTTTCCGATTTACTTGACTTCGTTTCCGAACCCTGATCCGAGAGCTTACGACGACAAAGGTTGTCTGAGAGGTCTAAACGAATTTGCAAGGTCTCACAATTATTACCTTCAACGAGCTCTAACTTTGGTCCGGATAGAATTTCCCCATGCCGTTATATTATACGCAGATTATTACACTGCCTTCCAATTGGTTCTCCGGCGTGCTCAACCTTTAGGCGAGTAAATAGTTTCTTCCATATTCAGTGATAATATTAGCCAATTAATAGTTAAGAGTTCTTATTCCAACTCTTTTTTTGTAGGGTTTGAGCCTGGATTAGCTCTTAGAGCTTGCTGCGGGACAGGAGGGTTATACAACTACAATGGAAATAGAATGTGTGGATCACCAGGTGTGCCTGTTTGTCCAAATCCAGATCGACATATAAGCTGGGATGGCATACATCTGACTCAGAACGCTTACCGCCATATGTCGGAGTTCCTGATTAGGGATATTCTATCTAGAGTTCAATGTGTATGGTAGAAATTAAGAATTAATAAGTTCCAAACAAGTTGTAAAAATTCAAAGAAATTAATTCAATATAACAGAAAAGAGGCAAAAGAGAGAATAGCATGATCAAAGTACTTTTGTGGTACATTGACGAGTGAAAATCTTCAAGTCTATTCCAAAATCACAAGCTGCAAACTGACAAATTAACATGAACTAAGAAAAACTAATATGATACTACTACCTATACTTCTATTTGAAAGGTGCAACAACCTGAAATCTGAAAATTGCATAAAAAATAAATCCTCTCTCACTTCGCATGTCATAAGGAACATAAAACTTCAACCTCTTAATCCAATCCAATCAAAAAACACGAGACCACCTGGTTAGTACGTATCCAATCTAGGAGGGGCTTTGTTCACAAATTACTCTGTCTAGCTTATGTTCGCTAGGTAAACAGAGTCTAAAACAATCTATTCCGTTTACCTTATGCTTGTTAAGCAAACAGCATCAAAAGCAATACTTCCAAAAACATATCACTCCCCGCGCAAGCTGCCCATGGGTGCAGATCCTCTCTCAGTGCCCAATCTAACACAAGCAAAAAACTTGCATAAGAAAACAATGAAAAGACGAAAATAAAGTATTAGCACAAAAGTGACTAAAATTTAAATTTATTGTTGTTTATGTTAATAATAATTATAATTTAATGGCATGATTTCTCATTCCAATAATTTTAAATTAGAAGATAACTCTATTACTTATTTAGTGCAAATGAGGACCAAAAATTTGGATGCCTTGTCAAGCCTCAGTATAGAGAGATATATATACATATATATGTTTCATTTAAGGAAAGAGCGGCTTCACTTGTGAAATCAAATCCTCATCGAGCAGCAGCTCTAACACCACGTAGTATGCAAGCTGCGAATTGAGTTCTTACTAGATTAGATGCTTTTGACAGGTGACAGTACTCTAACAGCCACCATGTTAGCCAAGAGATACTCACCACAGTCCTCCACACAAAAGAAAGTTTTGCAGGTATTATGGCCCGAGCATAGAGAGAAATCAATAAAATGATAATTACATCCGGATTTAGAATTTAAAACTGAAACGGTCATGAAATAAATGCAGCCTTTTTCTTTTCTAATGTCTTCGATTTCCAAACTTAATAGTCATCGACGTCCTTGAACGTATGTTAAGCAAGGTATGTGGTAAACGATAACCAAACCATTTTAAAATCTATGAGACAACCTAACCTTCAGTTATAGGTATCAAGTACATAAACCGTACGTTATTTGTAAAGTCCCCTGTAAAAAATTTCTCCTGCGCAATCTGGTTGCTTTGACACCATCTTTGAACATCCAACAAGCCTGATCCATAGGGATAGAGGTGCTACAACTTGAAAACTAATTGATTAAAAGAAAGAAAGAAAGAAAGAAAAAAACTTAGGTGGAGAAAACTATGATGAGTTGTACGTGTTTTTGTGCAGGTGTGTGTTGGTAAATAGATTTTGCAAAGATAGAAAGTAACAAGACAGACATCCACTATAGCACTCTCAACAAGCACACGGCATATGGGAAACCTTTTTCCAACAATTCCAGCGGAGTGATCAGATATCTTTTCTACGTGCATGAAAAAACCAACAATAGTTTACAACTTAACGACAAATGCCATGACTTGGTCAATTCCGCACAGGGAAGCAAAAGAGCAAGGTGAGTGTTGAAAAAATGTCCAATAATTTAGTAAATAAGCAACCCATATATAGATACGGATGTTATACATGAGGTGCATAGGCCAAGATTTGTTTAAAAGCCACGCTGTTTAGATAGACTACACTTGGGATTGTAAGCCTTTTAAAGGTCCTGAAAATATATCATAACACTGCAAATCTATTTACGTTTACCTGACAAATTTAAAACTGTAAGAGTAAATGTAATCTCGAATTAAAATTCTTAATGTTTAATTATTTAATTTATTAAAACGTTTGATTAGTTTAATCAATTAATGGAATCACAGAGTTCGAAATAACTCCATCTACTTAATTTAATTTGTTCTCAATTAAATCCTAATTAATTCACGGAGACGACGACAAGTACATAAATGAGGTGGATATTTTTAAATTTATTTTTAGTCGTGGACAGTTTAGTAAGTTTATCATTATTAATCCTTTGCTTTCTACCCGAACTATGAACGCAAGTGGCTAATTTGATAGAAGTATGTAACATCTTCAAAATTAGCACATTGCATCAAAAGAAACTTGTTCTTGATCTCTGCTGCTATATATATGAGCGAGGTAAATATATATAAATTTGCATCTCCAAATTCTTATATATTAGAACGGCACTTGGATAGCCACAAAATGTCCTAAATATATGCATATGGAAGGAGCTTTTGTTTGCAAAATTAATTATTCCCTCAAAGCTTTGGTCTCAAGAGAAAAACAAGTGTCAAAGACATAACGAACCTCCTGCAAGTTCCTCTCTGTGCTAACGACCCATAGTCAATCTCTCGCTCTTATATATCCGGGTACGGATCCCCTTGTCATGACCCATAGTCAAGTTCTCTCTGTGCTAACGAACCTCCTGCATGCTTGTCGTGAAGTTTCCGACGGGATAAAAGCCTGAGAATTTAAACGTTAACACATTGTCCCTCAAATTCAATACATTAATTCCTTACCATGTTAATTTATTTTTTATATCAATTGATTATTTTTACTTTATCAAAGTGCCTTATTTCAAATTAAAATTATTCAATTTTTTTTTAGTTATTGATTATTTCAGCAAATCTTTTATTAATAAAAATAAATTTAAAACATTTTAAAAGTGATTGAATCCGAAAAGTGTATAGAATTGTAAACAACTTAATTAATTAAATTAAAAAAGTATATATTTTTTGAAGAACTTGATTGACTAAAATAAAAATGATAATTTTTTTAATTATTTATCAAATAAAATAGATATATATGTATAATTAAGCAAAAAAATTGAATTATAATTCGGATAATAAAGGGGACGAGCCGCACCTCCCCCACCCTTTATCCAAGCTGCACCTCTTTGTCATTCACTACCATCACTATCAAATCCAATCTCATCATGCAAATATAATAAACCTACACACAACAAAATTTTTGGCATCGTCAATCGCCACAATCACGCCAAAACTCAATTTCATGGTGAAGAGAGTTACTTAATCCGAGAAACCAAGACATGGAATTCTCATCTATAGTAGAGAAAAGGACAAAGAGAAAACTTATAAGAGAGACGAAAATGAGTAAGTAGAACAAAAAAGAAAAATGGGTTTGCATATTGGGGTTTTCTTGGACTTAACTCTTGGATTGCCTATTTACAAATTTATTTTAGAAATTATAATTACAATTTCTTGTATTTATATTTAGCATATAAAATTTGTTGTGTATTATTGTCTTTAGAGCATGAGCTTAATAAGATATCCTAGGCTTGAAGATTGTTATGGGTATAATATAATGGTTTGCTAGTGAAGAGGATGAAGAAAAGAAAAAAATGGGTTTGATGTTTTGGATTTAGATTGTGGTTTGCTGGTGAAGGGAATAAGGAAAAAGAAAAAAAATATAGGTTTAATGTTATGGGTTTGACATCGTGATTTACTGATGAAGGGAACGAAGAAAAGAAAAAAATAAATAAATAATGGAAGGGAAGGTGTAGAAGAAATGTACAAAAAAATAAAAAATGATATTAATAAGTTAGAGCAAAATTATTTTTAGGTTCTTCAATTTTATAATTATTTTTTAAACTTCAAAAAAATAATCATTATCCTAGAAATATATAATGTGTCTGAATTTGTTCATTAATGCAAGCAATCTTGGGTAAATTATTATATTATCTTCAGTTTACTAACTTTTTTCAATAACTAAAGTAACGTCTAGGGGATGCTAAAGTATATTCCAAATAACAGGTGGATAATGAAAATTAGATCAAACAAGAAGACGGTATCAAGCTTATTTTTTTTTATTTAAAAGATTTTAAGTCATATACGATAAACTATTAATTAAAAATAAATTATATTATTATATATTTGAGAATTTGACATATGCCTCTCTCTAAAGTTAGATACTGCTGATATTTGTGGTATCTTCAAATTTTAAGAAATAGAGAGATATTCAATATCAATTAGTTAATTTATTATTACTTTTATTGATAAATTTTAGTAAAATAACAAATAAAATATAATTATTTTAATTATAACAGTTTAGTCGCTATTATAGTACTATTAATAGACATGATATTGAAGACGAAAATTTTAAAAATTAAATTTTTTTCAATTCATTATTTTATAAAAAATTTAAAAAACATATTATTATAAAAAAATTCTAGCAATGAGTTGAATTAAACTCATACTAAAATATTCCTGACTCTTTTTTATTTTTTTAGTAATAATTTAATTTTTAATTATCAAAAAATTTAAATGAAATATTTTTTATTTTTTATAACAATATATCTATTTAAAAAAATATGTTACACTCATTATTTTTTTTAGGAAAAATTATGAAATTCATAAGGAAGAAGAGAGAAACTAATAATTAATATAAATAAAATATAAAAATAACACGTACATATTATATTTACTAAAATTAAAATAATCAAAATTTATCCCTTTTCTATGTTTTTAGTCAAAATTAAATTAAATTATTTAATAAGAATATAAAATACATCTAATTATTAATTCTATTAAAACATAATATTAAATTTAATTTATATATTATTATTATTTATATTTTAAATAGATATATAAAAATAAATTATCATTAAGAAAGTAAAAGAAGATGGCTAAGAATATTTTAGTTGATAGGTTTACTCCAACTTATTGTTGGTATTTTTTTATAACAATATTTTACTTTCTAAATTCATCAAAATAAAAAATTAGAATAGAAAATTTTAAATTTTAATAGTTTTAATCTTTAATATATTATAAATAATGAGATTAAATTGTTATAATTAAAAAATATATATCTAATTCTAATAAAAATAATAAAATTTAGAGATAAAAAAATAACAACCTAACAAATTAAATATTAAGATTACATATATCTATTTTTTTAAAACTTAAAAAGGGATATCTATTCGATCTGTATTAAACTTAAATTACAAAAAGTATATATAGTTTTTCAAACTTGAAAAGGCGTACACATGTGAATTTTTCTTCCAAGTATTTTAAAGGTTCGTTTAGTATAACTTTTTAAATAAAATTTTTTAGAGTAATCCTTTTATCTGTAAAATTTTTGTAAATAGAATTTTTAACAAAAATTTATTAATTGTGTAGTTGTCACAAATAATTTTTAATTTTTTTTTTGAATAATTACTTTAATAGACCAATATTTAGTGTTATATTTTAAAAAAATAACATAAATTTTTTAAAATAAAGTAATGGTGTTTTAAACAATTTTACCTTTTAAAAAAGCTAAAAAAACTTTACTACTAAAATCTCAAATTTTGGACTTCTTTCAAAAAAAAAAATTTTTTTTAATTCTCAAAAAAAAATTAATGACAATCAAACAATCTAAAAAATTATAAAAATAATTTTTATCATTAAAAAAATCAAATCAAACAACACAAAATATTATTGAAATGTATCAAAGGACATTTATTTTACATATAAGAAATTAATTTATTGAAATGATTAAGTTACTTAACAGTTTAGTTCAGTGCATGTTTGAAAAATTGACTGAAAAAGAATGCGAAACAGACGCGTTCAGAACCTAATTTACACGTGATATTCTTTGAACTATAAACACATGTTACACGCATGGTGTTGGTCCAATTAGATACAGAATATTAATTTGACTGAGAATAACAGATTTATAGTTCCTTGAACTAGCTAGGTCCTAGCTGTATTAGCCCACGTGATAATTTGAAATTTCCAAGCAAAACAACAGCTGTAGCATCGTCTTTATTCAGTCGCTATTTTCTTATATTAAAAGGACTCTTTTTAGTACGAGTATATTCTTATTTTCGTATTTAATCGTAAATTAAATTATGCTTAATTAACGTGGAAGTTGAAGTTTTAATTACCTTTAATTTTAAAATTAACAAGTAAGAGGTGATCATGTAATTGATTATCCTTCACTCTAATTAATATTAAAAAAATAGTAATTTAAATTTTATAAATTTGTATTAATTATAAAATTTATTTAAAATATGACGTATATAAAAAGCAGTGCAGTCAGCACATTGTAATCGGTCGACATTTGACGGCATGCCTGCAGATTCAAAGTCTATAAAATTGAAGAATCTGGTGCCATCTCTTTCAGAATTGAACGACCAGCTCTTTTGCAAACGCATCAAGGGAAACAATCGTTTTCTTTTCACGTCCAGGGTCATTTTTAATTTGACTGCCTGCTATATATATAATTCATAGTTTCTTGAAATGTTTTCAATAAAACTCCTGCTTTTACGTTTTTCAATCACAAACAATTTGTCACGTTTTCTTTACATACATATCAATTGGTTGTTTGAAATCAGCTTTTAAATTATAGGTAGAAGAAAATTAATACAAATCATTTTCAGTGTTTAATTAATGATGATGTTGAAAAGTTTTACCCATTGATAGACAACACATCGGCCAGTTGGGCAGCGTGGGGCTGAGCTGTGATGTTTTTTGCGTTATTTCAAGCCTTTGCGTAGCTTGTTGCTTTTTTAGTGGGGTCGAATTCTTCACGACTTCATGTGCTGCTTGCTTAATTTGTTCACCTTTTCAATTTTAATAATATTTAAGGCGTCCTTCTGTTCTGGTGAGGTTTTATATATTAACAATATCACCCTCCGTGAACTTGTAAATAGTGAATATATAAAACTTAAGCAACTTGGAATGCAATAACCAGTACGATGATACAAAATCTAACAATATTGACGGTAAGTTATTTGGAGTGCATCATTAGCACGGCAACTTCCTCCTGTCGCTGATGAAATCTTTATATATTTAAATTAAATTATCTAAAATATATCTATATATTTAAGTAAATTAATAAATATTTATCTAAAAAATTAAATTAATTTATCAATAAGTTATCTAGAAACATTCATAAACTAAATATTTATAAATTTCACTTAAATAAAAATAAAAATGATATATCAACAAAAATATATGTGAATGTTTTATTTTTGTGACACAATATAAATAAAACTGTAACTGTATCGTATTTCATCTAAATAAATATCATTAAATGATAGATTAAAAATTATACCGGGTGTTTCTTTATTTTATTTTTATAGTTTAATAAATATATTAAATTATTACTACGTATTAATTCTCTATCAAAATCTTCTTTAAATAAAATTTTGATGCCTTGACTACGGCGCGAGAACTTGTTAACTAGTTCATAAGAGAATAGGCTATAATTTTGCATGCTATTTACAAGCAATGGGACAGGACAAGACAAGACAAGACATTTATGTCGAGTTTCAACAATTGACGATGGATTCTTTTATAGCACAAGCAGCAAGCGATGTAACATGCAGAGTGTCATGATTCACCATTCCTTTTTTGTCAACTATCTTGGTGAGCACAAGCTCTCATTTTCCTGCGAAAACCTTACTAATTTCATTTCGTTGAATAGAATATATTCCATTCCATTCCATTCAAATGCAACCCCAAGCCCATGACTCATCTCATCACATCACATCACATCAGTGCTCCCTCTCTGGCATTTACATGCGAGAAAATAACATTTTGGGATCCCTATTATATTAAAGTTTTAACAAATAGAGGCACAAATGATTTCGTTTATACCCAGTGAGTCCCCAGGGGCAATGGAAAATGGCAAAAAATAAGTCACATTTAATGACCCGTTACCCTTATTATAATTGGATAAATTATTATCTTCTTAATTTGTGAAAATATTAAAAACTTGGGGATACCCGGATGTTATTTCTCATTTATGTTATGTGTGTATTTATTTATATAAGGACCTCGTAGCTCGTACAGACCCACTATCTCGCACTGCCATCTCTGTGTAAGATCTATCTCATTTCATTTTCTTGCTCTACTTTTCATTTAATTCCAATCACTCATCAAATGGCAGCCTTTTCTTACCAGCATCCCGCTTTTGTTTTCGACTCGTTTCTCGTGCCAGACACCTCGAACAACATGTCTAGCTTGCCTCAGGCAGCCTCCATTATTACAACAAAAACCTACTTCACTCCGATGCTTCCTTCTACTGCTAATGAATGTTTTCAAGATAGTCCTTTTCTAGCTCAAATCCATGAAACTACCAGCCCTCTTCACAAATTTAACTCCACTATAGGAAAACAGGATCCGAATTTATCCTCAGCGGCGGCTCAGATGTCTAGCGGCGATCACATGGTGTCTTCAACGGAGAAGAAGAGAAAGAACGTGGATGTGAAGGTAATTTACGGTAGAAATTAATTAACTCACGGTAGATTTGCAGTACTTCAATATTGGTAGCTTTGCATGAACACTCGTTTGTTCAATTTGGTTTTCGTTTGAAATAGGTAGGAAGAGAAAACCGAGGAGAGAAAGTAAGAAACAATAAACGGTTTGCGAAGAAACAGAAGAAGGTGGCTGAAGAAGCACCGACTGATTATGTTCATGTGAGAGCAAGGAGAGGTCAAGCTACAGACAGTCACAGCTTAGCAGAGAGAGTAATTAATTAACCCTTTAGTTTTCAACAGATTAAAGCTTATTATATATATTCTGCTTAATTGAATATTAGTATAACTGTCCGTTGTTGAAATGATTTGCAGGTTAGAAGAGCGAAAATCAGTGTAAGGATGAAGCTATTGCAATCACTTGTTCCTGGATGTGACAAGGTGACATTCTTAGTTTAATCTGTCTGTTTATGTTTTGTTTTATATAACTTAGATGAATTTACATATTTATCATCATTGTCCAAAAAGACAAACTAAGAATCCAATTAATTATAATGTTATTGTCATTGGTCAATTCCAATTTTGACTAGCCTTCCGGTCTCGCCAAGGCATGGCACACACCACAACGACAAGTCATATATGTGACGTATCTAGATTCCAAATCTGAAATATTATGTTTCACATGAAATAATATGACTGCTTATATTTTCTTTACATTGACGATCATAAATACAGATAATTGGCAAGGCTCAAATATTGGATGAAATAATTAAATATGTCCAGACTCTACAGACCCAAGTCGAGGTATAACTAATTAGTTTTTAATTACCTTTATGTATTTATTATGTTGTCATTAATTTTTAGTTAGCCGCTAATGATCAACATCATCTTCAGTTCCTTGCAGCAAAACTTGCTTCTGTAACCCCCATGTTCAGTGACTTTGAAATCGACTTCATTGCAAACCCACTTTCCCAAGAGGTAATATATTATACTCATAGTTACGTCGTTATCGGTGTGATGATTTTTTTTTTTTTTAATTTTTATTGACGAAGCATTTTGAATTCTAATATAAATTTCCAGAGCCTCGATTTTCATCAGTTGCCACCTGTGATAGATTCCAGCTCAAGCCAGCTCACATCTGTCCCTGATGAGAAAACGCCTAACCCAAATTCCGTATTGCTTCATCAGGTGCAGAATTCCAAATGCAATGTAACCTTTCCACCACTCATATATACATATGTACTTGTATTGTACATTCTGATGATAAATATTATTTCTAACTTTGTGCATTAATTAACATTTCACTCTAGGATGATGGCAATTTGTTATGGGACACAGATCACAGCCAGACACAAGAACTTGCTAACAAATATGCATGGATTTGTTAATTGATAACCACACTTTCCGTAAGCCGCCAAAATCATGTTGAATATGTTACAGTGTTCCAAGTTTTAATTAATTAACAACGATAAGTTATAAAATTTATGGTTTCTCTGCAGGCAGCTATGTCAAGGGAATTCAAATTAAACAACTGAGAGGAGCCTGACAAAATAAATGATAGGCCCATGTCATGTTCTGTGATTTGAAGGGCGTCTCTTGTCACTGTCGTTTTCTCTTATTCTGAAACATTGTAAGAAGAAAGGTGACTTGTAATATTGTGGACATTGTTAAATATTATAATTTATCACAGGAAACCGGCGATGGGAGTCTTATCGCTGTATTGTAATGTACTATTCCAGGGAATTAAATTAGGGTCAAAGTAGAGAATGCTGATTTGTCTGGGTTTGTTTTTTCCTCAATAATTATCTTTGTTAGTTGACTCTAGTCTATGTTACTTTAAATTTCTCTGTCATTTTCTCAATTTCTAATTAATTGCTTTATTTAGCTTATTTATTCTCTATTATTTCACTAGATTCCTTCCAATAATTTTAGCATTTTGTGAATGTATTAATTCACACCATTTTATATGTAATAAATATGTCATTTGATTCGGTGACAACTATATTTATATTGTAAATGTGAAAGAATGTTATGATATATTTCAAATTTTTTAAGTTACGAATTATATTTCAAAAGTTCCCTTAAAATTAAACATAATGCATGAGTTAAAAAATGTAATATTCCCTACATATATTGTTATCACATAGGAGTAATATGAACCCATAAAATATTATCAATCATTCATCATGCCCATTGAAATTGAGATTATATACATATATATTATTTTCAACGGAACGACCCTTAGTTTCTAGCATTTTTTACGTGGGGGAAATTAACATTCATGGAATATATTAGTTGTATGCCAGCTTATTAAACCTAGCCTGTTGTAGTCACATGAAAATTCAAGAATTAAATTGACAGGACCGCTTTGACTCCTCTTATAAGTTTGAGATAAATTTTACTAAATATATATACATATTACCTATTATTTCTCATAAATATTACATAATAAAATTCATAGATAAGAAAAATGGTCTTAAGCCTCCATCATTGTCATACATTAAGACTTTATGTCTCAACACACACATATATATAATTACATACATACGTAATATACTTAAAATGTTTCATACAGTATGTATAGAGTGGTCTCAATCTTATTTACAAAACTGTACCCTACACAAAATCTTGCGTAACTTAGGGAGAAATAGAAAAAATAGGAAAAGAATGAGCTTACGGCACAATAAGTGGACATATTTTTAAAAAAAAATATATTTTCATACAACCACTGTGAAATGTACCAAAGTCATACATAGATTGAATATCGCTTGCTTACTAAGAATGTATAATATTGCAAACAGATCATATAGCACCCAACTAATACCCGAGAGATATCGTGCTTAGCGAGATCCCAACGTCCAAGCGGAAAAGAACCATACTCAACCTGGTAGCCTCGTATCATCGCCTGAAGAGCTCACATTTATGTACATATATTTTCACAGGTTTTAAGGACCTTACTACATAATATTGAGGGATGGGTACATGTGAAGTACTTTAAACAAACACAAATAATATTCAAATATAAAACATTCACTTTCAAATAATCACTGGACATCACGCGTAAATTAAATATCACGTAACATATAACACAATCTAATTCATCAGTAAATAGATCAATCATACTATATTAAATATTTAAATATAATATAAATTCATAATATTTTAAAAATATATCCACTTACAACTTAATCGCTCAATTTCTGAAAAATTCGGGGTCCTTTAGGTTTCGTATTACTGCACTGTTCCCTAAAAATATATATTCAATAGTTTACCGTTAAAATTTATTCAAATCTTGATACGTATTACAAATACAGTAATAAAACTTCTTTAATTTCATAAATACATCATTCATAAAATTGTTGACTATCAATTCAACTTTCCAATATTTTTTTCGTATAATTTTTTTTTACTAATGATTTTCATTTATTTTTCTTTTTCTTCTCTTCCTATCGAATTCAATTTGCTTTTGTTCTGTTTTATTTGATTTTCTTTCATTACCTTTTCAAAACTAAAACTCTATATATATATATATATATATATATACACCGTTTACCACTTCACTGTTTTAATTGTTATATATTATATATTATTATTATTTATTTATTTATTTTCTTTGACACCTAAGTAACTTAGGTGTATCATAAATTAAGTTGGTTCTAATTAATTATTAGGAGATACGTCTGAGAGTGGCGATTGATTGCTTTATTGGCAAGAAAATCAGTTGAAAGTTTGAAAAAGAAATTTAGCAAGGATAATACATGTACTCGTAATAGCCAAGATAAGCTGTAACTTATATTTAAAAGTAATAGTTTGCATAATTTTCCATGTAAGCACTATTACACCTCGATTAGTATGAACTTGGAATATGAAATTCTCTAACTGTTTGAAAAAATAGGTGGTGGTCGTTAAATTAACTCTTAAATTTTTTTTAATGATTAAGATTAATATTTAAAAGTTTGTTCACACTAAATTAAGATTGGGTCTTATTTTAATTTTATTACTTTTTAAGAAAAAAAAAATGTTTGAAAAGAGTTGAATTTTTCCTTTGAATATACTGAATTCGTGATCACTAAAAGAACATTGATCCTTGGAAATGTTATCCCTTTTTCTTAATCAAATTCAAGTAAATAAATACACATTACACGTCTATCCCCCAGTCTTAAATAGGTCTTACATATGCAAGGAAGGCATTCAGACCAGAAGAAAGAGATATGTAGATATCATACACATAATTATACAAACTATGCATATATATAACATTAACTTATATTGTCTTCCAAAAAAACAGTACTTAAAACATACACACACGCACACATACATACATACATAGAGTCTATCTTTGTTTGTTTTTTGGTAGGTTTTAAGCAAACCCTGGCAACCACAACAAGTCTCTTATACTGCTAGCTTAATTGGTTACGTTTGATCACAAATATACATACATACATACATATAAGATTTGATACCATGCAAAGATGCAATATGTATCATCAGCCGAGGAACTCATAAAAGTCCAAGTCGAGAGATTCGCAGCAAGGAGTCATAATAAGATGTGCATATTCTGGTGTCGGCCCATCGCGAAAGTCATGTTGATTGTTGTTATTATCTCCATAGCGGAGATATTTTTCCATATTGGGGTAGCTTGCATTTGCATTTGCGTTGTTACCCATTGCACCAGTCGGAACATAAGCAGCTTTCTTCCTAGCTCGGACAAGCTGAAACATAATAGTACGGAAGACTTGGTTAATTGCCAATGGTCGAGAATCAGTTCTTCCGATGATGATTAATTGATGTAAGAGTATTTGATAGCACTCACGTAAGATCCATTGATGTCGTCTTTGAATACCATTAAGTAGTCTCCAAGCTCCAAGCAATACTTCCCTGTGAACTCCCCTGGCAAATTGTCGGTGAAACAACAAATCAATTGCATAGCATTCAATGAAAAAAAGGTTGATGATTGGGAAGAAGCCGGGGATTTTAGCTCACTGGCATTCTCAAAGAGGTACACACGACCGCGGTTGTTGGGCCAGAACCTGCCAATGGAAGTAGATATAGATGATTATGCATGTCCGGTGAGAAATTAAATTAATTAAACAAATGCAAGGGATATATTCAGCCAAACCTGAATTTGAAGGTCCAAACTAGGGGATAATCCATGTCATCGAAGTGCATCCAGAAACCTCCTTTCTCATTCAGGATAGGGAGATTAGTCTCAGCAAATTTCTGAAACAAAATAACATATATATCTTCATACTTAATGACATGATCAAATTCTGTTAGTCTCCAATGTAATGAGCAAACTTGAAGAGTTAGCAAAAGAAAGTTGGTCAAACCTTTGGAATGACTATGCGCCCAGCTGAGCTCACATCACTGTTTTGCAGCTGTTTCTCAAAGAGAAACCTCATCACGAATGGATTGATTTCCTGCGACAAGAACATGTCAAATATGCTAAATCAGCAGACATCATGTCATGAAACATTGCTGAAAGCTGTATACGTAAACAACATTGATCCGCAGGCTAGTTGAATTAATTATTAGAAATGGTTATTTAATTTTATATAGCATGTAACAATCACTGTGTGCCTTATAAGTTATTAGAAACCAATCAAAACAACCACTGAATAAGATCATTGAAGAGAAAAAAAAATAATTTTTATAACGATAAAAGCATACCCAAGGAAATATTCATTAATGATATTTTATGGCAAATTAAAGCAATTATTGATCTTCCTAGAACCACTTGTCAACAAATATTGAAACTTATAGTTTTGACCCAAAATTAGTGCTTAAATAACTATTAGAAAAGTAAATTTTCATTTAATCATAATTTTTAAAAAAAAAACTGTTGTCACCACTTAAGAGCGGGATCAATATTTGTGAATAAATAAGTTTTGAAAAAGAAGCTCTCTTTTCCATTATTCTTTCACTTGGCAGCTAATATTATTTGAGAGGATCAATTTTTTTGGTCAAAAAATTAAACTTATTTTTTTATATACTAAAATTTCAAGACCATTTTTTCTTCTAAACAAGCAGCGCTCATGCTGATAATTTCTTTTGTCTCCTATATGCTTGCATATAGATCATTGAAAGAAAAAAAAATTAAGATCTTATGCTGGTGGCTCACGATTTCCTCCTCCTTGATTCACCTGATCACCGGTAGCCGGGTTTCCCGGCGGCAGAACAGCATCACCAAACCCCGAGATGATCACCATTTGCTCCAGAGATCTTCAGGGCCTTGACAATTTCTCACAGTGTCTCAGTGCAAAGTGTAGTCCCCTTTTAAACTGAAGGAGAACGCTTTCTATTTTGTCTGCTTCTTCATACGATACGTTCGGTTACCAAACAGCGAAGGGTAAAAATCGATTGTTGATTCTCAGGTTTTGAAGTGACATGGGGATCAAAGACTCTGAACTGAAGGACATATGTGCAACAGGCATGCATTTTCGCTGTTGTTTTCTTCTAGGGTTAGGGTTTGGGTTGGTTTTGCTGACTTTAATTAGCGATTCTTTCAGTTTTACTTTTGAACAAGAATTGAAAAGGTATTGAAGAGGGTTTTGGGAGTATATGAAAAAGGGATTAGGGGATAGGATTTGAGAGTTAAGACAAAGGTGGGGAGTTTTGGTACAGGTGTTGCCATTGCTTTCAAAACTTGGACACGAATTAGTTCTGCAGGATTGTGGTTTCATTGAACAATGCCTGGCTTTAATTTGCATAGAGTAAAAGAGAAAACCACTGATATTGTCTTTGGGAGAGAGAGTTTGGCTCCCGTTCACACTCTACCTTCTAAAACAAATTAAGATGCAAATTTCTAGGCATAAATTAAAATAGAAAAGGAAATTAAATATTTTAATTTCTAATAAAAAAAGAAAAAATTAAACGGGTTTTATGGTATAATAATTGTAATATCATTCATGGAAAAAAAATTAAAGGTCAAATTAATTAATGTTGTATATCACAAATTTTATTCTACATAATGTGATATTAATTATGTGGATATTACATTTTTACAAATTTTAAAATTATTTATCAAACCATTTTATCCTATTGTGGTTTTATATTGCATTTCTCCTATATAAAACTATAGTAAATAATCTTTGAATTTAAATACTATCTTACAAAAAAATTATGTTTAGTATTTATTGATTCTAAATTTCGTTTAGTACAATTAATTATATTTTATTAAATTTATATTCAATATATTTTTCTTGCGATCTTTTTTCATACAAAATATTCCTTAAATCTTTTATTCTTATTTTATCTTAAACTTTAGTATAACTTACAGGAAGTAAAGTGAAATTTTCGTAATGTGGACAAAATTCAAACTTCAAATCCCTAATAATCAACTTCTTTAAGATTTTATTAGTTAAACTAATTAACACTCAAATAAAATAAAATTTATATTTTTAATCATCTATTTGATTTAATAAATTATGTAATATCATGAATAACACTCAAAAAATAAATTAATTATTCTTGACTTACTAACTTTTAATTAACTGTCAGGAAAAAATTATAATTAGGGATAGTAAATTGTTATAAACCAAAAAATAAAAATAAATAAAATTGAACTAAAAGATTTGTCTTAATTCAATTTGCTTTTATTAGATTTTTAACTGAATCCAAAATCGAAATGAACCAATCGGGTCTTAAAAGATAGAACCAATAAGAACCAAACTTAATGAAAAAATGAACAAAAGTTTAGAAAAAGAAATGGTTCCATTTAATTGGATTATGTAAATTTTGCCCCAACTCTACTTATAATAAATATTAAACTAAAATTGTATTAAAAAATCATTTTGTGAAAGAATTTTGCAACCAATAATACTTATCTTAAATTCCTATCCTTATTTTCGAATTTTAGATTGTTATACCTTAAACTTTTAATTTATTATATGAACAGAATGAAGTTATTCTTAAGTGAACATAATTTAAACTTCAAGTCTCTTATACTAACATTTAGAAAATTTTATTTGTTGAATTAACTATTACTCACAAACTTTTGACTTGTAAGGTGAAGTAAGATTTACAACATTTAATGCGAATAAATGGTGAATTTATTATTTTTGGCGTAACAATTTTTAATTAAAGATTATTGGTAAATAGGGGGATTTTGTTGCCTCATTTTAAATAAAAGAATCTAAGATATAAACAAATTTCCTTTAAAAGGCAGGATTTTTGTGTAGAATTATCTAAATTATTTTTAATTACAATAACTTTTAGTTACTTCTTTTACTAATATTTAATATTTTGTAATTTTATTTTACAACACAAAATAATTTAATATTAAACACACTCTCGAGTCTCGACACCCTGTCTAAATACTTAGTTTTTACATATGTTGGTTAATTTTTTTTACAATCCGGCCGAACTAGGCAGTTGAAACGGACAGTAGTCCCAAATTTCAAAACCGGGTTGAACAAAATTTGAGTTCAAATAGTTCTCTAAATTTGGTCCAATTCTGTACGCGAGTACGAGGAAATAGACAGGCAGATGGGGTGTACTTAGATTACTATAACATATGTGATCAGGAAGCCCGGGCCTGAACACCAATTGGAGGTTAAATTGGACCAATTTGTACCCAAATCCCCCCGATCACCCAACTGAAATTTTTTTTAAGCTTTTTGTCCATTAACCGTTAATAACCTGCTCATTCACCGTCCGATTCTTTTTAACACTTAAAAGATCACAGACTAAAAACGTTGATCTCATTTATTCACCGTAGGATTCTCTTAGAAGTTAAAACATCAAGAACCACATAGCTGATCAAACGGTCAAAACACATCCAGTACCCCCTCGAGTACCACTAGATCTTCCCATGCCGACCGTTCCTTATCCTACGCACACTTCACCCACACACTCACACAGACACACGCACGCAGACTCTCTCTTAGTCACTGTTATGGCCGCAGAGTTGCAGCCACCGGAGAATCCAATAACCGCCGCCACAACAAACGCAACAAACGCAACAACGACAAATACAGCCGCCACGACAGCTACAACAACCACGGCGATAATACCGGGCCAAACGGAGACGGGGGGGCCACCACTGGCCCCGAAACGGCAAAGGCGGCCAAGCGTCCGATTGGGCGAGATCGGAGACCAACCAACTTACGATTCGAATGTGCGCCGTACCAAGCCCCACCCCCACACGTGGCGCCTCCCCAAGGACTCGTCCACTAAATCAATTAAGGCCCGCTCTTTAACCAACCTCGTTAATGGCAGCGATTCGCACGATTTTCAAGAAGCCGAGGATAGGAACCAAAATGGAGACAACAGCATTCTTGAATTCACTCACAAGAAAGTGAAATCTAAAAGAGCAGCGACTACGAAGAGAGCTAGAACTAATTGGATTTCAAAAATCGACGAAGGCGCTGACGGTGACAGCAGAGAAGATGGAGAAGAAACGTTTCGTGATTTTGATCACGATTCGGATAGTCCATTAAAAGACCAAAGCCCGGTTCATTCGGTGGATAACGTGGCGTTAGATTTTTGGCCCGGACCGAGAAGAGCGGGTCCGGGACGGGCTAGGGTTTCGGAGAGTCGAGAAAATGAGGGTAATGAGTTTGACAATAATGTGGGAACGAGTGATGGAGTGAGAGCGTGGCTGATTGAATTGGGATTGAGTCGATACGCTCCCGTTTTTGAGGTACATGAAGTAGATTATGAAGTGTTGCCGATGTTGACACTGGAGGATCTTAAAGATATGGGAATAAATGCAGTGGGTTCTAGAAGAAAATTGTATACGGCGATTCAGAAGCTTCGTAAGGGGTTTTCGTGACTTTTTGCTTGATAATACTAATAATAACAATAAAATATAATCATGTAACTCTTTTTAATGATGATAAAACCTCCGTCATGAATCGAATTTTAGATATAATTTGCATGTCTGAGATTGTTTGAGCTTGTGTTTTTAGTAATATTACCAATAATGATGTTAATTTTGATATGGGTGTTGGTTTTGGACTCCAATGGTTGTTAATGTTCTGTTGTTATTGCACGTCTTTGACTTGTTTTGTCTTCATTCATGTTTCTATAATGATTTAATAACTTCTAAAAATGAAAATAGCAGAGAAAGAAACTTTATAACTTAATGATAGTGTCCTCCAGAAATGACGTGGGTGTCCATGTTGGAAGCAGGGGTGTTATGGGGCAGGGCAGGATAATTTCTTTTATTGTAACACAGCTGTAGGATGTAGAAAGGAAAAAAGGAAAATCAGCTATGGAATATATATATGAATGAAGTTTCTTGATACTTTTAACAGAATATATAACTTTTCATTGGTAGTTTGGTTTTTATTGAACTTTTCTCTTAGAGAGCTGCAGGACTTTAGACAAGCCAAATGGAGTTGGAAGATAGGGTTGCTTTGTATGAGAGAGAGGTAGCTTAACTGTCTATAATCGTTTTGCCTTTATGTCCAACAATGTATGGTTTTGGATGAGCTGGATGGAGTCTAGTAATAAGTTGCCTAGGGATTTGATCATGTGATTTATATAGTATAAAGCACTTAGCTCCCCATTAGTCCATCTAACCACTTGTGATTGACATCCACTTTGGAGTTTGGAGGGCTTAGGTTATGATCTGGAAGGCAATCAACTCATTAGACATGCAATTCCTTCCCTTTTTTTTTCCTCTCTTCCAGTTATCCCTCTAGGCTACTTGATCGCAGATGATAGTGCTGCTGTAACATTAACAAGGATAAAGCAGCACTTTTGTGATGAAAATCTTGTGGATGAAAAATATCATGTTGTGAATCAGATTATCAGCATAAAAAATCTATGGATGAGCGATCTTGCTCCTCCTCTGTTTTCCTTCAGTGCTCTTGTGACTGCATGTATCAATATCTATTGATTTTGACATGAAATATTTGCTGGACTCAATGAGATTGTTTGGCTCTGTGTGTGTGCAGAATTTGGATTAGCTTCTTACTTCAATTTTCAGCAGCTTTGTTCATCTGACAACCTTAGAAAGGTATCCCAGGCTTGTATCATTGTAATTTAAGGGAAGTTGAATGAAGCTGTGGTATTGTCTTTTAAATCAGTAAATCAAGCTGTCAATAATTTCATTTACCAATTTGTAGTTCATGTAAAAACACTCTCTCCAAACAATGACTTAATCCTTAATGTGTGCAATTCTGTTGATAAATAGAAAATGGATACTCAAGTAATGGTTGTGATTTGTGTTGTGGGCTATGCCTCTTATTTGTGTTATATCTCTTGTACATTTTGTCTTTCATGGTCTACATGAGGGGATTTCCTTTGTCGAATGGAAATTTATGAGGTTACCTGGGTGGGATTCCACTTCTTAGATTACTATTTGGGGAACTTGATTGAAAAAATTATGTCTCCAGAAGTACTTTTTCTCCTCCCCTTTTCTTTTTAAAACTAACATGGAGATATTCCTGTTAACTTCAATTTTCTCAAAGGTTCCTCTCTTTATTGCACGTACATTTATTCTGTCTTATTCAATTTATGTTAATTCCTTTGCTATATTTGCTTTCTTTTGATGAACCTAATCACAGAATTCACTTCTTTTTTGGTGAGTTGTAATCCCAAATTTGCTTCCTCAGAGAAGGTTAGCATTAACATTTGGCAATTGTCGAATTTATGATTTAGGTTGGCAAAGAATTTTCTAACCATTCTGCAACTGCACTTGTCAAGCATTTATGTTTTAAAGGGCTCTTGCATGGCTGCTCATTCAAATTGGAGAAACCAAACATGTTTCTTCTGTGGCATTCCCTATAATGATGTGAGATTCCTGTAGCTGTGCATCAAATGCTTGTCATGAACAACTGAAATTATACTGCAAACTCTTTTGTGAGGCTAAAGAGTATTACTCACTATATATGATTTTTTTTTCCAATTTCAACTAGTGGTTGCCCTCATTTTATTCACTACATTAACTGTTTCTTAAAAATTAAGGCCTGCAAGCTCCATATTAGGATCTTTTCTTGAATTATAAGTGATTTTGGTCCTGCTTGCTTGTGTGGCTTATTTCGTTTCATGGGTTTTTGTTTTCATTGAATTGTCATGCCATTTTATTACAGCATTTTGATCTTCATATTCATGGAGAATTCTAGATCCCATTGACTGTGTGTCCGCCACAGAATGGTCTTTCTCATTCTTGAAATTTTCTTCTGCTTCCAAGTAACTTTAAGATGGATTGCCATGGTATTTGTATATCTAATGAATGCTAGGCTATGACTTCTGTTCTCTGATGTGCTAGTGGTTCTGCAGCTCATTTGAGCTGTGTGTCTCCCTCTCTCTTTCATCAATCACATGATTATAGTTGCTCTGTTTATATTTTGGGCAGCTTAAGTTCATTGTGCTATGATTTAACACCCTAGGATATTTTATGTTGGCCTTCCAGAGTTACCTGAGATCTGCTTAGAGTTAGTTTAGCATGGATTGAGGTTTCCCTAGTTTTGTGAATCTTCCTGCTTTGGCCTTGCTGGAGTTTTTCTGATGTTGCGTGCCTTGTGTCTTTTTTAGGTGTGTGATTGGCAGTTATGCTTGGACAAGCTGTAGCCTGGTATCTCTTGATTGTTAATAGTTCTCACTGCTAAGCCAGCTATAGTGTATGAGCATATCCATTTCTTGGGAATTGTACCAGATGTCTCATGCCCATGTGATTTAACCCTCGTTTGAAAAATGAAATCAGTAAATGTCAAATATTTTAACCTGTGTTTTTCTTTTTAAAACACAACAAAACCCTGGTAACAATTCCAAACTAAGTTTCTTAGTATTTACAGACTTGCAATGATCACCTATGCAGAAATATGGAGTCAAGAATCAGTTAAGGATTTTTTCCTGAAAAAATTGATTCAATGTCTAGTTAGTGTGGAATTCTCCCGCAAAGCTTCAGGTCCATTCTGTTTAGGTAGCCAGCTAGCTAGCTCTTGGCTTTGAAGATCTATCGTTTTTAGAGTGACCTATATTGTCAGCTGGTTGTGTTTGAGTCACAATAATGAAGCATTAAAATCGTGCGCAGCCGCAGTTTGTGCACTCTGGCCCACTGTCCACTCAATTCTTTGGTTGGAAGTTGAAACTTGGTTTTGTGCTTTTAGAAAATGAAAAGTCGTCTTTTATTACGTCATTTTTATTTTTCTTCTCAAAACTCTTCGCTGCATTTAGGAAAGTTGTACTGGTATGTTTGTAGTGTGCTCGTCGCTTGTTAGTCATTCCGTTGGAGTAATAGGCATAACAAAGTAAAAAATTTCCATATTCTGACGACATTGTAGAAAAACTATGAGAAGGTTTTATTTGCTAATACTTTTAGTGTTTATTTTCTTTAATAATCTTTTAAAAAATAATTACTGTTTAATTAACAAAATATATATTATATTTTTAGTATTGAATTAAGTGTTTGAATTTATAATTAAAAAGTATTATGATATTAACAACTTATTAAAATAAATATTATAATATTTTTCAAATGAAGTAATATATAAAATTAATATCTTTTTTAAATTAATGTACAAAATTAATATCTATGCATTAGTAGTTTTTAATAAAAATAAAAATTTTAAAAAATAAAATAAATTAATATTTTATATTTTTTAAAATTAATTATTATATAAAAGAAAAAAGGTCACATATCTCTCTTAAGATTTGTAAAAATCTCAATTTAATAAAAAATTTGTAGAAAGAGACACAAACTTTCTTTGTAAATAATAAATTTATTAAAATACTTTAAATTCATTTTAAAATTATAAAATAAAATCACTTTAATTAACCACTATATTCCAAGACCCTAATCACTATATTAAAATAAATTTTAATAATATGTATTTTAATTCATAATATATAATTCTTTTAAAAATACATATATAATAAAATCTATAATAATTACAATTATTTTGCTACTATAAAAAATTTATAATTCAAAAATAATTTTACATTTATTAAAATTTTATATTATAACTCGAATTTAAATTTATTATTATCATTAAATTATAAAATTTTAAAACAATTATTATTATTTATTTTAAATAAATAAATTTATTTTATTTAACAATTACTTAAAAATAAAATTTTAAATTATTAATTTTAGAATAATTTTATTTTATAACCATTTAAATTTATTTTCTTTAATTTAAGAATAACTTTATTATTATTTGATAATAATTTTAAACTCAAGTTATTATATAAATTTTTTTAATTATAAGTTTTATAATAACAAAATAATTTTAATTATTATAAAAATTATTAAATATGCATTCTCAAAAGAATTATTTATTAAAGATTGAAAAATATATATTTAAAATGTGTTTGGTATAATAGTTAAAGTGTTACTCTTTTTCATTAATATTTAGTAATTTTATTTTACAATTTTAAAAAATAAATTTAAGGTATTTTAGTAAATTTATTGTTTGTAGGGGAGGTTTGTGTCTTTTTTTGTAAATTTTTTATCAAACTGAGATTTTCATAAATCTTAGGAGAGGTATGTAGACTTTTTCCTTATATAAAATTTAAAAGAGATGTAATACATATTCACGTATTAGTCATACTTTTCATATTTAATATTTTTAATTATAATAAATATACTAGAAAAATAAATAATCATTTAGTAATAATAATATTTTTAATTTATAAATATTTCTAAAAAAAATTGCTATTTGTTGTCAAGAATATTATTTAAAAAATAAGTAAGTAAATTTGTTATATAAATAATTATAAATTTAATAAATTTAAGAAAATAACAAAAATAATCAATTAAAAAGAAAATATAATAAAATAGGATAAGAATTAAAATTTTGAAAGTTAGATAGGAGCATGTTAACAAGATAAAATTTTCATTAAATTTGGTAGAATTTTTAAAGTTTATTAATAGTATTTTGGAAATCAAAATAATTTCATTAAAATAGGGTGTTACTCGTTTAAACAGTTGAAGCAATAATTTTATTAAATGTTAATTTAAAAATTACTTTACGTGTCAAATTCATTTAAATAAATAATTTTTATTAAAATTATCAAAAATGTTAACGAGTATTTTTGAAGCACTAACTAGTACATTTATAAGTGTTAATTATTAGTACAGTCGTATCGATCATAGGTTCAAGTTAAAATTAGAAATAAAAGTTGACGAGCTCCGGAAAACATGAAGTTGGGCAGAGGCTGACGGGTCACGTTCGTGGCCAACACTGATGGAAGCCCAATTAATCAACCAACAAACATAAGCTGTACAGTGTAAATGGGCCGTTTGGATAATGGTTCTAAATTATGGGCTCGGGCAACAACATTCGTAGAGTCGCTCGGCTTTGGCGTTTGTAATGTCGCTTTCTACAATTATTAAAAGTTTCTAATTTTATTGCTAATGAAATTCTAAATCGAAGCTACAAAAGATTAAATAACTACAATAACGTTGAAGAACGAATGAGTCAAATTAATAATTGAAATATGTATTCGTTAACAAACACTGTGATAATTAAATATCAAGTCGACATAGCTTGGAAATACATCGGAGTTGTGTTATTGACCTCAATAAATATATAAATATATAAATATATTCCAAACTATTTTCTCCATCGATCAATTAGAAAAGTAAAAATAAATAAATAACAAAAAGCCATTAGAAATAGAAAAGAAAAATATTTAAAAAAATATTGAGGGAAAATAAAAAAAAAAAAGGGGGGTGGGGGATGTTTTCATAACTTAACAATAGTACATATGGTGGGAGCTGGGCAGGGAGTAATGATGAGGATGATAATAAATAAATAAAAAGAAAGGGAAAGTAAGCAGTTCACTTTTCAAGCACTCCTAGCATAGTGCAGCACCATAACATGATCAGCTGTTGATGTTTCTGGAAGTAAAGTAACTGCGTCTCTTGTTGAACTCCATATGTTATCTCTTACATGCTGCAACGTCAAGAAAGGTGGAAGCTGTTGCCCTCTACATGTTATCTCTATCTGCTTTCATCAATCACGTTCACAAATCACAATCATACCCATATATTTACTCATCATTAGATTATTAGACATATTAAAAATTAATCGAGACTAATAACACAATAATTACAAACTGAAATCAACGTGTTCATCATTTAATCAGCTAAAATTCCATCATATTACGTATCAAATCAACAGTTTTTTCTTTTTAAAAGGAATTACTATCAAATGTAATTTTTAATTACTTTTTAAATAATAATAATTTATCGTATCAAAGTTGTAAAATATATAAAATAAGATCGGATCATTTCTAGAAGATAATTACTTGTTATATATATATATATATATATCTTGGATGGCAATGTAAGATTAAATTAAATTTACTTAGAAGTAACGAAAGAAAGAACGAAGAATAAATTGAAATGGGTTAATTTCGAAAATTAAAAAGAAAGAAAATGAAAATAAAAATGAAGTCATGCTTTGTCAGTAGCTTACGTCTTGTCCATATAAATTTGTTAACGTCTACTTTACCCATAAAATTTGTTCTCTCTTTCTAACTTTGTTTTTTTTTTTTGGGCTTCACTCCAAACAAGACAAGACGAAGAAGCAAATATAAAATACTTCGGGCAGTTCGGTCAGCCAAAGAAATAGACTAGTTAGGGGTGCCCGGGGGCCACCCTCCACCCCCACGATCGAGTTTTAATCATTACAGGACCCACTCCAGACTTTGATCGTAAGCCAAAATCATGATGCCTTGAGACTTTTTGTTTTGCCTTTAATTTTCAGGATCAAAGATTTTACGATCTAAGGGAGTGGCATCAAAATAAAAAAAATAAAAAAATAAAAAGGAAGAAGATTTTGTAATGGATCCAAAAAGCACGGCGAGGAATTGGCACTATACAAACCTAATCATAATATAATATAATATAATATATACACACATATTTAATTCTCATGTCATGCACGTCTCCTTCACGTTCAAAATTTCTCCACTCTTAATAATAATAATAATAATAAAAACCCTAATTGAAGGTCAATATTTATTCTTTCGAGAGCTATTAAGTGCTGGATTCACATTTAAGTTGTTTAAATATGGGTCAGTTTTGATATGATCAGCTGGGAAGAATTCCTATTGTTATTGTTTTATATATATATATATATATATATATATATTATTGCATGCAATTTATTCACATCACCAGCAGCAACAGCAACAGCAACTATAGAAAACTCATTTTTGGTGGCTCTAATCTGTCTTTTTAAATATGCTTTTTATTTTTGTTCTTTTTCAACAACTTGGAATGATTCTGTTGTTGATTTATCCCTCATGCATTTGCGTGACGAAATGGATGATGAAGGGGGGGGTTTTAAAGTTGAATCAAAGTGCAGCACTTAATGAAAAGGGATGCTACAATAGCTGTCGGGAATAATAATAATGTGAATAATTATATTAATGGAGATATGTAGATGTAGAAGAAGAAGCAGAAGCTGAAGAAGAGATGAGTTGAAGAAGGCGAAAGCGTGACGAAAGGAAGGCGATAACGCATGCAAATGGGTGATGAGAACGACAGGGTCCACGTGTGTGATATTTGGGGCCCTACGATTTGATCTGATTTCTTTTTCTTTTTTTCATCTTAAAAGTCAATGCACTCTTTCGATAGCTAAAAAGACAAAACAAAAACCCTTCCCACCATCTTTTCTACTTTTCCTTCCTGCAACGAGATTAATATTCCCCCGATACTCGCACTAACACTAAACACTCTTGTGTATTCATTTATGTCCATCTAATTAATTCGGCTATATTTTCTCTATGCTTCTCGTAGATTATCAGCAATCATTCCAATATATATGTATATATATATATATATATATATATATATATATGCACCAATATCCCTAGCTAGCTAGTATGAATTAATATTATTAATTCAACACAAAAACTACAAAAACAAAGAGACAAAAAGAAAAGCAAACAAAAAGAGTCCTAAATCATTCAGACTTAAGAATAAATATGACCCTTTTAAACTTAAACATCCGAACAGTGTTATAACAAATCTAATTCAATTGGGTCAACGTAAACATCTAATTATATAAAGAGTAGTAACTAAAAAAAGAAAAAAGAAAGGAGCTTGTCTTTCACACCTACTTAAAAAAAATAATAATAATTATAAATATATAGTTGCATGCTATTTGCGAGGTGAGGGTTGGCATTTGGGACGGCAGGAAGAAAGATAGACTAACAAGCGATTCACATCACCAGCTGGTTCGTGGATGCAACCAAGAAATTAATTGCTAATTAATTAAATTTCAGTGGCATATAAATTTGGGTTGACCTAATAAAGAGCTAAGTACATGGGATAAAACCAAAAAAAAAAAAAAAGATTGACTATAGAAAAGCGAGAAGAATGTTGAGTGTGACACACATCCTAAAATAATGAACATATTTTATGCTACAAATGATAGTTTTGTGATTAGGTGTATATATTTTAGGTGCAGAGTATACAATGGCAACAATTTTTTAATGTATCGTTACGTTTATGGAATAATAATAATAATAATAATAATAACATTGATTGATCAAATAAGATACTATGTCTAAGTCTCATCCATATATGCATATATCATGGGTTAAGGATTGACCTAACCACCAGCTAATAATTATATGATTTTTATATAAAGATCATTATGCATTAAACTATAACAAAACAGAATGTCGAGTGGCATACATTCCAACAAGGTAGCTAGAATAATAAATAGTTATTTAATATCGAAGACAAATATTTTTATATATGTACGTATGACATTTCAACTTTCAAGCACCATTCAGGGAAGGGAGACGACAAATTCAACTAATTAAATGAGGCTGGTTTAGAGTTTGACTCTTGAAATTAATCTCTATGTATATGTGTACGTATTTAATTTATATGAATTAGTTTATGGGAAGGCATAGACAGGTGTAGTGTTCTCTGTATAATCTAAATTAATAGATAAAATCCTTTCTCAATTTATGATATCGTCATATTCTACCGCAAACTTTGGTGTTTCCCTAGCTAGCTAAGAATCGTCTCTAACCATATCTCACCATAAAAATTAAGCAAGAAACATGCAACTCAACATCGGAATTTGGGAAACCTAAGAAATTAATTTCTTGCAAAGAGTTGACAATATATATAAAAAAATATTTGCCCGCCCTTCAAGTAGATTAATTAGAGCAAAGTTTTCCCAATTAAATTAAAGCCATCATATATACATGAAGATCAACACCTATTTTTCGACAAGAATATATATATATAATTACCCAAAATTATTTAACACCAGAGAAAGCTTTTCCTTAATTATATCAAATTTCTGAGAAGAAAGCCTTTAATTTGGTAAGTAGAAATTAATTAAACCTACTTTAATTTGCATCATTTCTACATGGTTCCGAAGATGTTCCCATTTACACCTATAACATACACGTGCATACATACTCATGCAAGCCGTAGAGAACTAGTATACTTTCGGACATATATATAACAATTGAATCAGTCAAACAACAAAGTAATGCCTATATTGTCTAAGCTACATATTTCAAAGAGTAGGTATATTTTTTATTCAAATTATGATTTTTTTTAACAACAATTAAGATATATAGAAGAAGTACTATACAATGCATTAATTTACTTCTTATTATATCCTACACACATTTAAGGTCTCATACACGTTTTAATTAATTAGCAAATGACCTGATTTTTCTTTTAGTCTAATAGAATTTTGTGAAATGTTCGAATACTTAAACGCAGTGAAACACTAGAATTGCAATCTTATTTCCCAGGAGTAGTATAAAGGAAACTTTAGTTTACAATAATAATTACAGAAAACATAATGGTATTTCATAATGAAGTGTGCATGAGAAGCTAGCATTGTCTCAAGTGCTGGGACACACAATAATGTGATCGAATTTATATGAAAATTATATCGCTATCGTGCACACATTATTACCGTATAAGTCTATCTTTTTTACTACTGATTACTACATACGAATGTGAAGTCATCAAATATGGGTACTTAATTGACACATGAAAAACTTTGAATGACCTTCAACGTGTACATGATTCATCTAATTAATAACATACACTTTTATCGTGCATGCTTATTAATTCTTGTATAGATTTATATTATTTGTAATAATGACTGCAAACTAAATTTGAAGTCTATGCTTAATCAGTGCTCCAAAAAGTAGTGTCCCAAATAAGATGAAAGAAAATTGGAATGAATGGGCATGCATGCACGCTCAAAATTATTAGCCAAATGCCAATAGCTATTTTTTCTTTTTCTTTTTTTCTTTTTTGAAAGATGATTTTAGGGTTCTTATGTACTAAAGCAATTTGTAGACTCTGTATGTGTATATACACAAAGTATAGCGAAGGGAGTTTTCTTCGCTTTGTCAACTAACATTTACGTAACATGGGTTATGGGAAAATGAACTTGTTTGTCTAAAGCCACAATAGAAAGAATCTGTACTCGTTGAAATTCGTGAATATTGAAAAGTAAACCATATTTTTAGGCAAATTCTTGACATTCTTCCGATATTTTTCTCTTACATGAAAGAATGCCATAATTCATCCAAATTCTCTATATAGAGCACCCCAAACACAGAAACAAAACACTGTAGGAACCAACGAAATCAATTTTAGAAATAATTAAAACTACCGCTTTTTAATCAAACCCCGCAAACAACAAGAATGAAGTTAATTACGAATATGCTATAAACTTAAGTCGTATTGCTAAGTTGGGTTGCTATATATTCGAATTGCTGCTGTTTTTCACAGGTTTTGAGGTTATAGGATTCTAGTTGAAGGTTTTTTTATTAGCTATATAAAGTTTCCTAATAGTTATATATTAATATGGTAATAAAACTTGGATTAGGTTTTACTTGAGAGGCACTTATGCGTTACTTTCATAAATATTGTCATGGTTTCAAAACACTGATTACTTACAGTAAACCCATTTTACAAGGACGAAAGCTACATCTTTTAAACAGTACTCAACACAAAACCCTCTTCCATTTATTCTGGGGTCGGGAAAGGAAATGGTGGTAGGTAGTTTTCTATATATATTATCTTCAAAGTTCTAAATTTGAACCCTACACCTTTAACCCCGTCAATAAAAGCATCTATAACTAACTAAACACGAAGCTTATGACCACTTTAGAAGACTCATTACTTTGATTAGACAAACACACTAACTTTAGAGTGAAAGAGATTATGGGATAAAAGAAAGGGGTAATGAAACAAAAAGAGAAGATGTCTACCTTGCTAGAAATATACTTCTCACCTAAAATATGATGTTATCAGAAGAAATAAATAGCACTATAGAGACGCATTTAGTTCTGCTGTTTCTTTCATGTCTCTAACACCAACCATATCCTTGTTCATGTAATTAAAATTACTGGATGAAAAGATTTTCGTTTTCTCTTTTTGGCTTTGGACTTATGTTTGCCAATCTTGTTAATAATAAAGAATGATGCAGCAAAGCGTATATGCTATCGATGAACTACTAAGCTAAGCATTGAAATTGAAATAGAAGTGCAGTAAACAGTAATGGTTATAAATACCTCTGATTCGCTATCCAGTTTCAGCTTGTTAACCAGATACTTTATTAATAATCGAACTGTCATCCTCCCATCCCTGAGGGTATGAGTAATCAATACAAAAAGACTTAGCTGATTTCATAAGCTTAAAAAGAAGAAAAATATTAGAAGAAGAAGAGAAGAGAAGGAAAATAAAATAAAATAACATAAAAAAAAAGAAGAAAGAAAATTACTTTATTCTTAAGTAGCTCTTCTGTATTTGAGGCAAGAACGGTTCTTTCGCTCTGCATTGAAAAAGCAGGAGAATTTCATTAGAATGTAAACTAAAACTGTTTTCTTGTCCGAATATTAAAGAAATGATGACACAAAACCAGAAAACTGAACAATGATGGGGCAATAGCAATTGTTTTAACTCCTTGTATCTTGTTTTGCACTTACTGATTTTGTGATGCTAGTAGCATAAACCAAATGCCAGAATGGGGTCTGCGTGGAGGATCAATGATTCTGAAATCTGAGCTTGGCCCAGCAACATCTATTCCCGTATGCACTTGAAATGGTCGTGCAAAATAGGACCCAAATGGCATCAAAGAAGAAGAAGATGATGAAGAGGAAGCAGCCATAGCAATATTTTGTGGGATTGGCCGAAATGCCCAGTTAATCTCTTGATGATGAGGAAATGTTGAGCTACTTCCTTGCTGTTGAAAGAATAAAGATGTACTAAAACTATTGGCACCTGGAATATTCATTACCGGCCGGGGATTTCGAAACTCGGGCACATGAAAAGTAGGGGCTAAAGGCCTTGCTTGTTGTGAGCTGCCGCCTGGTAATAGATCGAGTTCAATCAATCCTCCTCTTCTCGCCGTTGGATCCACCTGATGATGCTTGATGTCATGGCTTGTGGTGTGACTACCTATACTCAATTGTAGCCAACCCTCATCTCTTTCTTCTTGGTTTTCCTTCGAGCTTGAACCAGCTTCGTTAAGACTGTTAGTTCTTGATTCATCTTCAGCCATGGGATTAGCAACTAGATCAGATCCTAAGCAAGCTTCACTACTATAGTCATACCCTTGTATTCGACTCATATGACCAAAATTTTCTGAATAACTACTGGCACCACAACCACCATAACCGCTGTAAATAAGATGATGATGATGATGATGTTGTTTGGACAGATTTTCAGCAGGAACCATGGTCATATCCGATAACCCAAAAACCCAAACCGCCAGTTGATTCTATGATAATTGTTTTCCGTGATCTCAACATGAGCCATGGATTGAAAATTTCTGAAGCTGATGAGAATTATATTGGAAAGAAAGATCTGCAGTTGTTTCTATAAGCATGTTTCGAAATTGAAGAACAAACGAAGAACGAAATACCCATTAACCAGATAAGGGTTTTTGTATGCCGTTTCATCGTAAGCACATCATAGGACGACAAGGAGAAGAAGGAGAACAACAAACCTTACAAATCTCACTTTCCATTAATTCTCTTTGTTTGGAAGCTTGTGGAGATGAAATAGTTGCAGAAGGAGAGAGAAAGAAAGAGAAATCGATGGTGGTCAGTCAGTCAGCTATATTAAATAAAATAGGGATATTTATTAATTTATATATATATATATATATATATATATATATATATATATATACACATATACTCATTCTTAGGGAGGTCGAGTAGTAATATTTTTTTGACTTTATTAAGACGAAATATAAGTTCCACCTGTTTTCTAATAGGAAAAAAAATAAATAAAGGGTCTTCCAGCTAACAACTTTAGGGCATGTTCCAAGGAAAAAATGACCGTAAAGGTTCTTTCTTTCTAGAATATCACGAAAAGGTCCTTTTCAGCCCTAATAGATGTTTAAGGAAAGCTAAACTTGCAATTTTGGGAAGAATAAATCAGAAAGCCGAAGATTCAATCACGTCTTGGAATATTTGGCCGACACATAATTCTATTTGCTGCGTTGTGTTTGATTGTAATCTCAATCCTTCTTCATATATATATGATATTATTATAATTCATATTAGCAAAATTAATGCTAGCTTTGTAAGTAATCAATATATATATATATATATATGTTTGTGTGTGTGTGTGTGTATAGTTTTAATTTCTCTCAAATAGGAATTAATTAATTAATGGGGGTTCAAAATGAGACAAGAGAGAGGAGTGCTCATTTAACAAGTTATTGACCGGCAGGCATAATGACATTACCTGTCAATAATAAGATAAGATATTTAACACAAGAAGCACAGATATTAGAGTATTGTTAATTAATTAACTATATTATTAACAAGGTAATTATAAACAAATAAATAGGGAATTTGGCATGCATGATGGTGTTTCCCCACAACCCCAGAATCGAAACACAGCGACGTGGGCTTGTAGGACATTCTTTGCTTAACCATGTGCTTCCCACCCTCCCTGCATTAACTGTATATGACTGCTGATTTGTCAATAAAATTTATAATCCATTTTTCTTTCTTCTTCTCTCTCTATCTCTCTCATGGGATGCTTTTTTCAGTTAAAACCCGAAAGAAAGTTAATTATAATTTGACTTGAAACAACAATAGCTGCTGCTGCTGCTACTGCTTTCAGCTTATTAGCTGCCGCAGGTCTCCCTGATCTCTTCCTGAAAAGCTGCCCACATTCTTTCCAGCCCATCAAATGTGTCAATAGCCTATCTTCTTTATTTCTTACAATTTAATTATTTTCTACTGTTGGTGATGGGAATGTTGCAACTTTTTTTTCTTTTTTTTTTTTTTGGAGGGGATTTATGAGGAGGAAAACATGTTGCCAAATAAACAAAATAAGGAGCGTATAATATGATTCTAGAAAAAGGGGAGTAGTAAAAGAAGGGAAGCGTGGCCTCTGGTGACAGTGCATGGGCATGGAATGACTTAAGCTTGGAATAAAAGCATGAAAGCAAAGCAGAGTGTCATTGATGTTGATATCTTTCTACCCAAAATTCACTCTCAAGATTCTACCAAGTGGGCACTCCCTATTTCTCTCTCTCTCTCTCTCCCTTAATCTCAAACACACACACACACACACACACATAAAATATGTATATATATAACACGCGCCACCACGCATAATCGAATAATTAATTAGGAATGCCCGATTTAACTTAGTCAATAATTAACGGCTTTATTAATCTATAATTAATAAGGAAAATTTTTAAATGAAAGGAAAATGTGTTTACCCATTAATCGTAAAACATAGTATATATAGTATTGGTGATGATTCATTAATCTATAATTAAGAAAAAACAATTAAATGCAAATTGTTTTATAACATCAATTTTTAATAGGATACTATGTAGAATATAATTGGGCAAGAAGTACTACAATACACTAGAAATGAATCAATTAGGGAGATGGCTTTAAGCAGCAAATTAAATAGTTGAAGTTCTATAAGTAGTTGGGGCCTTAAACTAAGGATTTACCGAGTACTCTTCAGTAAATCTATCTATCTATCTATCTATCTATCTATCTATCTATCTATCTATCTATATATATATATATATATATATACACACACACACACATAAGTGGCAGAGCTAATATGTAAACTTCCCTTTAGAAGGGAAGGGAAGAGAAAGATCAATGTGAAATGAAATGAAAGCATGTATTGGTGTATACGTAATAATCATGCATGGAATGGAATCCTCTCATGTCTTTTGAAAGAGATATATGGAAAAGAAAAAGAGAAGGGGAAAGATTTCATGTATCAGAGTCCACGAAAGTTTATTTAGTTTCGTACTAAAGAGGGGACCAAATTATAATAGCTTTTTAATGTGCATGTTCTCTCCCATTACAGAATGTGGGGTTCTCTTCCACTAAAATAGTTGGGAGAAAACAAATATGAAAGATTACAAAAACCAAAATATATATTAATATATAGCCTAAATTACTTAATCTCGTCATCATACCATCATCAATGCCATCATCATCACTTGTCCATGTAAATCACTAAGTTTCATGCTCTCCCAAAACATTTATATATACAACCTCTATGTAATCAATTTGGGTTAATTAATTTGGAACATATTGTTGTATTTACATCGTATTTTTTTACTATTAATTAACTAAATAATCTTTTTAGTTACTGTTGATATCATTAATAAAAAGTTAATTAATGTTTTTAGCGTATAATAGTTACAATTTCAAATTAAATTAGAATTAAGTAGTACTGTTGTTGTTGTTGTTGAGAGAGTAAGAAATTAAAAGGAAAGGAGTATGTGTTTGCATGTGCATGCGGTATAATGAGTACTGAGAATGTCAGGCCATGCATGTGAAAAGTAAGGGTAATTCAAGTTGAGGATTAGTTTGTAGAAACCGAGAGAAAGAGAGAGTAAGCATTGCAATACGACTTATGGAGAAGATCGATGGATCAGGGAAATTCTGTCAGGATTTTGAACACAACTTCTGTTGGTCTTGGTCTCGGTCTTGGGTTTTGAATTGAATACTGAATGCATGTGCCTAGCGACCTACTTTCCTTTTTTATCTACTTGCTCATTCATTCAGTGCTTGGTCAATTCTAGTCAACACACTACCTAGCTATACAAGCACAAAGTAGTAGTAGTAATTAATATATAATTCAGCATCTGATTGAGAGAAAAATTAGATTAAGCCAACCAAATTTTCAAAGCAAGAAATTAAGTGGGTACGTTTTGCACTAAGATATATAGAGATGAAAAAATCTATATATTATACATGAATGCATATAATTTTTCTTATACTATACAGTATATAGCACGTGTTTAGTATTAAACATTCTTTTTCGCTCCTATATTTTTCATTCCTAGGATGCTTGGGGACCAGCAGATAAAGAAATTGCATTCAGGTGTTTACACAATTCTACCATGCATAAATAATATCTATGAACTAGTCTAGTCTTATATATTAATTGTGTATATATGTCCATGCATGTTGTAAATGTATGAGTTAATTTTGTAAGTTAATTATAAGAAAGGTAAATGCATATATATACATACATATATATATATATATATGTGTGTGTGTGTGTGTGTGTGTGTATCAGGGCCAATCAAATTAATTTGATTAGCATATATATGCTGCAAAAAAGGGGGAAAACGAGATATGATGAAACTTAGAATTAATATTTGCAGTGCCCATACATTGATATATAATTATTGATGATGCACTTGTCTTATAAGCTATACATGTTGATGTCAATTTGTTTCAATGTTTAATCATTTCATCTGCCTTCTAAATTAAACCAAAAAAAAGGGGGGGGGGGGGAACGGGAAACACTCTTTCCTGGCCTTACATATATATATGTAATATGTTACGCGCTGCAATTAAGTTTCGCCTCTTCATGTCATCGTCATCATAATATATAGCAAGCTTAAGGTAATCGCATCCTCCTGAAAAGTAAGAAATTTGTCTTCTTATTGGCCAAACTGGCTTCTAAAATTGGCAAACAAAAATGTATCATGTGGCTCATATGCATACATATTATTATTCATGACCAAAATCATTGTAACTTAGTTAATTTGTTTATATATGCATGTTACATTGAATGAATCCTTTAAGCAAGCAATTAATAAATTAACCCGAATTCATGCATTAGAAATCTCTAAATGAGCTTAATTTGATTTACTGATCTTAACGTTTAATATCATTCATTCTCTCTCTTCACAAACATGTTTTATTTTTGCAATATATATGTATATCTTGTGACAGAGACTGGTTTTTGAGAGAAAGTTCTGGGCTTGCTTGTATTGTTTTCATTATCTGTGTGTGTGGGAATTGAAAAGAGATGCCGTTGGATAATCTTGGCATGGAGCTAAGTCTATCTCTAAATATATATATATATATATATATATATATATATATATATGTATAGTGGGACGTGGGGCGATCATTCCAAAGTGAAAAGGGGGCCAACTTTCTATAAATTCAGTGTTTTTTTTCTTTTTCTTTTATTTTGATTACCACTTAACTTTGCATTGCATTTGCATTTGCATGTCCCTTTTGAAACCAAGCAACCCCTTTCACGTCTATAGAATATTCTCTTTCTCCTATTTCATTTACCGGTTTTGAGCACTCCCCTTTTTTATCAATTGGGCACCGGTACTTTTCTTCAACTCGATCGAATATACATCTTCCTTAATATGTATGTGCTTTTGCTCTCTGAATAACTCGTAAGATTCTTCGCTAATCTGAACCTATTAGTATAAGCGCTCATGCAAAAACACAATATTTCCAGGACCTCTATTTTTAGAAACAAAATTGTGGGATTAATTCATTAATTTTTCATAAAATATTTGTCTAGTTATGAAATGTTATTATATATTTTAGTTGATTTCTTAATTCTTATCATCTAATGAAGTTGAGAAAGATATGTATGATCTCATATATTTACAAAAGAATTAGTACTTTTATTTGACTCTTATTGTATTTATATCAACAAAAGTGTTTATTAATTGTAACATATATAATTAATAGCATATATTAGAGTTCAACAAAAAGATGTGCTAAACATATTCTTGCTTTGAAGCAGATAATTAATTAATGTAAATAAGGGATTTTGAACAAGCTGTCATGAGATTGAAAAAGCTGCCATTTGGCACGAGCATAAAGAATCTTGTAATAAATAAAATCAATATATTAAAATTTTATTTGTTTTCTTTCTCCTCTCTATACATTGGATGGAGCAGGGCGATGAACAGAAGAGCTAGCTCAATTGACAGGATTGATTGTTCGTTCATCTATGAGAATTACAGGCACGCTTGTTTGCTTAATTGATTCGACCAAAGCACACATGCATAGGAAATTACGAATGCAGAGAAAAGAATACAATAATAATTTACAACTGATCAAACAAGCCACTGCCTGCATTCTTTTGCATGTCACCAAATCCTAAATATTCCACTCTTTTTTCTTTTTTTTTTTGGTTTCTTCACTGCTTCCCACTCACCATCATCACAAACACCTCATCATTTCCCATTCTCATTTTCTAATATTGACATTGTTTTTTCTTTTAAAAAAATATTGATAATTAATTAATTAATTAATATTACACCCTTATCTTTTTTCCCCTTCGGCCGGCTGGTTTCAGAATTCTAGCTAGCCTTTGCTTTAGAGACCTACCACTTTCTTCCTTTCGATCATTATTTTCATCCATTCGTTATTATTAGTTTTACTACCAAAAGGGTACTCGTAATTACACTCAAATTGACTTGGAGATCGCCTTTTACGTTTTCTTTTTCTCACTTTTCCACTCTCTCTCTCACTCCCATATACTTTTTTAATTATTCTATTATTTGTTTGTATTTTCTTTTCTTGGTCAAGCTCACACGTATTCTAATTGGAGAGCATATTTTATTATATATTTTTTTAATGAACGAGCCGTTCAAGCCCCTTATCTCTTCAATTATACCCATTTTGAATGTCTACGTACGAACTGTTTGCTTTATAGATTAACTCAAGTTTTCATATCAGTACCAAAGACCGTGATCCATTTCTTTTTCCTATATATAATTCATATTCAGATGACAAAAGAAAAGTCGTATATTTCGACATCCAATTCTACCAATTGAAACCAAAATTCTCTGTTAACATATTAATTAATTTCCAAATATATTGATTAAGCAGTCGGCAAATATTTCAGCTCTGGATCCAGACTATATATTACTTGCTCAGTCTATATAAAATCCAGCCACCCAAATCCAGATTTGTAATAAAATTTTTAGAGTGTGAAGATTGAATTGAAAATGGATTTAATGTATATATATAAAAAAAGAAGTCCCAGCCACCAATTCTACAGTGCAAATTTATATATTTTTACCTCTCAGTATACGTGAACTCTATTTAAAAATAAAATAAAAAATAAAAATTTCAGATTTCGAAGCAAGGATTGAATGGGATTGTGTACACATTTGAAACGTAAAACGCATAATTCACATAATGAATGTAAAGAAAAAAAAGAAAGAAAAAGTGAAGAATTTAATATGAAATATGTGTGTGAGTGTGCGTAAATTAAAGTTAGTTGATAATGTCAAAGTGGCCTTGCAAGGCAACCAAACATTTTGTCTTTCCTTTCTTCTCACTCATACTCGATGACGATTTTCGTGGCTGCTTTGTGCATACAAGGAATGATATGATAATCAATGTGCCATAATATAAATGATATACAGAAAGCAAACCCTAGCTAACTTTTTAATGGGTAAACACCCATATCATCATAACTTATTTTGATGAGTGGCAAACAAAACATAAAATGAGGGAAATGTTATGATGTTTTGTGTGTATGTGTGCGTAATATATATATATATATATAGCACCATAATAGCCACGAGCACAGAAATTATTATAATAAAAATTTTCTTTGATTCATTATAATTAGTTGTTTTGATTTAAAAGTAGTGAAGGCAACCCGTAGTGGGCATATGTCCTACGAAATATTAAATTGTCTTGGCTGAAAGTGTTAGTTAATTAATTAAAAGGATTTCAAGTAATCTCCAACCGCATAGGAAATAATTCCTATAATCTCATTCTCCCCTTGAGGGTTTTTGCATGATCTTCTCTTCTCTGTCTAGCGAGCAATATTGTCTTGTAATTCTTTAATTTTCTTCCACTAGCTAATTGGCATGCATGTTATGCCAACTATATATATATATATATATATATATATATATCTTGTCCACATTGAACAAAATATACATATATATATATGTATGTATGTATGTATGTATACATCTCACATATTAATTACAAGGTGTTTAATTTAATTTTTCTGATCTATACTATACCCATCAACGCCTCCTCTAGGGTTTTAATCCTATAACCATTTTTCTTTTTCTTTTTCGGCATTATTTCAAGATAATTCATAAAATATAATATAGAATCATAGATTTCCACACCCACCAAAGCAGTTGTTGTTCCTCGTAATAATAATAATAATAATAATACCCATATGAGACAAATTAAACAGCAATGAATTATGAACCCAAGTGGCTTAGCTCCATCTATGTATAGATACTATAACCCTAATGAAGGCAATAATCATAACCTCTCAGCATGAATTATACATCTCCGTACAAGTAGCTATATATATAGGTATAATTATACCTTCGGTACAAAATGTTATATAGGGTTTGTTTTCACGACGACTGTGATGTGATGATCAAATTCTTGATTGTCTATAATACAAAGATGATTTAGATTTTTAGACCAATTATAATCTACGCTTTTGGGTTCACCTAAAAAGTATCAAAAGCGTATAATACACATATATAATACATTGACACAGAATTATATAATATTAAGAACCCGACAAGGACGAGAGAGCAGACTGTGTACATGTATGTATTGGGGTTTGTGCTACATCGTTAATTTTCCATTCTAAAAAACGTGGACGCTGATTACCGAGTTTAGAACAACAATGATGATCATCACCATTGCGCATGACAAACAAAGAAATTTGAAAAATTAAAAAGAAATTGAGAAGGCGTCGGGTTATTATATTGTAATTGACGGGTCAGGATAACAATCGTACAGCCCTCGAAATTCTCGACAAAGACGTGGAGCGGATGGATGGACATAAAAATTACAAAGCCTTTTTTGCATTGCATGGACGTGCGCCGTGGGGTTCTTTGGGTTTTTTCCTTTTTCTTTTTTTTTTGTTGTTGTTGTATTGTGGGGCCCAATCCCCTGACTGCGCGTGCAAAGCCGGAGTTCATGGGAGGCTCTCCTTCGGGGGACCCACCCAGACCCTTTAATGAAAACACGTATTTTCTTATTCAGTTGGGGGATCGTATTTTTCTATTACCTCCATCATTATCATCTTTTACTAATGCACAATTAATTTTTAGTACAATTTTCAAAGCAATTTATAATAATTTATTAATTATATATACCTGTAATTGATTTGTTTAATTAATTAATTAATTGTAAAGTCGTGTATAAAGAAGGGTTAGCTAGCTAGGTTTGATCAGAGTTTAATTTTGTTTTATTCTGGCAAAATTTTTATTTTATGCTTCGAGGGTCCCATTTATTTCATGGAATATAAAATTTGACCCTTTTTTTTTAAATAAAATTTTTATTTAATTTTTCTTTGAACATGAAATGAAATGGATTTTGTTTTGTCATGGTTGGGTCACGTCGACGTTTGATTTATCATCAAATAAAAGGTGAAAACAGAAACAATGCAACGTGAATTTTGCAAAGTGTGAAGTTTTCTCATTTCTGTATTGCAATACCAAATGCCAACCCTCAAAACTGTACCGTATTGACTGATTGGTCAATAATTCCCGCACTGCATTGGCGAAGTTATATCCTTGTCGTTTTACGACATGACGTCGACAAAGTTAAGAGATATTAACTTAAGAAGATATTAAAACCTAAATTAATAATAGGCTCCACGTGTCTTTTGCATGGCCGTTATACGTTAATGGTTGCAGATTCTTTCGTTCATGCCCTCCAATATGAACAACTCCGAAAGAAATTTATTTTGCAAGTCAAAATTAAAGATGGATATTTAAATAAAACTAAGAGGACAAGCGAAACAAATTTCTCCTAGTAAACCCAAAATAATGTCTGATTAGCACATTTTGGGTGAACTGAACGAATTGATGGGCATAGTCTTGAGTTCATATTTAACAAATTTAATGATACAATTAATGAAATTTATGTACATGATTAAAGATCATAATAATTCATAACATTCAGTTAATCCAAAAAAGAGTTCTCAATATCTACCAACAGATTGCAGCGTTAGCGACCCTAACAGTATTTATTGTAGGTAGGTTCAACAAGACAATATTTGTATATTTTTTCTCGTTTTCATTATTAAAAGCGTTGATTAGGGATTTTATTCTTGGCAGAATAAATCTGATAAAATCCTGTAACGCAAAAGAAAAAAATAAAAAATAAAATTCGGAGAATGTTATAACATTTGGTGTTTGCTCATTTTAAAAGCAAGCAAAAGTCATTATCATCAGTTCTCTAACAAGGATAGGTTCCTACTTCTGTGATTCAACAATTTCCAAGCAAAAATAGCCAAAGCAACAAGTGTTAATCCAGAAACCCCATGTCTCATTCAAAGTGATGGAATCAAACAATTCAGGCTTTTACTCTAGAGCTTCACCGCGGGTAAATCAGCACTCAATAGCAATTATTTTCCGTGGAAAACAAAACCTAAATAAAAGTCAAAAGAATAATACAGACAGGATTGAATATGTGAAAACAAGCCTTTAGTTGGTTGGTCCATTCTATTTTTAGTTCGGACTTGCCTTGGCAAATGGCAATGAACCAGATCCTTACATTCAATAAGTCCCTTTGAAAGAAACATTAAAACTATGCGGCAAACAAGTGGGTGGACAATTGTCATGCGCAATCAAGGTGAAATACAAGTTGCCGGAAAATGAATGTGAACCAAAGCAGTAACTCTATTGATAGTATGCCACTGTTTCAAATAGGAAGTCAATACCTTTTTTATCTGCCCTATCTTCAGAAGATAATTCCAAGTCTCCAACCTAAAGGATTGAGAACCTCTAACCCAAGCCCTAAAACCAAAGGAGGAAAAAGAAAGGCACTCCCCTTGTGCCTGTTCATTCAACAAGGATATAATACGTTGTAATCTAAATATTTTGACTTTTCATCATCCACTACCACCTAAAATACTATCAAATGTTATGACACACAATCTCCAAGTCTAAACATGGGTGATTTTAAAAAAAAATGCATCTCAAATGATCAACAATTCAGAAATACCAACAATTAAATAATCAAGGTACTACTTTATTCTGAAAGTGTGCCGTGTGCTCAATATGAAACTGGAATGGTCTTATAGCCCTAATATCTGTTACATTCCACTTGTAGGGATTTATACTGTTGGTCTTAGTGCATGCATATCTTGATAGTGACAATGATGGCTCATGCTAAAAAATGCGTGGAATAGAATATTGGTCAGGAACTAAAACGATAAGCACCAAAATAGACTAAAGTAACAGTAAAAGAACAGCATCATCAGGTTGAGTTGCTATATTGTCACTTATCCTAGTCATGGTCGAAATGATGACTCTAAGCTGAGGCTTTAGGTGGATTTTTCATTGATATCAAGCAAATAACAATATACCATAGACAAAAGGTGCAGAAACAACAAAAAAGATTTTTAGCAGAAATGGAAAATGAAAGACGACAACTACCTGCCATATGAAAGAATATTACAGAAACACCCAGAGTTTGCCGATCAAAATCAAATGGACATAGACCGAAGACTGCGATGATTTTCTTCAGCGGAAGATTCAGAAACAAAAGGATCTCAAGGGAAACAAAAGAGGCGAAGAAGAAAGAAGAAGCTGAAATTGAACGTGAAATGGAGATGTCACTACTCGTGAATATCAGCAGCAATGTTAAAGAAAAAGGGAAACAAAGAAAAAATAACAAGAAACAACCGACCACCTTCAGCCTGACTGTAGTCCATATATAGATTGAACCTGTTTCAAATATCTGCAACAATCAGCATGGCTCAATCAATAAAATTTGCTATAAAATAGATAGGTTTCCTGATTAATGTAATCAACACAATAGATAATGTTATATGCAATAAGTTCAGGTGAATGACCTTTGCTAAATCTTGGATCTCAATAGAACTGTTTGCAAAACCAAACAACTATAAATGATGTAAAAGAAAATTGTAAACCACCAGATATTTGATTAAATACAAAGACAAACTATATTGGAAGTAAACACCTAAGGTTAGCCAGGCTTAAGTTTCTTTAACAGAGATTATCAAAATGAACGACAAATTACATGGTTCAGTCAGGTTATCATTCGGAAATGTTCTGAAACAACTATTAATGCTATCAAAAATTTGAATTTCTTGGTCTGCTCTAGATTCAGCAGTATGAAAGGTCTTAAAGAAAACATACTTTAGATCCAACTTACATTTAAACGCCAAAGAGAAGACAGTGATCTAAGGAACTTTAAGAAGAACGGGGTAAAAGAACATATAATACACAGGATCCTACCTTCACACTATCAGCAGTTCATCTTACTAGGAGGAGAAATGACCTTACTTGGTGCAAGAACATTAATGTTGGATGCCAAAGCTGCAAGAACATTTATCATTGAAACACATAAGTTTTCACAAAAGAAGCTCTGGTCTCTTTTCAGGATAAGTCTCGCTTATCTTTTTTTTAGGGAAAAAAAAAAGGATCATTCTATGTAGGAGAAAAATTCAATCATCTAAAGATTCTGATCCATGATCATTCAAAAATCAGGAAGTTCAATTAAAAAAATGCTTCAAACGCGTTACCATCCACTATGTAGAACAGCAATTAATGCAGAATCAGGCTTGTCAAATGATAATGACACCGTCCTTTTCTTTCTTCATTTCAGAAGATTGTGGCACCTGACTAGCCTGCCTGTCAGTTTTGTAAATGTGGTTTTAAACAACAATCAAGTTTTATAATTAGCAACTCAACTTCACTATAATAACATCTTAAGACAAATGTTCTTTCCAGAACTCAAATTCACTAAAATAACAATATCTTAAAACAAATGTTCTTTCCAAATCTTCTGCCTGTAATTCTATTTATTTTATTTTTCTGAGCAACTCAACATTTATTTATCAGAAAAATGCAAACTACAAGGCAATTGCTAATAGAATACATGTGAATAATTTTGTTCAGAGATTGCAATTACCTAAGGGCAGCAAGTCAAGGACATTGCCAGAAACTTCCTTGAGATATAAATTTTTCCCTGAATAATGACAGATCTAACTAAGGCACATCAATCACCAGTAATTGCCACAAGAGCAACATCCATCCTGAAAGTGATGGAACCGGTTAATATCTCTGATAATAATGTCTCGCTGCACTATCTTTGAGATTAATTTTATCACTGCATGGCAATCCACACATGTTCGAAGATTTTTAATGATACGTATAGGGCTTCCAGGTGGCATTTTAAATAGTGCAAAAGCTAGAGCTAATCTTTCACTGTGTAGCCACAAGTAACGCTCCTTTTCATCGTCCTCCACATCTCGCAAAACAGCACTATGATCAGGAATATAACCTGTTTTCCTGGTTTTTTGGTTCAACCACTCCAATATCCCTCTAATCACTTTCATGTCTGGATGTGAGGTATCCCCAACAGTGAAATAATGAACCCTACCTTGGTTCTCAATCCAACTCAGCCCTGGTTCCTTCTTCACTCCTATTCTTTTGCATGCTTTTTCTAACAGAAGCAACTTTTTCCCAGCTCTTTGCAGTGGCATACATGTTTGACAGTAAGACGTGGGTTGCCTCATCTTCAGGTTCAACTTCTAAAATGTGTTCAGCAGAAATTCTTCCAATTTCAACATTATTATGAATAACACAAGCACCAAGTAAGGCACGCCACAGCATGATACTTCGCTGAAATGGGATTTCCTCAATCAATTTTGCAGCCTTAGCAAGATGGCCTGCTCTGCCTAGAAGCAAGACAATACTAGAGTAATGCTCTGTACATGGTTGAATACCATAGTCCTCTACCATAGATTTAAAATATGCTTGTCCCTGATCTAGAAGTCCTGCATTGCTACATGCTGATAGAATACTAACAAAAGTCAAATTGTTAGGTTTGTGCCCCCTTTGCTCCATCAGTTCAAAGATTTTTAAGGTCTCAGCACTTAGGCCATGCATGGAGTATCCTGAGATCATAGCATTCCATGAAACTATATCTCGATCAATCATCATGTCAAAAACTAAACAAGCATCTTTAATACTCCCACACTTCGCGTACATATATATCAAAGCATTGGCAACTATAACATTCATGTCATAAGTTGTTTTGACAGTCAAGGAATGAACCTGTGTTCCTGGCTCCAAGGCTGCTACACTAGCACAAGCACGAAGAACTGTAGAGTATGTCACTTCAGTTGGCTGCACTTGGTTCTCAAGCATTTTCAAGAACATACTCATTGCCTTTCCTCCATCCCCTAATTGCATGTAGCCAACAATCATTGTATTCCAGGTCACATGATTTCTGTTTTCTGATTCCTCAAATAATTCCATAGAGCTCTTCATCCTTCCACATTTAGCATAGACATCCATGAGTGCATTTGAAACAAAAACTTCTGAATCAAGACCAACCTTGACAACTTGCGAATGGATTTGCTTCCCCAAATCCAAATCCTCCATCATAGCACAAGCTTGAAGAACACTAGAAAAAGCAAATTGATTAGGTACAATAAAAGCTCGCCTCATCCTACAAAACAGCTCCACCGCTTCTATGCTCTGGGAACTCTGAGCATATCGAGCAATCATGAAACTCCAAGGAATTACATCTTTTTTTGGCATCTCCTCAAATATCCGTCGAGCATCATTAATGTCTCCAGACTTAGTATACAAATCAAGCAAAGCAACACCTACATAGAGATCCATTTCATATCGAGTTTTTAAAGCAAATCCATGAACACTCCTAGCAAGACTAAAGGCCTGTAATTCAAGACAAGCTTTGAGCACAAAAACAAAGGTAAAATTATTCGGTTCGAACCCAGCAACCCTCATCTGAGAGAAAATCTTCAATGCTTCTTCAAAACAATCATTCTCGGCATAACAAGCGACCATTCCAGTCCAACTAACCATGTCCTTGTAGGAAATCCCGTCAAAAACTTCTCTAGCAAAATCAACAAACCCGCAAACAGAGAAAGCATCTACCATCGCCGTCCCAACAAAAGCATTAGTGTCATGCCCTAGCTTATATACACACGCAAAGACACAAGAACACAGCTCTGTCCAGTCCATACTCACAAGCACCTTCAAAATAGTAGTAAACACAAACGGGTTAAGCTCGTGGCCTTCTCGATGCAATCTAGAAAACAACCCAACTGCCTCAACAAATTGAAACGACTCTGCATAAACATTAATTAAAGTAACAAAGGATATGGTATTTCTCTCAGGCATTTCATTGAACAGTTTACGTGCATCTGATAACAAATTTAATTTCGCATACACGTGCAGAAGAACGTTAGTACCGAATAGGTCTAAGCAGTTACCCTTCTTGAGGACTCGACAGTGCAAAGCCATAGCCGTTTTGGGGTCATCGTTTTGGATACAGCTTTGAAGTGCAGACGCGTAGGCATGAGAACTGAACCCTGAGAACTCTGCTGAATTGTTGCATTCTTGGGCCAACAGAACAACTTGTGCTGAAAACCCACGCACCCATGTGTTGATTTTACTTTGTTGTGTAAAATTTATGCGTGACAATGTTCTATAACTGAACAATCTGATCATGCGAGAAAAATACAAATTTTACTTATTAATGAGATGAAAATACATATGAACCAAAAACTAGAACGCTCTGAACGAGACTCGTTAAAGGAAAAAAAAAAAAATAGAGGGCCTCTGGCGAGAAGCTTACGTCACGAGTAAAACAGACCAAAAAACGCTGCGTTTAATGGCGCCAATAGCAAGTTAATAATAAAGCACTGCGTTTAGCTTTCAATGGATACGACGTCGCACCGCGGAGTCTTTTACTCTTGCTCCAATTAGCAGCTAGGGTTTTCTATCTTTCTTTGTGGTCTATATAATGAAGTGCTACGGCCGCTGCATTTGCAAGAGCTGTATGTGATGTAGAAATCCATTCGAAATGTAATTTTCTCTTTTACGTTCTAATTTCGTTTTTCTCTTCTCATTGAATGAAAGTTTGGAATCTGAGCATATGATGAAACAATATATGAATACAAAGCTGAGAAATCCATGAAGCTTCAAAATTCGAGCTTTTTAAAACTGATGCTCAGTGACTCATTCTCCATCTTCCCTTTCATTGATTTGCATGTTTTTGATATTACCCTGTTGTTGGATATTAGTTTTTTTTTTTTCTTTTATTTGGTACCTTTTTAATGTTTGCTAGTTATTCAAACGTCCGATTTCGTTATCCCAAAGTCCTTTATTTGTTTGCAACATAATCTTTATCTACCTCTCTTCAGATTAAGAAGATACTGGATCTGTGATCTGGAGGGAGGTTGACCTTTTTTTATCGTTTTCAGATTGACACACTCACGCAGAAGCTTTTTATTTTTTTATTTTTCGGTTTTTTTTAAGTAAAGCAGTGAATTTACTTGTTCTATTGAGTGCTAAGATGAAATAGTTCATAGAGAGAATGGTAACTTAATTGACAGGGGAGGAATAATGGTGGTTAAGGGAATGTTCATTTGATTAACATATTCATTCCTTCCTTCCATCCGTCAAACTCTCAAAGGAAAAGCGGGCCACAGGCCCAATAAATATATCAAGTTGCTAATTTTTATGATCCCCATTTTCATGCTGAACACCTCCCGCGTATATTCCTGAACGCACCAGAGCACCATGAATTAGAGTATTAGGTACTACTCGGTTCGAAATAAACTGTACTTCCTGGTAGCCGGTATCTTCACAAGAAACCCCGAACTTCAATTGGGATAGTTGTTCTCTTATGTGAGTAGATACGTCGCTTTCCTTTGTTATAACAGAAAACGCTGCTTTAAAATCCCAGTAGATATTTAATATCTACTGAAATATCAGTTGCTTTCCTTTGTGTTCAATTTGATTCACTGCACGTTAACAGTAAACGTGGTGAACTACAGAAGAGTTTTCAGAATTTGGTGAACTGTAAAAAGACTATTATTATTCTTCAAAGAAATCTACAAGCAAACATTATTCACGTTTGAAAAAACCCACACGCAACCTCTTCCACTTTGCAACTTACCCATACCAAAAGAAACCTAACCTCGGATAATCCACATGCCCAACTTTTACAAGTGTCCCCCCTTGAACAACTTCATTCCATTGCAAAGTAAGTAGAGTACTGGTGGAGACGTGGAATTCTAAGTTATGTACTGTTAATGAAGATTTTCATCATTTTAGGATGTCCATAAATTAGAAAGATAACTATTTAAAAACTCGGTTCTGGTCCATGTATCATATTGTACTAGTTAGGTGCTTCATATCAACCAAGAAAAATAAATAAGAGAAATAATTGACCGCACCTACTCCATTTATAAATAAAGAAAAATACAAACGCGTTGAAACCATATTCAACCAAGAACAAAAACCAATAAATGCAATAACACGTGCCTAAGCTACTTAACTTGCTTGCACGAGATATAATAAATACATTCAACAGAAACAGAGATAATATAAATAATAAATAAACAAAGAATTAGTATAAAATATAAGAAACTTCAACAATACAAATAAACAAAAAACTAAATGGAGGAATGGTCCAAGTCCACCAAAGGAAATTGCGAGGAAGGAAGCATCAAAAGGCCAAATTGACGAAGACCATTACAAAAAACGTGCATTAAAACCCATAATCGATCGTCCCTACTAGACCATTTTTCTAATGTAATATATTTGTATTTCTGTAATCAGTCAAAAGAGGCAGGCTAATACAAGTTAAGGTCAACCTCCAAAAAGAAGGAAACATATTTTCTACAAACTACTCTTATGTCTGGTTAACTTTTCTTTCTCTTTTTAGGCCAAGAAAAATATATCATCCATCTGCAGCGGTTCTCTAGTCTCGAAACGCGTTTTCGTTTTAGTTGTGACACGAGAACGGCGAAACCGAAGTCAATCTGCAAACACGTCAACACCGCGTGTTATTTTTATTATATCAAAAGTCAGGAATTCAAACATGTGTTAGTGAAAATAATAATGATTTTCTAAAATACACTAATAAGAATTAAATGACGGGACTACCGAAGTTTTTGCTATTGTCGGCAAATGAAAGATGCCTGACATATTAGAGGACGAGGACAAAAATATGAACGAAATTTTAACCATTGTGGTCAACATCGTGTGATTTTTCTGTTTTCTGTTCCTTCGGCGCAACATTTTCGGACAATAATTGAAAGAAAATGAAATCGTTTTTCAAGTTTAAGGAGTTGACATTAGCTCGTATTTTCCATGATTTTATCTCCAGATTTGAGCAGGCATTTACCGCTTAGTTCCTTGATATCAGACTCCATATCATTCCTGGTTTTCATAAAGGAGGAGACCTTGTGTAAATAAAATTGTTTTCCTACTGTTAAAAACTATAGTGTTAAAACGAAAGAAAACCAAAAATTGTGGGTTTATGGTAGCAGTAAGAAATTTGAATTTCAAATATTTTGAATTTTGAACACAAGATTAACGTGTGATGATTATCCAGAATGAAGTAGGTGAAGATAATAAGCAAATTTGGCAACATATACAACCAAAATAAGATAAGGCAGCTTTGAAATTTAAGATCCAGAACATTCTGAAATGTAAACAAACAAGGAGATGTTTATTACCTCTCTTTGCGTTTCTCCAGAAATCTCTGCAATGATTTTCTCCTAGCAATCGGCAGATCTGCAAAATGAAAATATTTTTTATTTATTTATTATAATAATAATAATAATAATAAACAAAGGCTTTTCAGTTAATCTCTCAACAATAACAGGCACTAACCTCCAGTATTAAGAGTCTCAAGGAACTGTTTCTGATCGCCTGCAACATTTGGATCCTTGGATTCAACGACTTTTGAGTTTCCTTCGACAGCAAGTTTCAGTATGCACTCAGCCTGTACCATTATATCATCAACAGATAAGAAACAACTCTTACTACGAATATAGAAAACTATTAATTACTTAATTAAGTGGACGCAATTGTTTAAACAAACCTTGTCTCGAGGAACATCAAAAACGGTGACGGTTCCATTGTAAAAAATGGTCAGAGGAGCTGTTTCCGGAACGTTATCTGAAACAGGCCTGAAAATATAGATTCAACGTTAATATTTGGCGGTAAAATAAATTATCATCGTAAAAGAAAGCAAGAAAGCTTTGATCCATGTACCTTGGAATATGTCTGTAGAGAGGCAAAGCGGGAAGGGGATTTGGTTCGTCCTTTGGAGTAGACGGCAAAGAAATTGACGGTTTCTTGGAATCAAACGAACCGGCCGAACCGGAAGCAATCACAGACTTAATTATCTCGGGGTTGATCTTCGAAATGGCGCCTTGAATGTCTGCAATAAACAAAATTCATACTAAGAACCCCGAAACACACAAACAAATAGAAAATGGAGATGAAGTGAATGAATACCTCGAAAGCTTCTTTGACGGTTGGGGAATTTCTGGCTGTTGGAAGAGTTTTCCTTTCTCCCCATGCCGAAGAAATCGAGTTCAACGGTAGCTCTCGACATCTCTGATAATAATCAAGGAAATCTTTATTTTGTTTCAGCTACAGAGAAGAGAAGAATGAATGAATGTATACGGATACCAAGAATGTTTTGAGTTTGGAGAAGTTGAACAACTTAAATGGTAAAGCGGGAGGGGGGCTGAGCAGAAGAAGCACGAGGTACACATGAGGATGAAAAATAAAGAGAGAGAGAGAGAGAGTAATCTTCTAGAGAGAGGCGTTCGATAAGGCTAGTTAGTATATTGCACACGTCTTACACGAGGTATCAATTAAAATAAGTGGGTCCCACTGTAACCTACGCAACAGGAATTATGTGATACTATTACTATACGATACGATCTGTTCGGTGCAGCGACCTGTAGGTCCTGGTCCTTGTCAACAGCATAGAATTCTAGCCTGTCCTCATTTTCTGACTCCTGATCGGCGGAATTGTGTAGTGTAGAAATTATTTAATATTTTAAAAATGGTTCGGCTATTTTGTCTGCCCTTGTAAGACAATTTTACCCTTGTTCGATATTGAGTATTACAATAACTTAACGAGAGAAAGCCAATTCTTTTTTTTTTTAACTAATATTTTATTATCTCTTTATATTTTTTTAATACCTCGTCGCTCTTAACTTTTAAATATTTTTAATTTTATTTTTTACTAATTTAAATATAAACTATTAAATCAAAATAAATTAAATTATTTTTTTTAAATTACAAAAATAAAATTCAAATCTTAAAACAAAATAAAATACTCTAACACTTTTATCACTCTATAAAATAATTTATTTTAATGATTTTTTTAATCTTTAATACATATCTCATTTCAAAACAAAATTTATTAAAAATAAAAATTACTTTTATTAACGTAATAAAAATATTTTTATATTTATAAAATTAATTTAAAATATTACTAATTTATTAAAAAATATATATCTAATTTATTATAAAAAATAAAATTATTTTATAAATTTTTTTTAAAATCATCATTAATGATAATAATTTTATCAATTTATAATATTTCTAAAATTATTAAGAAAAATAAATCTAATTTATTATAAAATTAAAGTTATGTTGAAATTATTATTAATTTTAAATTTAATTTAAAAAATTTATAATTTTACTATAATAATAATTTTAAATTTTAAATATTTTAAAATTTTAATATTTATAAAATTATTTTTAAATTATAAATCTTTTATATTAAAAAGTTATTATCAATCGAATTTATTGTTAATAGAATTTATTTTATATATGTTTAAAATGATTATTTATTAAATAATTGATCACAAATATATACTTGATGTAATGGTAGGGTATTAATCAAATTCTTAAAATATCAATTTATTTTGTAATTTTTAAAATTCGACTCAAATAACTGTTCAATTAGTTCATATTTAAATTATTAAATAGTAAAATAAAAAATATTTGAATTATTAAAAGATAAATTTGGAACTTAAGAGATCATAAGGTATTAAAAAAATTATAAGGGATAATAGAGTATTAGTCGAAAAAATAAAAGAGAATCAGGCATTCTCCCTAAATTAATGTTAATATATACAAATTATTTTAATTATTGTAGGTAACACTCAAATGGTAAACTGAATAATTTTTTCACATATATTGCTATTGATAATATTCATCTTGTACCCTAGTTTTATAAGCATAGTGTTATCGAGGTTCATAAATAAATTTTGGAGATTTTTTGGCCTTATCATCTAATTAACAAGAATTTGTATTTTAAAAATCATTTATTCGAATTTAAATATATTTATAGTTTGTGGATCACTTAGAATTTTAATTAAATAATAAACTCGAAACGGAATCAAAGAACACTAAAGATACACTCATGGATTTAACCGCACACGTACATGTATTTAAACATTTGTTATTTTATATGGTTATACAAATTGGAATTGAGATTTGAAATTATCGTATTAATTATCAAATCGTTGATCGTATTTTTTTATATGACAATGTTCAATAAATGGCATGTTACTTTTTATTAAATTAAAATCAATAAACACACCTACTATATATTTGTATTTTCCAAAAGCCGACATTTGGCATTCTTGTCCTTTGATACTGACATTATCATCTGGCGCATGAATAATTATTTCTAATTACCAAAGATACAAATAAAAAAATGAATTGTCACAACAAAACTTTGTGCTATTATTTATTATTCTTTTGAAGGGTGTCTCTTAATCAATGGTACAACTTTGTGCCCCTAGTTTTTTAAGATTTTATTTTTATTTTTCTGAAAGGGCGTCTCTTATTTAATGATACAACACGTGATGAAAAATGATAATTCAAATTATAAAATACAAGACAACAGCTCATTAAAAGTTTCAAGGAGCGGAAACAGTGGGCTGTTAGAATGGAAACGGGATGCGAAAGGAATTTTAGGATATTAACAGTTTCATCCCTGCTATTTTCAAAAACGATAAAACAGGATGTAGAATCTAAATTGGAACATTTTTGTCCCTAATGCATAAGGATGGAACTGGGGCAGGTTCGGGGTTTGGAGCTAATTTATCTCCGAACCCACCCTTTTTTTATTTTGAAAAACAATAGGGCTAGATTGAATAGATTTAAAATTAAACCCGTTCAACTCGGTCTTAACTCATCCCATTCGACCTCATTTTGACCAAATTACAATATTATTATAATATTATATAGTATTTACTATAGTCAAATTAAACGGTTTGTTACAATAAAGTGCTACATGATGCACTGAATTTTTGACTCAAGTTATAGTATAAAAATTATAATATTTTTAATAATAACTAGACGAAGCGAAGAAGAAAATTCTCAAATCTGTTTTAATTTTTAAAATGATTGAATTTTAAAATCTTGAATTTAATTTAATTTTTAAATAGGTTAAATTTTTAAATCTTAAATAGAGTGGGGCGAGGCGGGTTTAAGAAAAAATCTCATTCCTAAAAGCAGTGTTGTATATAGTAGGTAATACAAATTGGTAAAATTAGAGTTTGTTAGAAAACAAAAAATAAAGGCTGAATTGTTAAATTTGATCAAACCATTTATATTTATTATTTACTCAAAAAGTCAGAGACAAAATTGTTATTATTAATTTAGTTGGCGCTGTTTGGTGACATAGGCAAGGTCAGCAAATCGCACACGTTAAACAGCTGTCGTGCCTTAGTGTGTAACGTGAACCCAAACCAACAAACTAAAAAATCACGTGATTAAAACCTTCCTGGATGCTTCTCACCACGTGTTCAAATTCAAAGTAGTAATTATAAATTGATTAATTTACGAGTGGGAGTGACGGCAAAAGTTGTCGCACCGTCAAGTCTCCTCCAACTCCTGAATCGCCAAAAGGAGTGTCTATTCGTCCGCCTCGAACGTCGTAATTTGCGTGTCGTTTTTATAGCTAAAACTAATAAAACGCACCGCTGAATCATAAACTAACGTGTACCTGACCGCACTATCGTTAATTTATTGAGCTCCACCTAATTCAGAAGGGTGGGGCCTGCCCTTATGAATTTATACGAGACTTCACGGAATCACCATGTTTCCTCGGCACTTGTTTCTTATTCTATACGTTATACTCGATTCAAAGTTTAAAACTAAAAAAAATGAAAATTTGCGATTTTAACGTTTTCTACGTGAATGGTTTAATTAATGGCAAAACAAAATAAACGGCGATTGATAATTACTTGTGCACCGTCTTTGAATTCATGTCATCGCGCGGTCTGTAAGTGCATTAAATGGTGCACAAATAAAAATAAAAGCAATTAATATTAGTATCGTGAATACAATTACAACATAAATTTTATATTCAGTCATTATGTTTGTAATACTGTTGCAAATAATCATCCATGTAGACAATTCGTAAGTCTCAATAACAACTGATGTTCATAAACTTACAGTACATTATTGCATTATTTTTTATTTTAACTTTTCTTTTTAAATTTTAATAATAATAATAAAAAAATACTCTTCAAGATTAAGAACAAAAGAGGAATATCTCCTCATTTAAAAAAAAATACACCCTCAAATTTGGAAACAACTGGAGTCTTCGAAAGGATTATGTCTATCCAGATAAAGTTTGCAAATTTGGAAATATTTTAATTTTCAAACAAATTAAAAAATAAATGAGTTGTTACTGCCCAGGATCGAACTGGGGACCTTTAGTGTGTAAGACTAACGTGATAACCACTACACCACAGCAACCCCTTTTAGCATAATGTTTCAACATATTATACGTATTTTACTCCAAATGTCAACAACAACAATAATAATAATTAAAAAACAAATAAACGGTCTAACAGAGCAGAGTGGCGTGCAAGGGATTTATGTCTCTGACCGACTTTACAGTGTCTGTGAAATTACAGTAATGTTCGTTGGCCCAACTGCCGACTTCCTCCTGGCCCATGCCACAAGAACTCGCAAGAAACACGTGAAAAGGGTGACACACATTGAATGTGCAGAATCGATGAATTGGATATCCTCGTTATATTGATATTGATATTGACATGGACATGGACATGGACATGGACATCGACATCGACATCGCTATACATAACGTGAGTATTGGTCCCATTGGCATTCCTATATTTGTTTTGGTAATGTTTCAAATTCTGAACAAACAATCAGTAGTCTTAAGCCTTATTATTGATTGGACCCATTTAAATTTTATTTTTTCAGAATACACCTCATTTGCTTCTGTAGACATAAATAGCAGATCTTAAGCAACACCTTTACAAGAAGAAGGAACTATCACTGTGATTTGAACTTAATAAACCTCTTCGAATGCCTTAAGCTACTTAAGAGGGCCTCATGAACTTGGCGGCATGTAAATGAACCTGATTTAGGAAAACATAAAAAGCAATTCCATTCCAAAGATGAAACATCTTTTTGCAACGAGCTTAAAACAGGCAGGAATAATGGCTGCCATAATAGAAAAAACATAATATTCAGAACTTCACTGCCCGCAAACATGTTATTTGTTTCATCAATTATATAATTCTGTTCTCTAGACTAGACTAGACTCAATCCACCACAACAAGCTTCTGATACTCCTCCCCAGAAATGGCAGCTTCCATGACCTGAATCGGATTTAATTCCCCGTCATTATCCAAGAAAATAGTTAGCAAATTCTTGGAAAACCCACTAACAAGAGCGACTCCTTTCTGTGTTCCGGGCACTGGCGTGGCCTTTGAGTCTCTTAAATTCCAAAAAACTATCTCTGGCACCACTGATCCATACCCTTTCTCCGTATACTTTTTCACAATCATCTCATAATCTGTTTCCCAAGGATTGAAGGAAGCTTTGTCAAATTCCATGTCACTGAACACAAACAGCCTCTTTATCATTTGCTCTGGCTTCAAGTTCCCATTCACAGCTATTAGCAAAATTAGATCAAACACTTTCTGAAAATCAGTGTTCCCGCCCCATGCCATTCCCCTTACGAACTCAGTCTTTGCTCTGAGATCATCTCCTTCCACCACCTGAAGCTCAGGGTTTTCGCTGAAAGTAATGAGCTTTCCTTTCCATGGCTCTTCACTTAATTCAGAAACCAGTATACCCAGAGCCACAGAGACTTCCATTGGAATTCCAGTCATGCTACCAGACACGTCGCATACAGCCATACAGTTCCTCATTTTACCCTTCTGCATCAAATCATCAACTATTCTTTTCCATTGAAGCTCCGCTACTTGCCCACCATCATCATCATTCAAACACCCAATTACCTCATGTGGAAGCAATGCACCCGCCGCAATTTTTGCCTTTCCAGCTTTCACATCCTCTAAGTATTTATTAAACCTTTCGGGGTCATGCTTCAAGAACTTTTCCTTGTAAAATTTCATTGCCACAGAGGCTACCCTGTTGTAAGGTATGGCGTCCCATTTATTTGCTCCTATGTACACCTCCGGTAATTCAAGAACCTTCCTCAGTGGCACCAAAACATCTTTTCTCAATCGATCGCGCACTCTGTAAGCGTAATGAGCATCTTCGAGCCCTTCATATTCAGGGTACGATTCTTTAGGAAATACTTTTCTCGCAATGTTCTCGCAAATCAAAATTGCTCGATCGAAGGACGAGTCAATTGAAGGGCACCACTTGGCAGCCAGACTCACTTTTGCAAACTCACCGCACTCGTACAACTTCATGTCCTTCTTTAAAGACTCTGCGAAATAATCCGAAACGCGATCGTACAGGAAACGATAGTCCGGATCATGTGTGTATCTCAACAGCGCTTTTTGTGCCATGGAGATTTTTTTCTCCTTTCTTAAGGAGCTCGCTTTCTCCTTCTCAATCTTGTTTCTCCGCATAGCGTTCGCAATTCGTATCTCTCTTGTTACAGCCGGCTTTTTGTTCCCTTTTCGTTGTTTTCCTCCTTTGCCGCCACGTTCAGACTTAACCTTCTTCTTTTCCTTTCCCTTTCCGCTTCCCCTTCTGCGCCACGCATTTTTTTGATTCAGCCTCACCCCCGCCCCTAATAGAAGACGATACAGAATTTCCGGGAGATCCTTGATATACCCAAAATCCGCAAACGCCGCCACGTTGCAAGCGAAAGTCTTAGGGTGCAGAGAGTGCAACCAAATCGCCGCCGTGTAGAACCCTTCTTTATCTGACTTTCCCGTGCCACGCACACCTCTCATATTACAGATTAGCTTCAGCGTGGTCAACGGGTCGTGGGCCCACGCACCACATAGGTAATCAATGAACAAGTCAGATCGCTTGCTGCCGGGGACGACTTGGAAGAAGAAGTCGAGACATGGATTGCCGGAATCAAGAAAAGTTCCCGATTGGTTCTCGGTTAAGCCCTTGGGCGGCGTCGTAGTCACGGTGGTTTTGTTAAAATTGTCCACCATTAGACTCATGAACGGATCAGAAATTGTCTCCGATTGCATCGATTGTTGTTGTGATGGAGCTGGGTATGGGTTTCGGATCTCCGGTGGACCCACGAGAGCCATTGGGGTATCTTGATTTTTTGTTGAGAAAAATTCAGGCTTCAGCAACCAAAAAATTTAGAGTTGTTGCGATACCAGCGCGGGTTTACTTGGTCACCAAGTTCGAAATATTTTGTTTATTTATTTATTCCTAAATTTGTGTAAACCGACTTACGATTCGATTGAAGTTTTTTTTTATACTTTTCTTTTTCAAATAAAAAAAGTATGTGAATATACTTTGTTATAAAAATAAAAGACAGAGCATTATTTCAAATTTTGATGGGATCTCATCCTTTTAAAAGTTTGATTTATAGCTGAATTATTTCTTTATATTCAGAATCAGTTTCGAAAGACACAGTATAAGTTTTAGAGATAAAAATATTAAAATAATTTATTTGTATATTAAACCTTATGATTTTCTTTTTACTGAAAATTTAATTTATACATTTAAAATGCTCCAAGTAAGTTTAATTATGGTCTTATATTTAATTTATTCTCCAATGCATTATTAAGAGATTTTATTTATAAAATTTATTAGTTTAATCAATTAGCACAAAAAAAATTATTATTTAATTCAAATATATTTAAATTTTAAAAAATATAAATTATGTTATTCTTTTTTAATTTTTTTAATTTTAAGAATTCAAATAATATGATTAAAAAATATTTTGATAAGAAAAAGAAAAGAATGATACACTAAAAAATACAACAAATTTTCTTTTAAAAATTAGATTAATATTTGTTGATGCACGAATTTTGCAAACCTTGCATTAACGATTAGAATGAAAATGGGTGCATTTATGAGGGTTAAATGGTTAGAATCAAGTCTTTCTTCTTATGTGTAATTCGAAGTAATGTCGAAAAGGGTGAACCCACAAGGAGCGTTCAAGAGAAATTAAACCACAAACATTCCGCTTTACCCACACAATATTTCAGCTCAATACTTCCTACCTTTGACAAACTCGCAATATAAGATATACTCTTGAATACTTACAGAACCAAGATACCTTAATGATGATGACACACACGCTGCCCTTTCTTCAATCGATTGTTCCACTTAACTCCCTTGACCCCTAAACACTCTCGACTCCGCAATTTCGTTAAGCTGGCTCACTAATACCTTGCAAAATAAATCTGAGCTTAGACAAAAGTCACCACTCTAGCGACCTTTTTCCGATACTTAAGTTACTATTTAACCGGAGTAAAAATGAAGAAGGCACAGGTATCTCCTCTAAAATAAGAAAAAATATGGAGAATGTTAAGGTGGTGAAGGCAAAAATACTAAAACAATCAAAATAAAGCAAAAGGTCAAAGTAGTAAACTATAAGATGCATGAACAGTGCTTGCTACAATGCATTTTTTGTTCATTAATAGAGAGATTTGATTTTGAATGAGAGCATCACGTACGAAGAAAAACCAATTAGAATCTTGGATCGAAAAGAACGAGTTCTCTGCAAAAAAGATATTCCATTAGTAAAAGTTTCATGGCAACATCATGGGATTGAAGAAGTTACATGACAACTTGAAGATCAAATGCAATCTCAATACCCATAGTTATTTTAGTCAAGTATGTATATTTCGAGGACAAAATTTTTTAAGGTGGGTAGGTAGATTATGATGCCCCATACTCTAGTATTAACAGGAATGCATACGTACGGGTATATTTTTAATATAGTACGTGAAGATATAATAATAAATTGAGAATTTATAAGATAAGAGTATTTTTTTTTTGGAGAAATTATTAGGATGAATATGTTTACATTTTCTAAAGAATGGGATAATTAGATAATATAAAAGTTATTGTGGTTAACAAGGCAAGGAAGAGGAATTAAAAGATTTAATTGATAAAAGGAATCTAATTTCATTTTGGATTGTATTTTGTGCGTGTAAAAGAGATATAGAAAAGTGAGACAGAGAAAAGTAAGGAGACAAAGGGAAAAGAAGTGGGACGAGAAAAAGAAGGGAGACAAAAATGATATTTACAAATTAGTAGATAAATTTTTAATAAAATATTCTTCTTTTACATACTTAAGATAGCATATGCACAATAAAAAGACCGAATGAAAAGAAAATTTGAAGAGAAGGAGAAAGATCGAAGAAAGGAAGTACAAGAAGAAAGAAAAAAAAAATTCACGGTTAGATTATTTATTATGATATTGAAGTTTTATATTTAGAAGTTTTATTTTGAAATTTAGTTTTAGAATTTCATTTAACGAGAATATTATTTGCGTGAGTAGTATAATATTTTATGATTAAGTTTTGATAATTAATAATTATTGTTAAATTGATATTATGAGGTAATTTGGAGAAAAAGAAAATGTCTATAGAGAAGCAGGTTTTATTGTACGATATTCAAGTAGGTGTTTATGTGCATTTGGTTGATTTTGGTTTTAAAACTAAAAAGTGAGATATTTTATTATAATTGATTTATTTCAATGAATTGTTATAAAAGTTGATATTATATTTGATTTTATAACTAAATGAATATTTGTGAAATTTGACATTATGGTTGATTTGAATTTGTTAAATGATTATTCATGAAATTTAGTAATTTGTTTGATTTTATGATTAATTAAATGTTTAGAAAAATTTATGGATTATAACGTGTTAATTAAATTAATTATTTTTCGAATTAAGTTAAATAATATTTCATATGAATAATATTTTTTTAAATATTATTAGAAAAATGAGAAATACGTGTCTTATTTATTTAAATAGATTATTGTGAAAGTAATATATTTTTCACAAATTGTTAATGTATTGTGATAATATTTTTATTGATGTGAAATAATGTTTAATGAATAAAGATGTGATAGGCCATCATTTGTGAATTGGGCATAATTTTAGTCCCACAGTAGAAGTTCGTAAAAATTGAAATACCACTAAGGCAACCTAAAAGGGGGGGTGAATTGAGTTTTCAATGATTTTCATAAATTTAAACAACCCAACAATAAATACTAAGCAATTTGAATTCTTTTTAAGTGCAATACAATAAATTCAATATATAATTCAATACCTCAAGTTTAAGTAAGTGAGAGAGTTAAGAAAGACAACACCGATTTTTACGTGGTTCGGCAAACTTTGGCCTACATCCATGCCTCATAGCCAACCCGCTTGAGAATTTCACCAATATACCTTCAACCCAAAGCAACATATACAACTCCAAGTGGACTTTTGGGTGCCACTTAAACCTTACAACAAGAGGACTTGATAGGTGTCTCTCCAACCTCCACAATCAAGTGACTTAAGGGTGTCACTCTAACCTCATACTAACTGTGTTTCTCTCACTCTCAACTTCACAATAATTACAAGAAAAATATTCTTGATCAAAGAGTATGATCAAATAATACACAAATACTCTTTCTTTTGAATATTACAAATAAATGTTAGAGTGTACAATGAACTTGATGTTTGATTTGCAAATGAAAGTTCAAATCTTTGAATTACACTTCTAAAACATGAAACAATTTTTCTAAGGGTGAAAAACTTGTTTCAAGTGAGTTTAAGCTAGTATTTATAGTGAGAGATGAAAAACTAGCCGTTACTAGCCGTTAAAGGATGTCAAAATTTAATTTTTCAGGAAGTTGGTCAATCGAATAGCTCAAATTGATCGACTAAGTGCTTTAAATTGACTTGAGAGGCATTCTGCCTTAAGTCAGTCGACCGGTTTGGAAGGGTCGGTCGACCAAGTAGCTTAAAACCTATTTAGGAGACATTTTGCCTCAAGTCGGCTGACTAGGTTGGAAGGGTCGGTCGACCGACACTATTCACAGACACTGTTTACAAGTTAAAAACCTTTACATTTGATCAACTTTCAAGTTTCAAAAGTTGCATTTTGATCCCCAAAAACTTATGGCTATTTTCATATACTCAACATGTTCACATCAACATCATATAGCCATATTAGATTTTAAAAAACATTAAACATGTATTTTGATAAAAAGATTTTGAGTTTTTAAGTGCAAATCCATATTCAATTTTAAAGACACGTTACAAATAAAAAATCACCTAACATATGTGTGTCTTCAATTCTTCAACTCTCTCTTGGGATTTCATTATTACTCTTCTTGAATGCCTTGATTTTGGATGTTCTTTGAATTTTCGCATTTGCAATCCAATTATTCATACTATAAGTATAACAATAAATGCTACAAGAAGAATTTGGTTAGTTGAAAACATCAATATTTATTATCATCAAAATAATAAATTATGAGCCTTAAGGCTAACAAAAATGAAATGGATGATGACTATTAAGAATATTGCCACAAAAATATTCATGACATGAATTAACGAAAATTATTTTAATAAACATGTTTTTATTGTTTTTATGAATATTGATGTAATTTGATATTTTATCAAATTTATGACAAAGAATCAAAAAGTATTTTTGATGATGATAAATTAATAATAGTGTTATGGGTGTTATTTGAAATCAAAATGAATTTTACGTGAATATTTATTTATATTCCTTGAAACTGCTTTTATATGTAAATATCTATTAGGCATTAGCTCATCCCTACTTTTCAGGTCTTAATATTGATGGAGTCAGAATAAATAGAAGACTGAGTACACTCCAAGAATAAGTTTTTGTTGTTATCTTTTGAAATTTGACAGATTACGCATATGTATAAGTAGTTGTATGATTATGTATGTGTAATACTATGTGTACTATATAATTTAGTATGATTGCATGAATGATATTGGACAAATAGCAAATTTGGCTTTGGTTGTATTTGTTAGGATATGTGACAAAATTGTTGGCTGATATTGAATTTCAACTTGGAGTATTTAGTGAAAATTTTAGGATTTGAAAGTTTTTAAAGAATATGATAGATGGTATTAGAACACTATATTCATTGAAGTAAGGTTTGAATTTAATTACTTTTAAAGAATTTTTCCTAACACCCTAATTTAGCATCACTTTAGCGTACGCCGGTGAGAGATGTTACATACCAGAATCTTGCTGCTAACTGTCCTATGCAGAGATTGTCCACCTCCTTTTTCAGAGGCTGTTCGCCTCTTTTTTCAAGAGTTATCTGCCGTCTCTTCAACCTTGCGGTTCCCACAAGATATTTTTATTGTTATAATGTAATTTAAGAGAAACTTTGAAAGTACGCTAAGGTGGGTTTTGGTGCACCTGGGCACCTGGACCTCCCTCATTCCTTACTTAAAAAAGTCGGACGCTAGACAGTGAATAATTCAGAACAAGTATGTACACTTTTAGGCATGACAAAGAATTGATGACACTTCTCTAACCTTTCTCTATGAGTCGCGGTATGCTATTATATTTATCGTACGTGCCTCAATATGTAGTCGCACTTTTTTACATGTGTTATAGTATATTATTATATGAACATTTTCATATGTGTTACGGTATATAATTGTATAGACTTTTTCATCCGTGTCACGGTATATAATCATATAAGACATTATTAATAAAATAACGAATAATTCGATAGTATAAAGTAAATAATCTAATTCAAAATAAGTCTTACTTAGTTATAAGTAAAAAAAATTCGTTTTTCGTCCTATTTTTAGGTAGTCGCAGAATGAATTATTTTTTTTATGTTAGTTCGAATTTTCGTGGGCTTAATGAATCCAATTATATTTTTTCCACAATAGTATTAATATTGAAACAAATATCCTTGCACTGTGATGTGATAGTTGTTTTAATTTCATATATAATTTTACGAGTAACAAAATTATTACATTCGAGAAATTACGTGTTAATTATTATTTTCACAAAATTGAACAGTGAACATGTGATTACTCCAATAAAAAATATTTTTATTTATGAAAATGTGGGAAGTAAAGAACGGAGCGCCATGTCATGACCCAATTTAAATAAATTATGGAGCATGAAGACTTCAAAAGGTTGACCGATTCTTGCGTGAATCAATTATTTGACGGTTATCAATAAATGTTTTCTTAGTTGGAGGCATCCTAATTTTCTATTAATACTCGGCCGTTCAAATTTGAACTGTTCTTCGTTCACCGGAAGGAGAGAGAGAGAATCAGAAAAAATAAAAAAGGAAGGAAGTAATGTAGTTGAAATTTCTTTGCCACGTGACATGTTTCTAATTCAGTTGTAGCAAAATTTTTTTTTAATAATTATTATAACGGGAAAAGGATTTACGATTTGGTCAATTCAACTTGTTTGTTGTTGTAATAGTTTTTTATTTGTGACCTTTCCTGAATATTTGTGTTTTAAACTAAATGATGTTTTACCAACCAGCTCCGGGGTGAAAACATTTACAAAAAGAAATTTTGAAAAATAAAATCTCAAACCAAACCAATGATTAAAAAATGAAAGAAAGATCTCGTATTGCATTGCATGTATTCTCTTCTTTTGTATAAATTTTAATTCTTTTTACATGATATATAAAATATATATTATATTATATTAGATTATTAGGCCTATGTTATTGTCAAGCGGCCGGATAGTTAACATCAGAATTATACAGATGATAATCAAATCGCACGCCAAAATTCTGTTGTCAATACATAAGAGGCATCAAAGGGGTTAATAAATTTTGTTTTTTTATGCATCAAAGGATCCAAGAAAAGAGTGTCTTCTCTGAGGTTTCTTCGTCCTGCGTTAGAGGCGAAGATTAGCAAAGCGAGAAAAATCAGCCCACTGTTGATGTATGGTGTACATCTATTGCAAAATTCCCACAATTAATTATTATTACTCAACTAGCTTAATTTAAGTTTTAATTAGTAAATGAACACTGAATTTTTCTTCATTTAAGTCAAAATTAAAAAAAAAAAAAAAAAGTATCATGCACATAACTCAATCAAGCACAACTAGCTTCTGATACTCCTCTCCAGAAATGGCAGCTTCCATGACTTCCATGGGGATCATATATTCCCCATCATAATTAAAGAACAAATTCAGTAAATTCTTTGAAAACCCACCAACAAGCGCCACCCCTTTCTGTGTCGCAGTCGCCGGCGTGGATTTCGAGTTTCTTAATTTCCAAAAAACAATCTCTGGTACCACTGATCCGTACCCCTTCTCTTTATATTTTTTCACAATTACCTGATAATCCGTTTCATAACGATTGTCCGAAACTTTGTCAAACTCCATGTCACTAAACACAAACAACCTCTTTATCATTTGTTCCGGTTTCAAGTTGCCGTCCACAGCCACTTGCAATATCAGATCAAACACTTTCTGAAAATCAGTATTCTTGTCCTTCTCCATATGCCTCACACTCACACTCTCAATCTTCGATCGGAGATCTTTTCCTTCAACCCTATGAAGCTGAGGCTTTTCACTGAACGTAATGAGCTTCCCTTTCCATGGTTCTTCGCTTAACTCTGAAACCAAAACACCCAGAGCCACTGACACTTCCATTGGAATTCCTTTCATGCTACCAGACACGTCACATATAGCCATGCAGTTCCTTAATTTATTATCAAGGACCACCTTTCTCTTCCATTGAAGCTCTGCCACTTGTCCACCGTCGTCGTCATCCAAACTCGCGATTATCTCATGCGGAAGCAATGCACCTTTCATACTTTTTGCACCTGCTGTCTTCGCCTTTCCAGTTTTTTTACTCTTCAAGAACTTAATAAACCGTTTCGGGTCATGCTTCAAGAACTTTTCCTTGTAAAGTTTCATTGCCACAGAGGATACTCTGTTGTAAGGAATGGCGTCCCATTTACCTGCTCCTATGTACACTTCTGGTAATTCAAGAACTTTCCTCAGTGGCACCAACACTTGTTTTCTCAATCGATCTCGCACCCTGTAAGCGTAATGAGCATCTTCTATTCCTTCATATTCTGGATACGATTCTTTAGGAAACACTTTTCTTCCAATGCTTTCGCAAATCAACGTTGCTCGATCGTAGGAGGAGTCAATTGATGGGCACCACTTGGCAGCCAGGCTTACTTTTGTAAACTCGCCGGACTCATACAACTTCATATCCTTCTTTAAACAGTCTGCAAAATAGTCGGAAACCCGATCATACAAGAAACGAAAATTTGGATCAGTTGAGTATTGCCTCAGGGCTTTCCTCGCCATCGTGAATTTTTTCTCCTTTCGTAAGGCGCCGGCTCTCTCTTTCTCAATTTTGTTCTTTCGAATAGCGTTCGCGATACGTAAATCTCTTGTCGCCGCCGGTTTTCTGTTCCCTTTTCCTTTTTTTCTGCTATCGCCTCCATTTTTTCTTCTCAGCCACTCCTCTTTTTGACGTCTTCTAACGTCCGATCCTTCTATTAGTCGATAGAGAATCTCCAGGAGATCCTTGAAACACCCGAACTCCGCAATTGACGCCACGTTGCACGCCAAACTCATAGGGTAGCGACGGTGTAGCCAAATCGCCGCCGTATAAAATCCTTCTTTATCTGACTTTCCGGTGCCACGTACACCTCTCAGATTAAAGATCAGTTTCAGCGCAGTCAACGAGTCTTGAATCCAGGCGTGCTCTAGCCCTCGTTCCAGCTCGTAAGGTGGCGTGATGGGGACGATGTTGAAGAAGAAATCGAGACAACTATTGCCGGAAGAAAGAAAAGTTCCCGAGTCGTTCTCCGTCAGACCCATGGAAGGCTTCGGATCCACAGTGGTGGTGTTAAATTTATTCACCATTTGGTTAATGAATTGAACAGAAATTGCCGACGATGAATTCTGTTGGTTCCGTTGCGATGGTGTTGGGTTTCGTAGCTCCGGCGGTCCCAATAAAGCCATTTCCGTTTCGTATTGGTTGAGTTTTATCTGATCAAATTTTGATTAAGAAAATTTCAGGGCTCGAGGGGATCTGGAGATTGGTAAAGGAGATGACTCAAAAAACAAGACGATGTGGAATTTATTTGCGATATTTAGTTCAGGTTTTACTCGATCACCAAGTTTAAGACGTTTATTATTAAAAAATTCTATAATAAATTATTAACTCATTTATATTAATCATTAAATTTAAAAAAAAAATTAAGAGATACTCTATAAAAAAAATTAAATACTTTTATAAAATATTAAAATTTATAAATATTTTCTTAACTCTATTAATAAGTGACACATATTTTTTTAATATTAATTAATTATTAACTGATCATTAGTTAATCAATTAACTAATTATCATTTGTATTTTTAAATATTTATAAAATAATAATATAATATATATTTTATTTAAATATAATAATTTAATTTATATTTTAATATTTTTATAATAAATTTTTTTAATTTTAACAATTTAATCTTTATTTAATATTTTTTACAATATACTTAAGATTAAATAAATTTTTTAATTTATTATTTTAATAATAAAATTAAAATATATAATTATTTAAAAAAATTCAAATAATGAGTTAAATCATACTCATATATTAAAATATTTTTAATATTTTTTTTATTTTTATAGTAATAATTTGATATTTATTTATTAAAATTAAATTATAATTGTATTGATTATATAGATAAATGAGGAAGGTTTTTTTTATTTTTAATTAAAATTATATTATATTGGTTAGTAAGAATATAAAATATATCTAATTATTAATTCTATGGACAAATGACACTAAATATTTTAAAAATATGAATAAAGGTTCAAAAACAAAACTTGATTATTTTTATCTATGGTATATAAATATATTATAACATATATTTATTATTTATATTATTTATTTAAATCTTCATATATTTTAAAAAATATATAATGAATTTAAATTTTTTTAGATAAATATGTTATATGTAAAAATAAAATATTAAAAAATATTTCAATTAAAATTTTTTAATAATTAAATATCAAATTATTACTATAAAAATAAAAGAAGAATGTTAAAAATATTTTAGTATATGAGTGTGATTTAACTCATTATTTGAATTTTTTTAATAATTATATATTTTAATTTTATTATTAAAATAATAAATTAAAAAATTTATTTAGTCTTTAGTATATTGTAAAAAATATTAAATATGGACTAAATTGTTAAAATTATAAAAATATTATAAAAATATTAAAATATAAACTGAATTATTATATTTAAATAAAATATATATTATATTATTATTTTATAAACATGTAGGGATACAAGTGATAATAAACTAACCGGTCAACAAATAGTCACCTAATACCAACGGATATGTATCACTTATTAATAGAATTAGGGGAGTATTTGTCGTTTCTAATACTTCAGGGGGATATTTGTCCTTTTCCCATACTTAGGGGACATCTGTCAATTTTCTGATTTTAAAATTAAAATCTAGTCCATCCATTTTAAATAATAATAATTAACCTGTTCAACAGGTAACATATTAAATTAATTTACTATTCAAGTCAAAAGCTATTTTTATTATATTTTATTATTTTTTAATATATTAAAGTTATTTTGATATAATTTATTTTTTAAAATATATTTAAAATACAAATTCATATATTATAAAAATATATATATAATAATAAAGAACGTGTTATGCATGTTTTGAATAATTTATTTAAAAAATATTAATTTAGATATTATCAAAATGCACAATCTTTCTTTAATTTTATAAAGAAATTAATGATAATAAAATAAATTATTAAAGATCAAAAATCAATATTAGAAAGTACAACACATCTCATCTGTTATTACTGTTGTTTGTATTTATAAGAATTAATAAAAAATTATATTATTTTAAAGATGTAAATGTTATTGTCATAATTAAGAATAAATAGTATAATGAAATAATCCTACAACTAATATCACATTAATAGATAAAGAAACGAGAATATTTTAAAACTAATAATTTATTAGTGAAAAAACATATATGTAATTATACAAATATGAACAAGAAATTTTGTAAAAGATTATTTAAAAAAGTAAAATATAAATTAATCTAATTTTTTAAAATCGATGTTATTTGTAATAATCATAAAATTTAAGAAAGCTAAAATTACACATAATACAAATTTAATTTAGCACAGCAAGAATGTTATTAGTAAATTATATTGACATTTGTCATTTGTAAAGTGATATTTTATCTAACATCATGCAATTAAGAAAAAAAATAAAAAAATGAGAAATTTTTTATTAGAAAACATGTAAAAAAATGAAATAAATTTTTGTCTTTACGGCAAAGCACACAGCCACACACATACGTTTAAAAAAAGTATATACATATATGTGTCATATATAAATTATTTATATTATAATAATAATAATAATAATAAACTATATAAATTTTTTTTTATAATTTTGCAATTTTTTTTTTTACAAAATTTTCATTGTAATTCAATTTTCTATATTAAAATTACAAGTAAAATTTTGATTTATAATCCTTATATTATATTTATATTCATTTTGTTCCATATACAATTATAATATTGTCGTTTATTAATTTATGTTCATTTTCATTTATTTCATCGTAATTATATTTTTTCTATTGTCTTTTATCAAATTGATGTTTATTTTTACTTTTTTTATATTGGTTTATTACATATATATTATACGTTATAATTTAATCTTTTATGTAAAGATTATAAGTTTTATGTATATATATAAGGTTTACATTACAATCACATTTTTTTTTTACAGTTATATTATTGTCATTTGATAATTTGATGTTAATTTATATTTATCTCGTAAATTTAAATTTTTTATATTAAATTTATGAAATTGATGTTATTTTTATTCTTTTATGTTAATTTTTATTTTATTTTTTACTTTTACAAATATTTTATTTTATATACATGTTATGCGTTATAATTTAATGTTTTTATGTGAATATTACAATTTTTATGTGGATTTATAACTTTTATGTCACAATTACATCTCTTTTATTTTGTTTATGCCTATACTATTGTCATTTTATAATTTTATGTTAATTTATATTTATCTCAATACATTTATATATTTTTATGTTAAATTAATGAAATTGATGTTCATTTTAACTCTTTTATGTTGGCTTGTACTTTTTAATTTTTTAATTTTAATATTTTACAAGTATTATATTCTATATACAAATTATATATTATAATTTCATGTTTTATATGAAGATTACAAATTTTATATAGATTTATAATTTTTACGTTACAATTATAATACTTTTGGTTTATTTATAAATGTATTGTTGTATTTGACAATTTGATATTAATTTACATTTATCTCATGTAGTTAAATTTTTTATATTAAATTTATAAAATTGATGTTTATTTAAACTCTTTTATATTAGCTTATATTTTTTTTATTTTAATGTTTTATAAGTATTATATTTTATATAAAAGTTATACATTGTAATTTCATATTTTATGTGAAAATTATAAATTTTATGTGAATTTATAACTTTTGCGTTGTAATTACAAGTTTTTTAGTTTGTTTACAACTAAACTGTTATCATTTGACAATTTGATATTAATTTATATTTTTCTATGTATTTATATTTTTTATGTTAAATTTTTGAAATTGATATTCGATTTTTAGTCTTTTACGTACGTTTATATTTTGTAATTTTAATTTTTAAAGTATTTTATTTTAAATACATGTTATATGGTATAATTGAATATTTAATATAAAATTATAATTTGTATGTAGATTTATAACTTTTAAATTATAATTATAATTCTTTTGGTTTGTTGATATTGATGAAAAGTTAAAATAAAATCGTTGAAACTTGAACAACCGGTAAATTAAAAAAATATATATTTAAAATATTTAATTTATATTATAAAATAATAAAATATAAGACCATTAATTTTATCTAATGGTCCATATTTTTTTAGTTATCGATACTAGAAATTTTTTTTCAGTACTATAGATGGACTCTTATTATTATTATTATTATTATTTAATTAATTTCTAAAATAGTAGCGACCGATACGAGTCGATTCCAATTCTGATAACAACATCATCCCTAAAGTCAATAGAATGAAAAATAAAAATATTATGTATATTTCTTATACCACTCTCTCCTTTTAAACATTTGTGTGATAAAGTGAATGATTTTATTAGTATATATTATTTTAAGATACAAAGACAAATATTTTTTTTTTGAAAAAATATATAATTATTCATTTATATAAATAGAAACAAGATATGTCTTAATAAAAGTCTCATAGAGAATTTTTGTCGAGAAAAATGACAACTTATCTCCTATTAAAATTTCACTTTCTACTTTTTTTCTATTACTCATACTCTCATGTCGTTATTTTTTTTAAGTTAACAGATTTTTATAAATTTACTATTTTATCCTTATCAATTTGGATCATCCATTTAAGTTTGGGTTAGAACACGAATTCGAGTCGGTTTGGGTGAGAAACATGATGAAAAAAATTTATATTTTCCATAACTCGAACTCTTTGAAAATTTGCAAAAGCTTTCCCACCAGACTAACTTAAGATATCATAAGGCATTTGTAACTAGTAATATATATACTTGTTGAACATAATACTGTATACAAATTAGGCTAATAATTATTTTCTATGACATTTTTAAAAATAATTAATATATTTTAATATTAACATATAAAATCAAATCAATTTATAAAATTATAGTTAACAATTATAGTTTAATCTAATACAAAATTATTATTAGTTTAATATTATAAAATAAATTTTTTCTATCTGATTTTTTCAAATTAATTTTAATTTATAAATTTATATTTAATTTTTTAACATTAAAAAATAATTGTTAAAAAATAATTTCACCTAACGTAAGCTATATATTATTCAATTTTTTAATGATCAATGGCATAGTCAAATGAATAAAAATATTGTAGTAACTAGTAAGAGAGATTCTTGTAAATTTTCACAAACTATCTGTTTTGGTATTATTTCCACAAATTTGAGGGAGAGATATCCCTTATACATTGAAAACAAATTGGTTTATCACACACATCGTTGGATAGCATTAGAATAGGAATACGTACTGATGTGTATCATGTCACATGAATAATTGCACTGAATTTTATATTTTCACTCATCATACTATTGCCTGCAAATAAGTGGAAGAAAAGCAAATAAGAGAAACAGAGATTCAGACTAGTATATCATAATAACCAAAGTTGACAGGCCTGCAATTAACAGGATTTTGATTTCAACACACCTAAAAATATATGTTCAAATTATTTTCCACAGTAGCAGGTTGTGGAAATTGTACACAATTGCCTCAAATATATGTATCCAAGTACCAAACACCACAAATATGTATATATTCGATGAGGAGCAAGAATCATGGGAAGTCCTAGAAGCACAGTTCCTCCAACACACAGCAGCAGCAGAGTGCAGCCAAACTGCAGATGTAAGAAACAAGTAGCAGAAGAAATTAGTAAAGCAGTAATCCAAGCCACACGCACAAGATTTAGGAGTATCTGGGCTTAAATTTAATGAAGTTATTGTTCAGTTCCAACTGGCTTGCAATGTGTCCCCTGCCATATGTTAGTCCAACACTGATATTATCTTCAAAATTATATTTTGCTGAAGAAATTCTCTGCTTCTCACTCAATTTCCACTCCCAAAATGCACAATAGAAATTTCAGGTCCTTATGAATTCCAATGTACATAAGCAGCTTACTCACAGTTTATAGTTGGAGGATTAAGAGAAGACATGGGCTTAGAGTTAAGAGGGGCCGCATACAAATGTAAAAACTTCTTCTTCAAAATTGAGTAGATGTATTTAAAGCACAATTATGTACACGTATAAACGATATAGCCCCTCTAAAAGAGAACGGATTTTTAAACCCTTTCTTGATGGTAGTCTTTTGTGTTGAAGATAATACAATGAATGTCCAACGGTGTAAAACCCCCCCTCTGTCTCAGGACGACAGACTCATTCCAGGCCTTGGTTGGTTCCAATGAACCACACCTCAGAGCCGTAGAGAAAATCCTATATAAGAAATACAACTAAATAATGACTATATGGCATTTGCTACTAATATAAATGGTTTTCTATATCAAAATATTTTCATTCTTCTAAGGTAAATTTGGTAATATTTTACTTCTATTTAACCATTATGCTTTTCATTGAAAGATTCCTTCTATCTTATTTCACATGAATCGTTATCGATTCCTAGAGTTATTAAAGTATTTAATAATCACAATTTCTTAGTTTAGACATATATTTATGTCCCAAGACAATGCAGGAGCCCTTAGCAAGAACTCTAGTCTTCTAAAAGCTGTAATTTCAACTAGTCTTGCATTCTTGATCCCATGTGAAGAATTGAATTAGGAATATGTACTGAAAAAATATTGCTATTGGCAGAGTATATCATATATCAAATTCATATGTGCTTTTGATTTGATTGGAATTAGACTGTTGCACTAGAAGGAAATGAAATTCTCGGCGGAACTACATTATGACTTCACAAATTATTAAAACATTGTCTTAAAAGATAGGCAAACCCACAGAGTAAAAGTAAAAAAAGAGACGATTTCCATCAAACACATTACAGATAATGGATGAATGGAATAGCAACCATGACTATTCAGTCCGAGTACAAAAAATAAGAAAATAAGATTCGTTTGCATCTATAATTTCAAAAGATAATAGAAACGGAGATAACATACCATCCCTTTAAGAATGAACAGCACCCAGTGTCATCTTGACGATCGTCCTGCGGAGGTTGTGGAGGAGGAGGTGGCGGTGGTGGTTGTGGAGGATAGCCTTCATAGAAGTAGCCTTGATAGCCAGGTGGTGATGGTGGAGGGAGAGGAGGAGGATACCCTGGTCCTGGTGGTGGCGGCGGAGGCGGGAAGTCTTGGGGCGGAGGGTATGGTTGTGGTGGGTACCCTGAATTGAGTCACCATAGAAATTGCTTGATCACATATAACCAAAACCATAACCCATGAAATTGCCAAAACAAATTAGGCTGCAATAAATTTTGAACATTCTGAACATGAACAAGACTTGCCTGGTGAGGGATAAGGCTCCTGAGGAACGCGTTGGTAACTCATTGCTAAGAGCTTCAGATACTAATGGATCAAAATGGGAAGGAAAAAGAAGTGTAATAAGTTTTGAGTGGGAAAGATACCATATAATGATTTTTTGCTTGAGTATATTGAAATCTACTGGGAAGTTTCCAACTACTTATTCTTGAAGATGAAGGCCAAAACAGACATGTTAGTGGATATGGTGGGCACAAGAACCAGAAAAGCAAGTAATCTACCAATCACGTGTCGCGGCGAATATGCAGAGCTCCAACCAACTTTCTTGCTCATTTTGTCCATCATCTACCCTTCAACATCATATCATATGATATTATACATCACAAGTTCATTTGCCTTTCGCATCTTTTACATACATCTATTAAATTCACTCCAATAATTCTCTCTTAGACCCCTAGGTCTCACAGCTACGTTATCGGTAGAGAAAGATCAAACACATGGAAGTTGCACTATATACCATTTCAACTTCAGCGGTAACTAGACAGTCAAATAACTTGTATTCGGGCCAAGAAGTCATTGAACAGTACGGACGCTTCGTATCTAAGTCCTGTTTCCAACAGGGGATTTTCAGGATAGGGAATTAGATCAAACAGCAGAGAAATATTCCTGGGAAACTGCCAAAAGATGACCCAGTAACTGGAAACTTCGGGTATTTTTCCCTTTGAGTAACAACTAGTCAACAAACCACTAGAGATTGCCACCTAGAACTCCCTTTGGATAAACGATGCCGCTAAGGATTCGTCTAAAATCTAGAATGTTGTTTTCCAAACACCTGCTTCGTGGCAAAGGAAATAAAAGCCGTGTACTCTAAAATTATTAAGATTTGCACTAAGAGCCTTATCAAAACAGAGGCATTCCAGAGAAATTGCAGTGTTTTCCCATAGCATCTACTTTCCGCTCAATCAATCAACCATCATGACAAGCATAAACAAAGAAAAGTTTTCCAGCACTGTGACAGAATCTCCAGCGGCAGCGTCTTCAGCTTCACCTACAGAAGAAGAAACCAAGAAATGGGGCACCCACATGATGGGAGCGCCATCAGACCCTACAGCTCATCCAGACAATCAAAAAGCAGCCTCATGGAACGCCGGAGACCACCAAAAAATCTACCAACAGCCTTACATCGAGTACTCGCCTATCGATAAACCAAGCCACAATCCTCTGGAGCCTGTGATTCATGTGTTCAATACCTGGAGCAGGAAAGCTGAGACAATAGCCCGAAACATCTGGCGCAACCGTAAGCCTCCTGTCCCGTCCAAAAACTACATATTTATTCCAACATGAATTTGATTATGCTATAATATAATATATTTACATAAATATGCAGTTAAGACTGGCCCATCAGTGTCGGAAGCTGCATGGGGGAAAGTAAATTTGACGGCAAAAGCAATATCAGAGGGTGGATTTGAGTCTCTGTTCAAGCAGATTTTCGCTACCGATACAAACGAGAAGCTAAAGCAGACATATGCATGTTATCTTTCCACAACGACAGGTCCTGTTGCTGGAACTCTCTATTTATCAACAGCCCGGGTAGCTTTCTGCAGCGATCGTCCATTATCTTTCAATGCTCCGTCGGGGCAAGAAGCTTGGAGCTACTACAAGGTAAAACAATTATATTTAAGACTTTAACATTGATTTACACACAAGTGACTGTTGATCTAACAGATTTGTTTTGAACAGGTTATGATCCCTTTGGCAAATATAAGCACAGTCAACCCGGCGACGATGAAAGAAGATCCAGCAGAGAAATACATTCAGATTGTTACAATCGATGGTCATGAATTTTGGTTCATGGGTTTCGTTAGTTTTGAGAAAGCAACGCACCATCTCTTGAATAGTTTGTCAGACTTCAAAGCAACTGGGAGTGCAGGGCAACCGGTCGTCGGCTAGCATTTTTGTTGGGTGCTTCAGTTTCCTTGAAATTTCGATGTTTTCCAGTTTGTTGTGTGGTTTCTACCTTGTGAAAATATTAGAGTGTGTATTAAGTTGGTTGCACTGTAAAGTTTGTAAGTCATTTCTCTGTTGTGTTTTCGTCTTGTTGGATGTGAAAAAATTTGGGCTGAATTTTCAGATATCATTCGACAATCAAAAACTAAAATATCCCCTGTTTTTATTTATTAAATAATATGTTCCCCGCTGGTGATCGGAATGGGTAATCACCAAAACGTCGTGGTTTGAAGGATAGTCGTTGCCCCGTGGTCTTAGGCTCCTAGCGGCGCAAATACATTTGGGCCATTTGAATCCAGACCAAACTTGGGCCTCCCACTCGATTAAGTGAAAAAAACTAGCTTGCTTCTGGGTTGGGCTATAACTACACAATGACAGAAAAGTTATTTCTTGTGTTTATATTTATTTTGATAAAATTAAATAATTCAATATTTAAATAAATTATTAATTAATTGCGTTGGGAGTGAAAAATATATATATAAATACAGGGACACACCACACACACATGCATACACAAAAACAAGCAGTACTCCAGTTACGGAGAGCCACCTGTAATCGAGTGGCGTTCTCGCCTCTTGGTGGATAGAGTTCAAATTTTCACAAATTATATAAGATGTGAGGTAGAATTATATAGCCTAAGCAAATATATAGCCTGAGTTTAATGTTGCAATTTCCAAAAGGAAGTGCATCCGAGATTTTGAAACACCTCTTGAGTTGTGGATAAAGATGTATCTATTTTAAATAATTCACAAGGAAATGGGAGACAAGAAGATCCAATATTTTCAAAACAATCCTTTCATTTTATGGCAAGTATACGATGTTTCCGAAACTGGAATACTATTTTCCGAAGGAAACTGATCGTGAACTTACTTAGAACAAGGGCTATACATGCTAATACATTTTTGAATTAGCATATACGTATATGTGTATATATATATATATGTATGTATACATACTTACATTTCCCACAAAGGGAAGTTCCTAAAATCTGACAAAAGCGTAATCATATAATAGACAACCTAATTTACCTAACTAGGAAATGGGAAATCATTACGGATTAAATGAAACATTTTAGTACAAGAAACAGCAGACACTAGCAACCAAGAAATAGATATATCTATATAAGCATAAATAGTTTAAAATGAACGAGGGAAAGTGAATATAGTACTGTAGAAAGATGCAAAGTGGATGAAAGACACGAGAACAAGGATACTGAAACAGACAAAGATACACAGATTCCCTATTACAGAACAGGTTGAATCATAAGGGATAAATATATGAACAAGGAATGCGGGTCCTTACCTTCCCCAGTCCTCAAGTATCAGTTTCTCTGTCTTTGACCAACTGATAGAAATTAATTACAAAGAAGGAAAAAGAAAAACAACACGAAGAACGAGAGACATTTAAATTTGTTTATATATATATATATATATATTAGCTCAGCTGATCAGCTAGGTGGCTGGTTGTTTTCCATCTCTCTAGCTCTTTCTAAGGTGGACTGCTGCTATGTTCAGATTCCCTTGCTGTCAAAAAATAAAGAAAGTAAATAAAAAGAAAACGTTTCCTTTGTTTCCTCTACAGTCCACAGTCCAGCTATGAGCTACCCCGCTGATGGACCATCTTCTTCTTTTGTACTATATTAAAAGCATCTCTCTTTGTCTGTCGCTCTCTGTCTGAATTTTCGAATCTTTTAGGACGGAGGGCCTTGCCTTGCCTGCTGCTATGCTAGCTGCATGCACTATCTCACAACTCCCCCCCCTCTCCCTCTCCTTCTCCTTTTGCATGCAGCAGCAGCAGCAGCTACCAGAGCAATTATCAAAAAATAAAAGTATATAGTATTTCGAGCTTCATCTTGTCAATTTTATTCGCTGGAATAGGTAAAAACTTTCCTGGGGCTAGAAATTTTGAGAAAACATATAATTATTAAATCGTTTTGAATCATGCATATATGGTGACCACGTATATATACTGACCGCAACACTTGTCCTTCCCGGAGCCACAACCCTCAGAAAAGCTGCTCAAAATATTCCTGTTCCTGCTATTTCATAATGTAGTTACTTCTATCGCATTCTATTAATGCTGGTTTTCTCTTAACAGTATTCAATTATATATATATATATATATATATATATATTCTGACCGACAGGTAATATTTTATATTAGGTAAAGACATTATTAACAATATGCGGTAGCTTAATCCTTCTCGATAAGCATTAAAAAAAATTCTTTTTTCTGCTGCGGCTGTCCGTATTTTAATACCCATAGATTAAATCCATAATTTAGTTGATCCAATTGTTAAGATCATGCAGTCAAATTATGAACTCGATCAATTAAATGTAATTAACTTATCTCAATTCATTGACTCCACAGTCTAATTAATCAAATTTTACAAATGAAGAATGGTAGGTTTTGACTTGAAAACTTATCCATATATTTATAATAGTATGATGTTAAATTGAGCTACTAATTGTTTGATCGAAATCACGCAACCAAATAAGTCGTTATGTAGCAAAAGTAAAGTGAATATCATATGCAATCTCTTAATCAATAGAGTTCACGACATGACATGACATTTTGCCCTAGGTAAAAACTTAAGCTTTGGAAACTTAAAAGTGAGTCGTCATTAGTCAATATATAACACATCGGATTCGATTATCATAGCAAGAAATCTGTCAGTCTACAGCCTCTCTACATAAAAATCCATAACACATAGACCATCTGAGGTTTCTACAGTAAGTTGTGTCAAAACTAGATACAGAGAATTTATTCTCTCGACCCAATGTTTCATTGGTATGGCTTGCTTAATCAATGTCAATCAGATAAAAAGTCCAAAATTTTGACTGTATTACAGTACTTGCACAATTTCAAGTTCAACCATGCATGAATCTAATCTAACAAGGCAGGCAGGCAAGCATCAATGATTCTCAACTACGTTTTCTTTTGTTGATTCATTAATAATTAAAGAACAAAACATAAATGAATTAACACTAAAATTCAACCGTCTAATGATGAGTCACATTGACTAATTACAGACGGAATAACAGTTTGCCCACTGAACAGAAGTAGTTGACCAAATCACAACTGAAAGAAAGTGAGTAGGATACGTGTTGAGATGTAATTGGAAAATTGTACGTATTTATATACCCACAGACAGACAGACATCATGTTTTCTTTGGACGCTTTCTTCTTTGAATTAGCTAGCTGTTCATTAATTAATTATATATACAAATCAAAACCTTCTTATACGGCGGGAACGCCGTATGTATATGTATAAAAAATCGTACGATATAAATTATACACATGCACATGTGCATATCGTTTGATTGGACCCAACTTGAACTTTGTTAATTTCAATTTACATTACTTGAATTTGTGATGTTTATGCTGTGCTTGGTGGAGTCCATTGTTTGTGCAAAGGCTAAGCTGCCGGCCGAAAAGAACCTGAAAAGCAGAAAAAGAATACCAAAAATCTCACCGCAACCTGAGCAACTGTCATTTTAAACGCGTTAATTTATTTGCTCTTTTAAGTCATTTATCCCTTCTCTTTATGTTTATCTTAACCTGGATGTTGGATTTTCCTTAAAATGATGGATATATATATATATATATATCTGCAGCTTAATCTCAGTTAATGTCATTAATGAAAAAGAAGAGAGGGTGCATCTGAGAATTTGATAACAATTTTACCATAAAGTGGGGAAAAAGAAATTCTTAGAATGTGATTTCGAAACAGAAAGAATGTATCGGAGGATTTATAGAACAGTTTGGTCAACAGATCATTCAAGAAATATATATTAAAAAGAAATGAAAACAAGTGGAATTAAGGGAGATTTAATTAATGAATTTATAAAGGGTAGTAATCATTATGAACATATATTATTCCATCTTGTATAGTTGACTTGCGGATTTCTTAGAATTATCTCCAAAATAACCCAAAAATAAAACGTAGAAAAAGACGGAAAAAAAAAAACTAAAGAAGAGAAATTAAGGAGACGGAAGAATAACATTAGTTAATTAATTGATAACCCATATTTGTCTGGCGTTTCTTCATTCCACACTGAAAATTCTTCACAGCTAGGCATCATAAAGGGTTTTCTTCTAAAAAGCAAAAATCCACGGACAAAAAATAAGAAAAAAAAAAGGAAAAATAATGGGCAGAGAGAATCTGATTCAAGGAGAGCCATTGTCAGATCGATCAAAGTGAAGAAGTTGACCATTACATTTTGGGCAATCTTCAACTTGCTTGGGAACCATGAAATACATGAGACAACTCTTGCAACCGGCTACCACCAAAACATTACCTTTGTTTTTCTCTACTCGATGATATTGCTGTTCTCTTGATGATGAAGGAGATGATTCTGATGATGACTCTTCAGAATCATACGAGCTATCATCTTCTGAGTAGAAATCTCCACTTGACTCTGCTGTTGTTCTCGGATCTTCCTTTGCTTTCATCCCGTTCCTCCAGTTTATGTAGTAAACCTCTCCTGTCTGCAGACACGCGCGTATCAAAAAGTAACACCATAACAGAACATAATAGAAGTCTTGTGCCCTTAAGCTTTTACCATGAATATCAATTTGAAAATAAGCGATCAAACCCAGAAAGGAAGATAACTTTTTTCCTTTAATAAACTAACCAGCAGATAAAACGTAAAATCATCAAACTCGGAAAGTTGTTTCCTTCATTATAAAACCAAAATGCACATCTGTCAAATATTTTAACTAATTAGGGAAAAAAATACAGTGATCAAAGAAATTTATTTGATGGGCAATCACGGAAAGCCTTTCTTTTTCTTCAGAAATACAAAAAGAAAGAAAGAAGAGACCTTTCTAGGGTTTTTGGTCTTTAACCCTAATCTTGATCTAATCTGGCAATATGTTGGAGAAAGAGAGACCAGGAAGACACTAATAAATATAGGACAGTGAATAGATTCCATTAAAGTATGAAGACCATTCCACTCTCAGAAAGTAAAAGAGAAAAGCACAAGATCTGTCATGGTTTCTCATTAATTATATCTGCAACACGAAAGGGACTGCAATCTAAACAGATGGCTGTGTTATCTTTCCCGTTCCCATTCCAAAGCGAAAGACCGAGAAACTGAAAGAGAGAAAGCAAGCCGCTTACCTTTAAATCGAGACATTGTTCCCAATGGTAAGGAAGAGAAACATGCGAATTAAGCTCTAAAGCAGTGTCGTCGTTTTGGAGATTATTATCATCTGAGCGTCCTATTCCTTCTTCTTCTTCTTCACTTGCGCCTTCGTTAAGGCTTCTCCTGATTCTTTGATGGTTATTCAATGAACAATTTTGCAGAGACCTCTCTAAGGATTCAGTGATCGTCGCCATGTTCGGTGCTGTCATTTCTTCTCTTCTTTTTCTCTTCTAGCAGGAATCCAAAAAAAAACAAAAAAATTCTACAGAAACTAATTTAGGAGAAGAGAGGAATAAAGTAGAGAAAATGGAGGAGTGGTGGATTTTTAGTCTTTAAAGGGAGGGATTATTGGGTGGAAAAAATAGAAAAAGAAGTCCCACGCTCTCTAAATGCGCGTGGAAATTTTGTAAAAGAACCCTAGGTGGGCCCCGTAGCTGTCAGCACCAGGAATCCATTGCATTTTGTCTCACATCGTCATAGCCGACGTTATCAAGAAAGGCGCGTGCGTTACACCGCTCGGCTAATTGCATTTGAATAGATTAAGCTTAAACGGAGTCTAGGGAGGGTTGAAATAATATAATAAAATAAATAAATAAAATAGAGTGTGTTTGTGTGTGAAGTGCTTTGTGTAAAAAGAAGGGAACAGGTAAAAAATTGCAGTTACCAAAAAGAATGCCGGAACTTTCTTGAACAGTTTCTGTTTTTCGAATAAGTTGGTAGAATTCTCAATTGGCGGGACGCCTCACCCGCTCTAATCACACGTGCGCCGCACTCTCTCACCTTGTGTTTGTGTGTATCGAATTTGTATCTTCAGTACGATTAATCACAAAACCTTCACGATAAATTTGGATGGTTTCGATGTAATTTTATTAATTAGTTTCAATTTTTTTTTGCTGTTATATCCTTATAGATATAAATATTTATGTATAAACTCTAAAACTTTTATTAAATGGACAAAAGGAAGGTGTGATATATTTGTCCCATTTAAGTCGATTGTATTAGTCAATTATTTGTTGTTGTAATATCTATTAAATATCAAATGTCATGTCAAGTAATAAGTTTTATGGGATATTATCACATCTTTCTCCTTCTTATGAGATTTGAGTTTATATCACTTTAAAAATAAATAAATATTGTATCACATACCTTTCTTATAGAGTTAGTCAATTAATTTTAAATGGTAAATTTATTCAAATATTCTAAATTATTAAATTTTTTTAATAATTATTTTTAACTTATTTTATGGCTAATTAATTCAAATATATAAAATAAATAAAATAGCCATAGAATAAAATAAAAGATAAAAAAATTAGGAACTTGATTTGAAGTATAATTTTTTTAATAATTTTTATCTAAATAAAGTATGAAAATATATATAATTAATAAAATTAATTAAAAATAAAAAAAATAAATTTTTTCTAACTTTTCATTTATTGAGTAAGAATTTAAGAAAGTAAAATTTTATTCTTTAGACAAAATAACAAACATTAAATAATAATATTTTATATATTTACTCTCATATTTAATGGCCAATTAACGATAAAATATAACTGTAGAGGAGGTAAGTGATACATTCTTTATAGTTTTCATATAAATGATACAATTCTAAATATTAGGAGAGAAATGTGATAATATCCCTAAGTTTTATAAGTATAGCTTGTATCATAATTTTTACATGTGTGATATCGCCGTATTGTATTGTAATTTTTATAAATTCAATATGTATCACAATTTTATATGTGAAATACTAATATTTTCGGATCTTTTTAGGAGAATAGTATTAAAGGTACAAATTTTTATCCCATTTTCATTGTTGCGAAATGTAAAACATGTTTTAATACAATGGAAGGTGTACTAAAACCTTATAAAAACTGGAAATTTAATTTTGTGTAAAAGTGATTTGTTAACGTGGGCCAAGCAAAAATATCAATGATAATTAAATTGGCATTAGCGTGTTTCTGAGGGACTTGGAGTTTATATATATGAAGTTGTTGTACCTCCTAGTTCCTACTACCTGGCAAAATGACAGAAAAATTACGCGTGCATGAATTTGTGAAAACTCTCAAATCATGCCTACTTTCTCACTGTAGCTAAGAAGTTGGTCTTTCTAAGAAGCAATATAGAAATTTAATCGAATTTAATAACCTTTGCTAGAACACATATAATTTGCTAACATTTTCACGAAAGTCAAAGCAAATTAAAAATTGTTCAATAATTCAGAATGAGATCAGGGAGTACAAACAAATGAACATAAATGCATTCAGCTAGTAGTCAATCAAATTAACTTAATGCACAACATATATTATAGATATTCTAAGTTACCAAAAGAGATTATGATTGAGGAAAATATGAATAATGCAGGAAAATATATATATATATATATATATATATATATATATATATATATATAAGGGTAGCTAGCTAGCTACCTGCCTCGCCATGTTGGGTAATTTGTTGAATTGAGATGCTTAAATTAAAAATTATGACCGACTATATATTATCAATGCCTAAGCTTCAATAATTGGTAGAAAGCTTATTGTTGGTAGTAAAAATGTAGAGCCGGGGGAGTTGAAATGGGAACTGGGAATAGTGGAGAAAGAGACAAGGAGAAAGAGACGAGCATGTAAGTAAGAGTCGACAGACAGACAGGCCGAATGTATTGGGGGAGACGCCTGCTGCTGCTGCTTTTGAAAATTATTAGATGGTCATGGAACCAATTTGCATAGAATGCAAATGCAAATGTAAAAATAAAAATGTAACTTCACGAGATGATTGAAGGTAGTACGGGAGGGGCCTTTGATTTTGTGGGAATAGGCCCAATTTCAACGAGACTTTTCCTGATGCGTGGAATCTTATTCTGAACTCTTCTCAGTCCTGACACTACACTATCACCTTCCTGCACCAATATTCCCTTATGATCTGGCTTTCCCAGCCTGTGCTGGCTGGCTCGTTGGAATGGTTTCTTTTTTCAATTGTGCCTGTAAATTAAATTATTTGATCAAATGTCTCACTCAGACTCACCATTGCAAAATTCAAATTTTTATATTAATCTGGCTAAAAGGGGCATGTTTTGGCGAGTTTCCCAATTCATTCCCTCTACCTCTACATTGCGAAAATGGGTTTCATTTTTTGGCACGAAGGGAACATCAGAACATGCCCTAGTCCTCTCGGGCGTGCTACCTTCTTGTGTTATTAACGCCATTGTACACGCATTTCGCTTTAGTTAACTAATAATATTTATTCATTTAAAGGAACGCCATAGAATAGAAAGCTTCCTACACGGATTTTCATGTGCTATTATTATTTTAAAATTAATCTTAAGGCTTAAGCTAGCGTAACTTTTGTGTCTTTTGTTTTGTTATTTATTTCGTCAGAAATGTGTACAACTGGATGTTAGAGTTTTGTCTGCAATTGTGTACGATTTTGAGAGGTCTTGTCAAACGCATTGTGCTTTATGCGTAAGCATCCTTGACTATGGAGAATGTTTTCAGATTTAAGCACAAGCAAAATGATTTTTGCGGTGATTAAGTGCTTTAATTAAGCCACAACCACAAATGGCCATCACCGTCAACCCAACATTACGATGTTCTGGCCCGTTAAGTTCCTTTCAGCTTCACACAGTCTGTGGTCTAGTACACCAATGTCAACCCCACTCACTATAAAGTCTTAGGATCGCCATCACAATCTACTTGATACGTGTTCGTGTTTGTACAGTTTTCTTGTAAATATAAAATATACATACGCCTATTTTGAATTTGTCTACTGAAAATTTAAAAAATAACACACCTATTTTGAAACATTTCTGTGTTAAGGTTTATCCCGGATGAAACTTTGCATAAATTTGTAGAGGATTGATTGAAAAATCAACGGGTTTATTTATCTGGATAAAAATGAGTTTATAAAATAGAGCCAAGTGGAGAATTTGGGTGATTGGTGGGTCGTCTTCCTTACTCCGCTCTCTCTAAAAATAAGATAAATGGGTTGGGCTTCAAGCCAGCGAAACTTCATGGAAGATCTCCGACTCCCCAGGCCCAATAAGTCCACTGGTGTCAACAATTAGCAGCTGACTGATCGGAGCCCCCATATATCTCGAATCTGTAATGTCCGGAAGGCGGAAGAAGTCTTCTGGAATAGGATAAAATGTTTTAGATGGAGACGGGTATGATTGAATAAATTTTTGACTCGTCTCGTAAAATATTTATTTTGTAATTAATTAGTTATGCCAATTGAGATTTTTTAAAAGAAAAATTCATAATCTATCATATTAGAAGCTTCCGACGTCATTTTCAAACAAGTGGCAATTGTTTTTGGTTAATGTAATATTCTCGGCCAAAATTTATGGGGCAGTTAGTTTTAATTTTTAAATGCCCAACTAAACATTGAAATTCTTTTTCTTAAAATAATATTTGAGAATAATTGTAAATACTTTATTAAGGTGTTGTTTGATACTGAAACGTTCTAACAGTGAATTCATAATTATTACAAAATATTAAATAAAAAATAATTTTTCTTAAATAAAATTATTGTTATTAAATAAAATTTCTAATTTTGTTTTTAAATTGCAGCAAAAACACTCTATTTTTAGACAAAAGTTAAAGAAATTTTAAAATATTTTCAGTTAATAGCATAACAGGATCTATAAAATTCGTGTTTTATAAATTTTATTTTCAGCGAGGACAATTCTTAGACATATTATAGTCAATAACGAAGGGCATTTTCGACAAGGGATTTCCTATGGTCAATCAAGAAGCCTATCAATAAATTAAATAAAATATGAATAACATTTGAGGGCTTATTTGTTTATATTTTTATAAGTAAATACATAGTTTTCCAATTTATATTAAATAGGTACAAAATGAATAATGATCCTCATCTAAATGACTAAAGATACCGTTTAATGGGAATTGCAATTGGGGCCTATTTGATATAAATAGAAAATCTATTTCCCATATTGTAAAATGATAAGAAAATGGAAATTCGGATATTATTATCCCACAAGAATTTTTTAAGTAAATCTTCTAGGCGGTCATAGCTGCCTGCCTTGCCTTGAATTCCAAATACCGCGTCCGCGAGGATGTTTCCGTAAATTTATATACTTCTAAAATGCGCAGTTTATCGCGTGTTTTTTATTAAAATCAAATCGAAGAAGACAACTTAACACAGAGAGAAGCCATTGGGCATTGGTTCCCTCTCTCCTTCTTTGATAGCTCGCTCGTTTGTTTGCTTGCTTGCGGACGCGTATTCTGCGACGAGACAGTTCGAGGAAATGGCGAAAAAGGACGAACCGGTTGTCGGAATTCCGTTCTACGTCGATGCAAATCCGTACCAAAGTGGAGCTCTCCCGCCCAACGCGATATTTGGCGATCCCATGGGAGCGCCGATTCAGCAGACAATATATCGGGACACTCCGGCTCCTTTCAACTGCACTTTCTGTGGTAATTCCGGAGTTACCAAAGTCAGGTATTGTTTCTGGGGTTTCTTCTTCTGCGTGATTATTAGTTTGTCTATGGGATATTCTATGCCCAATTGAAATGAATGCGAATGGTAATACAAGTAAATTGCGATTTATCTTTAGAATTAGTACATATGTGTTTTCTTTTCTATGTTGGTTTGATTGATGATTTTTTTTTCTGAATTGAAATATTCATTGCTGTAGTATTATTCAATGCAAACCATAAATGTTGAGAACAAGACTATTCTTGTGACTTATATTTTGTTGAATGTCCCCATTTCTTATGATGAAAACATCAAAATCCGGAATTAATATGAGCCAATATTTGTTGTTGCTGTATTATAATCTCACCAAGTTTGAAGAGCTCAGATAGTGCTAAATCCTAATTATTTTAGAACCAGTTCATTAGAATTATGTTCATATAGGTGCAAAGGAGGATTTTTGGTAGATTGGAGACAGTGATCTTAATGTATTCTCTTTTGTTAGTTCAGAATAGATAGCTAAAATGTTATTCCATATAATCGGTTAAATATTATACTTGTAGTTCTGTTTTACTAAACACACAGAATTGAGCTTTCTCTGCTTATTACATTTTTTTTTTATGTTTTTCTTTTTTAAATTAGTAGTTACTGATTGTACCAATTTTTCTTTTTCTCTGAACTGAAATGTACGCCACACTCAGATCAAAGCCTAGTCTGGCAGCTGTTGTTGGCTGTATGATGCCCATGATGCTTGGGATTTGCTTTCTTTGCCCTTCAATGGACTGCCTCTGGCATAAATATCACTATTGCCCTGCCTGCAATGAGAAAGTAAGTGAATTTTTCTCATCATATCCTTCACCATAATTTCTTATTCTAGTCATTCATCATCCCTTTAATTTGCAAACATTTTGATTCACTCTGGTCTTTATACAGGTTGCTGATTTTGAGAAATCAGACCCATGTGCAGTGATGGATCCTCCACACTGGAAGCAGCCAAGCTTTGCATTGCCTTCTTAATGTTGTGATAGTTCCGTAAATTGCATTGCACCTGTGTTTTTTGCTCTAGATTGCATGCTCTTTCTTATCTTATCAGATGCTCTTTCAGCTGCACCTTGTCCATACATGGAGCTGTAAACAAGATTGTTGATACATATACTTCTGTATAAACAAACAACATTTGCTTTCCGATATATTTATGTATCATAACGTTTATATGCATTAAGTGTTACTTGGAATCCTCGTGTTGCAGTTTGGTATAGTTTAGATACTACACCTGCAAACTTGCACATTCCTTGGTAATACCCAATTGGGGTCGCTAGGTTTGGCGTCACCAGGTTGAATTAGAGCGGACCTTAGGCTACGCCTCTGAAAGAGTCTTATTATCCATTTTTTAGTGTATCAAACAATTAAAGTCTGAGCTTTAGCCGTTGGGAAAGATTTCAAACCATATATAAGCTGAAATATGTGTTTCCTTGTTCATATTATATACACTAATACACAATATGGAAATTTGTCATTATTATGTTAGGCAGACTCTGGTTGATCTCATCTTCTACCAAAACACACGAGTTTCAACTTTCTTGGTTCCACCTACATACCTGTTACCGGACCCATCTACAAACAGCAATTCGCGCTCTTATTGCTTTTATGCTCACACTGGAACCAAAAACTGACCACCATGAGGATGTTATTTCTGTAAACTAATAGTCAAGTATACATATAATGATGGTGTGGGCAATGACATTTTAAAATGTTATTCATGTGCTGAATGATCATAATCCCAACCAGGTACAAAAAGACGCTAAAAGTTTGACTTGATTGCAGTTGTCTAAGTATATGTAAGTTACTAGATGCAATGACAATATGAAACGAAAAACCCCATTGAATTGATAAAGAAAGATTTAAATTACATGTTCCTAGGAGCAAAAGTGCAGCTGTTTGCTTTCGATTTTAATAACTGATCAAAGCATATTGGATAAGCATATAAAAGGCAGATTAATGTATTGTATGTACCTCTACGGACTCGCATGTGTCATTGAAGAAGAGTAGATCCAGCATGAGAGATAAAAGCCCGTCTCGTTAGCCAAGGAGACTGCCTGCAAACCACTTAAAGATCCTAAACCTTGTTAATATTGGATTTATTTCATACTGAGTCATGATATAAGTTTTCCCTATGTTGCGCTTTAAAGCTCATATATTTCATCAGAAGACTCCTGTTGCGGGGCTACAGGCAAGTCATCCTTGGCTACAAAACTGAGACTCTTTATCTTCATGTAGGACCTGTCTTCCTCCTGAAATCTACTAGAGAAATAATCACCAAATAAATCACGTACTCTGATGCTGAAATGGCAGGTTTTCGAGCCTGTATTTATAGCCAATGATTTGCTGGATATTAATCAGATTCACGTATTATTTGATTTATTGTGAGACCTCCATCCAATTAATTTTGCAAGGCACAATCAGATAATCTATATATGTTCTTAATTTTCTTGGAATATGTTCGGAATTTTCATGGGCAACGTACGCCACCCACGTTCGTCGACGGTCCTATATCATAAAACACAATCGAATTTCAAACCCCATTAAAATATTTGTAATCAGGTCAGAGTGGGGCTGACGTTTCGCACTGCTATTGCTCACAGCTTTGACTCTACGCAATTGCTAAAGGGTCATAGGAAACATTTATGCCATTAATATTTTACTATTTTCCGCAAACTTTTTGCTTTCTCCTACAAGGGAAGTTTTGACCTTCTGTAGAGGAGGAGACGCAGAAGAAATCTTTCAATCAAGCATGTGATCGAACAGATTAAGACATGACCGATTTGCTTCATTTGATCCTCTTTCTTTTTCCCCACTTTTGTCTGATTATTATTCCATTTCAATGTCATCCCAAAGGCAAGAGACACACGTCTCTCTACCGAAAAATATCAAGTCAACGTCTTCAACCTCAAGCAAAAGTTGGTAATAATTTGATTCCATTGGCCGCTGGCCGAGCAGTGGCAAGTGAACTTCAAAGCATTATACCAAGCGTCTTCAATAAAGAATGAAGAATACAGAGATGTCTGTGTATTTGCTCATCTTTTTCTGAGCATTTGGGAAGTGCCGTTGGATAAGAAGAATCTATATATACATATACATATATATATATATATATATATATATATATATATATCATCGCACGAAGTTTTAAACGTGTCACACGGGCAAATGTTGATCTTCTGTTTAACATTTTTCAGGCCCACTTTGATTGAGTCTCACTGTATGATTTGTACTGAGATATCTGCCGACATGCATTGGAATATTTAGTTGATTTCCCTTTCCCTCAGATTGATTGAGTTGAATCAAATTCCATCCCCCTTCATCTTCAAAATTAAATAATTAAAAATTCCACTATATATCTAGTCTCTTGCTGTATCATTTTGAGCTTAAAAACGAAAAGACTTTACAAATTACTGCATAATAATAATAATAATAATGGTTAATGTATGTACGATTTAGAAAGTTTTAAATAAAGATACTATTCAATAAAATTATATACTTTATGCGCTAAATTTTCCTATCATGATTGATAATTATAATATATAATCTTAAATATTTTCGTTCAAAAGCACTCGGTCAAATCTTTAATCTTGAATTAAGGTCACGAACATGTATGTAGCTATGGATAAAAGGTGTTTAAATTTAAAGTAGTCATTGACATTCACTCCATCAAATTTCATCCATTCCAAGTTGTTTATTTCATGGAACACGCTCAACTGAATTTGGCACAGACCTGTTCCATAGGCATTAACTCCGGTGAGGGTATGTAAGTAATATTTGGCACAGCGAAGCCTGCAGAAGGCCCATATCCTTTGGCCCACTTCCTCGCACCCCCAATCAACCCAATGCTATTGGCCCTAATGGTAGATTTTCGACATACATAAACCCAAATCTAAGAAAGCTGGATGATTTCGGGGGAAATTTCACTACTCGTCCAGCTTCATGAAAATATAAGCTTGAAGTCTTCAGTCTTCACTTGGATAATAATTTTTTTTTTTTTTTAAAAAAGGTGGGTGTTTGGGGGTGCATTTTCAGCCTTCCCTTCCATCATCATCAATCTGTGCGGTGAAAAAACTTCATTATTGGAGACTTAGGTTGGCATGATAAGCCTAACGCCGTCCAAAAATCAATTATTATGATAATTTTTAATTTTGTCCAATAATAGGGCATCCAAAGTCACAAAATCAAATCATGAACAACAACATCAATCAATCAATCTATCAATGGCGCCCAAAGCAGCCTTCCGAGTTTGATTTTTTGAGCAAACGACCACCCAACGCAACCCAACCTAGTACCTTCACACTTTGTTAAACGACACAAACAAACAAACAAACAAATAAATAACCCGAGAAGTGGTCCTAAAAATAAAACAATAAATTCTTTCTTTGGACAGCGGCAGAGCCAGATTGGCCCTGACCCTGCAAGCTCTCCGAAAATTTTATCCTTAATTTTTATTATTGCGACTTTGCAGGTTTTGAATTATTGTACTTCACCTTCTTTAAATGTAATTCTAGCTCCGCCCCTGCCTTAGGACGGTGTGGTGTGGTGTGGTGTGCGGAGGGGGGAAGTTAAAAAGAAAATAAATAATAATAATAATGCGTTTTGAGAAAGAGGTGCGTGCGTCATGGATGACGGCGGCGACGTTTTAGAGTCTCTTAAATTTTGACCTTGGGAGCCGCAATGCAAATCTCACCCTGCTCTTTTTATATTTGGCTTTGCATTTCCTCCTCCTCTCTTCTCAATGTCTTACACGTGAATGTTGTTATTTATATTATTTTTTTTCTGCTTTTTCGGATCATAATTTCCCCACTTTGACCTCCTCATTCGTATTTCTCATTATTAGAGGATCTCGTTTCGTTTGTATAAAGTATAATAATTATACGCACATTGCTTTCTCTCGCCCAATCGCTAACTTCTTCTACCCCTTCGCTGTCCCGTCCACGTCCAAAGTGTCTAATATCTAATCTCAATTATAGATTTAGTAATCTTTCCCCCATCTAATAATTCAATTTTGATCTCCTTATTTCTAATCATATCTTTATCCCGAAAACTATTTGTCCCTTCAAGTCAATCTTATATCTACTAGGAACACAACATGCATAACAATAATATTCATTAAAAAAGTTGTGTATTTGTATTTGTGATAAAATTATATTTTAGATCAACTGCTGATCTGATCATATATCGCTTTAATAAGTTATTATTTTATCAACTGGCCAATAAGATACCCCATCGCTTTTGTATAATTGAAAAGTTCTAATAATTTATTAACATCTTAAGAATCTTTTATTCGTCTGAGATTGGGTTGTCTAATTGAGGAATGAATTGCATTATTAAAATCTAGTTCAGTCCTAACAAGATACTCTGCTCTTACTAAACGTGGAAAAGTGCTATTCTTGTCCTGTCCCCACTCTTCCACGCATTAATCAATCATGTCCCTTTGATCTCTTTTTTGTTTAATTTTATTTATTCATTCCTACATCGCCGCGCATTATAAATTTCCTACATCTACCCCCCTTAATAATAGCGATCCCGATTTCTCTAACCTACCGGACGACCAAGTCAACGAATTAAACGACTCCGATTTCATCACGAACGGAGTCAAACTGCCTGGTGCATGATAGTTTAATTAAGCGGGAGTGTAGATTACTCTTTCCTGATCGCAGTCTAGGATAATAAACTAGAATTAAGGGGGAGGATATTACCAGAGATTGGGTAAGGGCGACGCTCCGAACTAAGATACCAGCTCAGCAAAAAGTGAAACAAGATATTTTCAAGTGTGGGCCCCTCTTTCTCACAAATAGATCTCATCACATCATTACCTTTTCACTTGGCAAACTTAACTAACCCACACCATTTCAGCTCATGTGCCGCAGTTCTACCAGAGACAGAATAATATTAATCACCAAAAGGTGAAAAATGTTTTCACTTCTTGTTTCCGAGAAACAAAAACAGAAAAAACACTCTGTTCTTCCGGTCATTTCTTGCTTCAGCTTAGGGTTTTGAACATAGAGTTTGAAACTTTCTTCGACATTTGCCTTGAATTACTTTGAATATCTGCAAAAAAAAAAAAACAGAATCAAGATGGTGAGTCCCAAATCTGAGCGTAAGAAAGAAAGTGTGCCGTGCGATTTCTGCAGTGAGCAAATTGCGGTTCTTTACTGTCGAGCTGACTCGGCGAAGCTCTGTTTGTTCTGCGACCAACACGTGCACTCGGCAAACCTGCTCTCCAAGAAACACCTCCGCTCGCAGATCTGTGATAACTGCAGTAATGAACCGGTGTCGGTCAGGTGTGTGACCGACAATTTGGTACTTTGCCAGGAGTGCGATTGGGACGCCCACGGTAGCTGTTCTGTGTCCGCCTCGCACGATCGCGTCCCAATCGAAGGCTTCTCCGGCTGTCCGTCGGCTCTCGAGCTGGCATCTTTATGGGGTTTCGATCTCGAAGACAAGAAGCTGAACGAAACGTCCTCGTTTAACGACTACTGGAACGCGTGTCAAGATTTTGAGGCGTCGTGGCTGTACAAAACAAACGGAATGAGCGTTCAAGATTTGATGGTGCCAAATGAGAAAGGTGTGTTTTTTAACGGAGATGTTATGAGTATGTCAAAGAGGCAGAATCCCAGCTGTGGTAAGCTTAAACAGGTAATATATAAACAGTTGGTGCAGTTGATGAAGAGAGGTTTCATGGTGAATGAACACGAAAATTTAAATAGTAATGAACATAACAATAACAACAATAATAATAATATTGGTATTAATATTAGTGCTGGTGGCGGTGGCGGTGGCGGTGACGGTGGTGGGGGCGGCGGGGAGAATTTGGTGCCAACGACAATGAATGGCTTGGAGGATGGGGTGATAGAAGCTGCTGCAGCTAATGCTTGTGTTCAACAGACATTGCAGCAGCAAACGCCTTTCACTTCTCTGCTTATGATGCAGGGACAAATGGGATCCAAGGAGAATGATAGTGTTGTTGAAGGAGACATGCTATGGGATGGTCATTCCGGCGGTCAGGGTCCTCAGGTATTGTTTTTGAATCTTGTTAAACCTGTAGAACTTTTTGTTTTGATGTTTGCAAACCTGATTGTTATTATTTTTTTAATGCTGAAGTTTCGAATAGAAAATTTGAGCATGCTGTGAGGAATGTATTTTGGATCCCGAGAAACTGGGTTGGATGTAGTTTGCTATTTTTGGTTAGATTCCTCGAAGAAAAGAAAAAGTTGTCTGGTGATGTGTTGGTTTTGCCTAACCTCTTTTGCTTATAATAATAAGTGTCGATTCTTCAAGTGAAACTCAGCGGAATGTATATGCCCTTTGAGGAAGCATTTATCTTCGATGGTTACTAATATTGGTTATATTAGCTCAATCTTCGTCTTGTCTTATGTGATGTTGTGTCAAAAGACAACCATAAGGCGGGGTGAGTTTTCTTCTATATAATGCTAATCTGTTATTGCCAAGGAATGTTCTTCTTTCACTGGCATTTTCCCCCCCTTACATTCATTCGTTTGCTAACTTTCATGATCCTATTAAGTTGAAATATAGACCAGTCTTACACATAGTATCTTATCATTGTCATGTCATTTCTGAGCATGTTCTGCGTCTTGCCTCCATTATTGCTTCTCGTTTTTTCGCTTTACTAGGCATTTTAAGCTTCAAAGGGCTGACGAGTTTTTATCTCACTGTTTGAATAACAAGGCTGCTTGAATTTCCTTCTGAGGCCTTTTCTCTGCTTATTTCACCTTTCAATGATACGGTTTTTTAGTTAGTTTATTTTTGTATGTAAAAGTGTACTAGGAGTACTAGTAATTCATTCGCATGCGATCTTTGGTAATGGTCATTTGCTACTCACAGATATGGGATTTTAATTTGGGACGACTGAGGGGTAACGAAGAATCTAGCCAACTAGAAGTTGCGTATGGTGCAAGTGATGCAGTGTTTATGATCAAGAACTTCAGCGAACTTATGAAAGAAACACCTCTTACTAATACAGAAATGTTTGGAGAGATGTACCAGATGAATTGTCCGATCACACATGATGACATGGCATCATTTAATGTAAGTCTTTCTGTCAGTTGTGCTGTTATATAATATTATATTATGCTTAAGTTTTGATTTTGGATGATTATACAATTTGTGTATCACAGGGCATGTTTAATGTAATTATTCTCTCTAGTCTTACACATAGTGACTTCGTGAATGGTGCTTGATTGTCTCTTCAGTTGTAACACTGGCACCCTAATGATTTTCAATACAGACCATGAAAGGTTGTAAGCAGCACATCTCTGCTTCACAATTCCAGATAAAAGTTGCCTTATCAGTTTCCTTTAATCGTCATTACTCCACCCCTTTAACAACTATGTTGTGATATAGAAATGGCTGGTCAATTTCCAATTTTTTTATAAGCAATGTCAGCAGTCATTTTTCAGCATAATTACATATTTGGCATAAAAGTAATAGTGTGAATATAGTAGGGTAGTTTGTTTGGCTAGGCACAAGCTCTTGAATATTGAGGTGGTTGCTTTGTCACAGAATTCAATAATTTAACTCTTATCATGACTTGTATGAGTATGTAGTATGCTTTTTGGCTTTTTCCTAATATCAGCGTGTTATTGAGTACTGAATATTCTCCATTTTCAGAATAATTCAAATAACCCAACAGCCAGTCAGGGGCCTGCGACATCTGAGAGCAACAACCTACCGATAGCAAGGCCATCATCAGGTTCGGCCTTTGGTAAGCCCAAAGGCTCTAGTAGCTCTAAAGATATCCAGTTTGATCAGCCTTTTCTTGTGACAAATGATGGGATGAGAACAGCTGCAACAACCAAAGCTGATTTGGAGCTGCTGGCGCAAAACAGAGGCAATGCCATGCAACGTTACAAGGAGAAGAAGAAAACACGAAGGTATTTTCCCTTTCTCTTTTTTTTGCCACCTGGCTATAATTATAATAGATTTGTGTGATTTACGAAGTTTTAGTGTATCTCATGGATAGATATGACAAGCACATACGGTATGAGTCTAGGAAGGCAAGAGCCGATACAAGGAAGCGAGTGAAAGGTCGATTTGTGAAAGCTAGTGATGCTCCTGATGGCTGAATCCATACGAAGAGCTGCTTCTTTGCTTTGCTATATTGTACATATTCCTTACATTCCTCCCATGTTAATGCATAATTCAGCAGTCTTTATTTCTTTTATTAAGGTTCCTCTCTTTCTCTCTTTTTCGTAAATCACGTGTGACTGTAACAGGGACATGCATATTCTGAATCAGCTTATGGTGATATAGAACAAAAATGAGTTTTGACTTGCTCTTCGCCCGGGAAGAAGAGTGAAATATAATATTACTGGTCTTTAGCTGAAGGTTTTATTATTATTTTTTTTCTTGGCAAGTAATTATTTATAGTCAAAGTCAATTTTTTTTGGCGTGTAAATTATCAGTAAATTAATCCATACCGCCGTCCAGCAGAATGCGTTGAAGTGTTACACACTTTCAGACGCACACCAAGGATTCGCTGGAAATTCCATCCGACTTTTCAAACAACCTTAAAAGTCTCCTAATATATAATATATATACAATTGGCATGAAACTTGCCAGTATATCATCTTCTACAATAGACAAATTATGCTTCCAGAAAGGAGGAACGGGTGGTTGATGACTTGACTTGATCAATTAAAGTATTTTAGCTTTGAAAAAATAATTAATATTTTAATGTAATTCCAACGGTAATTTACTATCATTCGACATTTGACTGTATTTGCAAATATCGTTAGATCATTAGACAGATGTAAGCTCCGTAAGACTTTTCAAATCACATCTCTTGCGATAATTCAAATCAAAGTACAATAATAAATACAATGCTACCGAAGCCTAATGTCAAAATCCAATTTAGCTTCAAAGTTCAATGTCTATATAAAAGCAAAGCAACTCGAGTGAACTCCTTGTTCAGGTTTTTTCCTTGACTCTTCACTATGGCGTCTCCATCTCTGCCATCTTTCCTCTTTGTGATCGCCGCTGCCCTTGCCACCGTCAACTGTAACATAGAAGGTATGGTAGTTGCATAACTTAAATGCAATTAGCACGGTGTATTTATTGTGGGTTAAATGACAGTGTGATATGTCAAAATTGTCTGGCTAACAGGGGATGCTCTTAATGCCTGGAAAATCACCTTGGTTGACCCAAATAACGTTCTTCAAAGCTGGGATCCAACATTGGTTAATCCATGCACCTGGTTTCACATTTCCTGCAACGCCAATAACAGCGTCGTCAGGGTGTACGTCCACTATTCTTTGAAATCTATCTATTAGCCAGAGATATCCAATATATCTTAGATTGTTTGGAATGAATTTTTTTGACAATACTAGTATCTTACAAGACACTCTCTCAAATAAGATAAATTACTCTCTGAATGATAATGATGATGGTGGTGAACACAAATTAATTAATAACTTGGAAATTGGATTTGATTGTTGAAGGGACCTTGGAAATGCTGGACTACGTGGACCTCTTGTTCCTCAGCTCGGACTTTTGACTAATCTTGAGTATCTGTAAGATTCATCTGAATTCAACACATGATTGATTACCATACATTGCGTTCTAAATTCTTAAAAAAAAAAAAAAAACTTTTGACACAGGGAGGTGTTTAACAATGGCCTCACGGGAATAATTCCAAACGAGATCGGTAAGTTAAGGAAGCTGATCAGCTTGGACCTGTATTACAATCAACTATCGGGACCCATTCCAGCAACTCTTGGAAACTTGAAATCCGCAAGGTTTATGTAAGTTGATAAATCACATCTCTCGTTTATCATATATCCTATTACACAACGAATCATTTTCATTTGTTTGTGCCGTGACATTTGAGCAGAAGATTGAACAATAACAATCTAACTGGCACAATACCAATTGGGGTGAGCTGCCTCGTTTTGTCTGGCAATTTAGAGATCCTGTGAGTTCCTCTCCTTCCCTGCTCTGGTTTACTTTTATATTCAGTTTACATATAAAAAACTCTATATTCTATTGCTATAGCTGTTATCTATGGGTGTATCAGGAACGTAGCGAACAATTCATTGGCAGGAACTGTCCAGGCCACAAACACAACAGGTACCCTAAACAAACTAATGTTTATAATTGGAACTGTAGCGGTTTCGGTGATGTTCTACTAATTACCAAAATTTCTTTTTGTTTATTTTTTGTAGGATATGCTATCACGACAATCATACAAGACCCAAGAGCTCATAAGTAAATAAGATGGAAAATGGGAATAATACCTACCGTATCTATATACGGTGCTTCTGTACTTTAATACAATTGGCAATTTATTTGTCACCCCATTTTTCATGATAATAAAATTTTCCCATATGCTCGATCCGTGTTTGTTCACAATAAATTTATAAAAATGCGAGAAAAGTTTAGCTAAAATTAACAACACAACTCACGAGTTCCAAATTCAGTTAATAGTTATAAGCTAGCTGCCTTTTTTCTTGTTACATTACAATTAATCGATGGTATACATCAAAAATTTATTAAAAATGAGAATTTAAGTAAATCTCATAACAAGTTATGGTATATTCTAGAAAATTTAATTGGAGGGTAAAAGTGATTTTATCACTCAGAAATTGGAACTTTCATTATTTATGTTCGGAGTAGCTACGCTTTGATTTGGGTGGTGAAATGAAATCAGGACAAACAAGAATCTAGAGGGAAGTAAAATCAAAAAGTACATCTGGAACCCAAATCGCTCGAGAACCCATGCAATGCAACATACATTAATTAGTCAATGAAGTAATAATGATGAGGTTGATCAATAACTAACCGTAAATAATGGTTATAATTATTTAATTTTAATTAATTGAGGTGATTGAAATTTATTATATCCCGAGAAATAGCAGATTAAAGTCATTTCGGTAAAAAGGTTCAAAAATTTGGAAGAAAAGCAGTGTTGTTGGCTTTTATTAAATGTAAAAAATCATGAACGACGATCATTTTTATTCATTATTCAAACTTAAAAGATCTTTTTGACCCTTTTTACTTGGCTAACTTTATGGAAACTCATCATCATCTTTCTACGATCCATCCATCCATCTATCTTCTGTCCAACACCACCTGCATGCTGCTTTCCACCTGGATATATCTTTTGGAAGTTCCAAGTTGTACTCTTCGTTCCAATCCAATTTACTACTAATATCTTAATAAATATAGAAACGTGTTTAATTTATAAAAAAAATGTTTTAATTAAGAACTACTTCCCAATTTTATGATTTTTCACTTCTTTTCAATCTAGCTCTTATTTTCCGATAAGAAAAAAAATCCAAACTATTATGTCATAATAGTACTCCATCAAGATGTTATTATATCTCTATAAAAATTTCACATAATGTCAGTAATAATTCATACTAAAAAAATACTTCAATCGTTATATTTTTTACAAATAAAATTAAAATAATTACCCTTTGATTATCAAAATTGTATCTAAGAAAGGTCGGTAATTTAATTATGAGTACAACTGAGTTGGGCAAAAAGTTGATGTATGCAAGCCTTGATTGCAGGGATGATATTGAAATGGGAATTCAATAACATTTAAACTCGAAAGAGAATTTATTCGTAACACTCATAGACATGGTCTTAGCAAGACAAAAGGAAGTTGAGAGAGATGAATGGTCAACCATTGACTGCTTTTAAGAGTGGGAACACACAAAAAGTAATTCGTGTGGTAGTGATTATACACTCGATGGTCCGTATGAGAAAGCTTTTGCCTCTAAAAAGAATTAGATAGAATTAGAAGAACAAAACCCCTTTACAGATTTGCTTCTGCTTTTTCTCAATTATTATCGTTAGAAATAAAATTAATTTTTTTTTTAAAAAATAAAGTAAGATGTGGGTTAGTCAAGTCACTCCTTTTAAGGAGAAGACTTATCATGAGAGTATATATATATATATATATATATTTTTAATATATCAAGCCAAAATGCAAAACACTAAAGCCTATTAATTCTTTGTCCCACTCCCACCCACTAAATCTATTAACAGAATATATATAGCTATAGATATTTATAAATAAATCGAGAATTGAAATAAGAATGCAATCGCAACTGCAAATGAGATTGGAGAATGGAGATGGTTTAATTAATAAACATAAAAGTAAAAAATTAATTAAATTAAGAGGAACGGAATGGACCCCAAAGCAATTGCATCAAAAACATTAAAAGACGAGTAGTTTCACGTGGCGAACAATCACTACTAGCATTAGTTCTTGCTAGCTAGCTAGCTAGCTTGCTGATGCATTATTATGATGTCTTTCTCTTTGGTTGATAATAAAATTTATTGCCAACCCTCCAACTTTTGGAATTGGTTGTCAAATTTGTTTAAATTTCATCGTCGGGTGGTGTTCAGGTAAACTATCACTTCAGAAAGTTGGACCACAACTATACATCATGATTCATACATGGAGGGGAAATTACTGTAAAATTAGTTTTAAATAGCTTACACTAAGCCGAGCCTAAATTTAATTAATTAAATTAATCTTAACATGGAGGGAAACCAAATAAAATTCCTCGGTGCAATTTGGTTGACTTGTGATATCTTTAAAATTGGACCTCTGAAAACCGAATCAGAACATGATTTGATTGTTCTTTTTTAAGTAAAGAAACCATGTAGCACGGAATGAAATTTAAATTTATTGTATAATAAATAGTATCCTGTTTTGTTTTGGCTCCAACAGAGTTCAAAAGATTTGCCTGGTTTTCCCAAAACCCCACCCTCTTATTTACCCCTTTTCAATACCGACACGCAGCACGCAACCCTCTGCTTCTGCTCTACTCTCTAAACCTACACTATTGGAAATGCAATTATATTTCAAAAATCAAAAATAAAAAAAATTCATTATTTTGCAGATAAAATATTTTGATCATCATAACATTTTGCTGAGAAGATTGATTGGGCAAGCAGAGAGCTATCTGCAGCCCTAGGGTGAAATCCATATTATATTATAGTATATAATAAATAAAATACACTGAGCTTGGACTGGGTTTCTGAATTTGTAATGAAGTTAGTTACGTGTTGATGTAATATTACAGACCGCATCAGAAACACGGTGGTCCTAAGTTTACTGCAAATGTTGCCCCCCACAATTGCACGACTATTTATTTCGTCTCTCTGATCACCATTTCCGAGTTCTAAAACAGGTAGGCTAGCAGCTGTGTATTTTATACTTTAAAAACTTCATAGATATTAATCAAACGTACAGAAGCAACGAGGGCAAAATGGTCTATTAAGCTCAGCCAATAAGGGTATTTTCGGACATGCAGTACTGGACATGAAAACAACTAAACAAAAGGAAAGGATAGAACTTGGAGAGACCAACCTCATTAAAAGTTTAAAAACTTGTCTATTTTTATAACCAACGAATACCAAAAAGAACACACAGCATTTCTTAATAATTTTATGGGGCTCTATAAATTCCCCTTCAACAAAGTTCTGATTCCTTGCTTCCATGCTTTAAACTAAACCAACATCTCTCTCCACTCTCTCAAAAAAGGTTCCCATAAGCATCTTAGACTCTTTTAAAAGTAGCTCAACCTATCCACAACTTTCAGATTTTGTCAATGGCGATCTGCAGCAGGATTCTGCTTCATCTTCTTGTTGCTTTGCTCTTATCAAGCACTTCAGCAAATGCTAACGCTGAAGGTAACACATAAACTTTCCTTTTCCCAACTGGGTTACTGTTAAAAGTGATTTTTTGGAAAGTTTTTGATTATATTATTGTTTATACATGGCCATGAAATTGAAGGAGATGCGCTGTACGCGTTGAGGAGAGCTGTAAAGGACCCGCAAGGCGTTCTTCAAAGCTGGGATCCGACCCTGGTTGATCCTTGTACTTGGTTTCATGTCACCTGTGATGCTGACAATCGGGTTACCCGACTGTAAGTATCGATCCTATGCTCTCTTACTTTTCTTGGTTATATCTTCTTCCTTCTTTTTTTTTTTTTTTTTGGGTTCTTCTGTTTGTTATTTTTGTTTCTTTTCCGGCTTTCGATGAAATTTTCAAACCTGCTTTGCTGATCAAAAGATTCAAAACAATTCCTTGACTGTAATTAATTTATGTTCTATTTATCTTTTTCATGTAATTAAGTATTAAGTATTGGTACATATTATAAGCAAAAAAGGTAGCAGATGTAACTGAGATTTTGTCGCATTTTGAGCCACCGTCGTGAGAGCCAAAATTACATCAGCAGCAAATTAACTCGTGAAATTTGATTTTGATTTTGATTTGTCAAAACAGACCAAAGGACAAGCAAGCTGTCATTTTGTCAATAATCCATGTTTTCCATGCATGCATGTGACTTAACTGAATTGTTAATCTACAGTTTAAACTCAAATTATCAATATGGAACTGTAAATGTTCAAATTATTGTTTTATTTATGTCATCGATGATATCTGTAATTAATAAGTAGAATTTTTAATACTTTGCAGTGACCTTGGAAATGGAAAGCTGTCGGGAAATCTCGTTCCCGAGTTGGGGAAGCTCGAACGTCTTCAGTATTTGTAAGCATACATATATATACATATATATATATATATATATATTATTTTCGCCAATTACTTTTATTCAGTTGGCCTAAGAAATAATTAAGTTAGGTTGGAGAAATAAATAAGGGTCATTTCATTTGCAATGATCCATCACCGTCTGACCATAGAGTGATAGATTTGGGTATTAAATTCGTCGTCATGATTGATGAAACGTGCAGCATTTAATTGACCATGAATTGGTTGTTGCGTGTTGGCTGAACAGGGAACTGTACATGAACAATTTGGTGGGTCCAATTCCAAAAGAACTTGGAGGACTCAAGAGCCTCATCAGCTTGGATCTTTACCACAATAATCTCACTGGGCCCATTCCTCCCTCACTCTCCAAGCTCTCCAATCTCAAATTCCTGTAAGCTAATATTAAATACAAATTTATAAAATCAGACGATTAACTCTATTTAACATCATCTTTGACCATGTTTTAATTACTTAACCGTGGATGCAGGAGGCTGAATGGTAACAGGTTGAGTGGAAGAATACCAAGGGATCTAACCAAACTTGGAAACCTGAAAATCCTGTTAGTCTTAATTTAATGTAGTCTTCAAAATACCCTCATTATCTTTGATTTTTCTCTTTTCTCATTAGGTTACTCTGTATTTTCTGCAGTGATGTATCAAACAATGACTTGTGTGGCACAATTCCTACCTCCGGCTCGTTCTCAAAGTTCTCGGAGGAAAGGTAACAGATTTTCTTCATACAGAACTAATTTAGAATTTATCATTCAAAGCTATTTAGTCTCAAATCCTAAATGGGCCTGCATTTGTTTTGTTGCAGTTTTATAAACAATCCAAGGCTCGAGGGGCCAGAATTGATGGGATTTGTAAGATATGCTGTAGGAGGAGACTGTAAATGATGAAGTAAAGATCCAATTGCGTGGCCAATGATTTCCATGTACTGTCTATTTATATGGAAATGGCTTTTTACATGTCTACTGATACAGTTGTTGATTAGTTCATGATAACCATATGTAACTTATATCAAGCGGAGATACTCTCATCTCCTCGTTTGTGACATTTAAGTTTCAGCCTTTTCTCTTTTCCCCCGATAGTATACATAATACTTGTGCTCTGCTTCTCAATGATGATATAGAATATGTATTTTAATAAAACTGAACCATTTCTTGGTTGATAGGAAAACCAATACTCTCTTCAACATACCTCTAACCGTGCACTGTATACCAATAGAAGAATAGATAATTTGAATTTGTGACCCAACAAAGAATTTCGTAAAAGTAACGCTCAATTGTTCTTTCAGTCCCTTCCACCAGGAAAATCATTTTCACCATTGCCAGCTATAAACTTCTCAATTGTTCTTTCAGTCCCTTCCACCAGGAAAAACATTTTCAGCATTGCCAGCTATAAACTTCTCGTACGTTTTACAATTATGTTTTACAATTATGTTCTTTACGTAAAAAGATCACCAAACCATTCAGAGCATCATGCATGCCAGCGCTTTGCAGTATATAAATCTGCTTACTTTTAACTCTACTGGGATCTAGTAACACATTCCCAAAACAAATCTTTTATCCCTAATGTGATACTGTTCTCTGTTAAAACTTGATTTAAGGTACCTGAATCATTATTTTGGAATCATACTAGTATAGATTACCACACCAGCAAATTAGAAACGCATCTAAGCCAACAATGACTGTTTGGGGGAAAAAATGGGAATTTGCCTATTAATTCCTAGCACAAGATACAAAATTCCTCCATGAATGATGGAGCACATTGGTGATTATTTAACTGACCTTTTGCCGAGTGCTTATCATTATAAATACAGAGTGGATGATAAAGTTAATATGATAAATAAAAATAATTGACAAGGATATATATACACATCTGCACCTGTATTAAATTATGAGAGACAATCTCACCTCCAGAAGTTTTGCTGCCAAGGTGGGAAACTCCTACTAACCAAAAAGTTACTCTGCATCTGTGTCCATTATTATATCAAAAGTTAGAACAGAAAATTCAACATCATCCAGGAAAGTTTCCAAATAATAAACTCCAAACATTCTTCTTTATATATATATATAGGGGCATGATGTATAAAAATGCATAGCAAGATGGATTAAACCATTTCTATCAATATGTTCCATGAAATAGACTTTAGTCCTGATGTTTACTATGGCTAATAGAGGCCTGAAAGTAATATCTTAACTATGTCATTAACAATTGTCCCAGACATTTCAATATTCACCAGTAACAGTCCAACTTCTCTAAAACTTGCCCAATTTGATTCTTGCTCTGCCATCTTCAATTTTACATTATAAATGCATATGCCTAAAAGCAAATAATCTACAGACATGTTCAGATTTCAATTAATATGAGAATGTTACTACATTATCTATACATCTGAAGTAATTTATTTCTCAAAATGTCAGTGGAACTGATTACTAGCCAATAAAACCAGTGCCAACCTTGATATTAACTTGTGTCATGTTCAGTTTGGGAGCAACTGTTAAACTGATTAAAGAAACAAGAGCACTTTGTCCTGAATTACCTCTAATTTCAAGAGCCTGAACAACAGGTCCAGAACCAGCTGATGATGGATTCTTGTTAGATAAAGATATTGGTGTCAGTGGAGGCGAGGCCATCTCTAAATTGTGAGCAGCTTCCATTTTATGACTGCTTGAGGGTATAGAAAAACTACGAGTGATGGCCTGAGGAGGTTTTGGCAATGGAGATGCTGCATTAGACATCACTGATTTACTAGGAGCAGAAAGCACTTGACCTTTGGGCAACAAGGGGGCCGAATGACCAACCAAACCCTGTGGCCTTGAATTCAAGGATAATCTAGCAGGGGGCCTTGGAAGCTCATGAAGCTCACTGATCTTGGGTGATGAGGACAAGAAAGTAGGGGAAGCATTTGGAGACACTTTTGGAGATGAGGCTGGTGGTTGAGGAATTGGATTTCTTAAAATAGGTCCAGAGAACAACTGGGGATGTTCCTTTGAGACAGGTTTGGTAGGCCAAGGCTTACCTGTCAACGGACCAGAAAAGGCTTGTCTTTTGATTTTCTTAGAATCAGAAGCACCAAAAGGTTCGAGCTGAGAAAGTACCCCCCCATCACCTGGAGGAGGAGGTAGTCGAGTGAATGCAGTATTATTGTTGCTCTCTCTCAGTACTGACTGTGCAGTAGCTCTGGATGTTTTCTCATCTCCCAAACTTTTATCAAACTTCGCTGGATCAAGGGGAGATGAATGCCACAAGTTATAAGCCCGCCCACTCAAGCTTGTCTTTAATATGTGAGGAACTGGACTACCTGATCCCGTAGAACTCTTTGTATCACCTGGTGTAGGTAATGCATATGTACTGAACTTCCGGGAAGATGATGGACGCATCTGTTTCCTTCTATCATCAGGATCAGATTTATTTTCGGCAAAACGTGGAAGGGGAGCTGACTGGCTGCTTATCCTAATCTCCCTATTAAAGGAAAGAGATTTCATATAGTTCCGATCCAAATTTTCCTGAAAATATGCGAAAAGAGAAGAACAAAACTCATTCACTTTGATATTGAGAGAGAGACAATGTCACATAATATTCATGTTTAAAGCCACATGGGGAGATAACTTATTCTATGTTTACTGTGCAGAGTGTGCGACCACTTCTTTAAATGAACTATTTCAAGTAAATGATTTCATTGTATTTCATATGCGACCATCTATATACTAGAATCAAATCTAATCATTTCATAACTGAGATGATCAAAAATGAAAACATGGCTCAGAACTAGTTAAAGTTCTCTGCAATCATATTAATGCGCTTTTGCTAGACCACCATAGAAGAGTTGTCAATCAATATCAGATTGCAACTTCTTAGAAAAACCAGGATAACAGATAATTATCTGATCCAATGATTGCCACATGCTCATCAAATTGATCTTTAATGCATTAACCAGTTCACTGAGAACATTAAATGGGCACTATAGCAGGTTCTTCACCTTGGTAGTCTCCAGTACTGTAACTTGGGGAAACGTAATGTCTGCCTGATCCAACTGCAAAAAAACTGGTGTCAGTCAAGTTGCAAGTTAAAATTGTATCAGAGGCATGTTAAAATATAATACATTCCCAACTTATTAGCAAAATAGATTTCCGAGGCGACTGTATGGTCATGATTTCTGCTTTTCATGTATTGCTTACTTCAATTGCATATCCAGATTGCTTTTTGTTTGTTTAAAATAATGCATTTGGCACATCAATACTAAATCACACAATTCTCAGACTTGTTTGAGTTCATATTTGAGCATGTGTGGTATCATAACTACAATGTGAAATGGGTAAGGCACCATAAAAGAATATCCTAAGCATTATGTTCACACCTCCATTGATTTTGATGATGGAGAAACAGGATCTTGTACCGGGTCATTTTGTCTGTAGTCAAAACTCAACTCCCCATCACCATGTGAATCCGAGCCATTGTCATCATCATCACCGTCATCCAGATCATCATCTTCAAGTCCACTGAACTGATAATCAATGTGCTGCTGTTCTGTAACCATTTTAACATGTGGCTCTAGTGCCTCAAGAGACTTGAGAGCTTTCTTAAAGAAGCACAACTGCTTTCAAGTAGGGAAAACAAACTATCAACAATTATTCAACAGAAGAACAAGGACATTTGATAAGATGATAAAAATCAATAAACCTGAGCAGCATGGTGCCGAGCTGCTTGTGTAAGAAGACTTCGCGATTGTCCTTGCTTAAGAGATTTCAAACGGAAAACAAATAAGGTTGCCTCTTGATCATACTCATCATGAGCTTCTTGCAACTGCTGCATAGAAAACGTTTCTCCTTTCCCGCTTTTTGACCTTCCTTTTTCTCTCTGCCTCATCACCATGTACTCATATACATTTCTGCAGATTACACACCAAATGATAAAATTAACTATCTCAATGCTCAAATTATGTGCAATTTGTGTGTGTGTTCAACTTGCCTTAAAAATTAATTCCGTACCTTTTTTCATCACATTGCCGCTTCATTTCCTGCATCAGAATATAATACATTACTTTTTTTTTTATAGAAGAAAAATACCATAACATGTATTAAAATAATAATAAATAAAGAAGCAGCAATCCTGAAGAGAAAATTCACCAATAGAAAATTCAGCCTTAACTGAGAAAGGTAATTTTCCATACAAAACCAATTTCTTTACAGATGAAAGAACCTAATGAGGAAGGTTTTTATTAAAAAAATTAAAATTAAATTAAAGTTCATATGGAACAAACCTCAACTGTTCGAAGCTCATTGAGAAGAGACTCCGATGGGATTGTGATTGTCTGAAAAATGTGAGAGCGCTGAAAAATGAAGTGAAGTTCATTACCAAGGCAGAGCCAGAGGTACTATATTTTTGACAACTTACAGGGAGGAAAGGGAACTCACATAGTTATCAACAAGTTTCTGGAGTTCAAATTGCACTTTACCCAGCATTAGCAATACTTTACCTGCAGAGAAACAAAAACCACTTCAATCTTTTTCTTTGGCATTCATACAATGTCCAAGTAATTCTTCAAATTCGAGTTTCCAATATTCTTCTCTTAAACAAGATTTAAAGGATGAACAAATGGCCAAAATAATGAGTTCAAATCTAAAAATAACACTCAATGAAATATTATATGCAAATCAGATACCAGAGTAAATAAGAACTTACTAATGCAAACTCGTCTTTGGATAATATTTTATTAATTAAGACATTAGGACTGGATCAGTAAAAGCATAAAATGTTTCAAACAATGTCTTCCTATCGTCTGTTCAAAATGACATCAAATAAAAGAACAAAGCAGAGAAGAAGGAAGTATATTAAATTACCACTTTCTTCATTATCATCCAATGCAGTTTTCTCAAGAAGACAGGCACCCATTTCCTGTAATGACTCCGAGAATTCTGAGAGAAAATGGGAACACATAAGCAGTCTTCAAATGGCTCACCGTAAAATTTTCCTCACATAGAAAAACTATCAGCAGATCACAAGATCAACATGTGAAATAAGACAAAGTAAACTAATTCTGCCTTAGTTTTTGCAAAAACTACTTGCATTTACTTGATATTCCTACCAATCACTATAAGCTAGATCACTAACAACTCATTCTGTCCCAAAATACTAAACAGAGGGTAGAATCACAACGCATTAACCTAGCAATTTAAATTAAAAATAAAATGCATAAAAGAGTACCGAAAACACTATTTGCAGTTGCCGCAGCGGCTGAAAGTAAGCTGTCATAACAGTCTCTCATATCCTGCATGTCCTATAAGAAACAAAAAGCACATACAAATTGAGTTACTATCACCATAGCAATTTATACTTATAATTATTATCGGAATACTTTTCACTTATCGCAACACGCATTGATAATAAGGATAATGACAAACAGTTTTCACTTTAGCAATTTATAATAAATCTTTTATGCATTTTATATTCACTCCAGATCCAGGAATAACTCTAAAACCATCCAAACTACGATAATTTAACAAAAAGAATAAGAAAATTAGTTAATAGAAAGTAACAATTAAATTTCCAAAAACAGTAGCACATTTCACAGAAAATGAACCCTAACGACACGTTCGGTAGCAGCAAGAAACGAAAAGAAAAGTTAAAAAAAAAAACGTTTCCTTCAATTTCTTACGGAACAAAGAAAGAAAGGATGAAAAGAGAGCTAGGGGTGTGTGTACCTGCGTAGCCTGAGCGAGCTCGTCCAATTGAGCCAGAGGCCGAAGATCTCGCCGGTCCTTGAAATCGCCGCCGTGCTTGTGAAGTGAGAATCCTCGCCATCTTCTTAACGAAGTCTTCATTATTTCGGGATATATTTCTTTTTTTCTTTGAAGTGTAGAACAAGGTTTAAGGAAGGAAAGTGAAATTTCTGTAAATATAATTTCTTCTATTTATTTGTTCGCAGTTCGCTTTGAATTCAAAGTGCCGAAAATGAAAGGAAATGAATCAAAATACAATCATTCCTCAAAATTCAAACTACATTCCCTGTATGGTTACGTCACACCAATAAAATATCAATAACAAAAATAAAAAAATATATAATAAATTGAGAATTGAAAATAAATTTGTTATTTCTTGACTCCTTCGCGTCTTAGACTATGTGGCGCTTTTCTTTTTCTTTTCTTTTTTTTAAAAAAAATAATTCTCTGTTTTATGGTAAACTGGTTAACAGTCGTCCGTCAGCGTGTTACATTAATAGAGAAGTACATGTTTAATTAAATAATCCAAAGTCACTGTCTTATACCAAATAAAGGTAATAATAGCCATTTAATCTTCTATTAAGCGTACGTTATTGGAGAAGAAGATATTTTATTAAGCCTTTGATCGCTGACCTTAATTTAATTTTCACATTTTTGTGAAAATAAATGTTGTTATCGCTTAGACGAAGATAGTGTTTATTTTTTTATTTAAAAATTTAAATTTAATTAATATATTTATTTTTTTATTTTAAATTTTTAAATATAAATATTAAATTATTTATTTTTATAAAAATAAAAAATTTAAAATTGATATGCTGAAATATATATTTTTAAAAAAATTTATTAATAAATTAAAAGTATTTTTGACAAATAAAAAATTTAAATGATTTAAACACTTATTTAGATTTAAATAAAAAAATTTAACTTAATTATATTTAAATATTTTTAACAATTATTCAGATATAAATTAAAAAATAAATAACTGTTATATTCAAACTTCAGATAAAAAATAATAATTTTGAAATATACAACTACCATATCATTAATATATAATAAATTTCTTTCCTTGGTACGAAATTTAAATTCAATCATCTTCCCATTTATTTATATATATCATCACAAATAATATCATTATATTAATTACGACTGTCATAAATTAAAATGCTCCAACTTTTGGCAATTGAGAAAGGGAAAAATATGGAACACGTTGTTAAGATTTGGCAAACTAGTAAGTAAGAATAAATTTCAATTTTTCAAAGGCATATATTATTAGGCATATAAGAATAAATTTTTCAAAGGCATATACGAATAAATTGAATCAAAGGCATATATTATTAGGCATCTAAGAATAAATTGAATCAAAGGCATATATTATACGTTATTATTAGGCATATATGCCTAATAATATACAATTTAAATTCACTTAAGCCTCATTAAAGAGGCCCAAGCTAAAATGATGTTTCGTTCTTTCTTTTAATTTGTATCGGAAATTCTAATGGTGAAATTTCTATTATACCATCTGTTAAATACAATGCAAAAAATAAAAAAGGGTGTGAAAATTAGAATTTTATTTCATATTCAGAATGGTTGACGATTGAGTGTCCAGAGTTTTATATTATTAGTTGTTGTTTATGTTCTTACCCAATGAAGAGGCAATTAGGTGGGGGGTTGTTTATTTTCTCAGCTTTTCTCTGAGAGTGTTTGCGGAGTTGACGTTGTCAAAGTTCAAACTTCTCTGTGGTTTACGGACCCATTAAATATTAAAAATACTAATTTAATTTAATTGAAAGCATTCGGCAAATATTTGACGCGGAAATGGAAAGAAAGTGGACTATAACTGGAAGACACACAGAATTCCTGGTCAACAAAACGTGTTTCTTTGAGGCTAAGGATTTGTAATGCTCTCGGCAATTTCATTACCAGCAAAACAAGAATTTCAAAAGCTCTCCGAAAAGTGCTGCTGTAACGAGAACTTATTTGTATAATGTAGTTTTATGTGCAACTAACTCCAACCTACCACGTTTGTTTGTTGATATATACTACTGCTGCAATGCAACTGCAGTGAAGTTCAACTCCAACTTCCGAAAAAGTTGAAAATGCAGAGAGATCATGTGTTTGAATTCTGTCGTTTAATTAGTTATAATTTATGAAGACACATTTTATTATGCTTGAAAGACATCACTCTGTTAAAAGAATATAAGTTCTGACCAACACTTACCAAGTTTTTATCATTTCTTTTTGACGCAGTAGCCTACTGGAGAGCCTGGAAATTAAATATACTTACAGCATTGAAAATGGAGGTGCACCAAACGTGTTATAAAAACAGGCCTTCATAATTCTTCACTCCATGTGCATTAATAACATGGCGTCCAAAGCATATACAAGCGTTCTCGTTTATGCTCTTTTCGCATTGTACATCATAGTAGTAACCAAAAGCTTAGGTTTTACAGGCAAGTCAATTTCTTGTTTCCAACGTTTCGCTAAAACCTATGGTCTTACACCAATTATTAATATCAATATGATTGGGTTCATACATTCATTTGGGTATTTTTGTTGGGCAGGATTATACATGGAAGAGCTGGTCTCCGGACAGCAAGAACGCCGACCTGCCAGGCCGCCACCGCCTCCACCAAGGGTACCGCCATCGCCTAGGCCTCTCTAAGATATGCTAGCCGCGATCGCCAGGCATAATCAGACGATAAAACGTTGTTCAAGATTCAACATGTGAATCTATATTCCAGCTTTTAAGTAACTTATATTTCTTCCGCCACTGCTTTCTACTACAGGTCATATGTTATTAATTTGAAAAGATTGTCTATCAGTTGTCAGTGAAGTTCAATTTCTTTGCTGAAGTTTGTGAACTTTATATTATATATAACTATAATTCAGGATATATATTTCTATTATTCAAATTATCAGATGGAACTGAATTTAATGATAAAAGATGTGCAATCTCCCCCTATAGTTTTTTCATGAAAAAAAAATTCATTAGCTTTTTTCATTAGTTACAGATAGAATACATGAACTAAACTCGAATCATTGTGTGAACCTTTACCTACCTCTAACCACCAGCTAAAAGGAAAACCAAAGTTATTTCGCCTAAGAAAGCCAACATCATAACCATGCACCCTAGATATCTGATGACAGGGCCTCCAACTATGCAGCAGCAGCAGCCGTTGGCACAGATCTGCAGGATGCTGTCTTTGCAGCACGTACAATATCTTCAACCTAACCAAGAATGCCAGGTCTCATCAAACAATAACTTTTATTTACTATACCTTCGGGCTGTAGAAGCACTGAATAGAAGAGCAACTAACAGATGATGCAGTACTGTTTCGAGAGAAAAGCGTTGTCATAATTAATTTTTCCCAGTTGATGTTGTCAAACTTTAGTTCTCTGTGGTTTGCTGTCTGCAGATCAATTACACCGGCAAGCATTTGGGCCCGACTTGAACGGAAGAATACCTAACACTTTTTTGGGTTAAGAAAACGTGTTCCTTGCAGCTGTAAATTGCTTTGCAATTTCACCACTAACTAGTTTATGTAATCTCTAAAACGTAATTATATATAGATTAAAAGTCACAATACGTCAATTCTAAAATTGAGATTAATACATCAGGGACCACATATAAAACTCAAATTCATGGCTATTGAGTGCCACAAACAGCTTACAGCTTGTACATGCTATATGAACTCTCAGACAAAAATAAAACGTCAATGACCAACAACCCATCAGATTTGTCCAATAAAAAACAATACCAGTTCTTTGAAGCTCAGCTCGAAGGTATGGGAAAGTTGAAAACGTAGGAGATGTGCTTTTGATTTCTGTCGATTAATTGTTATTACGTATGAAGACGCAGATGTTAAATTCAGAATTTATTATCCTATTCCGAGGAGAAAAAAAGATAATTAGAAGTGTGACCAAATTCAAGTTTTTTCTTTTCTTTTTTTTTTATTCATTTCTTCTTGTGAAACCTAATAATCTCTTTTGACGCAATAAATGGAGATCCTGGTTCCTCGAAATATACCAAAAATAATTATTAGAGCATTGAAAATGGAGGTACACCAGGTTATAAAAACAGCCCTACATTTTTACCTCTGTGTGCATTAACATGGAGCCCAAAGCAAATGCCCGCTTTCTCCTTTATGCCCTTTGTGCATTATACATCATATCACTGACAAAAAGCTTTGGTTTTACAGGCAAATCAAGTTCTTCTTTTAAAATATATGCCACTGCTTTGACTAATATCAGTTCGGTTCATATATTCATTTGGTTATTTTTGTTGAGCAGGATTATATATGGAACAGCTGGTCTCTGAAAAGCACCTCCGCAACTGTTGTTACCGTCGCCTAAGCCTCTTTAAGGAATGCTAGCCCTTGATCAGTACCAATAAAGGCCCCGGCCAGCAGGCCTAATCAGGCGAATAGGAAAGCTTGTCCAAGATTCAACATGTGAATCTATGCTTATATTTCTTCAGGTACTGTTTTCTACAGGTGATATATTATCAATCATTTGTCAAACTGCAGAGGTTCAATTTCTTTGCTGAAGTTTCGTTAACCTTATAACTCTATTTAATTCAAGAGACTCACTTACAACATGGTGCATCGGTTTATGTCACAAGAGAAAACAGGGCCATAATAACATTTCCGGCCATCATCAATGATCTCCCAATTATTTCACTATCAATTCCTCCCAAAAATGTATAGCCCCCTTTGTATATATTTTTCCCGAAAAGATTCATTACCTTGTTACATTAGTTGAGAATATAGATGAATTAAAACTCGAACCATGTGATGATGTGAACCTTTAATCACCAGCTAAATTAGAAAATAAAACCAACTTCGAAGCCCTGAAGATGTCCTCAACCTGCAAAACAATGGAACCAAGAATGTAAATTACAACCAGACAATAAATTTCATTTACTAAACCTTCTGTTCTGGCTATAGAAGCATTGGACTAAGATAGAAAAGCAAATAGCAGATGCAGTATAGCAGTATAGCAGGGTGTCTGAATTTTGAATGTTTTCCAGTCAATGTTGTCAAAATTCAAAGTTGAGCCTCAACCCATTTATATTAAATATACATAGATTGGCAAAAATTCGATCCGGAATGAGCACAATAATGGAACGGAATCATAAAGGGGAAGACCTAAGATTTTTTCCGATCCAGAAAACGAGTTTCTTGAAGCCTAAGGATTTTTTAAATCTCTCTGCAATTTCGGAGCCAGCTATCATTTCAGAATCGTTCCTCCCATTGTAGGTAATCTCTTAAGATGTGCCCTGTAAAAACCAGTTCTATGACATAGATAGCTTACTTATACAGAGACTCAAACTACTGAGAATTTTAAAGTTGTCAACACATAGATATGTTTTGGATTCTGTCGTTTCAGTTAAAACTTCAAAAGGTGCGGATATTAAATTTAGTTTTGAAAGTCATCAACCTCGAAAACAATATAATTTGAAGTTCTGACGAGCTTCATTTTTCAAAAATAATTTATGAATTTAAGCCTAATCTCTCACAGCATTAAAAATGGAACATTTACCTTCACCTTCCCCTGCGGCGAATTAACGTGGCGTCCAAAGAAAATACACATTACTACTGTCGAAAAGCTTCGGTTTTACAGGCACGTCGAAGGTCTTAACTTCTTTTTTCCAGCTTTATAATATGACAATGGTACAAACATTACAGGGTTCTTGTTCGATTAGATTGAGTACGCAACTTTCTTTGGTTATTTTGTTCAGCAGGATTATATATGGAAGCGTTGGTCTCTCAACTTGTTGAGGACGACCTCCCACCTCCACCAGTGGTGCCACCATCACCTAGGCTCCGTTAACCACGTCAATAACGAAAATAATAGCAGCCCTTCGACAGTGTAATAATTTGTTTATAACCACAAAATTGAATAAAGTCCTCCGGGCCGGGTAGGCGGTCACTAACATGCTTATCATTCAAGTGAGAAAAAGCTTTCAGCTCGTAATAAATTGTTTCTAACAACAACATTAGCAATCAAACAAATGAAATACCCATTCAAGATTCCACACTTGCATCTGCCTTTGGCTCCCCACTTCAAGAGAGAGGAACGATTGGTGCCTTCCAGCTATTCAACTCTAATGAAGGACTATAGTCCATTGTGTATATAATTGGCGACTCTTACACCAAACTTATTAATTTTCGTAATCATGGGTCTGTTTTCTCTTATGGTACAATCCTTACAATCCGGAGAAGCATTCAAACACCTCAGCATCATTGTGGCCATAAACAATATGGATTAAAATAAAAGATCATCGAATGACAAACTCGTAGCATGCAGTACATAAGAGAACCAAATAAAAACTTCCAACTTTGGCTTCCAAGAATTGGACAAGGTTTCATGTTGATTTCCAACATTAACAAGAGAAAACAGTCACAAAGTTTCCCGCAATCACCAACAATCTCCCAATTATTTTCACACTCAGTTGCTCCCCAAAAAGTGTTGAGACGGGAAAAAAGCGCATTCCCTCTATAGTTCCTGTAAAAAAAAAATCATTACTTTGTGACTCATTGTGTGAACCATCAATCAACAGCCAAAAAAGAAATATGTAAGAAGGAGGAGAAGAAGAAGAAGAAGAAAGTAAAAAATTATTTCGGGCAAAAGCCAACCAGACTACAAACCTGGATTAGAGAAAAATCAGTACAACTATGCAACAGCAGCCATTGCCATGGATCTGTAGCATGCTCTCTTTGCAGCACGAACAATATCTTCAACCTACACAACCCATGGAACCAATAATTTAAGCTCTGACCAAAAAATCACTGGCATTTACTAAACTCTTCAGCATGAAGAAACATTTGACAGTAGAATCCCTGTTATCAGGAAATAACAACATCCACATAGAGCCATTCTGCAGGTCAACTTAACTAGAGATTATGCACTAGAAATTTAGGCCACAAATGCACAAGAGGCTTGTAAAAGATATCAATAGAGAGATTATGGGAAAACTATAAGACCTGTGGAACAGCCATTCTTTCAAGATTGGCAGCATATGGCATGGGAACGTCAGCTCCAGCAATCCTCTCAACTGGCGCGTCAAGATAACCAAAGCTTTCCTCAATAACAGATGTACTGTATGGAGAGAAAATTGTAATAAGTATGCCACAGTGTCTGAAAAACTTATTAGCAGAGGTCAACCAAGTTGGCAGAAAGAAAACAAACCAGATTTCAGCGCCAACTCCATGCTGAGGAAAACCTTCTTCAACTGTAACCAGTCTGTTAGTTTTCCTGACTGAAGCATTGATAGTGGCTCTATCTAGTGGCCTAATTGAGCGCAAATTGATAACCTGCATAACGGTGTTGGTAACTGAAGTCTAGAAACTAAAACAGAACTAATTCAAAGTACTTATTGTTTATTCCAGCATCAATTTACCTCCGCACTAATTCCTTCCTTTGCAAGTATCTCAGCTGCCTGAAAACCAAGCAATAAATATACACCCAAATTAAGGGGGAGACTTGTGAACTAACTCAGACTTTCAGAAGAAAATATTTCTAGTAATAACAAGAGGAGCTCCTTTGTTACAAACCTTGAGTGAAAAGCCCACCATTTTTGAGAAAGCAGTAATCGTTACATCCTTTCCTTCTCTCTCAACCTGTTAGAAGTAGATAATCACAGGGTAAATGTAAATGGGTGATAAGACACTGTTATGCAATACAAGCAACCAACAAAATCACCAACTGCAGAGATCAAGAAAGCAAGGCTTGGTGGCAAATTTCAAAGGTTCAAGACCATTACCTTAGCTTTCCCAATTGGAAGGCAAAAACTAGAATCAAGAACTTCAGCTGAAACAGGGAAAGACTCACCGTACCTTGGGAAAATTTCAAATTACCACAAAATTTTGTTAAAGACTTAAAAATTCTAATATTGTATCAGAATCAGACTGCAGAAAACTACTTACAACAACTCATTTTCAAGAAAGACAACAGGATCGGGATCCCTTATAGCAGCTTTTAGCAGTCCTCGAGCATCTTCAGAACTATATGGGGCCAATACCTTCAACCCAGGGCACGCAGCATACCATGCTGCATAACACTGCATAGAAATCCAAAAGTGGCATCAAGAAATATTAGCCCACCCATTTACAGAGAACCAAACATACACTTACAGAGGTCAGTATTAAGTAAAGGGTCACAACAATGTAGAGTACAGAATTATTCATGACAAATCAAATTGGTATAATTTGGAGAGGAAGACAATCAACAAATGAGAGAAAGTTGTAAAAGAAGATGAGGATCCATACGTGAGAGTGTTGGGCACCAACTCCAGCAGCAGCACCATTAGGTCCTCTGAAGACAATAGGAACATTCATCTGGCCAGCAGACATGTAATTTGATTTTGCAGCTGAATTAATGATGTGGTCAATAGCCTGCAACAAAGCCCGGAACAAAGATTACTACGAAATATCCATAGAAAAGAAATTTGATAACAACAGATTCATACAACAAAATTCATATCAAATAAGCACGAAAGTCCTAGGACAAACACAAACTAGCAGAAAATTATGAGGTTTTCCAAATGTAATGTTGCAATTATGATAAGCCACCGCGACTATGTCAAACTAAATAGATATGGTAGAACCATATCAAATTGCAAAGATTTCCTCACTTGACGAGGATGCCCAACCGACAAGTACAGTTCATGATATTTCAAAGAAGGGAGGGGTTTTACATAACTTAGTCTTAATCACACAAAATTCAATTAAGGAATAGAAAAATAAAAAATTTGTGGATGTGCCTTCTGTAGTTTCATATAATTTTTCTTTACTACCCGCAACCCCAAAACCCCCTCTTCTTTTTTGGTTCTATTCATATACCTATTTATTATTCAAGTTAAGAATTGCTACCATAGAATAAGAACATGGCTCTTCTTTTCCAACAATATGCTTATACTGATCAGTTTTGATTTCATTCATCTCTCAATTCGCAAAGATTTCATTAACAACAATAACATCGTGAAAAATTTTGTGATTTAATAATGTGACTTTTCTTTTCTAACAATATGCTTAAACTGCTACATGATTTTAATGTTTATGCACAAAGATTAACACTTCAATCAACTCATGCAAGCAAAACCTAGAAGCCTCTGACCTGCATAGAGAAGTTAAATGTCATGAACTCCACAACAGGCTTCAGACCATAGTATGCAGCACCAACTCCAATCCCAGTAAAACCAGCCTGCAAAACATGTAAGAAACATATTATAATGGGTACGACAACTATTGCAATAATAGAAACAAGAAGATCTGTCAGTAGACAATTAATATAACCTTGAGCTTATATGATAGATATATAGATATAGAGAGAAAATGAGAGAATCTATAAAATTGCTTTACTCGGCTAAAAGTCAGCAAAAAAGTAAGATAAAACCAAACGAAAAGAAAGACCTACAAAGCAGGTCAAACCAAGTAAAAGCAATAACCTCAGTGATTGGGGTATCAAGAACCCTTTCAGGGCCATACTTCTCTAAGAGCCCTTTGGATATCTACAAAAAACAGAAAATAAGAATCTGGTAGTTAGATAAATGTTTGTATGGCCTTCAACAAATAAAACCAAAGTACATATCTCAACAAATAAAACCAAAGTATATATCTCTCAACAAGACTAACCTTGTAAGCACCCTGATATTCCCCGACCTGCACTCAGAAGATTCAAATGAACATAAGTTAACAACGAAAAGAAGAGCAGCAGATATCCTAAATCACTTTTCCTTACCTCTTCACCCATCAAGAAGACTTTAGGATCAGCAGACATCTCCTCAACAAGCGCAGAGTTTAAAGCCTCTCTAACAGTCATCTGTACATAATTATTGCAGCCATGAAATCTTAAGTTAATATTTCATGAACTAACACACCAGGAAATAAAATTTTCAAGCAAACAAGAATTTGAAAGGCTTAAACCTTGAAGACGACCCAGCATCTCCACATTGAAAGATACAAAAACTAACTATCTAGTTCCTCGAGTATGAAACCAATATCACAATGACTATAGATACATAACCCAAGACAAATATACCATCCAAAAGCGAAGTTCAGCAGATTTTAGCAAACAAGAGATGAGCACAATTACCTCTTTAGCCGCAGATGTGTAATTTCTCAACGCGGACACAATCGGACGAATCCTCTTGAATAAAATTCGCATTTACCATAAAACAACCGTCAGAACAGATGAAACAGCAAAAGAAAATAGAAGCAAACAAATATTAATAAGCGTACCGTAACCGGAGAACCTCCCGCAGCCACTTTCTGCCTAATAATTCCCCACATCTTTTGTTGTTTCAATTAAATCCTGCTCTAATCACCAAATCACCGCCATTAACAATACAATCTTCGAACAGAAAGAAATTATTCGCTACATAAAGCATAATTATGGTTTTAGCAGTATAGATAAAAACGCAAATCAAGGGCTACAATCAGTTATTAAAAAAATAAAATAGAGATTAAACGACGAAAAAAAATCTAAGAAAATGAGATTTGAGGGAGAACTACTTCGTTCGATCGTGTGAATTCGAGACGATGAAAAATGAAAAAGAGTTATCAGCGATCCGACCGCCGAAGAGAGTGAAATAGGTTGAAACAGAGCCCAAACCACTACCACAGATTTATTTATTATGGTATTTCAATTGAGCATGAATTTTAGAACTTTGAATGCCTTATTGTAATTTTCCTTTCCGGGGTGAAAATTCAATAAGGTATGATTTAGACTAGGCTTTTCATGTCGGGTAGTCTTTGCCTGCTATCATCTAGTTAGGCTTTCATCTCAAGTGATTAGAGTAATTTAATAATGCTGTGGGCCAGTGGGTCTCACTCGCAGTTTATGATATTGTATGCAGGTGATAATTGCCCCGGGTGATAAATCAGAAACTCTCGTGGCTGTTCATCACTGGATTCTGTGAGAATTGCGAATTTGATGCTTGCTTTTTTTATTGCCATATTTTTTAGGACACAACGGTAATTTACGGAACAATTGTGGGCAATATTCAGTTAGAAGCAGCTGGCGGGGAACAAATATGAGAAGCTGAGGGTTACTTGAGAGGAAGTTAGAGAGGCGCTGACACAAATCAAAATTAGACGACGATTAAAGAAGTGAATTTAATTAGAAAAGAGAATTAAAATAGTGAAGGTAGGTGAGGCAGAGCATGCACCAAACCACACCAACTACAGAATATCAAAGTTCTCACTTCTCACTGCGAGCCCACTTCAACCGTACAATACAAGAATCACTGCTCAGCTTCGTTTGGTATCAACCGATTGTTGTTTTAAAGTAATCATTATTTTAGACTTTGAAATTGTAGATTTTAAATGTTACTAAAAAAACAAGTGACTCTAGTTATTTATTTAAAACTCATTAAAAATATCATAATACTAAACGAAACCTTAGTTAAACTTTTTTTTATATATGTCAAATTTAATTTTTTTAAATATTTAAGATAATCCCATTTTCAGTCATAAATATTAGAATAAGAGTAATTTTATTATCGTCTTCTATTATTCTTTTGAATTTTTTATTTAATGAATCCTTTGAAATAAATAAATAAAATAATATTATTATTATTTTAGTTTCAACTTCTTACTTTTCTTCTCTAGTTGTAGAAGTACCAATTTTTATAACTGTTTTGTTGGTTAACACTTATTTTGAAATGAATAGTTCGATATCTTCAGATTCTTATTTCTTAAATAAAATACAGTATTTTATCGAATGGTTTTATTGTTGTGTTTCAAAAAAGAAGGTATATTATACGGAAAATACGAGACCAACTTTATTTTAAATAGAATAATTTTTGCAGTTTTTAAAATTTATTTATTACTATGCGTTTAAATAACAAAGTTAATTAGAATAATAAATGGGAGAGAGTAACATGGTTCTTAATTCATTTTTTAGAAGTATATGTATATCTATTAATTAAATTTGCTCTGGAAATAATTTCAACAAATACATGATTCTGTGTATAAAAACTAGAAGAAAAATAAAGTATACTGATAATTGTGTCGTATAAAATTATTTGTTATATTTTGTTACATATACAATTTATTCTTTATCTTTTAATATAAATTAAGTTTTTTCTTCTTTTGTGTATATGTATCATATAAAAAGGTTAATGAAAAGCCGTTAGCTCTCATAAAATCAAGTAATTGCGAAAATATCGCAAGCCAAAATTATATTCTTTATAAATTTCTCTGCACCGTTTGCTATAAAACAGTGGAAATAGAAAACATTGATTCAACAAAATACAATAAATTATGATTGTCTTGTACGGTAAAAGTGGAGTCAAAATTTGGCGGCCGCGTGTTGTACTATTAACAAACAAAAACAATTTTAGGTGAAGACGAAGATGATGGCGACTGTGTAAAATCCTGATCTAAATTATGAAATTATGAAATTATTAAAGACTCAATTCGGACAACAATAGTTTTCATGTGGATCCTTTAAAGTAGAATTTCGTATGTAGTCAGGTGCCAATATTCCCAAAGTGACATGGGCTTGGCCTTTGGACTTTGGAGCCCATATTAGAGGCCCACACTGTGAGCCCAATAAGATTATCTCAAAGACGTCGGAAATAATCATAAACAGGCAGATCCACAAGTTGGTTGATGACATATAGGTACTTCCGCCGCCTGACGAAAACAAATAATGATTTTGTGCACGGCGATACCGACTTTTGTTTTTGCTGAACAAAATGTGCTTTGGTGTGAAAATGAGGCGATCTTCTCGATTTTCAGGGCGTCGAGGATGCGACTGGCTTCGGTCTCTCTCTAGAAACATTCTATGACTGTAGTAAATTTTTTAGTGTGGGGAAGCTAGCGAACAAGGAAGAAGACCAGAATAGGCTAAAGCTAACCTTTGAATACTTGAGCACTCCAATCCAACCAATCAAATCTGGCCCGCTTTTGCTTTTGCTTTTGCTTTCACGAAGAGAATTCATCCTCGCCAGCCGCCTGCAAAAAAGTGGATCCACAAAACTGGTCAGCAAATAGTAGAAGAGCACATCACAAACAAATACACATTGGAAATGTAAATATGGAATGGTCAGCAAAAATCCGGAGGCAGTTCCTCCACTGAAATTAGGATAAGCGATTTTAGACGCACACAGCGTGGCACCATCACCCGTTGCCTAACGCAAGTTTTGATGGTTCCACGATGGTGTGCGCCTAAAACCCTTACTCCTATTTGTTCTTCACCAATGAAAAAATTCCGTCTCTTTTTCTCGCTCCCCATCCTCCACACCAACACCAAGATGAGAGGATGAATGAAAATTGGGATCGTGGAGTTTGAGGATTGCTCTATTTATAACATAACTGAACCTATGAAAACAAAGAAATACAAATAACATAACAAAAGCCAAACTGCCTGCTCATCGGAAACATAAAAAGAGTAACATAAGAAAAGAGCGAGAAGTGCAGAGCATACGTAGACGCTTGACTTGGTGACAAGTGTGCAGCCATGGTTGTCAAGATGCGTGGCAAAAGATTGAAACTAGCCTACAGATCTGGCAGAGCACACGTGGGTTATGGAATTTCTTATGGCTCACAATCGTCGCACAGTTTGTCCTGCGTTCGAAACCCACCGCCAAGTGGGTTCCTTCCTGCGAAGAAACTACAATCCTATCTTACTAAGTGGAAATTTTCTTTGGCTTTTAATTGACAAGTAGGACAAAAACAAAAGAAAAAGTAATATTAATATTAAGAGGAAAAGCAAAACTTGGATTGCGTCGAAGGACAAAGGTCTCCCATGTCTCTCTCTCTCTCTCTCCCTCTCTCTCTCTTTTGGGTTGAATAATAATTTGGCCATAGCTTGATCTCTAGCCTTAGCAGAAGTAGTAGGTTCCACAAGAGAAATGTTCAAGAATTTTCGTCATTCAATTTCCTGTTTCCAAGATAAGAAATATTAAAAATGAGTTCTTCTGTTTCGGCTTTGGAAAATGGAGCCGCGCTTTAATGGCGATTTATTTTTTTTGGGTTTTTTCCTGAGTTGAAATATCAATTTGCCTGTTTGATTCAATGTAAGAGCACTGCTTCACCTCGAAGAAAGGCCAAAAATTTGGATGGCGGGAGAAATGAGTATTAATTTCACCAACCAATTTCTGAGCAGAGTTGCAAGTAATGGGAGGAGATAAAACAAAGCACCACAATTTTTCAATTAAAATTTTAAAATAATTAAAAAATCACTCAACAATTTTTTATAAATTATTGTAATCTCAGTCCGTATTTTATTTTTTAAACTATATAAAATATTTACTTTCAGAGATAAAAAAAAATTCACTCTCCCCATACATAGTTGCGTGGGAAGAAAATTCAACCTTCACAAAAGATTGAATCAAAATGAACTTGAACAGAATAAGAAGAAGTGGTTGTTTTCAACCCTTTTTTTGATATAATTTTTTTAAATAAAATTTTATAGAGTAAATTTTTTATTTGTAAAATTTTATAAATACAGTTTTAAAAAAAAATTTATTAATTATTTGATTATCATAAATAATTTTTAAAAAAATTTAAGTAATTATTTTAATAGACAAATTCTTACTATTTTATTTTAAAAAGATAATATAAAAATTTTAAAATAAAATAAGAGTATTTAAAATAATTTAACTTTTAAAAAATATTAGAAAAATTTTATTATTAAAAACTTATATTTTGTATTCTTTTTAATAGAAGAAAAATATTTTTTTAATTTTTTTAATTTTTTTTTTAGTATCAACCAAAAGACATTAAAAAAATTCTTACTAATAAAAAAATCACATCAAATAAATACTTAATAAACCAACTATGATTACTAATTTTGGTTACAAGGGTGAAGAAACTGTGCAGGGTGTACATCTGGTAACATCAGTTTTCCAGGAGCAAAGGACAAGAAACAGGGTGCAGTTAGAAACAGTAGCCTTTTCCGGATTCGAGGCCCAATATCAGCAACGGGTAACAAAAACAAGGCCCAAATTGACACCAGCAAACATGACCCCGATGAAGCCATGGGGAACAAGACCTAAGGCGAAGTAAAACCTCAGCTCAGACAAGGGAAGAGCGAGAGACGCAGAGCAGGAGAGATGGGAGGAATAGGAGCGTTTTGGGGAACGAGAGTAATGGAGATTGTGAAAAAACATGACTCCGGTGGACTCCTCTGGAAGAGAATTAAGCTTACTTCTACTCGTAAAGCCAACGCCAAGAAACGTCTCCTTCGAGTTTGGCAGGTGTTTTTTCTTTTCTAAATGTTTCTAGGGTGTAAGCTTCTTTATTCTGCAATGCTTCTTTTATTTCCCTTTTAACTATTTGTAGTGGTGACTTCATTCATTTTGAATCAGTTTAGGGGCTACCGTTGTATTGTTACTGTTACAGTTGTATTTTCATTAGTTAGAGTGTTTCCATAGTTACTGTTCGACTTAGGCTTTGTAGGCTTTGTTTGGATTGAGATGCGGTTGCTTTAAAGCTACAACATATTATTAGTAGGAAAGTGAGGGGTCCTCTTTAACTATCGTACTTTCATGTCACATTAGAAGCACAATGGTACGAAGCCTTAAATGAAGAATTGAAGATTTCTGATTTATTTTCTGCAAATTAGTTGACGAATTCATGTAAGGTGAAGTGAATAGGGATTTTGAATTTGAAGAATTCGGTGATATGTTGATTTTACAGTTGCGCAACGATTTGAAGGCTTATGGAGTAAAAAAAACAGTATTTCATTTGTTCTGAATGCAGAGAGATGACTATATTCTGAAGCAGAGGCCAGTTTGTGCCTATGCTTATCAAATGGTGATTTAGAAAAGACAATAATTTTTTTCCCCTTATCATAGGGGTGGGGGCGGGGGAAGTTGACACTCTTATTTTGTGAATCATTGTTAGATATTGGAATTATTACTTTAGAGCATTCTTCCTTCTTCTGTTCCTCCCCTCCCCCCCCCCCCCCCCCCCCCCCTCCTTTCTAAAATCTTGTTTGATTTGTCCTTTATGCATAAAGTATATATATATATATATATATATATATATATATATATATATATATATATATATATATATATATATATATACACATACATACATACATACATATATATTAGGGGACGGACCAACAACCCCATAACTTTATACATATTTTTACATCTTTTGTTAGCCGTAAGATATAGACACCGTTGTCACCATAATTAATGCACATACTAGATTCAATTTCAATCGTTGGAGGTGCCTAAAGGACAAACAAAAGATGTGAAAATATGTGTAAACTTATGGTGTCCTTAATCCTTTCCTATGTATACTATATGGAATAGTGCGAAAAGCCCTCAACTTAACTAAGCCTTTATTGCAAGCTTGATGGGTTCAATTTTGTGGATCCATTTCCTCTAGTTGTTCTACAATGGCCGCATTTTTATAAATTGTTTAGAAATTGGATCTTTTTCACCATTTCAGCCTATGTAATTTTATTTTATCCTCTTAAATCAAGTCACTTTTCCATACTGAAGCATCTATATATCTTTGTAGGTATTGTAGAATGAAAGGAGTCTATACATTATCCATGGCAGATTTCTTTATATGCATAATGGAAGATAAGGGCTAGTTGTTGTTTGTATAATAAATTTATTCCTATGCTAGGTTTGTTAATGTAGTGAGCTTTCATTGAAATTGATGGTAGTATTGATTGTATTCATTATTAAGGGACACGGATTCCTAAGCTTTTATGTTCATGATTCCAGAGTCAGTATTTAATGGGTGTAATTCATCATGGGGTTCAATTGGCTATTGTTCCAGCTGGGTTATGATAGTAAGTACTTGGTTGATTTGTAAAATTTTTCTTGTGCTTGAAAGGAGTATGACAGTGGTGCTTGTGTCAACAATATTCTTATTCTGTACAACAATTTTTGAGTAGTGAGGTTCTGAGTTGGGCTGTGTTAAAGAACTAGTAGCGGAAGGTCAATGTCTCTCGATTTGTTTGTTAAAGTATATCATCGTATATCGCAAGTTGCGAGAAAGCCATACTAACTAAATAGTCTTGGGCATTTAGGAATTGGCTTTCATAATCACAGTATTATAATTGATGAGGTGCAGAATTATGGGATGCTCTTGCCCATGGCACTTAGTAGGTTATAAGCAATAATATTTCAAAATGAAGTTATTACATCTTAGTTACAGTTTGACTTGGGCTCCATATGGTATTGTTGGCTTCGAAGCCCAACTGTTGAAATAAAATTACTAGATGTCAAGTATAAGTGTGTGGGCAAGTGATAAAATATTAATTATTAAGCAAAATTGGGTTTTACCAACACTTAAGCTACTATGCTTTGAAGCACAGCAGTCCCAAACTAACCTTTATTGAGGCAAGGTTTATTATATTAGTTTGCTTGTTTTCTATTAATCTGTTGTCATGCCAGCGTCAGAAATGAATCCGCCATCCCCTTTTCTTTGATTCTTTTCTTTTGCAAGGATCGAACAAGTCCTAAACTTTTCAGCAAGTGGTCAAATAGATGTTCAGCTTCATACTTAAATTCAACCTGTGCAATTTAAACGAAGTAAATGTTTGAGGAAAAGAATATTGTAATATAAGTCATTAAGATATTCTTTATTTCGATGAAATTCTAGTTTCTGCAGTTGATTTTGAGTATCTTTCTTATTAATTTAGAATTAGTAAAATTTATGTAAAAATTACCTAATACAACTTTAAGTCAAGTAGCGTGGTGAATGTGTTTGCTACCAACAAGAACATGCAGCTATGATTGCTAATCACTTATAATTCATATGCCTTCCTTATTCCAGTGATTGAAGCCTGACAATTAAAATGGCCCACAACATAAATGTGCATGAACTCATCTGTGAAACTCTTCTGCTCAGTTTTTTATTTTGCCTTTATATTTCGTGTATTGTGTTTGAAACTTATCTGATTTGTTATATGTGCCTTTATGTCCATTTGCCGACATATCTAGGCTACGCAACTTTTAATAATGTTCCTAGTGCATGGTTTTGGCTGCGTTTGGTCTAAATTTGAAGCTCTGGAAATGACCCTTTCTTGCAGAATGAGGCTGTCCTGCGGGCATGTTCTGAACCACCACCTTCAAAAACTTCAGAGCTTAGTGCTGGTGGAGGTAGTGAGAAAGATGGTGGGAGTAGCCAAGTTAAGGAACAAAATGAGTAAGAACTAGAGATAAACTTGGAGAGAGGTGTTTGGTGATTCATGGCTTTGCTATGCCAAATCTTTTATTTTGTTTTCAAATTAGAGTTTCGTTGGATGTTGTAATTGGCAACCATCCTGATCTTTATGTGGACTAAAACATTAGCTTATGGCATATAAGTCTTGACCATAGAATAGCATGGCAACTTATTCTTTATTGCACGAAATAGAGTTATAATCTTGTATGATCTTGGCTGCTCCTTATGTGATTAGTGAAGGAAAATATCCTAAAAATTTTGAATGTTGATGATAATGACAGTCTCTTTGACTTGAGGCTGGACACGTTAGTAGCCATCTAACCTCTATTCTATGGCTCTTGTTTTTCTTTCTTTCTGTTTTGTATCTTCATTTTGGCTTTGTGTATTAGTATTTCAGCTGACATGAGCACATAACAGGGAATAATCAGAAATCTTTTCAATTGTAAATTACAATTGAAATTGAATTACATGTTTGATTGGGAAACCTGCACAGGTAAATGTTTCATAAAAACTAATTTTTAGTATGAGCTACTTATTTTTTTTTCATTTACATTTGATAATATGTTTCTAACAACTTAATTTTAAAGATGTTAGAAACATATTTTTGCCATATGGTTGGTTGTTCAGCAAGGGAATTTATTAACAGAGATGTGAATGTTAATGGTGATTTAGCTTTCATGCATGCGATTCAATTAAGGATAAACTGTTTAACAATCTTTTTCGGACGGTCTTTGGTTGGAAAGTTTTGATGGAATGTAGTCTCTATCAAGCAGTAATTTGCAGGATAACAGTGAATCTTGTCATAAAAAGATGTTTGGTGGTCCTCTCTATATATATGGGGTTGGATGGTAACATGAACACGAAAACCACCGAAAGAGAAATTGAAAACTCCCTCACATTCATAGTCTCCTTCCACAGGCAGGCCAGGAAATTGATTTTGACATGGAAGGAAGAGGAAATTAGACCAATCTTGTAAATTTCTTTTATTATAAAAATAGAAAACATTAACTGTTAGATTTCAAAAGAGAAAGAGAAATAGATTTTTACTTCCTTGCCCTGCGTGCCTGGAGCCGTCCATCATCCTCTGCATTCTTACACGCAACAACTCAACTCTCACGTGTGTGGTTGGTTTTGTAGATTGTATGAAATGAAAAGTATAAAGTACATTATGTCCTTTAGCATAACAACTGAATATTTGTACGGCTTAAAGGATGAAAAAAATTTTATCTGTTGGAAAGTAATTAATTTTAGCTGCAATTTAATCAGAAAACTGCCCCACCATCACCATATATAATATAATGCAGGGTTGTTGCTGCTGTATGTACCATGAGCTCTGCAATTTTTAATGCAATTGTACAAGCAAACCAACTGCCAGAAATATAATTGACCCCTTTTATCTCAACGTTCCAGACATTTTCATTTCTGGATACCAATAGCCCAATTTTCATTTATTTGATTTCTATTAACTCTTGGGTATTGTCATTTCCTTTTCTTTTTTTTTTCTTCTTCTGTGGATGCCTTGTTGCAGGCCACTTACCCACCTAATCTTTTAGCTTCTTATAACAGGGTAAGTGGTAAAACTGAAACAAAAGGTTTTATTTATCCAGAATTTTCAAGCTTTGGATCCCCTTTTTCTAATGAGATGAGATGATAAGCACAATTGATTGCTTGCTTGCTGGTTGTTGTGAAAGAGGGATTCTTTAGGTCCTTTCATTTACAATGAAGGGGCCCATGAAAATTACATTTCTTAATTATCTGATTTAAACATGTTAATAATTTGAGAGAAAAAAAAAATATATTGGAGATGTCATTGTTGCAGAGATACCAAGCAACCCCTTTAAACTTAAATTTGTCCAAACAAACAGAGCATAAAAAAGTGGTTGGTTTTGGGAATTGGTCAACTTACATAATTGATAATACTAATACATTCCCTGTCTGCAAGGTATTGCTTTTATGAAATGTCACAATTACCCGTCTATAGAAAATGACCCATTTGCCCTTATTTATTTGTATTTCTCGGACAGGTAAGGCTAGTTTCTTTATGTAATTGACCTAATCACAACCAGGTGAGGCTACCATAAAAGTTTATTGTGCGGTCTACTATGACGGGCTGCCCACGTGATTGACAAAATGTCTAGCCCAAGTCAGCATTTCACAACCCAATCCAATACAATCCTTTTTGTCATTTGAAAATGAAAGCTTAAAATATTTTTTATATTTTATTTTACATAAAAAAGAGTGACGTGAAGAACTTCCACAGCCAGCCAGCCAGCCAGGGCAAGGGCTCAAGTAAAGTAATTTTTAAAATCTAAACCACTGTCACAAGAAACTCCCTGTTGTGGTCGGCTTATTTTATCTTTTCAATGCTGTGTTTTGAAATGGGATTAAGCTAATAACTCCAATTAAACTGATAATCAAGGTTTACTGTATGCCGTCCCTTGTCTGTCTGTCTTCCACCTGGCATTCGAACAATCCATTTTGTTTTCATAATATCATGTCATTTATTTTATGTGGGGATAGACAACCTACCTTACAAGTTTTGGCTATCATATTATTTTACAACTGCCCAAACCAAAATGAATGATTGTTATTAATTATCATTTGATTTGATAACTTGCATTAATCTTGTATATATTATAATAGGTTCATGTTCTTTCAGTCAACTATAATTACTGGGTCCCGGCCATTGCATGCACGACACGTGTTGGACCCATGCACTCGAGTTAATAAATTAATTACTATCTTTTTTATTTTATATATATATATATATATATATATATTAAGTAAAAATACATTAGGTTAATTAGTGTTTTCTTTCTCGGAACTTATTTAATTAGTATTTTTCTAATAACTCGAATTCAGAGTCAAAGTTGCAGTCTGATAATTTTATCTCCGATATGTGTTGTTGGGCAGCATTTTTCAAACAGAAATGTTTTTATATTGGAGAGAAAAGGTAAACTGGAAACTTGTATGTACAAGAAACATCAAAACCCCGTATAGATATTATAATTATTACCTTCTTTAATGGAAGAATTACAACTTAGAACTTGAATCTTGCTGGATTGTACAAGCAATCATTCATTTCGAGCACTTAAAAGTCGTACAGCATATCAAATTTTTAGGAACTTGGGACCCCAGCAGCTCAGCTTATTTTCAAATGCTAGCCGTCCTAATTAGCTTAAGAATTCATGTAACTTCTACCTTACTACTTTCACCAACTGGTCTTGTAATTTCAAATTTTAGTTAGCCATGGCCATATGTTCCTACAGCAACATACCTACTTTCTCTGTCTCTTGTAATGTTAGAAGAAAGAGTATGACAACTGTAACAAATGTTGTAGAAAATATGTGAAGAATGTCTGTTCCTCAATTTGTTGATTTTTAAAGAATACAGATCGGATTTGAGTCCATGCCGAGATTTTTTATTTGGGTTCAAGCTCAGAATCCATAGAGATTCGATCAATCTTTTGATGTAGTATCAAGGAATTAGGTTCTGTTCCTTTTTTCCCTTTTCCTGGAAGGGAACCTGGTGATGATATGCAAAGCTGATATTGCAAAGATCATATGCTTATTCTTGTGCTCCCTCAAAAGATAGTCTCTTTTCACGAAGTTATATATATATATATACGCCTTCTCTTTTCTGACTTTCCTTCAAATTTGATTCCCTTGAAAATCACTTTCCTTTTCGGCTCCGCATGGTAATAGGCCATAGAACTTTTGTTTGATAAACAGAGAGATAAGAGTAAACTCACTAACATGTATTAAGGAAATTTTGTAATTGATTACATAGCATACAAGTTCCGTATTGCTCTTTTTCATACCTAATGCCGATGATTTTAATCTTTTTCTTTTCTTTAATGCTCTGTCTACTGATGATCATGGGATAAGAAGTTGCAAAGACTAAACGGCCAAACATTAGATTACTTGAAGATGGTTATTCTGAATTTTCTAATCAGAAACACCAAGATTACTTGTACAGTAACACTAAAAAGGGGGGAATTATTATCGTTGTTTACTGCTGTTTTCTTCTAAAATAAGGAAAACTATTGCAAGTACTTTCTTCGTGATCTTCTGATTCATTGGAAGAGACTTCTGTGATTCCACTTGAGCCTGAAGAAGAAGTTGGAGCAAGATTCAAATCAGTCCTGTCCTTTGTCAAGAAATCATAGAAAACAGGCTTGTTGCTCCTCTGTTTACGGATGATTCCATTTTCTTTGCAGGTTTCTTCATCCTCATTTTTTGATCCTCTTTTCTTCAAAAATATGCGGCAGAGAACCCAATTGTCCATCGGCACCACAGGGCTCTGCAGAAATTAGAACCGAAAAGTCATTAAACTGTTTCACAAATGTGACAACAGTTTACAGGAACAATGTGTGAAAATTTTAAAATTTTCCTGAATCATGAGATTGCACATTCACCTGAATTAAGTTCTTCTTTTGCGGGGCATTGGCAGCCGCAGTTTCAGCACTAACAAGGCGATATTCATGCATGATCCAATCAGTTCTAGAGCCGTGTGGCGGCTTTCCTCTGTAAAAAACCAGAGTTTTCTTCATTCCAACAATTTGGTTTCCCCTGGAAGTGACAATTTGCTTGTCGAGTCCAGTCGCCTTCCAATAACCAGAACCTGTAGCCCTGTTCGATCTATTCCCGTTTGGGTACTTTGCTTCCCTGGTGCTGAAAAAGTACCTCTCTTGCTCCAAATCACCTAAAAACAGAAACCCATGTGTCAATCTTAAAAGCAATATGACATAACAATTCTGTCAAAATGTTATCTGCGCATGTAAACTAACCTGGCAAATCCCAAGGATCAGACTTGCAAACATCAACTTCAGGAATTATGGAAGCAGGCAAGGGGCAAGCAAAAACCTTGCGCTTCAAGTACTGAACAACAAGCTCTTCATCAGTAGGATGAAAGCGAAATCCAGGCGGCAATCTCAACACACCATTCTTGAGAAAATTAATCTTCTCCATCTTTTAAAAAAAAAAACAACTGAGAAGTCTGTAGAAAGAAAACCAAGCCCTGTAGCAGAAAACTCGGCTCAAATTCTCAAACCCCACCCGAGCTAGTTCTTATAAACCCATCAAAGGCGGAAAAGAGAACGACAGAGAATATTAAGAAGAAGAAGAAGAAGAAGAAGAAGAAGGGGAAAAAGAAGAGATGGGTGTGTGTGTTGATATTAAGGGAGAGAGAGAGAGAGAGGGGGGCGGGGGGGGAAAAAGTGTGGTTTCTTTATAGTGATGTGGGTGGGAAGGTCCTAAGGGTGAGAATAAATAAGGACGACCCATTTGGCGTAAACAAGACTCAAACTCCTTTTTTCTTTGACGCCAACATTTAACAAAACAAATACGTTTAACAAGTTAAGTTAATTTTTGTGTGTATGCGAAAAGGTTAAAGTTTTTTATTTAAACGAAACCGATTTCCTTTCTCTTTTGTTTTTCAGCCTCCTTTCCTAGTTCTAGTTCTAGTTCTAGTTCTATTCGACCTTTCTGTATGGGAATAACCGATGCTGTTAAACCTCTTTTCGACCTTTTTCTTTGCTTCTTTCTTTTTACAATAAAATATAATTTTGTCTTTTGTTTCATATTACCATATTGCCCTTGTTTCATCCTCACCGAATTTCTATTCCGAATAGAGAATAAAATAGAAGATTTTCCATACCCTGTCATTGTTTTATAAAATTTCATATAAAAATAATCCAGTAACTATTTAAAACAAGTGCCTTAGCGATAAAAAGAAACGAATAAGATAAGTTATAAAATTCAAAACATGTGAAACATTATACGCATACAAGTTAAAAAGAGTAATGACCTTAAGGTGTTTTGGGTTTAACGTGTATACAACATTTAATCAACTCCAACAATTTCCTCGTAAAAATAGTTTAAGAAATTTTTGGACGGTGGGGGGGGGCAATTTGGTCTTGACGCGCAAGATGCCCGCCCTATTGAGATGGGGGCATTTTGGTCATTTCAGTAAAAGGAATCCTAGCAGAGCCCATTGACAGTGTGAGGGGTTGCGCCTCGTAAGGGTGAAGTCACCTTATGTCATGCTTACAGCTGTAGATCACCAAAGCCGTGCTTTAATGCGCGAAAGTGAAAGTACAAAACTACCCCACCAGCGTCTCAGCCCAACCCCCTTCCCCACCCCCACGGCAATAATAATAATTCGTTGGGTGCTGATCCGAGGGGAACAAATTATTGTTAGCCGTTGGTTTTTTCTTTTTTTCTTTTTTAATTTTATTTATTTATTTATTTTTAAAACAAACATCTTCACGAAATGTTGGCTTTTCTATTGACGATTTTGTTACCATTCCCATTCATAAAATACTTTTAATTTAGAGTTGTAATCTTACAAGAAAAACAGTTGCTATTTTTAATTGGAAATCTTCTGGATTTTATCATAATTTAACGAAAATAAAACGCAATTTGTATGTTCTTTTTATTATTTATTTTGAATATTTATCTTATGACGCTCGTTAGTGTAATCTCGCGGTCTTAACATAAATATAAAAATAAAATTAATATAAAAAATTTTACTTATAGTATCGTTGAAAAGATCTCTTAACTTTAATTCGTGATATTAAATATTATGCTTTTAAAGATTTTGATAATCATTTTTAATATGAACAAAATATTATTTTATTTATGTTTAATTCGTAAGTGATATATTCGTTTAAAAAAAAGTGAAGCATGCAAGAATATTTCATTTTATATAAATACATGTGTATATATAGAAGTTATCATATAATATCACATCAAGTTTACTAAAAAAGATAAGAGAATTTGTTGATATAAAAATAAAATCAATTAAAAATAATTTTTATTATTAAATTATAATAATACGATAAACATATATATCTTCATATACATTTAAATAACATATAAAATTTGTCATCAAGACTTTTTAAAAGAGTGCGTATTTCTCAATAAAATTCTAATAAATTCGTAATTAAATATTAATAAATTCTTAATTAAATACTAATAAATTTATAATATTAAAACAAACAGATAAAGTTTATAAAAATTTATCAAAAAATAAAACATAACATAAGAATAGATAATCTTAACCTAAAATGAGATTTTTGAAATAAAATAATGAAATTTAGAATTGTTTAATATGGAAGAATAATAAGGGAATAGTTTGGTTAATTACATTTTAGGGTACACGCATTGAGATGCGTGTTAAACTAAATTAATTATTTCGTATAAACTATGAAATTGAGAGATGCTCGAGGGGGGGTCCTTGAAATTGACAACTCATATCGCGACCATAGGAGATTGATTCTGGAGAAAATGGCAGCATCCCATACGTTTATTTATTTTTAATTAATTAATTAATAAAATTTGATAATTATTAGTTATTTAGAAAAAGGCAGACTAAAACCAGAACGCGAAAAAGAATATTTTTGGTTGATTTTGGGGGAGGGGTAACTGGGTTATTTTGCAAAGGGTGTGGCCTTCGTGGGAAGTGGGTGAGGGAATAATAAAGATAAGGGACCTACTTGCCTCCAAAACGACGGGCACCCACGTCGGATTCAAGGTAACTGACAAAAATGCCACCTTCAAACGATGCCCCATCTCAAGATTTTCTCAATCTTCTTGTCTCACTATTTTGGATCAGATGGAAATTTTAGGAGAAATCGCCTTACAAGTTACAAGTATCTCTTTTTGCTGAAAAGACATATGTACCCTTGCAAACTTTGATTTTGCACCGTCATTATTGTTATTATTGGTTCTATTACATTAGCACAACATTCTCTGTCAAATAACTTGTAAATTTGCACTTTTCTTGCCCTTACTAAGTTATCACATTACACAACTGTCGTCATTTTTTTTTAATTTTATAAAGTATTTTTCCTATTTTAAAATAGGTTACATCAAATAATTATTAATTTATACAATTGTTTTAAACTTCATGTAAAACTCTAAAAGATATTATTTATATTACTTGTAATAAATTTATTATAAGCAATAAACATTGGGGATTTTATTTTTTATTTTTAATATATGGGTATCAAATTCAAAGTCTTTCATCCCACCAACTAAAATTAAAAGAAGAAGAAGCTTCAGGAACTAAATATTGCTTAATTGATTAATTAATTAATTAAGTGGGTGATTGGACGCGATGTCACAGGTGCACTAACACAGTCGCAGGAACCCTACTACTCACTAGCAGCATAAAAAATTAGAAGAATAAGGTACACTTATTATGCCCTAAAGACAACCGGAAAAGCCAATGGCAATACTTGTAATTAAAGACAAATTTTGGGGGTAGTTAGGGAACAGAAAGTGGAGTGGAGGTAACGTGGGACAGTTGAGATTTAGTTAAACTGGAGCCTCAAACATTGACAAATGAAGAAGCTTGATTCCGTAGGGAGAAGGGAAACTCCTTTTCCACAGTTTATAAAAATATCCAGGACTAAATTGAAAACAAATATTAAATTAAATGATATAAGCAATTCATAATACCTCCTCCAGTTTTCATAAAATAATAAACAAAAATACACTTTTGATTATTTTTAACGAATAAGCCTCTGCTATTAATACTATTATTTCATTTTAAATAAGTTAACATTACATCGGGGACTTATTAGTTATAAATTGTGAAAAGATATCCCCGTTCATTATTTAAGTAAAGTTGAGGGACCTATATGTTAATATCCTAATAAATAATTTGAAAAAGGCGAGATTCCCACAAGCAAATGCTCTCACGCCCACTTGAATATAATACGGTAAGCGAAGGAAAAGTTGGGGGCTTTCGTAAGCCAAATTGCGGCTCTGATTTTTTATTTTTTTGCCTTCTTTTTTGAATTTAGAATTTTAATTAATTAAACTTTATTATCTTTTTCTTTTTGTTGAGAGTCAAAAGGAGTTTGCGTGTGGGTGTGGAAGAAGGTTTTAAGGAGTAAAGAGAGAAACGTCAAAGGATGCAATTATTGTGTTTTGAGTAAAATATGTTGTTCAGTGGAAAATGTCTTTGTGCTTCTAATTATATTAATTTTCTTTCTAATAAAAATTAGGAAAAATAACCCTTTTCCTTTCATTACTTTTCTAATAATGACCCTTTAGTTTTGGGTTGGTTTTCCCAGTACTTCTCTTCTCTGCCTGTTTTTCTCCCTTATGGGTCATTTTGGTATTTTATATTGGGTTATGCCTTTTTGAGATTGCCCTCCTTAGAAGCATTTGAATTCCATGGAATTGAATCACACTTAGCAGCAACTGCTTTCGTGTTCACATATTAAGAGAAACAAAAGACTGAAAATTAATTAGAGTTCAGTTACCTTCAAGGAGCAGGGGAGGCTTTATGCTTAATTGCGTGGTTTATTAGGGAAAAAAAACAAGACTATAAAACGTATGTGAAAGAATTTTGATGCATTCGATTGAATTCTTTTTTTTTTTAATTATGATTCTTTCTCTCAATCTAAATTTATTATATATTTTTTTAAAAAATATTATTATTAATAATCCCAATTATTATATGATCTAAAATTTTAACAACTTGTTAAAATAAAATTTATTTCAATTATGACAGAGGACTCGAACGCGTGTCTAATTAAGTACTAATTATCTTATTAAAAGATGGTAGATAAATTTATATTTAGTTTTAAAATATGATTATTTTAAGATTAAAATCAAGAAAAAAAGGGGTTTGAAATTACTCTTCTAAAAGTAAAATTACTTGAATATTTATTTCCTATTGCTTTTAGTATCATTTTTTGTTTGAAATCATTTCATACAAAAAGACTTTTCAAACTACCTTAAGAAATCATCGCGACTGAGTAAATTATGGACATTCTTGATTAAATTTACTTAAATTTGAAGAAGGGAATGGGAGCTTGCTTTAATATAAAATTGACAAAATATTAAAGCGTTAAGATTAAATTACATTTTAACACATACGAAACTTAATTAGGCAATCTTTTCCATTTAATTATTAAGCTAAAAGATTTTCAATTGGTGAACAATGCATTGATGTTGAAATAGTGCTTAGTCCTTTATGTCAATCATTAATGTATTATATATGCTCTTTCCTTTTCTTTTATTGTTTTTGTATTTTATTTGGGCATCATGTGCCATGTTTTAAAGTGGTTCATTCGTCACTGTGACAATGATTTTGATGTAAAGAACTCGTATTCTGAACTGGGTGGTTTCGTATAGAGTATAAAAATAAAAAATAAAATAAAATAATTGAAGTCATAAGTTGATCTCATCCTGTCTCGTGAAATATAAATAAACTAAATGATTTCATTCAATTAAATACAACACACAAGCAATCATATAATATATAAATATTAGATTGATTAAAATTATACACACACTCATACATACATGAATGCATGAACCTATAATATATATTTGAATAATTATTGTTAATAAAGCAAAGCAAATCAATATCCAATTAGGAAGAATTTCTAGAATAAGTGGTGGATGGAGAAATTTCAAAGTGACAATAGATTTCAAAGTTGACCCATATATATTATTTAATGATATATGTAAATGCCTTTCAAAAGACATCAACTTTTTCATGGAGAATTTTGAGCCCAGTTTCTTCAAATTTAAGCAAAATATGTCAACCCCATCAGAGGAAAAAAGAAAGACAGCTGAAAGATGGATAAATAATTCCTATAAGAATATATGCAAAGCAATGTATGTGCAAACACAACGCACAGCTGAGCTAGCTGCCTTTCTTCCATTATAGATTATAAAGGTTTGAATTTTGAAAACCTTTTTTTTTTTAATTACCATTATATATATATAGGGGCAGGATCAAGGCTCATTTGTTTTACACAAAATTTTATATTAAAATATAAGCCGTTAGATCTAAGAACATTCAACGGTTGAAATTACATATGATAGTGAATTAATTATGTATTAAATACATTATCAAATGCAATCTTAACTGTTAAATGTGCTTAAATCTAACGGCTTGTATTTGATGTAAAATTTTGTGTAAAAAAAAAGGGGCCATTGAACATGTCATATATATATATATATATATATATATATATATATATATATATATGAGATAGGATAAGACTCTTTTTATTTTATTTTTTAACACAAAATCATACATTATATATAAATTATTTGATCTAAGCACATTTAAAGATTAAAATTATATATGATACGTATACTAATTATGTATTAATTATATAATCAGATACAATCTCAACCATTAAATATATTTAAATCTAACTATTTGTATTTAATATAAAATTTTGAATTAAAAAATGAATCGTTCGTCCTGCCTCAAAACATAATTTGTATAGGACCCAAAATTAATTCAATATAATGTAGTTATGTTTGACATTAAAAAAAGAGAGAGCTGTTCTTGTTGGATTTATTACAAAAACCTAATCAACTTTACCACGTAACCTTGAAGCAGACCCGTGCCCGCAAGAGCTGAGACATTAGGTTCCATTCAATTTGACAACTGTCGGATGCAACCCAGCAACTTGATTGCTGCTAACTGTTGCATTACGAAACTTTTAATTAATTAATTAATTCACTAATTTATTGATATACATTCCTTTTTTTACCTGAAAAAATTAGCTCCATAATAAGAGGGAAAAAAAATTGAGTGAATGCATGAGCGCGTGATGGAATTAAATTAAGATTGAAATGATTTGGCTAAAAGGGGAAATTAAAAGTGATTGTTGAATTTAATCAAGCTGTAATGATTATTAGTTTTGTATTGTATTGATTACTTTATGATTTTGATGTGTATTGTACGTACGTACGTATAAACAAATCGTACATGTTCTAGTTGTAGTTGTAGTTGTAATTGTGTGCATCATTAAGCACTTAAATTTTAAGCAGTTTCAACAGAAAAAAGTTGCTTTCAGAGCTTCGAATCTCAAAAGCCGTACTTCACAGAAACTTCGCAAAAGGAAAAAAAAAAAGAAAAGAAGAAGAAGAGGCAAAGTGTATTAGAACATGTGAACTTACAACTGGAAGCATAAAGTTCATAGAAACTTGCAAGCAGGTACAAATTCCATGTCCTGGAAGCAATTATTTATTATGTATACGCTATTGCGAAAGCCATCTTTTTCTTCTTCTTCTTTTAACTTTATTCCAGGCTTTTTGATGCTATGTGCGTGCGTAGAAATAAAGTGCTTTAGCTATTGAAATTAAAAGCATATATCAGATCTTCGTAGTCAAAACACTGTCCAAAGAGAGTTGATGGGCTACATACCATATATTTTGTATCTTCGAGTAGGAGCTAGCCAATGTCTTACAGATAGGGAAAGGAGATTCAAGGTTGGAAATTTTGCAGTACTAAAATGGGCCTACTGGGCTTGAAATTTTGCTGTAGTATAAGAAATATTATGTTGCCCATTGATTGACTTGATGGTCGAATTAAGCAGCAAATTAAAATCTATCAGCCACAACCACAACGCTACCGAGGTCTGAGGAGTGGTAGTTGGTGTAATTATAAACTTGTGCCAAAATTTGCGGAAGCATTTGCTTGCGCCATCGGTTATTTCTGACGCCTGTCGTTAATTCAATGCAGTGATAATTAACACGATGATTTCATAACTACCCAAAATATTACCAAACCATTTCATCATTGCATTGTTTTTTTTCTTTCCGAAAATTACAACCTTTCAGCTGCAAGTGCAACTTTTCCTAACACTAGAAAACACGGTACACGGGATTTTACAGTACACTCTGGATGTTACACGGATAGGCAATAGAAGGCCCAAAATGTTCAAAAAGATAAGTTAAAGGCTTCATCTTCACGTAATTAGTGTTAATAGCTGGCTAGCTAGCTTAGCTTTTAATGTTGTACAAGTTGTGTTATAAGCTTTAGCAAGAATGAGATTTCCTCCTTTGAAAACTGGGGTTTTGTTTTCATTTGCTTGTTCCCATCTTCATCCAAGCAGCTTTCTTCTTCGCCTTCCTTCTCATTCTTAATGAAATCTGAGACTGCTTCGGTGATTTCTTGAATTAGGTCCACGATCACCCCTTCAACGCCCATCAGACGTTGCATGTACACGATCTCAGGCACATTGCTGCAACGTACATTAATTAAGAAACAAAAATTGGGTAAAATTAAATTCAATCACAGAATGAACTAGTTGAAATCAGCAAGTAGTACAAGAGGAGCTAAAATGCAAAATTAACTTACTTCAATTCCCCATATGTTACAAGACACAGCTTGGACTCCTTGATTTTTGTCAATGCTCCAGGATTTTTAAAGATGGCTTTCACTTCAGACACAATTCCTTGCAAACCACCAGCCAAACACACCTTGATCGCCTCCTCCAAGGATGTTCTTCTTACATCTGTGTAAGTTTGGGCTCCGCCATTTGTTAAGAAAAATACCTGCCTTGAGTGCAGCATATATAAGCAGTTCCCTAAAGAATTCATATCCTAGTTTAACCTACCTCTTTTGACAAATGAATATAAAACAATAGCTTCAATGTATCCGAATTCTTACAAATTAAAAAGTAAACCTGTCACTTTGAGGTCCAGGTTAAATTAAATATGCAGATGAAAGGAGTTGCGTTATCTTACAGGATAAGTGCTCTGCAATTTCCTGACCAACAAAGCAGCGTCGGGTTGAAAGCTTGAGAACATGATAGGTCTGTCCTTAGCACGATCAAATACTACCTGCACCGCAAAATTTAACATATTTAGATAAATCAAGATTAATTAACAGGAGATTAATTAGTTAATTTGCATTTGTACCTTCAATACAACTTGAAGTGCATGAGTGAGTTGTTCCTCAGTGTAAACCAACTGATCATCAAACTTCAATTCAATATTAAAGCCCATGGACTGGTCGACTTTCTCGAAAGCCTCTTGCAATGTACAAAGAGGAGCATCTTTTTCGACTTTCCATTCAAATATTCTTCCATCCTTGGTTTTTCTTAGCATAGGCTTTCCTAGCTGAAGTTAATTTTTAAGCCTTTAGAATAAACAAATTAGGTACGCATTACTAAATAACATTAAGAAAATAGTAAGCCATTGAAACTTACGCTTTCAGGATCTTTCTGGGGTCCATAGGAGAGAAATTCAGTTAAACTGATGTCTGTAACTCTTTTCTCAATAATTTCACCCTACCCGATTAAATTAGATGATTAATTAATAAATTAATAAACCTCTCACGACCGGGCAAAATTAAATAAACAATGCTGAAGATTAAGAACACGTAATTTTGACTGACTAACCTTGTCCTTGGTGAAGATGAAGTTATCATGGAAAATGACTGGACAGTCATCCTCGGTCACCTACAACAACATATATATATATATATATATTTTTTTTGTTTTGTTTACGACAAAAAGGTTCTTCGCTCACCCAATAGTAAAAGCAAAAAAACGACGCAACAAGGAAACAAACACCAGAGAGTAAAACTAATCAGTACCCTTGTATTTATTTGTATTCAGAATCAAATTCTTATTTAAAATATAACAGCGCGGGAATTAATTAAGCAGTAAGTAAGTAATAATAGTAATACCAAAAATGTTACTATTAATATCGTCCATGGAGGTGGCTGTGACAGCGAAATTTACAGCCACCTGTGAAGTTAAGATGCCTTAAAAACTATATATGCATATTTATTTATTTTTTGACAAAAATAAAAACGGAAGTTGACCCGTCAGAATTTGTATATATAGTACACGTATGAACGGACGGGACACGTGGCTCCGCAGAACCCAATCCTGCTGTAAAAGAAACGTGAGTTTCGCGCGGCGAATAGAGACACAGCTAAACCCTCTACAAACCACATGCATACATGCAAACACCAGAGCAATTCCCCAGACATACCGGAGTCCGATCAAACGATAAATGTAAAAACAGAGACGCTAAAAATATTGCAAGCACACCTGAACGTCAAATTCGATGAAGTCTATAGGGAAACTAGTGGCTGAATTGAAAGAGAGAATTGTGTTCTCCTTAATTGTTTTCATTCTCTGATCGGACGACTGCAACATGTTCATTCCGCTGCCTCTGTGTCCCATCGCCACGAATTTCTGAAACTTAAATCCACTCTTGGCTTCATCGCCGTCTTCATTAACTACCTGTATAATCAATCGCAAGCAAAGCCAAAACTTGAATACCTTGAACAAAAATAAGAAAGTTTAAATATTAATCGAGGAAAAAAATTAATAAACTGACGCTGACCGGTTTGGAAGCCGGGTGAACGGGGATTCAACGTAACATTCTGGGGGATTTGATCAAGATTGGGAACATCAGAGACATGCACAGCTTTGAGAGCCATTTTCTCTCTCTCTTTTTGTATCTCAAGATAGAACAGGATAAGAGAAATAATATCACACAACGTGGATTTCGAGCTTTGGTTAGAACGTAACGTGGAGGGAATTGGCATTTAAAGAGGTGGTATGAAATTTTATATTTTGAATTTTACCTGGAATAAACGAATATTCCACTGGTTTTTTTTTTGTTTGACCTATATATATATTACTTTTATAAGTTTTATTTTTGTCCGTTAAAAATTTGAGGTGAATTAATGGGTTTTGATGTGGCATTCCAGTCCACGCCCGACCGTTTTGAAACGGAAAGGCAGAGGAATTATCTGCAGTTCTGTGTACGTGTTACGCGTGAGATAGATAAAATTATAGGAGAATTCTCGTTTTTTCCTATTGTTTAACTTAATATCCTATTTTTTTTATTATTTTATAAATAATCTCATTATCCTTTTTATTATATAATATTATTAAAATAAATAATATGTAAATCTCTATAATTTAAATTATTATTTAAATAATAATAATAATTTTTAAAATATTCATAAAAAATTTAATTTATTAAAAAATTACGATTGTATTTTTATATAATAGTAATTAATTAAAAATAATTTTTTATGAATATTTTTTTGTTAAAAAATAATTTACACATAATTTAAAAATAATTTTTTAACTAATTATTATTATATAAAAATATAATCGTAATTTTTTATAAATATTTTAAAAATTATTATTATTATTTAAGTAATAGTTTAAATTATAAAGACTCGAATATTATTTATTTTAACAATATTATATAAAGAAGAAAAATCAAACTATTTATAAAATAATAAGAAAAAAATAAGATATTAAACTAAACAAAAGGAGAAAAAACAAAAAAAAAATTTAAAATTATTTCGGATCTCTTTTTTATTTATTAATGTGAATGTGTAAATACTTCTACATTCGTGTTGAATTATTATTATTATTATTATTTTCTGTTTTTCTATTACTTATCATCTGTATTAGATAATTAAGCCTCTTATTTAAAAACAAAACTATCATTACAACCATAATTAGCGAAATAATTAAGCTTTACATGCACATGTATTACGATGTAGCTCAAAAAGGAAAATTTTGTAATGTGTCACGAAAGAAAATTAAGTGTGGATTTTAACAAAATCAATATTAAATATTGTCCTATAACAGAAAATTAAAAAGAAAATAGTCAACATGAATTGGCTAGAGTCAGTTGACTATTTATTCCGCGGAAGACGTGTATCGTTGAAGCTTCTAGAGCATTGTAGAAAATGAATCAAACAGATAACCTGCAAGAAGAAAACGACTTTGTGGCTGCGGAGAAGAAGAATAAGAGAAATTAAACTCGATATATTAGTAATAGATTTTTTGCGAAACTGAGATCGATGAAGTTTCCGGAGACTGAATCCGGAAATCATTTTTTAAAATTATTGTGAGGCATGCATCAACTACCGGTCTTTTCCCGATGACTCCCGAAAAAACAGAAAACAAACCATTTGAATCATTTCTTACAAAATAAATATATATATTTGTTAAATAATTTTTAATTGTTATTTTTACTTTTAGAATTAAATAAAAACATATGAAATCAATTTAATCGTCTACCAAAGAGAAAGGCAGTATAATATATATATTAATTGGGATTTCTTATTTATGCGTTTTTACTTTCTAAAAAGGATTAAATATTATTATAAATTTTTAGTGAAAAAAAATAAGAAGATAATCTCTTAATTCTACTTTTGTTAATTTGACATATTAAAATATTATCATTTTAGTTATTAATTTGTAAATAACAAAATAGAACCATAGTCAACAATTTATTTACAATATAATAGGATTAAAATATTAAATTAAAAAATATTTTATTTTATTATTTTAAAAGATAGAAACAAAATTAATTATTTAATTAAAATGATCAAATAAATTTTGACAACTTGATATACTAAAAATAAGTCTACTCTTTTCTTTTTCTTTTTTTTTTAATTTTTCTGATAAACTAATATGCTAAAATGATTTACATACTAAATTATTACAAAGAAAGTGAAAATAATATTTCTCCAAATTTTTTTAATAGTTTATTTTAATAATTATATTTTTGTTTCTGAAATTTGTTAAAATAATCAAATAAATTAAATTTTTTTAGATTTAATATTTTAGTCCCTATGAATTGTGAAATACTAATAGATAACAGTAATATGCTGTAATTAGTGAGACTATATACATATATATATATATATATTATTGATTATGAAAATATTATATTATATTTTAGGGATATTGTGCTTTACCTATCTCATTTTTAAGTAAAGGTGATATACCCCTTAAGTATTTGAAAAAAATAACATAACCTCTTAGATCTTAGAGAAAATCTAAGATACTGCGCTAGGTTTATTATTTATATCTTATTTTAACTGTTTTATCCCTCTACTATTAAAAATATCTAAATAATTATGTTATTTTTATTTTATAATAACTAATATAACATTATTATAACATTTAAATTTAAAAGTTATAATAATATTTAAACTTTTAATTATTTTTTCTTTTAAATTTATTATCAAATTTATATAATATTTAATTGTATGTTTTCTAAAAATTATTATATTATTAAAATAATTTATTTTTAAAATTATGTATAATTAATATTGTTCAAATTATTATAATTATGTAAAAATTTAAGAAGTTTTCACAATAAATTTTATGTTATAAAAAATCTATATATTAATTATACATAATTTTTTTAAAAATAATATGATATATTTTAAAAATTATATATAATTATATATTATAAATATTTTATTATAAAATTTGAAGAAAATAAATAATTAAGGATTAAAATATTATTATAATTTTTAAATTTAAATATTACAATAAGATTATATTGATTATTATAAAATTAAAAATAAAGATAATATAATTATTTTAGATATTTTTAATAGTAAATGGGTAAAATAGTTAAATTAAAATGTAAAAAATAACCTTAATGGAGTATCTTAGACTTTGTCCAAAACTTATTGGGTATGTTGCTTTTCTCAAATACTCCGAGTATATTAGTTTTTCTCAAAAGTGAGGGGGGTAAAGCATAATATCCTTATATTTTATTATTTTACTAAAAAGTTAGGGATTAAAATTAAGTTAAATTAAGTATCTTCCTATTTTATTTTATTTTTGAAAATTCAGAATAAATAACGTGCTATAAAAACTCAATTGACATCTAACTTTTTTCCAAAAGTTAGGACGTAAATAAAGATATCTCCAATTACTATAATTAGTGCTCCCATCACATGTTTAGCGTGGGTGGAAGGTGGCGGTGGTATGAATGATTAGGAAGAAACAAGAAGATAAGAAAGTTAATCATGTCGGCCATTTGTTCTTGTTTATATAAGGGATAAAATGCTGATGCTAATCGACTCCAGCAATGAACGCAAAACTTCCATTAGGGTAATGGAATGGGATGGATGCTGATTGTTTTTCTCCTTTGTGTTGCTTACTTCAAGATTTTTACAAAGCAGAGATAGAAATAGTGTCCAAAGAGATAAGGTTTCATGATAATTGGAGATGACGATCCAAATTTAAGCATGAGCACTGTTGTTGATGTAAGCGCACCTACTTGATAGTGGGTGGAATTGTAGAATAGAAACCAATAGATATTTGTTAGCACATGTCTGTCTTTTGTTTTGTTGAAGAAAAGCAGCTGGTCCATCAATATTACATGGGACTTTTTTAAATTGTTCATCTTCTTCCAACCCAAGTGCGAAACAATTCGGAAATAATATATAAAAGAAAAACTAAGAGTAGAATGTGTAAAAGCATTATTAGCTTTGAGGTCCATGACTCGGTAAAACCTGGAAATCTACCTTCCCATTAGCTAGGCAGCTAGGTAGCTACCACAAAGCAAATTCATTAATAGTAACAAAAATGTTTTGTATCCAATTGGAAGGAGAACGTTGCTGGCCCTGAAAAATCAGCGGCCCAATGGGCTCAAAGATCTTGCCCCAATTTTGGCAAATATTGGCTACTTCTTGTCCAGTGGCAACTAACTCGTAAAATACATACATGTTCATGCTCTCAGAAAACAGAAACAAGTTGAAGCCTTATGCCTTACTTCTGTTATAGGTTCATTCCATAAGAAAATAGGGAAATTATACTTCTAGAATCCACACAGTTTAAATAATTTGACTTTTTTGTGGTGTAAAACAAAGAAAATTATCATTCTTGCATACAGCATATGACATTGAGGTAGAAGAGGAAGTGGCATTATTATATTTTTGCAACAACAGCCAAGGAAAAGAAACTCAACGATACTGCAAATAAACAAATCATGGACGCACCATCAGAGCTTGGCAAAAAAAGCTTTTCTTTTCTGAATTTGCGCAGACACTGCCTCTGTCAAATCATCAGATAAAAGCATACCAGAGTTCCACGTTGCGATGTAATCCAACCCTTGCTCCAAAGTTAGGTCCCGGCTTCTTAGTAATACCGCCTTTGTCCCAGTGACGGCAAGTGGAGACTTCGCAGCAATCCCTACCACAAAGCAGTTCCTTACGATAAATTGACAGCTTGAAATTGACCAGTGAGGAGTGAGGAATTCTAATAATGTTCATCGATGCTGATAGCATGACAGAAGCAATATACTAACCACAAATACTAAGATATCGTGGAAAGTAAAAAAGCAGTCCATTGGATTGTATTCATGATTCATGAAACGAATGGTCTTTTTCACAGCATTTAAACAATTGTGCTCTATTTCTTTTTCTCATTCAACCTGAAATAATGAACCTCGTCTCATTTGATTTTGGCTTGAATATGATTGATGCTAATACAGTTCTCTCAGTAATAATCACAACTAAATACTCAATACAAGTCTAGATTCAACATGGTTGTCCTTATTTGATTTTGGCTTGAATATGATTGATGCTGGTATAGTTCTAGCAATAACAGTAGCAAGCAAATAGTCTATACAAGTCTAGCATTTAACATGGTTGTCCAAGATAACAGCCCAAGGAACACGGCAAATATGAAAGTCAGGAAACCCAATGCTTACGGAAGAGAACAGAGACAAGCAAAAGTACACAATTTAGTTAATGCTAATCCTACTAGCTTTTCGGTTCATTGATTTCACCATTGGACTCCTCAATTCATCTGTTTTCAGTTTACCATGTAGTCACTGAAGCTATGCTTTTCTAGAGTGTACTTAATTTTCCAGCTCCAACTCACATTTCTATTCAACTAATTCACTTAAAATAATATCAGCACGAAAAGCTCGACCTCATCCTAGCAAAATAAAAAAATTGCTTCATTGTTATATACCTGCTATGTTCAATTCAAGCTTAATAACTTAAAAAATTTGTATCAGATAGCATAATCCTATTTTTTTTTTATCTACAACATGTTATAGAATTTAATTTTGGAAATTAAATTATGAAAATAAATAAACGAGCAAAGTAACAACGTACCCTCGGCAATAGTTCTCACACTGTCGTCCAATTCTTCCTTAGACCCGAAAACCCGGGAAACCAAACCCAACTCCTTAGCCTCCGAACCAGAAAACCTCCGACCCGTCAATGCCAGCTCCATCGCGTTACCGAACCCGACAATGGCGGGCAACCTTTGCAACGTCCCGAGATCCGCCGTGATAGCCAAGTCGACCTCTTTGACCGAAAAAAAAGTGTCTTTCGTACAAAACCGGATGTCACAGGCAGTGACAATGTCAACACCGCCTCCGATACACGCCCCATGGATACACGCGATCACGGGTTTCCGGCACCGCTCAATAGCAGTGATGGCGTCCTGCAAGAACTTGATATGTCTCCGCAGCCGCTCGGATGAGCGGCCGCGGTCAGCGGAAGTAGTATGATCGGTGACGGAACTTAGTGTTTTGAGGTCGATTCCAGAACAGAAGTGTTCGCCAGAGCCTGCGAGGACGATAACGTTGACATCAGGGTTTTGGTCGAGCGAAGATAAGGTGTTGGGGAATTCAACGAAGAAGTCACCTGACAGCGCGTTCCGTTGCGACGGACGGTTCAAATATACATAAATAACTCGAGAATTTGGAGTTTTTTCAACTAATTTTAATGTTTTGCAATTCTCTGCCATCTGTTTGGATAGGAAGAAAATGGAAAGGAAAGTGAAAGGAAGTACGGAGTCGAATAGAAAAGGGCATATTCCCTTTTACCCCCTAAGGTTTGAAAGTTACTTCGTGAAATGTATCCATTAGTTGGGTTAACGGTGAAATCTATATTTTGGGGGGTAATTTGGTAAATGACTTGACCAATAAAAGATAAAAACAATAAAATTATTAAATAGATTTATTAATTATATTTTAAAAAAATATTATGCTTTATCCCTTTACTTTTGAGTAAAAATTATTTGAAAAAAGTAATACATTCCCATAAATTTTAAAGAAAGTCTATATTTACATCTTAATTTGACTATTTTACCCATCTATTATTAAAAATATCTAAATAATTATTATCTTTATTTTTTTATTTTATAATAACTAATATAATATTATTCCCATATTTAAATTTAAAAATTATAATAATATTTTAACTTTTTTTTTAAAATTTATTATTAAATTATATAATATTTAATTATATATTTTCTAAAAATGATTATATTATTAAAATAATTTATTTTAAAATTATGTATAACTAATATTATCTAAATTATTATAATTATGTAAAAATTTAAGAAGTTTTGATAATAATTTTTGTTATAAAAAATTTATATATTAATTATACATAATTTTTTAAATATAATATGATATATTTTAAAAATTATATATAATTGTATATTATAAATATTTTATTATAAATTTAAAGAAAGTAAATAATTAAGGATTAAAATATTATTATAATTTATAAATTTAAATATTACAATAAAGTTATATTGATTATTATAAAATAAAAAAATAAAGATAATATAATTATTTTAGATATTTTTAATAGTAAATGGGTTAAAATAGTTAAATTAAGATGTAAATAATAACTCTAAGGAGGTATCTTATACTTTTTCTAAAATTTAGAGGGATATGTTGTTTTTCTCAAATACTCGAGGGGTATATCACTTTTCCTCAAAAGTAAAAGGATAAAACACAATATCCCTATTTTAAATACAAATAAATAAAATAATATATATTTTTTCTAAATCAAAGAAAACCCTAACTTATCTAACTTCTCCTTATGGTATCGCCATCTACCAAATCTTCTGCTTACCAATTCCTTTGCCCCGATTCCAAAGCCTTTTATCCTTGTTGCTAAAGCTTATCTTAATCCTTCTTTGGCTACCATTAATCCACCACCTAGTTGCTATCTCCCACTCCTTCATCCACCAGCGAATTGCTGTCATTTCTCATGCCTTTGCTACAATTGCTGCTCCAACTATTAATAAGAATCGCCATTTTCTACGCCTCCACCAAAACCTCTTTATGAGCAAGGTCGCAAATTTTGCTATCGACACTAATCTTGATTTTATATTCAAATTTTTTATTTGGTTATAATTTTCAAGAGAAAGGAGGACTATTGTGTCAAGTTTTTGATTTGGTGGAGTAAAAGTGTTGCTTGTAGAGGAGGGAGGAGGGAGGGATTACTATGAATGACGAATTTGAAGATAGGATTATAGTCTGGGAGAGTGATGACGGGGATCCAGCGAAAGTGGGTTAGATTATTAGTTTAGGTTAATATTAAAATTGTATGCTAATGATTTTTAATATTAGGGTTGCTTTTTAATTGCTTGTTAATTTAGGGTAAATAATTTTTAATATTATATATTTTATTTTTAATAAAATAATAATATTTATTGTTTATAGGATAAAAATATTTAAAATAATTATTTAGGAGTGTTATAATCAAAATATATTTTTTTTAATATTACATATAAAATTATTAATAATACATTAAAAATTTACTAAAAATTTTGATGAAATATCTTACCTTCATATATAAAAAAAATCTATTCATACTCAAATATATAGGTTTCATATATTCACTCGGACAAAGTCGGAGTGGTTATGATCAAAATAACTTAAAAATAGATTTTACCGTTAATCAAAGTAACCGAGATAATTTGCAAACCTCAGGAAGATAAATGAGGTATTTTAAAAAATCTTAGAGGGGAAAAGGGGATTCCCAATAGAAAATAAGAAACTTCCGTGAGTCGAACCCAGGTCGCTGGATTCAAAGTGTAAATTGTAATGTCAAAAATTAAAAAATTGGAAAAAGGAAAAAGTTAGGTCCTACCGGGAGTCGAACCCAGGTCGCTGGATTCAAAGTCCAGAGTGCTAACCACTACACCATAGAACCAACTCGCATATAATAAGACATTGTGAAGAAATCAAAACAGTATTTATCTACAGTGGGAAGATTTTGTTAGAAACTTGTAAATGATTGAAAGGGAGAGTTGTGTACGGAAGTCGTCAATAAGATTGATGATTGGGGTACACATTTCACCTCAATCAAAATCCCCGACTGCTTTGATGATCCTAAATGATTAATTATTCAACCAATCTTAATTAGGAGTTGCTTTAGATTACATGGAAGCCAAACAAAGAATGATGTGCGATGGAAGAAATGTATTGGTAATTTGCAGAAATGAAGCCGAAATTAGGAGCTCCATCTTGCACGTAAGCAGACAATTATCTATTGCTCCAAGTTATGTATTTGTACACATCATACAAAGATCTTCAATCATTAATTAATTAACACAGGATTTCTGCATGCATGTTTATCTTGCTATAGCTAGCTGGTTAGCTTAATTGGCATGCTTTCATTTCGTTAATTGTCCAGAGCAGCAGCCTATCTATCTACCTATCTATCTATCTATGACTTATTTAATAATTCTTCTTAAAATTTCTCGTCGTTGTCGTGTTTTGCCCCACCACCTGATCATTTTCTCAATTATATACATATATATGGAAACGGTGAACTGGCTGAAAGGAGGACGGAGGGACACTAAAATATTGTGGCCACTAATCGAATATCGAATTGTCTTCGACTCAAATTAAACGAGGGGTCGGGTTGGGGAGAGTTGTTTGATCATGGATCATGGATCACCTGTACTGTTTACTCTGATCATCATCATCATCGTAATCTCAATTATAGGAGATGTCTTCAAACCAATGTAATAAATGTTGACACGCGTAGCATTTTCAGCTGACGTTTGATAATTGTGCTAATGATATGCATGAAGTAAATGCGGATATCAGTATCGATATTGATGCAAATCCGGCCATATTCACATAATTGCGAGCAGTATCTTTCATGCGGGTACTGTTTGCTTTCTTGATGCCAAATCCAATCTCATCTTTGGTATCAGCCATAAGTTTTTCTTTCCATGAACGTACGTAAGCCTGATCTATTTAGCTAGCAAGTTAGCTAGCTAGCTAATCCTTTTACTTTAATTTAAGCCCATTAACCTACGTATCATCAATCACCTTTAAATTCTTTATATAATAATTGTTGATATTAAGCAGCAGCAGCAAATGAAAAGAGACTTAATAATAGTATCACTTTATTTATTTTTTGTTCGTTCATGTATATCAGGATAAGCAGATAACCCAACCATAAAAGAAAAAGTTCCACTTTCAATAGCAAAAAATTAAAGAGCAACAAAGATCAAATCATTTGACGGATAACACATCAACGATGTCATACATATGTATATACACACACACACACACACACACAAATGCCAACAGCTAGCTAGATAGATTGCAACATTATTAATTGATCTAATGGAGGAAAATGAATTAATACAATCGATCGACTCGAGACACTTCTTCAAGGCAGCAGAGTAGCAGGGCCATGAATTTTTCTGGCAAAATCTATAATCTCCACCTACCTACCTGGCTAGCATATTCTGAAGAATAAAAATATATATATAATAAGAACAAAAAAAGAATAACAACTTCATAATTGTTCATATATGGGTCACATATTTATTACCTCATATAACTGATACGCGAAAAGGAGAAATGGAAAAAAGTAATGATGGGATTTCGCACGAAACCTTTGCATGCAAACACACACCAAAACAAAAAGACGACAACAGAATAGGAATAACTCATTCCTAGGGCTGACACGGCAAGAGCAAGACGTGTTTCATTCTTGTGTTTTAGAATAAATAAATAAATAAATAAATAAATTGACGATGATTATTGTAATTAGAGAAACGGCTAAAAAGCAGAGTTTTTTTCTCTCTCTCTCTTTTTTTTTTTCATTTTGAGGTCACGTGAATTGCAGTACTACGCGGGACAGCTTTGCGGTCTCTCAGTAACGTAAATATTTTGAAATTCTTCCCTTTTTTCATGTTACTCCCCTTTCCTGGCGCGTGCACCTCCTTTCCTCACCAATTCTAATTGCGTCTATCATTTTCCTTCCTTTTTCTCTTTTGAAAAACAAAAAGTTAATCTAATCATATGATTCTCGTACGAAAAGTTAACTCGCATAATTTATTTTCTTTTACTCCTATTCTTATAAATGTATAGCACATTAGCTGATACACTCGTACATTATATTTGATATTTACTGACCACTAAATTAATTAATTATCTAAACTTGATAGTTATGCTCAACTCATCAAGGGATTTATAGCTAAGATGGTTTATGTTTTGATTTCAATGACTGGCGCATGGTATTAGTACTACTGTGGAAACGTAAACTTTGGTTTGGCGTGTGGTTTAATTTCAATCATTGGTGCATACTATTACTGTAAACATTTGAGACAATTGTTTTAGAAGCCGTTTAGTTTGGAGTATGTCAAAACATAATAAAGTTTAATTAATTGCTGGTAATGTTTTAATCAAATCTAGGGTTCGTGAAAACATAAATTTTGGGATCTGTTTTAATTTAAAAGAACAAAAACATTCTAATTTCATACCAACTACTGATCACAATGCTGAATAGATATGATATGCTCAATTATTGGCGCATAGCAACAAATTAGTTGGAACACAAAAATCTCACCGGATATCAGAAATAAACAGGTGTTGGTTGTCCGGAAAAGAGAAAATAATATTTGATCGAGATTATATGTGTATATATGTATTTTAATACATGCAAAAACAAGAAAGAACGTAAAATTTTCCAAAAAGTAAATTCGAGAACACATGGAAGGAAATTCCATATGGACATGGGCATGGGCATGGGCATGTGGTTGGAATACGTGACACGCGACTAGCGAGGCACGTGGGGCTGGAATTTGTAGTTGAGAGTGGAAGTGTGCGAGGCTACCTACACCTGTCATGCAACCAGAATGATCTGTTCTATACGCACACATTTTTGCATTATTTGCACCCCCGACCCTCCATTCTCTCTGTATATATATAGCCACCTTTCTTAACCTATTTCCACCATCCTCATTGCTTTCAGTGATTCAGAGAGAAAACTAATTAAGCTAGGGTTTCTTCTGAGGCCCAGCTGCATCTGCCTTCTTTCTAAATTTGTTGTTTTCTTTTCTTTGTTTAGGATATCATTATGGCTATAATCTTCAATCACCATCAATGGGGAGTTGCATTTGGCGTCTTAGGTAATGCACAGAAAATGTGTGCTAATTACTTTTCCCTTCCATTTGTGTTCATGCACCTAAGCTAGCTTTGTCTTCCTGAAAAAAGGCAAAACCCATCTCTCTTTCATATTTCATTGCTCAACTTCTATCTACTTTTGATATGGCGTATATTATTCAGCCATCTCGATGATTTTTCTTCTTCCTCGGACTAATTACTACTGAATTATTTTCATTACTGACAAGTCGGTGGACGTTGGTTAAGTACTTGGATACCAGCTCTTGTCACAATGATATTAATTAAACTAATTAATTTATTATAAACTAATCTTTAGAATGCTTCGCTGTTATAAACTCACATGGTGTTTTCATTCCATGTACTTGGCTTAATTTATTTATTTACAGCTTCTTTTTTTCCCTCTATTTGATTGATAACAGGTAACATTGTGTCCGTGCTTGTGTACCTCGCACCAGTGTGAGTATTTGATCTATTTTTAGTTACCTTCATTAAACTATGTTTAATAAATTTTGAACGGAAGAAACGGAAAAAATAAAAACTTTTATTCGTTTCATGCAGGCCAACGTTTTATCGGATTTACAGAAAAAAATCAACCGAGAGTTTCCAATCTTTGCCTTACCTGGTAGCATTGTTCAGCTCCATGCTTTGGTTCTACTACGCATTACTCAAAGGAAATGCTTTCCTTGTCATCACCATCAATACCTTTGGATGTATCATTGAAACTATATACATCATCATATTCATCACTTATGCAACAAAAGAGAGTCGGGTACGTACAAATTACCAGTAAAAAACAATTAAAGCATTTTTAACTTGACATGTTCCATTATCATTTGTTTATAATGAAAATCTTCTTCTTCGGCTGCAGAAATCAACTATCAAAATATTTGGTTCGATGAACGTTGGAGGGTTCTCTCTGATCCTTCTTATTACACACTTTCTCTTCAGAGGTTCAATTCGGATCCAAGTTCTTGGTTGGATTTGTGTTGCCTTTTCTGTGAGCGTTTTTGCGGCACCTTTAAGCATTTTGGTAAGTATAATTAACTAACTTACATATACAGACTCTTCATATTTTTGTAAAAATCAATTATTTATTCGGCGGGGTTTTGATTCTTTTCAGGCACAAGTTATCCGAACAAAGAGTGTTGAGTTCATGCCGTTCAACTTGTCATTTTTCCTTACATTGAATGCAATTATGTGGTTCGCTTACGGTCTTTTTCTCAAAGACATATGTATAGCTGTAAGCTTTATTAATTTCTCCACTAATAATTCGGCTCTTTTTCTTTAATTATACCACGTCATTTCAGCCTAAATAATTTTGCGTAATCAATATATACAGCTACCAAACATCGTGGGGTTCATCTTAGGATTACTTCAAATGTTGCTGTACTCTATTTACAAGAGCGCCAACAAAGTTGTAGAAGAGAAGAAATTGCCGGAACCATTAAAGAACATCGTTATACTTGGCAATTTGGGAGCTTCTGAGGTTTTTCCAGTTGATATTCAGCCTGACAGCAACGATGTAAAACAAGATCAAGATGTTAGAGATGACGTAAAAGAAGAATCTGCAAAACGGCAAGAGCAAAAGGCAGATCAAGAACCAGAAAAACATGATCAGAAAAGCTCTGAAGTTTCAAGTGACGGAGCTGCCGCTGCTCAGCAAGATGAATGTCCTGTTTGATTTCACAAGTACTTTTCAGAAAAGTGCTTCTTGCCTTCTCTCGTGCCAAAAATGCTTTTCGCCTTTCTTGTTAATTTTGTTAGCTCTTGTCAAGAACATGGAAGGATCGCATAGACTGCTTATACTTCGTCGTTTGTTATTATTGTTATTTTTTTTTCCCAATAACATTTTGTAATGTGAACGTGGTGTAAATATGACGTTTTTTGCACCATTGTAAATTGTTTAGTACAATTTTCGATCAATATCCCATCGTTCAGTTTCTTCAATAAAATGATAAACAATAATATTAAGATAGAAACTTTATACAATTTTTATTTATGCATTTTTATTTTTATAAAAATTATAACGTCACATTAATTTATATAAAATTGTTATTGCTATATAGTCAATGATAAATGGCATAAAATGACAATCGGTGTTTGAATTTTGCTTAAAGATTATATTGATAGTGAACAAATTTCTCGGGTGGTGTCAGCAAAGGCGACCAGTATTCTGATTGACTAGAAATTGACTCGAAACATCCACCTGAAAGACGCGTGGTCCAAGACGCTCCACTTAAAATACGTGATGGGCCCATTTCAAGGTCGGTCCATTTTGATTTAGCAAAGCCCGCCGCAAATTATTTCGCCCACTGGCTGTGTGCCACGTGTAGGTCGTCCCGGTGCTTCCATTTGCATAATGCACCTGAGAGATGATGTGAAATTCAGCAATCATCTCACAATCATGATACGTTTTGAAAAAGAAAAAAGAAAAACTCATAAAGGAAAGAAGAAAGTGACAGAGACGTTAGGATGCCAAGAAAATAAAGCCAACAAGTGGCATGCCAGGCAACCTAGAATGCGAAAGAAAATATCGGGCAAGTTTATTAATCATGCTATCTATATACATTACATATACGAATCAGCACGGAAGCAATTATTTGAAGGTGAAGTTTGTTGAAAGAAGAAAACTACAGCCAAAAAAACAAAAAAAATCTTTCGAATATCTAATCAATTCATGTCCACCTAACTAATTCACATTTTAAAAGATCGAATGCTTACAAAAAATGAAGCGTTATATGTGTTTGTGGGTTCATAATTTTATTAGAAAGAATCTTTTTTTATTGGCTGATGATGAAGTAGCCGAAAGCAAGCAGTCGTCAGAATTCTTAACAATGGAGTAAAGTTACCAAGTGCATGCATAGATATATAGATGGAGAGAAAAGGGAGAATGGTATGATAAAATTATGTCAATTAGTAGGTAGGTAAAATTGTATTGAAGAAGACTACAAGATACAAAGAAACCAGCTACTAGTAGTAGTACACGAGCATGCAAGACGTGTTTACTCTCAAAATTTTATAAATACGTCTCGTTCTGCTTTGGCTCTTCTTCTGCCAGATATATATTTATATATAATGTACACTCTCCCCATTCTGCTTTTCGTAATCATCATCTTCTTCTTTTCTATGTCCAATGAAAGTAAAATAAGGTAAAAAAAAAACCGATAAACAGAAAAAAGTTTTCAAACACGTTGGCACCAAGTCCCCTTTACATGTTCAAGCTTAAGCTTCCGATGTTTCTTCACTTTGTCTGATGAGAAAGCTAGAAGAGAACCAAGCAGGAAAATGGTGTCTGGAATTGTTTACCGGAATACTATCCATTGGTGCCATCAAAACTTCCTTGGGCACTTTGTCGTCTTTTTTCTCTCCAATTCTCCCCCCACATCTTGGCCTCAGCAACAGCTCGTTCTCTTTCTAAATCCCTGTTCAACACTCTAGCAGTTTCTCTCGGTGAGTCCTCCTTTTCGGACCCTTCCAAGTCCCACCTGCGTCCAGATCCTGCCCCCTCTTCGTTCTTTAATATCCTCGCAGCGTCTCTGTTTCTTCTGTCATCCTTATCTGCGCCACCTCTATATCCATGCGCAGCTGCATTAGGATCGTATGCCTGGTTTGCCAAATAAGAGAGGGCAGTGACTACATCTCCGATTAGAGGACGAGTAGCAGCCTGTTCTTGTATGCACATTGATGCCACGGCTAGTGCTTGGTAGAGACCTCTCATCGGATACCGCCCTTGAAGTAGTGGATCAGCTAATTTTGAAAATTTCCTTCTGTCATTGAACAATGGACGTGCCTGTATATGCGTAAAACCACAAATCGTAAGAATAACATAGCCCTCTCTGAACAAATTATAGAAATAGAAGAGTAAAGCAACTGCATTTGAAATGCTTTTAAATGTATTACCCATGTGACAAGGTTCTGTTCTCCATGGGGTCGGGTGCTGTCAATAGCTTTTCGTCCGGTAATCAGCTCTAAAAAGACTACACCAAAACTATAGACATCGGATTTCACTGTCAATTGTCCGGTCATGGCATATTCAGGCGCACAATAACCATACGTGCCCATAACCCTGGTGGAAACATGCGACTTGTCTCCAACTGGACCGAGCTTTGCAAGCCCAAAATCAGAAAGCTTCGGGTGAAATCCTTCATCCAGCAATATGTTGGAGGACTTGAAGTCCCTATAAATAACAGGAGGGTTTGCTTTATCATGAAGATACTCCAAACCTTTGGCTGCGCCAGCTGCTATCTTCATTCTTGTGTTCCAATCAAGGGGTTCCTTGTCAGGTGGAAGATCTGCACAGGGTCAATCAATAAAACTCCCTTATGCAAACTGTTTAATTTATGAGGCACAAAATTAAGAAAATAATTTACAGTGACATGAAACTAACTTGTTACTAAATTTATAGGAAATAACTAAGTCCAACTTCGTAAAAAAATAATAATAATAGAAAATACTATTGACTTCTTCTTTTTTCTTTTTCTTTTTTTTGGCTTTTTAAAACTTATAAGCACTCATACATATACTTTCCGAGCATGATGCTAAAAGATTCAAAGCTTCTCGCATCTGGCACCACACAAGTGATCAACAACACAACCATTGTCAGCGAGTCATCATTCAGTTGTGCATGTTCTAATTTGACAATCTTGCCCCTTCTCTCCTGATCTATCCATAATAATTTGGCATCAAATTTATATCTACTTGAAAGTCAATACATCCATCTTTCACAAAAATCTATTTGCATCAGCAATAACTGAGCAATCATCTAAAGGTAGAATTCTAAATTCTCTCTAAACATCAGCATCTAGGAAACATCTGCAATAGAAAGCTCAAATGAACTGATAGCTGAAGCCCTAAAATTAAACTTTGACTGCAACACATTAGGAGCTTAAAAACGTTTCTACAGTTAATGAGCAGTAAAACAGAATTCCAGAATAGCTAGAATTACAGTAAAAACAGCTTTGCAAGCATCTCTGCACTGAAAGGAAACTATTTTAAATTCTTCATCTCGGGTGCCATGAAATAATATTTCAGAACATTACAAAAAGAGTTCAAGAGTAATAGAATACATGATTCAGGTGCTCTGCCAACAGCTGAGCATTCTAACCAAGTGAGAGCAAATTTTGTTCACTGTAAAAAGCAAAAGTTATTAACAAAGTCATTTATCAATCCTTTGCTCTCGGCAACATAGTCTTACTATACGTGAACTTTGCCACAAGTCATTACCAAGCATACAATGTCTGTCTCTTCTAACTCATTCTGCTAATATCCTATTTAGTCAACCACAGTCCTTGTATAACTCCAGCAAGCAGTAATAAATCACCTCTTCTCTTTTCAACAATATTATATTCTCTAGCCATCTGAAATTGGCTACTAGTAGGATTCCAAGCAAAGATATATAATATAAATAAACCTTGAGTTATATCATAAATCAATGCGAAGCTACTTACAATTTTCATATTGTTTGAACATTATCAAATTCTGATAGGATCTACAGCAATTCACTGATGCTGGGAATACTTGACACAATGATGAAATGAAAGAAGATAAAACTTGGAAAATCTAAGAGTACAGCACATTCTTACCATGAAGGTGATCTTCCAAGGATCCCAAGGGCATAAATTCATAGACCAGAAGCCGCTGGTCCCCATCAGCACAATATCCAATCAAGTTCACTAGGTTAGGGTGATGAAGAAGGCTGAGCATGAGAACCTCCACGAGAAATTCCCTGTTACCCTGAAGGCCATTTCTATCCAATTGTTTGACTGCAACAACCTGCAGAAGGAAAAATCATAGTTATAAGAAATTGAAACCCTTTCAAACAAGAAACAGAAGCTGCAGAAATCATTGAGGTATGTTACTGGAATTTGACTCTCTGATTTGTCTCCCTTTTGTGAAATTATCAGTATTAATTTGAAATTAATATGATTCATTGCCGATCATTCTATCAATTACTGTAGTTTTGGTGAAAACAATAATATCAAGAGCAGGATTGAATTAATAGAAAGATAAAGCTGCTCTCCTCCCCAAAGAAGAAGTCAAGAGACAACAGTAGCCATACAAAGGATTTTGATAATAGATTCTTTGGTATGGGATCAAGAATTATACAATCCTAAACTTAGATAATAAATTTGAAAATAATGTCTATGCCACTGACTGTTTCATGATTTAATGCCATGTGCACCGTGTCACCCAATAAGCTACAATCATCATAAATAGTTCAATTTAGGAACTATTCCTCTTTGCATTTCTTGCTGGTATATATGATTCCAAGATCGTTATTTTGATTATAACATCTAATCAGAGTTTTCAAAGATAAAATAAAGCAAAGATAGAAGAAGTTACCTGACCAGTGCTCTCAAGCTGCCCCTTGTACACACGCCCAAATCCTCCTTCCCCTAAGAAACATTCTGGTCTAAAATTTTTTGTTGCAGCTGCAAGCTCACGAAAAGTAAATATTTGAGCAGCAATATTGACACCAGGGCCATCTTTGGGAATTGGCAATTCCCTTTTCGACCCTCCATTGCTTCTTGATCTTAGTCTGTCCCTTCCTACAAATTTCATCAAAATAAAGAATAACAGATCCGTAATTGTCATCTTATCACCAGTAAATAATCTGAGGCCAAAATTTAAACCCTTAAATTCCAAAAGACTAAGAACAGAAATTCCACCGATGGTAAACTGAAGAAAGCTCAATTACACTAATCCCAATAAGATCATGAACCAATTCATAAAGTGATGATGATGGAATTTTCACCGTAATTTTTCTACAGAAATTATTATTTTATCTCTAACTGAATTAAGCTATAAACATATAATAGTCCTTCAATCAAACTAAAATTTTCTAAATCCCACTAACTAAATTACCTATCAGATCAACTCAAGTGATCGAATTCATCATGAGATCTCGCTTATCAATACCTCCCCGAGATAACACGGCCCATAATCTAGAGCTCTAAAATTATCAATCAAAAGAACCAATGAACTAATCAACATGATTAGAGATGGACCAATAAACCAAAAAAAAAGAAAAAAGTAAACAAATAAATCGAATAAAGGAAAGGATCATCTATATCTTCTCGGAAGCAGTAATAAATCGGACATACTCAGATCCGACCAATGTATTCCATTCCCCAAAATATAATAACAACAATAAAAGACTTAATTAAAAAATCAAAAAGAAAAAAAAACAATGAAGAAAACTAACCAGAAGGCAATCTGGAAATGTTATTAGAGACCGTAGGTTGGCCTTGCTTTCGATCATCAGATTCTTTTTCTGGATTCAACGTCTCCTCTTCCCTCGAATCAAAACAAGGAAAACAGCCCATCTCCTCGAATCCAACCAACCAACAACCGAAAAATCAAACCTTTCAAGTCCTTCTCTTGAACTAAAATATCAAATTTATTTTACACTCAATCAACGGTTCGTATCCCAATACAAAAATCCCATCTGGGTATCTGTTAGCTCATAAGATTGAAGACGAAGCAAATGAATCGAAGCAAAATAAATAAACAAGAGAAAAGGAAAACCTTTTAAGCCGAAATTAGTAGTACAAAGGGAGCAAGAGAAGTTTCGTAAGTAAAACAGAGCCGGCTTTTATCTTTGGCTTCGTGAACACTACTGTGTACATACAATGTCTTTATAACAATCTAAAGCCTCCGCCACTCTTCAAAGTTTGACCATATTAATAAAAATAGAAACTTTTTTTGTCTAGATTTTCTCGAGTTTCAGGCCTTTTTTTTTTTTCTTGTTTCTTTTTTTTATCCAATCAGAGTAAAGCACACGAGTATTTACTACTAACTGATATTTTTTTCACGACAATAACGTTGTAAAAAGAAAATCGCGTACGTGTCAAATGGCGGGAGTGGCGGAACACACAAGGCCACATTACCTCCAATTCCCTTGTGTACTTTTCTTACAGTTTGGTCCGTTCATTTCCACAATTGGGTTTAGGTTCTATGTCCTAAGACGTTTGAAAATTCTAAAAGAGTTACATTATTATCAATTCTAACTCGCCTTAGTAATACTAGTGATATCTCTAAAATTGTTAGTTATTTACAGTTACATTACTGTAACTTTAATGCAAGAAACCTAGATCCTGAGAAAATAGTAAGAATAATTAGTTTGGTAAGAGCATGGACCGGACCAAATAGAAGTATAAACCAACAGGGTGAGACCCGAATTATAGAAAATGGGTCTCCGAAATTAATTGCGAAAGAGCAGAGATGCACAAAAAGTTTGTGTGTATTATTGAACTAACACGTGCTCTTCTTGTAAAGAGATTCTTCGAAGTGATTTGCTAAATCAGATCGAGATTATCGTGAATTTGATTGGTTAACCAGTTTGGTTAGATCTCGCATGCATTCATTATATATATATATATATATATATATATATATATATATATATATATCCCTAAACGAAACAATACTGGTAACCTAATTTTTCGCATTCGATTACAACTTTGGATATTGATATTCCCCAACCCCAACCAACACAACTTGTCCAGCACTACAAATTAAAGCCGTAGCTTTTGTCTTGCAGGCTAATTCATATGCATTAATTTTAATCTTAATTAATTCTTGTTATATATACATATGTTAGTTACGCAACTGGTAAGATTACTAGTAGCTGCAAAATGATCTGATTTGTATTTTTAAGTTTCTTCATGTTCACACCTGATTGAAAGTCAAAAAGACACAACAATATTTCATAAATATAATTATATTTATGAATTATAATAACTAAGGGGGAACGGAACATTTACTAACATGTTGTAAACAACAAGATAAGATAGTCATTAATTTAATATTATATATATATATATATATATTACCAATTAATTTCACGAATATATATAACATTTGTAACATATATTATTTCTAAAGTGGGGGTGTGGGTAATGATTTTGTTCGGCCACAATTACGGTTACGGACGTCCGTGAAATATTTGGAGTTGCTGGAAATTAAAAAACATGGGATGAGTTGACGTAGCTGGAGGCACAGACCAGTCACAGAGGTAATATATATCATGATGCTGCCACCGACAATCATCCAAAACCATACATACATTACATACAATTTACAATTACACAGTACTCTTTTCTAACAACAGAATGGGAAATCTGAAAGATTCCAAAACGCTTCATAAATTCCAATTTTTCTCATTCCATTACCAACACTTTTCATGGCTCGTCTTGTCTGGACTCTGGCTCACCCGCCTCCCTTTACCCCTCTATTTAATTTACAAAAATATATATAAACATTCATATTTATCAAAATTTATACATTATTAATTATTAATCTTCATTGATATAGAATAGTCACATTTATTCCAAAATGAGAGAAAATGTCTCTCGCTCTCTCTCTCTCTCTCTCTCTCTCGGCTGTTTCTTAAAATATTAATTTATTTAATAAATAATTTTTATTTTCACACAAGAGTGTTTCGTCAATAATAATAATAATAATAATTATTATTATATCTAAAAAGGACACTGGGTAATAATAATGTATTTACCCTAAAAAATAAAAAACAAACATTTAAAAATTTATAGTTTCTATATATTAAATTTTCTCTAAATGATAGAAGTAATTTTATTGATAATAATAATTTCCCAATTTAAAAAACAAAACAATAGTCAAACTCAAACACCCATCACGCTACCAATTAGGATTTAGGAACTGGAAGGAAGCAGCCGTAATAAAACCTTATTCATGAGAATTTCAGATTCATAATTCAACCCCATACGTGTCCCACATATTCACCGTTCATTTAGAATTAGAATCCAATCGGCGATTATTAAATTTAAAGCTCAAGTACACGAAAAAGAAAACGGCAATCAAAATAATATATAGTATAGTGTTCTTCCTTCCTTGAGCAATTAACGAATTTCCTCATTCGAAGAATTTAAAGGCCTCCTAAATAAGTGAATGTCCCAATAAAAAGCGCACAGCAGTAGACGAGAGTATAAGGGATACGTGTCTTTTGGCTAAAACTTGAAGAGAAATTTTTGTTTATCTTCAAACACTAAGGAGGGAATATCTGTATTTTGTTTTAGTTTCACGGATAATTGGCAATGTCCCTTTGGTTTGAGGATATGCATGCCAGGCCATCCATCACGGTCTAAAAGTATTTGTCCACTAAAGATGGTGGACATTATATTCGTTTCATCCATTTGTATTTCTTTCTTTACACCAAAAATACTCGCCCACTCATTCTTTTTAAACTTTTTTTATTGATGTCCAAAACGACTTGTTTTTCATATAATTTGTTCATTTTTAGGTCAAAATTTTAATATGATATTATATTTGGATAGGCATGACATAGGGGGATCTAGTAATTAATTTCTTAAATATTTTTATAATTTGACTTTGAAAGTAGGATTCGAAAGTTCTTAATTTATAATTATCAATACACAAATGAATAACTGAATTGTTTGGTACCATAAATTTGGGGTTCTAAGTATTTATTTGTATATCGTGCATGATATAGAGGTCCTTTTCATTGTCACTTTCCGGCGTCGTGATTGCTTTCAAGGAATCGAGATCGCCTCCAAGCTGTAAAAGTTAGCGACGACGAACGAAACCCAACTTGACCTGTGTAACAACTCCAACTCGTACTTGATTGACACAACTTATTCAGCCGGCCCATTTTATCTACTGGGCCTGGGAACGTGCTGTTTGTTGAATGTGAATGCGATGACTTATCGCGCAGCTCCGAATTATAATAAAAGGGATTGGAAACTTCGTGGGAAGCACAAAAGTGAACGGCCCTTTACAGCCGGGTCAACGGTCAACCGCCATTTGCCACCTCACAACAAACTAACGGCCACAAACTACCACAATCCTCTTCCACCGTACGTGCCTTTACACCTTCCGTCGGAAACCAAATTATGCTAATTAATTAATTAACGAAAATTAAATAAATATTATTTAACAGGTTTCCACCATTTACGCTATGATTCTTCACGTCCGATATCTTTTGCTAACCCGGTATCATCTTCAACAGACAAAGAAACTGATGAAATTAAGATTCGTTGAAACTTGAGATAATAATCTGATCATTAGAAAAGAAAAGAATCCATGGAGAAATTCCTAGCTTTAGACGGCTCTAATAGTTTTCCGAGACATCACGACAGCAAGAAGAACGCCAACAATGCAGCTCATACCAGACATGCATCATATAACCTTGATACCAGATCAGACGGCCGACAGAAGGGTCCTGGAGGTGATCAGGATGGATCACATAACGTTGATAATCCAGAGTTGAGCCTTCCTCGGGTTTTGGAAGATGTTGATCGATTTATTGATACGTTATGTTCGTCGGACGATGATCACAAATCGAACCCGTCAGAAGTTCCGAAATATGTTGATTCGTTGTACAAGATGGTTGAATCCATGATCATTAACTATGAATCCAAAGCCAAGTTTGGGCAAAATCAAGAGGAAGATGACTTGTTTTTTAAATCTCTGAAATGCATTCCAAAGCTGATGAATAAGATGGGTGGATTATCTTCCAATTCTACAATGTTGTCTTCTCACAACCAAGCAAGCATTGTTCTACATCGTGCTATGTCTTTGTTAGAAGAAGAGTTTCGTGTAGTTCTGGAAAATAAACGCATCGTTTTGGATATGAAAACTCCCAAGACGCCGAAACAATCAAGTTTTAGCTTTAGTTCTCATTCCACTCATGAATCGGATCGCTGTTCGCAACCCGAAATTGAAACCGAGGAAAACGAGGAATTCCCAAATTTCTCGCCGGAAGCAGTTTCAAGCATGAACAAGATCGCAACAGCCATGGTCTCGGCCGGGTACGAGGCAGAATGCTGCATGGTGTACAATGCCTTCAGGCGAAACGCGTTCAAAGAAGAGCTGAACAAGCTAGGGTTTGATACTATCACCATTGACGATGTACACAGAATGCAATGGCAATCACTTGAAGGAGAGATTGCGTCTTGGATCAGCATTTTCAAACATTGTTACACGGTTCTCTTCTCCGGCGAACGCAAGCTCTCTGACTCCATCTTCTCCGAGTATTCATCGATATCTCGAAAACTCATCAGCGATCTCGCAACTGCAGTGATTGCACGGTTTCTAAGTTTTGCAGAAGGCGTCGCGTTAACGAAGCGATCGACTGAAAGATTGTTCAAGTTTTTGGACATGTTCGAGACATTGACTGAGCTGACTTCAGCAATCGATGATTCGTATTCACGCGAGAGTGTGCCGGATTTGATGTCGGAGATTGCGATCGTTAAAAGCCAGCTAGCTGAAGCGGCGGCGAGCATTTTCTGTGAGCTAGAGAATTCCATCAAGAGCGACCAAGGCAGAACTCCGGTACCGAGCGGACAAGTTCATCCGCTAACTCGTTACACGATGAATTATCTGAAATACGCTTGTGAATATAAAGAGACATTAGAAGAAGTCTTCAAATTGCACCAGAAGAATGATGTATTCGATAGTGAACAAAGTCAACAGAACCCGGATGTTAATGAAAACGTAAGCGAGAAGGCTAACGATGACGGAACGCCGAAGAAGTCCCCGTTTGCTATAGAGTTGATATCGGTTATGGATCTGTTAGATGCAAATCTTGACATGAAATCCAGGCTGTACAGAGATCCTGCCTTGCGTTACATTTTCTTGATGAATAACGGGAGATATATTTTACAGAAGATCAAAGGGTCGACGGAGATTCACAATATGATGGGTGTGACGTGGTGCAGAAAACGGTCGACTGATCTGAGACAATACCATAAGAATTACCAGAGAGAAACATGGAGCAGAGTTTTGCAGTGCATCAGTCATGAGGGTTTGTCGGCGAACGGGAAAGTAATCAAAACTGTATTGAAAGAAAGGTTCAAGAATTTCAATACATTGTTTGATGAGATACACAGGACGCAGAGCACATGGGTGGTGAGCGACGAACAGCTTCAGTCTGAGCTTCGGGTTTCGATATCGGCGGTGGTGATTCCGGCTTACCGATCGTTTTTGGGAAGATTTAAGCAGTACTTGGAAGGAAGACAATCGGATAAGTATATTAAATATCAGCCGGAAGATATTGAAACGTTGATTGATGAATTATTCGATGGAAATCCGATGTCTATGGGGAGGAGAAGAAACTGATGATCGATCAGTGAGTGATTTGTGAAAATGGTGGTGAGCTGTTACATTGATTGATTTCATGCATTAATTCTCATGTGTTTGTATTTGCTAATTGATTGGTGTAACTCTATTTGAATATGAACGTGTAATTAGTTACAGGAAATTTTGCAATATATTTATTCCACATACACTTAATCGTGTATTCATCATTTATATATATAACATAGGTTCATATTTTCTGCACCATATCTAGGAATATATGATCCTAAACAACATTTTGCTCCACATATGTACTCACGTTATCATTTAAACCTTGCTTTGGCTTTTAATATTTGTTTTGTTTCAGACTTCTGTTTAAAATTTTAATCTTGATATGAATTTAATAATTTTTTTTCAAAATATTTCTTGACATGCCTATATTTTTATACGTTTGAAATTTATTTTATTTAATTAATATATGATATATATATATATATATATGATCCTATTTAATTAGCCTTGATCGATCTAGATTTACAGTTTATGCAAACAATATATCTCTCAAAAATATTATTTAAGTCGTAAATTAAACGAGATATTGAAGAGAAACTTCTATATACATCCTATTTAATTAGACTTTCTTATAAACTTGAAATTTGAATTTTATTTTTGGCACAAGTGGTATACATTTACTGTATTAGGATAAAAAAAATCTCTTTTTATTAAACGTATTTTTAAACCTTCGATGCAATTTTGAGATTAATTAACTATATAATGTGCATTAATTATCTTACACGTAATTATGCATATTAATTTTGATATCAACGGTTACTGCTATGACTCTGTTCCGTACATTGCATCTTAGTGATATTCATAACTCTTCTAATTATTAAAATGAAAAAAAAAAAACAACCTGATTTACGTTTCACCCAAATTTTTTTATCCGAATTTTGGATATAAATAAAATTTGAATCTAAATAATATATTTATTTTTAAATATTTGAAAACAAATATTAAGTAATTGGTTTTGACAAAATAAAAAATCTGAAAAATAATATTTTGACATATATACCCTTTTAATTAATATACTTATATCTATAATAATTTTGATTATCTTAGCACAACAATAAATAAAAAAATAAAAAAAATTATATTAGTATATATATTATTTATTTGTTTGGTATATGATTTTTTTAAAAATGATGTTTATTTGATGATATAAAGATTAATAAAAATTAAATAAAAATAATAAATCATATTGTAATATAGTTATAATTATATAAATGTAAAAAATTATTATAATATAAAATAAGTAAGATTGAGAAGACAAGTAGAGGGAATCACAATAAAGAAAAGATATGTCAAAAATAGTTATTTAAGATTTTAATTTTGTTAATAAATAAAATAATAAAATAAGAATATTTTTAAAAAATAAACTATTAAAATTTTCAAACATGTGCTTATTTAAATTTAAATTAAAATTTTTAACTTAATCATATTTATATATTTTTAATAAATATTCAAATATAAATTAAAAAATAATATGATTTTTAGATATTTGAATAATCATATTCAAATTTCAGTCAGAAAAACAAACAAACCCTGATTAATTTCAATTTTTCTTTATTTGGTAGAATATTGTAAACATAATTTGATTTAAGTAGCCTACAACGCAATTCTTCAAAAGCTAAGAGTAGAGCATCATCAATTTTTTTGATTAATAATGTGTGTATTTGAAAAAAAAAAAAGCTGCAGACATAAGTTATTAGCACTAGACTTTTATTCGGCATTTTATAGATTAGAACATAAATATTTGATGAAGTTTGAATTAGACTCCTTTGACTTAAAAATTCGTGATACAGTATGTTATTAATTACACAGTAACGTCCAAAGAAAGGAAGGAGAAGAGAACTAGCCAACAAACTAAAATTTTCATGTGGGATTTATTGCTATATATAAAAATAGGTAAACAATATTTTAGTCCCTAACCTTCGACCAATTGGTTTAATAAATCCAACTAATTACAAAAATATTTTTAAAAAAATCTTAATAACCCTATGTTTAAACGAAGAAATGTGATTTACTATTATATGTAATTGTTTGGCGTGAAAAATAATGTTCACTTTAATATATTTAAATTTAAAATTTTACGCTTAATTTAGTTTGTTATTAAATGCTAATCATTATTGACGCTATTAATTATTGTCTAACATCATCTATTTATTATTATATATATTATCAAAATTTTTATTAAATATTTTAAGTAATAATCTCATTATAATTATTGTTTGAATAACTGCAATAAATTTAAAATTAAATTTTTGAATATTAAAAATTTAATTTTAAATTTATGATAAATAATTATTTAAATAATAATAATAATAATAATAATTGTAAAATGTTAAATAAAAATTTAAATGATATTTATAATAATATATTTAATTAAATGAATGATAAATAGCGATGATGGCAGGCTGTTATTATGTTATTGGTCATTATTATCATTACATTTTGCCAATAAATGATATAAATTTATCATTTTATCTATCCTTTTATTACTTTCTTAATTAATAAAATTTTGACAAATATAATCTCAACCTTGATTTGAAGTAATGACAAATATCAGGAGATGCTTTAAAGTTCAGGACTGAAGAGTCCTGGAGAAGATACTAATCCCATCAGGTTAATATATATATATATATATATAAAATAATTGGAGAAGAATCTATCATTATATCTCTCTGACACACGTCTCTCTCTCTCTCTCTCCAATATCTATCAAATTTTCTTTTCTTTTTTTTTTTCAAGCAGCAGCAGCAGCAGGAGGAGGAGGAATCAGACCAGACAGTAATTACTGTTGGGCCAATATGTCACGTTAATAATGCGTCAAAGGTCAACTCTTCCGCCTTCACAATATCAGTATTGTGCATGCTTTAAACCTTGAGTAGAAGAAACCCAGAAAGACAGCTCACAGCCCACAGCTGGTAGCAGCAGCAGCAGCCAACAACTTAAAAAGTGAACTTATGGTCGGATCTAACCCGACCCAGTGTGAAATATAAAGATCCTGATATCCCGCCGGTATTCGGCGCATCCGTCCGTACCCGCCGGCCGCATAGGCCTGTGTTGCTGCAGGCCACGCCTTCATATCTTTTTCACAATAGATACTGCCACTTTGTCTCTGCTTTAGCCTAACATACCTAAAACAGAATAAATTATTCGTTCCTAGCTCCGACTTTCTCTTTAAATTCTTTTCTATTATATATATATATATATATATATATATATATATATATATATTACATGCTGCTTTCTCAGGTCAGAGAATGTAGAACAGCATAATACTGTGCAATGGTAAGTATAATTATAAAGTATAAGAACAGGATAACACTTACTAATTTCAAACGCATTTTAAGTGAGGTATAGTGTATAATAATTATTCGCAAGTGCGTATACTTACACTTGTTCACCATCCCCGAAACAAGTCCACTGTGCACCTCTCACGGGTTTGTTTTCTTTTATGGTGCAATTAATTTATAATAATAATAATAATAATGATTATTATTATTATTATTATAATAACGTTTAACGTTTGAGCCAAAGGCCCTCGTTGAGATAACTAGGGCACATAGCTTCAATTCGATGCGGAAAAAATTTTCTGGGGAGATGCTAAAAGTTTACTGTGTGTTATACTTATTAGTAGGGAAAACTTTGACCGAGCTTTCAATAAGATTTCCGGACATTCCATGCAAAATCAAATTAAACAGCTTCTGAATTTCCCGAGACTTTCTGTTTACTATGATTCGGTCAATAAAGTAATCATAATAAAGATCGATCCAAGTGAAAATTCACATCACCGTTGTTCTTTGACCATCATGCCATTGCCAAAGCCATTAGAACTTTTTTCATGGGGTGTAGTGAGGTCAGTGAAGATGAATTGTCAAATCCAAGGATTTCTTTTGATGATCATTATATAATAACATCACGTTAATCGTTGAAACTCATTAAACATGCGCGTAAGAGTCACGTCAGAAACAATGAAATCTTAATCCCGAGAGCCGACAGCGAAGACGAAGACAGCCGTCTATATAAATATCCCTACAGTACAGGCTTTCGATGAAAAAGCTTGTTTCCATGTCCCGCTGAAGAAGATTTCCGAGTTCACCATTTATGTGAAAGCCATTAATATACTCTCTAGAGTAGACAAATCTCCCATAGCCGCCTTATAAAACTGACACATCTGCTCGCTTCCACTAAATGCTCACTCTTAGTCTTAGTGTACATGCAGTGTCCTCTATCACCAGACAACAATCCTTTTAAAGCAATTTTTACAAAAAATTCTAAGCACGCGCTGCGACAACAACAGACAAACTTCACATTATTACCATAATACCACGCTCCTTCACTCGATCACTTCTGAATCCCTCCGTCTATATATATAATGCTCCGTCTGCTTCCATGTTGTTATCCAACACTTTCACTTTCATTCTCTTTTCCTTGAACACACACACGCATATATATCATATCAAAACAGCTTGTTTCCTGTGGTGCATATTTCTCTTGTTTGTTTGTTTTGAAAAAATGCATTACCAGACGGAGTCGTGGGGATTCTACATGCCGGCAGCAGCGAGAAGAATGAGCAGGGAAGACCCTATGGAGAAGGTGGCGAGGGTGGCATCAGAGAGTGCGGTGGTGATATTCAGCGTCAGCAGTTGCTGCATGTGCCACGCCGTGAAGCGGCTTTTCTGCGGAATGGGAGTGAACCCAAGTGTGTACGAGATTGATCAGGACCCGAGAGGTGCAGAAATTGAGAGAGCTCTGATGAGGCTGCTTGGAAATTCTTCTGCCGTTCCTGTTGTTTTCATTGGCGGGAAACTGATTGGCTCCATGGACAGAGTTATGGCTTCCCATATTAATGGCACTCTGGTCCCTCTTCTCAAGGAAGCCGGAGCTCTTTGGCTCTGAATTTTTTCATCATAACAAAAATATTGGAGTAGATTCGTCTTTCATCGATCGTCTCCATGTATGTCTTAGATTTTATCTATATATAATATGTAACATATAAGAACTCATAATGTAACGCTTAATTACGATTAGACGGATGTTAATCCTTCAGTTTAAACTTCAATTTTATTTATTTATCTATTTTGTTTTTAATATTAATCTGTAAAAGAACTTGATATAATTAGTTTAGCTAGTGTCCTTAATCCTTATGTTTGAGTTCTGTTTTCTTTCAACTCGTACCGTTAATGATGACGGGAAAGAGGACCTCAAATCATGTCTTATCACTGCCGACACGTAAGTAGGATGAACAAATGTGATTAGACTGATGGGAAAGGACCTACCAGATATCACCGACAGCCATGTCAGCAGGATTAATGAGTGGATTTGACTCCAGATCTGATCTTTAGCCCGTTTACCGTTCTTACGAACAAATAAATAAAAAGAAGAAGAAGAAGAAGCAGAAAAAAGGAACCACCTTAGTTTTGTTTATTTTTCATTAATATTCTGGTGTGGGGATAAAAGAAATTCCTCTTTCCCAAATGATGGTATGGGCCTCAGAGTGACTGCCGGAGATATGGGATGCCAGTTTTCTTGGGCCGGCCCATATTAAGCAACGAAAACTCTACCAACCAATTTGGACAGGAAAGCAGTGAACATGGGCTATGGGATGAATTGAAAAACTGCAAAGTTGGGACATTATTTTAATAGTTTGTTTGTCCTAAAACTGGCATCAATATGCAAATGCAAGAAGACAGCCTTCAGGTTAGAGCAGTCCATCGAGATTTAAAATAAAGTTGTGGAAAAGTCGAACTATAATAATAATAATAATGCCAAGCTCAAGCTGCTTGTTTATATGTACGATAATCAGTGATACTCCGAAATTATGTTCTGTCCCACTTGTTGTTTGCCTGCCAAACTCCCCTTCTGGTAATGGGGTTTAAGGGAATCAAATCAATTTCCACCTGCCCAACTGCAATTACAAAAAGGGGAATGGTGAATGGAGCAGGAGTACAGTTAAATGTTAATCAGCGATGTAATAAACCATGATCCAATAAATTTGGGGGCCATGGGTTGCTGGCATGCCTCTGTTCTGTTCAATTAAATTAAACTTGCTTACAGAGCGGACTATTTTAAATTTTATTATTTGTCAATTAGATTCTCATCCCCCACCAACATCCCCGAATAAATCCCAGAAAATCTTGTGACATATCAAATCCAACGGGGTCCCCAAGTTCCCGATTAAAATTCGGCATCTACATAACATTATCTGCTACAATGCAAAGCATTATATCAATCACAATGTGTCTTCAAATTCATATTTCATTATCATATGGCAGCAAAGTCAAGAGAATGCTAAAGAATTGATCAGCTTTCCGACTGATAATCGATCAACAGCAATATGTACAAACAAATGCAGAGGTAATTAAAGAAAGAAGCATGCATTTGCTGCTTTGTGGCTGTCATTTCGTGCAACGGATGAATGAAAGCACATCCACAAACAGAAAGACAATTAATGCAGAAATAAGTGGAAAAGCAAGCAGAAAAACTAATGGAGAACATCAAAAAATTCTAATATTGTTTCTCTGCAATAGTGTCATTTTAGTCTTGGACTTCTCTTTCTCCTGTTATTACTAAAGAAAATAATAGAGCCTCCAAATCAATCCCCACTACCTGTCAATCTGCTACAGAGTTGCAACATCTCTTTTTCTCTCTGGCCCTCACAAGCTGCCAAAAGGGTTCTTCACATGTCTTTGTTTTTAGCGAAATAGATAAAGCATTTTTAATTTATCTGATTACAGTTGGTCCTAACACCAACTACTCACGGGCTCATTATATGCGCATACTCAGCATATTTGTCAAGCTAAAAGATTAATGCCTCATTCATTCATATGCTTTGCTTTCAGCTTTTAAGTCACTAAACTCAGATGCTTTTGCAGAAGCTTCTTCAGACTTCTCCCATGTCTACTCCCATACATCATTTCCTTTCTGTCCTTCTTGCATTCTTGTTTGTTCTTCGACTCTCTGCGATAGCTGAACCTACAACTCCCACCTCTCGGATCACTGTTGTTGGTGTTGTTTTTTGTGATACATGCTCAACCAACGCTTTCTCCAGACATAGCTACTTCTTGCCAGGTACAAATCTTAGAACCAAACCAAAATGACTTGTTTGTATAATCTCTTAACATTTTAATATCTATGTTTTATGCAATCAGGAGCGGATGTTCATATACAGTGCAAATTCAAAGCAAACTCTCCCAAAACAGCAGAGCAGATCACCTTCTCAGTGAACAGAACTACAGATAAATATGGAGTATATAAGTTGGAAATACCTCATGTTGACGGTGTTGATTGTGTAGATGGTATGGCAATCGAATCTCTGTGTCAAGCAAGCTTGATAGGGAGCTCATCTTCAGCATGCAATGTTCCAGGTTTAAAAACTGCAACAAATGAAATATCAGTCAAATCAAAACAAGATAGTCTCTGTATATACAGCTTAAAAGCACTGAGTTATAGACCATCAGAAAGAAATGCTACCTTGTGTGGAAATCACAAAGAGGAAGTGCAAAAATCTCTCAACTCTACCAAGTTCGTTCTTCCTTATTACTTCCCATCATACGGTTTCTTCTGGCCTCCTTTAGCTGAATTACCACCATCGTTACCATTTCCTCCTTTATTTCCAAGCCCTCCGTCGTTACCATTTCCTCCTTTATTTCCAAGCCCTCCATCATTACCATTTCCTCCTTTATTTCCAAGCCCTCCATCATTACCATTTCCTCCTTTGTTTCCAAGCCCACCATCTTTGCCTCCTTTATTTCCAAGCCCGCCACCGTCTTTACCCTTTCCGTTCCCACCTCTGCCTCCTTTTACACCGGCGCCATCTCTTTTTCAGCCACCACCACCACCTGCTTTTAATCTAGGAGATCCAAGAACTTGGATACCTAACTTTCCAACATTATCTCCTCCACCTCCGCCTGCATTTAATCTAGGGGATCCCAGAACTTGGATTCCGTACACCCCTCCATCGCCTCCTAGTATCACTCAAAATCAAGATCAAAAACCATAGTCATAGTTTCTATATTATTTCAATTATGTTTTATCTGCTTTTATTACTCAAAACATTATAGATTGCTTTTATGTGTGTGGTCGGAAACAGATTGAAATAGGGAGTACATTGTTGAATAGTAGTATAAATATTTCATGTCAATTTCATTCATAAATGGGTTCAAGCTTAAAAATAAAGCCATGGATTATGATTTTGAGTGTAATTCCTTAATTCCAAACTACTATAAACTTAAATTTACAGGTGTAAGAAAGGCTCCACTGCATTAGAAGCTCAAATATGTTTCTTTACATAAATTTCGACAAAATTTGCGGACAGTTAAAATGAACTAAGCCAACCACAGAATTATTTTAGCCTACATGGTACATGCTATTGGTCCTTCAACGATCAAAATATTGCAGTTTCAAGCGCCTCTGCCTTCCAGCTACTTCACCTTCTCGATGAGCTCCCTAATTGTGTTAGAAGCTTCCTAAAGCACATAGAAATAAGATTTAAATTAATAAAAAGAATAAAAAAAAGGGAAAGCTAAAAAGCAGAAGAATTATGCAAAGTCATGAAAATTTAACCTTACCCTTAATCTTTTCCTCAATCTCTCCTGCTCCTCATCCCGCCACCGTATTTCTGATTCGAAAATATCAAGCAGATGGCTGTGCTCATCCATAGCCTCTTCTGTTTTCTTTTTTGCCTCCCGAAGCTCATTTTTCACCTCCTTTAGCTGAGTACCCAAAGGGAAAATGAACAGGAAAGTAGTTAGTGTAATAACTCAGAATGACATGATATGGTCTGCCTAGTAGAATAGAAAGAAACGCTTGAGTAGAAAAGAGTAACTGCAACTCAAAATTGAAGACGTACTTGATTTTCAAGTAATCTGGACCTATCTCTTTCAAACTGTAAGTCATTTAGCAACTTCTCCTTTGTAGGCCCTTCCATTTTCTTCAATCTGCAAACAAAAATACAGCGGTGAAAATGAATCACAAAGAAATGGCGGAAGAATGTGTGAATTTAGTTCCCACAGGAAATATTAAATGCCACCTTTCCCTTGGTTTGTGATTCTTTGCTTTTGACTGGATTAAACCCTCTGTATCACTGTTAGAGAGAACTTGTCCATCTCCATCAACAACACCTGCCTGTTGAATTGGAAGATTCAGTGCAAAAGCATTAGCGACGGAGTGAGCAAACCAAAGTGACTGAGAGCGCCAGCAAATACAATTATGAGGTGCACCAGAAAAGAACTGTAAAGGTTTAATATACCTTTGAACGTAAACTGTTGGCTACCCGACTGCTTCTAGCACGTAAACCAGGATCCCTTCGAGATTCACCACTAGCTGGAGATGCTTCGTGAGAGATTCCATCTTGACTTGCATCATCTTCTGATGGTTTTTTGCAAACTTCCGTGGTGCGTTTCGTTTTGGAACTACTGTAATCACGCCCATTCTGCTTTAAGTGTACAGAGGACTTGTCTTTGTCAGATGTTCTAGACTGTGTCTTTGCAGAGACAGGGTTTTTATGCCGCCTTGGAGCATAACCAACTTCTTGGCAGTTTTCACTCCTAATATTTTTTTAAGAAAATAAAATAAAATAAATCCAATGATCCAATCTCTAATCTTGAAAGCACATCGGTGCATAGATGAGAAAAAGACAAACCAGTATTCCTTCTGTATTGCAACTAAGCGTGCTTCTAGTCTTGCCAGCACAGGTGTGCGCTCAAAACCTTGTTTATCATGAGCTGGTTCAACAAAATTAGCTTCCAACACACCTATTGCAAAAGAAGGCATAATAAAGTGAAGTCGGGTGACCAATCCATTTCATAAACCTTTATTAAAAAATAAAACAGCTCTAAATATAAGTAACTATAAAATAATACCTACCTATAGCTCCCCGACCATCACTTCCAGCAGCATTCCAGACTCTCCAGAATGGCTGATAAGCGTAAATTTATAGTTCAATGACAAAATTCAAGGGAAATACATACTCAATGCTCAAGTTTGCCATTTAGTCGCGTGTTTGTAAAGAATGAAAACTGACCTTGATAAGTCTATTCTTATGGTAAACGTTAAATCCTTGAACATCAATATGATGTCGAGCATCCTTCACGAACCCAATTGTCCCAGTTGCAACCATCTGATATTAACAGTAAGGCAGTTAAAGGTTACTTTGACCTGAAAGCGAACAAAAATCTAAATGCCAAAAAAAGGAAAAAATCAAATTTTCTAGTTACATTCAAATCCTTTGGCATCCGTTCAGGAAGAAATAGAGGTTTGTATCTTATCTCCTTAGTCAGCATCATGTCATCAACTGTGTCATGATGTTCAACATCTTTCCCACGCAGAGTAATTCTGAAACTAGGGGGAAGTCTGAGGTACAGAATTGATGCATAACTCTAGCAACATCGAAACCAGAAACAGAATCAACATCTGAGTAGGATTGATAACTATTTAAACTCATTTCTAAGAAATCAACATAACCGAGTTAAATAATTAAAAGAACTTTGTACAATACATATCATGCTTACCCTTAAAGAATGTCGATAAGTTAAGAAATGTCTAGAGTTGGGATATCTTTTGGCCATCCCTATGTTTTTCTCTTCTCGGTTGACTCCTCTAAGTTGAATATCCTGTCATTCAAAATATCAAGAATAACAAATCTTCGGAAAAAAAAAATAATTAAAACCTTTTCCCCCCAGTATGAAATTCAGAAAAATAGATGCTCGCAAATGAGTAGAACGAGGAAGGACATACATGTGGATCAGAGTCAAAATCTAGTTCCAGATTTCCTTCATCATCCTCCCAAAGATTATATATTATTATGCGTGTACCTTGATCTTTTAAAAGGTTGAACTGCAACATAAAAAGCAACAGAAGTAAATATGATGAGAGAGTAAAATAACAGATACTACAAGTGCTCACAGCTCTGAAGTTATGAAAGACAAATAAAGCACCAGAATGATGGTTGTGAAACCAAATTCATTAGGTGTAGTTTCAACTTACTAACTCCTTAACAGGTATGATAGCATTGAACCGCTAACCTTATTTACCACGGATGAAGCACAAAAAGAAGAACATGCAGATAGAATGATTACTACTTGAAGAATATGATGCTATACATTTACCAAAGCAAACTGAAAAGTCCACAACATAAAAAAAGGCAGTTTCCAGATCCACTAGAAATACGGTAACCTAAAAGAAAGATAAACATCAACTTACCTGTTGAGTCAGATCTTCTCCACTCATGTAAGGTGACCATTGTAAAATAGTTTCCAAATTTCTATTCCAATCTTCTGGTGAAGATCGTACCATCATATTCCAACTTTCTCCCCTTTTCTCATAGTCAATCTGATCATCACAAAAAAAAAAAAATGGTAAATTGCATGTAAGAATTAATAGCCTGAGAAGATTATGTCAAACAAATGTCATTCCAATAGACAGACTGAGTGGAGAAAAACAATATATGAAACCACAATGTCTCCAGTTGTTCAAATTGTTGTATTTGTATATAGTCTCTCTGAATGAATTGTCAACAGTTAAAAACTTGTGTAGCCTCTCCCTGTGTTTATTTCTTCCATAATTTATTATGCGAGTTGAAAACCTAAAAGCTCACCATTGTTCACACAAGTTCCAACTTAATTCAAGAGTCACTGCCTAAAAGGCCAAGTATCAGTGCATTAGAGGTCAACACAAAAGATTTGAACTACCTTAGCCTTAGGGTATATTATTCTGTTTGTTCTGTTATTAAATGCATAACAACAGAGAAGGCAACCAGGCATAAAACGCGCAGGGATTTGACGGTGTGAGTAAGAACATAGATGAAATTAGATATATACTAATGATTCTGGGCAAGAAACAGCATTTTAATCAATGATATGCACTTAGGAATGCATACATAAGATCATGGGACATTCAAACTCTCATGAACCACAGAATGAGCATAATGAGTCAGAATGGCCTTACTTACCATGGGAACAACAATGTCTTCCTTTCCAGTCCCCCTCAAAAATGTATACGACAGCAGTCCAATACTTTGCGTTGGGCTAAGAAAAAGGGAAATTGTTAAATTAGTTTTGAACTTCAATTTTGCAAATATAATGAAATAAAAAATTAAGAACGGTGTTTGCTTGTTCAAAAGTTATCAGATCACAAGAACATTCAAACATAATTCCAATTTTTTTTCTCAAAGCTTAAAATAACCTTTGACAAAAACGACAAAGTAACAGTGATGAACAATAGCACCACAGGAATAAAAATTTACTCACCTTTTTCTATCATTTCCCTGACAACGTGAGAACACAATTACATCTGCTCCAAGCCTCATAGTACTCGTCTTAAAACCATTTCCATCTGAAATCCACGCATGAAGAAAAATATTTGAGTCAAAGTTAATTCCATATCACATTCTCTGCGTGCAGCACACAATAGATTATGAAAACAACATTGTGCAGATACTATAGTTTGCAATCCAAGTAATAAAGCAACTCACATTGACCAATGGTGTTTGCTATTTTGCTTTTTGCAGAATATCCAAGCGACATGCACTGCCTCATTTTATCAGGAGTCATCCCACCACCATTATCTGTTCTCAATAAACAAATTAGAAACCTACCAAGCATGGACATGAGCAGCAGTAATGGGCAATACATGTGAGCATTCAAAAATCCAATGCCAGTTTGATCTTCAGGGATCGATTCTTTAAATTTCCATCCTCTGAGGAACTATAAAAACTATTCGAGTTGAACTTTGTATTTCACTCTACTGCATTACTCGGTCATTATATTGACAAGTATAGAGGAAGAAGAAATAAAAATCAATCAAACGCAGATGACTACACAAATAACATAAAAATTAAGAATTATTAACTCTTAAAAACAATCTCCACAAAAGCTGACTATAAAGTTTGCAAAGAGAACAAATGAAATAGACAAAACCCAAATTGAAGAGCACTAGCACTCGAAATCATGCTTAAAAGAAACATGACTACGCAGATGTGACTACATTGTCTGAGCAACAATATGATGAAAGAAACAAAGGCCTCTGTGATGCAAAATCATTCTTCTTGAAGTCTTGAACAGAGAGATGAAGGGAAGAGCTACAGCACAAGAGCTATAAAAATCGAACACCGCAATACTATCACTACCAAAAAATATTGAACAAATAAATGAGGAGGAGCTACTTACCTTCAACTAGCAACATGTGAGTACCATCTTTTTTATTTTTCAACAAATCTACATGAACACAGGTGGCTCCATTGCAAATCTAGACAATAGTAGGTAGTCTTAGAAACTTGAAGAAGAAGATGCTAATGGCACTGTTTAATTTGGTAAGTGAAGGAGATCAAGTACCTCATCCAAAGAATTGTCTAAAAGCTCAGCAAAAGCTGCAGATGAAAATCAGCCAGTAATATTCACATAAGAGAAGTACTGTGATAATACTGAATACATTAACATTATTGTTATTAACGGTTCATTGACTATTTACCACCCAAAGCCCATTTGTGGCTGGTTGCATTTGAATGTAAAAACTTAGGATGCACCCTGACATGATCCATTCCAACTGCAAAATATAAACAAAAAAACTTGTGCTTTAGCATATTAAAGACCAAAGTACTTAAAACATTTTTGGGCACAAAACAACTAATGGTAGATGGAAATTTCAAACTCACTTAGGTGGATTTAGTTTAAACTTATATTCGTTCCATTAATATTTCTTCTCTTCACATTGAATGACTACAAGTTTGACATGATAAATTTCACTAACCAACAGAAGGATTCTTAAAACTCACTTCACAGGCTGACAAGAAGCAATTGCAACAATGGACCCAATACTTAAATTTACTTCAGTTCTGAATGATAAACAAATAATAATTTCAGTTTTCCCTGAACAGCTCATGCAGTAAACTTTAGTCTCCTGAATCTGTAAATAATGAGAGAAAACAAATCATGCTTTCTCACTCAAATTGTCTACAGTTCTTCCCTTCGTGGTATTGGTTCCAAACATCCATTCCAAAGCTTGGTTTTCTAAAGAAACTCAAAAATCGATTCATAAAACAGTGGGAAAAAAACTTCAACATTAAGACATGGTAGACACGCATAGAAAAAGAGTAAACACTTATAATTACATACATTATTCATAACACAATAATTACATACACAGATCATAATAAATAAATAAATAAATAAAACAACATCCTCGTAGATACAACAATGGATAAAAAAGAAGAAAAGCAATGACCAGAATTCATCGAAGAATCGTCAGCATTGCCTCCCTCATAATCCCCTGCTTTCCAAAACTGCTTACAAGCCCTCGGAGCCGCTTCACTCCCATCACTTGCAAAGTCGGCAATAGGAGAACATACGGAGACCGGCTCAGCCTCTGTCACAGTCTCTGGCGCCACATAATTCAACGGCAATGGCGTCAATGTACAATTTGGTGGAAGAAAGGAAAGAAATCCAGGGGACAAAACAACACCGGAATCCAAACTCTCAATCTTCTGTTTCTTGGCCAACAAGTAATCGTCGTCATATTCATTTAAATCACGTTTCTTGTTCGATTCAGATTCAACAACATCGTGAAAAGACGAGAAGTCGATATCCGAATCACCGCTAGAACCACTGGTGCTACTGCTACCGCTTCCAGTGCTAATATCAATCGGCAACAAATTGAATGTACAGTTGTTCGTTTCTTTCGAGTCAAGAAAATCAGGTTTTTCTTGTTTCAGAGCGGGATCCATGGAGTCGAGGAATATTTGGAGAGCAAGAAAGTGGAATGAAAATTTTGATCCTGAGGGACCTTTTGTTTTGAGAGAAGAGGAAACTAGTTAGTAATTTGGCCTCTCAATTCTTTAACGAGAACAAAGGCGCGATTTTTAGGTTTTTATACGGGGACGTCAAAAACTGTGCACCAATCGGGTATTGCGTGCCAAGTTACACTAGAGGCACTCCTCTATATGAATGAGCTCGTTTGCATGACACGTGGCCTTAGGGGCAAATCAAATTCTACTAGAATTTATGTAAACTGAATCTTTTTCCTCTCAAATAAGTACGTACATACAATTTTATTTATAATAATTATTATTAATTTATGTTAACAAAAAAAATTAAGAGAGCATAAATTGACAATAATATGATAATTATTTTAACATTAAATAAATTCATATTTTTAAACTTGTGTAATTTTAGGTAAAATGTGTTTTTGTATACGACTGAAATTTGAATTTAATTAAAATTTGAATGATTAAAATAAATATGATTAATCCCTTAAAAATGTGAATATAACTGTTAAATTATTTATTTTTACAAAATTTAATTTTATCAACATAACTGTTAAATTATATATATATTTTATGAAAATTTTAATTATGTTGATATAATAGTTCATAAATAAAATAACTTTTAATAAATTATATTAATATGTAAGTTATTTTTCATATGATATATATATTTTTTTCTTTACTTTGTATTGCGACTAAAAAAAATTATGAATTAACAATTTATAATATGAAAATGAATGATAAATTAAATTAAATTATAATTATATGAAAATATTATTCCAGGTATGTACAAATAGAGAGATCGTAAAAAAGAGAGGATTATATAACATTTAAAATTTAAAGTATTATATAAGATTTAAAATTTAAGTGTTATAAAATATAATAATAAATTAAGAATATTATTGAGAATTTAAATATTTAATTCATTCAAATGTTTATTTGTTTTAATTTGACTTAAAACTTTTAACTTAATGATATTTCAATATTTTTAACAAGCTTTAATGTATATAAGTTAAAAAAAAAACACTTCAGTTAAAAAAAAGTAGACTTTACTCGGTTGAATATTTAAAGAATAATTCTCTTTTTTTCATAAAAAGGAAAATAAAAATAGTACTTCGAATTTGATCTAAAAATATATGAGGAGTACCATTAGGTATTGGGTATATTTATTAATTTTTTATTAAACATATGAATATCAAAATTACAATTATAATTTAAAGTATAGCAAAATAATTAAAATAAGTAAATAACAAATTGAGAGGAAAAAGAGTAAAGAAATTCTGGCCTGAGCATGATGAGATATGCAAATAAGTATTGTCTTAAAATCAAAGAGTCAATCTCTTCGTGTAAGTAGTGACAGTTCTCTCTAATTCTAATATATAACCTAATGCTCATAGCCAATTTTTTCGATGAACACGACCACCGGAAGATAAACGCCAAGTCTTATATGTCATAATTGCTTAAAAATATAATATTAAAATAGAATTTATATAAAATGTATTATTTCCTCTCCCTACCTTTATGCCCTCTTTACAAATGAATACAAATATTCTTTATATAGTAGTGAAGTAATTTGAGTAATAAATATAATATTAAAGATAAAATATTTGTAATTCATGTATTAAACTAAAATAATTAATAAGATTAATGGTATAATTTAAAAACTATAACCACCATATGATATAATGATTTATAATAAATAGCTCATAAAATTAAATAATAGTTTTTAAAACATTTTTCTCTAACAATCCTCCACAAAAGTGTTTTAAAAAACTTTGGAAATAAAGTATGAAAATTTAGTTATATATTAAAAAAATAAATTAAATGATAATAAAATATATATTAGTAATTTTCTAATACATAATAGATATAGGTGTCTTTCAGACTTGAACTTATACTTAGTGTTAAATTATTCATTTGAGGAACTTGAGTGAACTAAGTCTTGAACTTGAATCATTTGATCAAACTTCAATTATAACACAAATAATAGCGACAAAGACTTAGATATACGGATTAGCGTCATATGCTCTATCTTAATTCTAGTGAGAGCTTTTAGAAAATAGTCTCACGGTGACTCTTATTTATGCGAGTTCTCTAAAGGTATATGTGACCTATACATCGCAAGAATTTACTTGTTTTGAACTCATTTAAAGTAAAGACCCTTCCTAACATCACATATTATAACATTATGCAATAGGAATGAGCGAAAATATACCTCTTCTTGGATATATTTATAAAATTATAGTACTAATTAAGTCACGCAGTATAATTTATTTTTACCTATTGAACCTCCTTCATAGGGTCTCTAATCACAGAGGATAAGTTACTTCCCTAGGTAACTCCCTTATGGGTTTAAGCACATCCCCCTTCATATTTATATATGACTTTTCATAAAAGGTTTTTATTAAATTGATCAATTTTTTATTTACAAGTTGTATGTTGATAGAGCTCTCTTATAACTTGAATTTGTAACTTGTATTAACCTTCGACACTTTATTTATTTGCTTCTTTATACCTAACATAATTGAATTTATCAAATAATAATATTAGAGTGGGAGAGTAATATAAAATTGTATATGCAAATAAACTACATTAATATATTTTTCTTTTACCTAATTATTGTTATTATAAAATAATCTCTAAAAAATACATTATAATTTGAAAGAACTCCTACAAATTATCAAATATTTTAAATATTTCTAATGAATGTGAAATGAGAAGCATAAAATTTTCCTATCATTATCTCTTCCTTTTTGGGTAGCTAACAACTATGTAGCTAATATTCTATAAATAATACATGAACTCATAAAATAATATATAACACTTCACAGTTTATAACTTCAAGTATGAAGCACCATAATTTTTAACTATGATGAACATGGTAAAAATTAAATAAATAAATATACTTTATTCATGTACTATATGTTGATACTCACCACTGTCTTTAACGAAAAAGAAAGAAAAACATTAATTTTTTTTTATCATAATTAATTATAATTTTTTTAAAAATACACTATATAATTGCAAAATAAAATTTTCCTTTAAGTTATACTATTATTAATATCTTCAGTTATTAAAAATAATTGAATATTCTCATTAATAACCTAATAAATCTCTTTTATACAAATATTACGAATTAACCAACTCCTTAATAATAATTATTTATCAAGTATTAATAATGACAATTCTTAATATGCTATTTACTTATGCATAAAATATTTATGAATAAAATATTTATGAAATTTTTATTACAAAAGTATGTTTTAACCATTCAATGGAATACCATGAATATCATACAAATTTTAATGAAAAGTTTAACAACAAATCATTGGTTAAATAACATATAATTTTTCTAAAAATGAAATATTCAAAATAAAATGTTTTAATTTCTATATTTTGTTAGTAAATTATCTTCTTAATCTAAATTTAATGTTTTATATTATTTGCATATATGTTTGTTGTGAATCATGTCAAACATAAATTATATTTTAATTAGATATAAAATTGTGTGACATATATTGCCTGAGTTTAATAAAATTTTTATCATTATTATTTTGTTAAAATTCTTGGATCCATCTCAGCTTGGAACAAATTATTATAATTTGTCTCCTTTTACAAATAAGTATTGTCCTAAAATCAAATAGTACTCCCTTTCTATGAGTAGTAACAGTTTTCTCTAAGTCCAATATGCAACCCAATACTCACAGTAATCTCTTCGATAAATACGACTATTGAAAGATAAAAACCAAATCTTATATATCATTATTACTTAAAAATATATTATTAAAATATAATTTATATAAAATATATTATTTTCTCTCTCTATCTTTATGTTCCTTTTACAAATGAATACAAATATTGTTTATATAGTAGTGAAATAATTTAAGTAATAAATATAATATTAAAAATAAAATATATGTAACTCAAATATTAAACTAAAATAATTGATAACATTAATGGTATAATTTAAAAACTATAAGTCTATAATCACCGTATAATATAATGATTTATAATAAATAGTTTATAAAATTAAATAATAATTTTTAAAATATTTTTCTCCGGCATTAGGCAAGCCAAATAATAATCTCAAATAGTAATATAATACAGTTTAAAACTTCTAACATAATAACTATTATCCGATTTCATCTCGAACTTTAAAAGTGTAGTGCTTGATCCAAAATTATATTTTAATTACACGTATGATCAGATAAAAACTTTTGAAATCGTAGAAAAATTAAATTACGGAAAAATCCAATAATTATAATAAATAATTATCTGGAATTATAAACATTTCGACAAGTTATCCAAATTGATGATTCAGGATCAGGAGTCACGACGCGAGTTAGGCTTTGAGTTAAGTTTTGGAGTTGTTGCTGGCAACAATATTATATAATCAAATACTAAGAATACTTATAATAATGAGCCAATAATAAATCGATCGGAGGTGAATTCTTCACAACACATTCAAACATTAATTTACAAAGCTCGAATTCCACCGCCCACGCGATGTTTGTTGCTGTTTTTTCTTTGACAACGATAAATAGAACCCCACCTCGGCTTTAAATACCTTAACATTTTTTAAATGTCGCTTGTCTCTTAAATAAACAAATAAATTAAAATTTGAATATGTAATGTACCAAATTTTAATTTAATTTTGTGCTTATTCATTCGAACGTATTGTGTAGACAAAAACTGTTAAAATCAATTTAATATTGAACTAGTAAAGTCTACTTCAAATTTGTTTAAAATAATAGTTAGGAATCAGTAAATATAAATATAACAATGGTGAGGATTAAGTAAGCAATTCAGCTACGTGGCCCATTATATATGTAAAATTGAAAAAATGAAAAAAAAAAACTTCAATAATATAATGCCGTCACATGCAGTGTAAATTAATTAATAGGCAATGACTAATCAATAGTTGCAGCTTCCCCTTATGCCACGGCATGCTTGAACATAGAGGGAGCTATAACGTATATACTTGTAGCTCTAGGTCATACGATCTCGAAATGTACTCGCTTGTGAGATCCTTTTAAGAGGTTTTGAAAAATAATATTAACTCATGAATATTTGTTTACAAATATTACATGTTCAAACATTGTCTAAATATAAAATAAATGTATTTAAATTATCATAAAATAATTTCTTGAATAATTAATTATGAATTATATTATATATTTTTTGTCATTTATTTAACAACCGTATCATTTAAGTTGATAAAAAAATTTCTAATTACCACCGTTAATTTATGAAAAAAAGGGAAAAAAAAAACAACGTGAAGTGTAAGGTGGATCTTAATTTGTGGTGGGTTTGACAATAAGAAGTGATTATTGTGCACTTACATTACATGGTTGGAGTTGGATCATGGATGCAATTGATTAGGGACATAACGTAGTGGCTCAAGAAATAATGATTGAAATGCTTTTTGTTCCATGATTTTAAATAAAAGTCTCAGTTTATATCAAATACATACAAATTCTACCACTCCCTTTGGATTGACTAAGTCCACTTAAAAGCAACAAAAAAAATATTAAGAATCCATAATATATATTTTATCATTTATTACATGACATATTATTAACATTATTTTATATATATTTATTTATTTGAAACAATTTTACAAAACGTATAAAGGGGCCCTAGTCAATTCCGATCACATCATAAAAATTAATCACTGTTATCGCTCTTCATATACTTCATGATTATCCATTAATACATGTAAATTTTGTATTTTAATTTCATTAAAAAAAGAAGAAGGAGAAACTAAATGAAGATTCTCTTGGTTGGTATTTCAAAAACCAACAAACAGATTTTCTTATCTACTCACTGGCGGCTATCAATGGAAGCAAGCTTCCAGCGGGTTTTTACCCTTTGAGGTTATCCAAAAGAAACCGCTCATTTCTCCAAAGGCAAATTAATATTTCACCTAATTACCAGGAAAATCCAGAGATGAGAATTCGTAATTTTGTAACTGTTTTTATTATATTAATGGAATATTATTTTTTTTTTGCCTTGTCTACTTCCATCTGTTTCTCATTAATTCATAGAAACTGGCCTCTTCACGTCACTATAATTAAAGATAACAATTTCAAATCAATAAAAATTAAATAAAATGAAAAATATAGGGCCTTCGAGGTTTGACAAGTGGGGTTTTTTTTTTTGGTTATATTTTATTCCAATTTGACACCTTTATATAATGAAATAAAAATGCAAGTGAGAGCATATCTCTGAAGCAGTCTTTTCTGGTTTCCGTTCTGCTGTTTTTTTGTTCTCCTCTCTGCTCCTTGGATCTCGATTTCCTCTAAAATATACCTCTCTCTCTCTCTCTCTCTCTTCTTTAATGGCTACTTTTTCACTTTGAATCTTTTCATTTCCTTCGGTATTATATATTCAACTTTCTGGGTTTTCTTCTCTTTATATACCTTTCTCCTCTGCTCGATCAGTTTAGAAGAATATCATGAGTAACACAATGAGACCTAGGGTTACCTTCATGTTTTACATGGTTTACGACAGAGGTTAATACAATATATTCTTCCCTTTTCATTTTTCTTTTTCATTTTTGTTTTTGAATTAAAAGTTTCTCTCTTTTTCGTAAATATCTCGATCGATCATATATAGGTGTTGTGTGTGGTTTTTTAATTAATCTCAACATCTATTTCTGTGTTTCATATAAAATTTTATCGGTGTTGTAATGGATGTGATGAGTAAAGGAAAAGGGAAAAAAGGTAACTTGATCGTCAAAACATGGGAGAGATGCAAATCAATCGGCAGAAGCAGCAAGCGATCGGTACCAGTTCTGAGGGAGAAGAGCAAATCGTGGCCACGCATAGACGCCACACTCGATGAAGAAGAAGAGAAACGGCGTCCAAGGAAACGCCGGGTGGCGCCGGAAGGCTGCTTTTCGGTCTACGTCGGACCTCAGAAGCAGAGATTTGTAATCAAAACGGAGTATGTGAACCACCCACTTTTCAAGCTGCTGCTGGAAGAAGCTGAATCCGAGTACGGTTTCAACAGCGAAGGCCCGCTTGTTCTTCCATGCAAAGTTGACGTATTTTACAGAGTCTTGTTGGCTATGGATGATAATAAAGATGAGATTCGTCAGGGCTGTAGCTTTGCCAAACGTATTGGCTCCTATAGACAACTCAGCCCGTCTCGAATGATTGCAATAAATCAGTTCTAAATTAATTAATATCTTATATGGGGTCAAGTTAATTAATTTCCTTAATCATAGAATAATTATTATGTGGAGGATTATATATGTAATTATAGCAGGATATATAATTATGCGAATATATATCCAAGCTATATATGCATGTTAATTTGTAAGATTATATATCCTAGTGTGTGGTATGCATTTCTGTTTGGGGTTTTGGTTTTGAATGCGTCCAATTTTGTGGTTCTTATCTATAATATTGTTAATTTTGCATAACCAATTATACAAACAAGTTGCCAATTATTATTAACAATTAAGTTTGTGTGTGAAAGCAATGAACATCATGATTGAGACTCAACGGAGCAAAGTTTATTAAGTGATTTTCATATTACATCATCTTTATGCCGTTCACATTTTTTGGGCCAAGAGTGTTACATCATGCAAACCGATTTAAAACACATAAGAATAAGATAAGATAATGGGTTTGTGTCGTCAATATGTTTTTCGATATATAATATTGGATTTGGATGTATAAATGCATGCTTCTGTGGTTATTCCATGAATATGAGATAATATATTGATTAATTATTAAGGGAATTGAATTTTAAAAAATTCATCATGTCACTAGCACGCATGCTACTTAGCAAAGTTGACCTTAATTGGAGTTGTTTAAGTGATTTTAGCTGAGCTATGTATGTCAATTATTTTCTAAATAATGCTACATCCTCTTCTGACTTTATTCTTTGTTATCATTTAGTGGCTTTTATTCTGAATCACTATTGAATCTCTTGCCTAACTATACTTGGGTTTTATTTGAAGTTGTGGTGTTTTTGTTATCATGTTACTAAACTATTATAAATAAAATATTTAATAAATATTATTTTTTAATCAAACTATGTTGTTTTTATATTATTTTTTTAAATATAATCTGGAAAATATTTAGAAAAAGAGAGAAGACTTTTAAAATATTTTTTCCAATCAATTTGCATATTTTTTTATGTCTGTGCTCTCGTCGGGCTAATGTATGCCTGGGCCATTAGAAGATGACACATGACACTATCATCATGCCTATGTTGACTAATAAAAGATGCTACTATTGACCTATTCTCAGTGCATCCATGTCGTTTTCATCGTATTTGGAACTTTTCGAATTCCTCCATTCAAAAGCTAAGCAAAAGGCGCAACCTTTTTCAAAGAGTAGATAAATTCAATGAACTGGAGTATGATTTTAATTTACCAAGGGCTTTTTAAATAATAAGTATTATGTTTAACTACATTGATAATTACTAACTATAATTTCTAATTTTTAACAAATTAATAAATATATAACAATTACAAAAACATCTCCAATTATTTCACTTTTTTTTTAAGAATTTTTTTTGCTTTTGCCCGCCCCATATTTTCATGTTATTTGTTATTTTTTTAATATTACAAATTTATTAGTATATAACTAGTTATTTATCGGTATTTAATAAAAATTTATTAAAATTTTTACTAAAAAAATAACCTATAATTATAATACACTTAACATTTTTTTACATATTAATATCATTTTTTTCTAATTTATAAATAAATACATTATTTTATTATCAAATTTATAATAAAATTTAATATTTATTTATAATATAATAAAATATAATTTATTAATCCTAATAAGTAATAACAAGTAGTCGCCACCCCTTCTAAATCAACAAGCAGCTGCCTCCTCCCCTAAATCAACAAACAATTGCCACACCTCCCTACGACTACCTTCTTCGACCCCAATAACATCCATTAGCATCGACCATAGCCAAGCTCTTTGTGGGCATTTTTTTCGACCAACGCCCTATTGCAATCATCTTCTTCAAATTTATCTCATTTTGTTGAAATTTTCTTCTGCATTGTTTACAAATATTTATTTTGTTATGATTTTGGGCTTTCTTTTTTTATTTTGGGTTAAAATTTTTTATTTGCTTGGTTGTGATATGGGAGAGAATGGTGAGTGTATAACGTTGGATTGATCGATGTTGAGTAATTGTTACGTGTGATATAATGTGCGATAGGTGCAACGAGGGAGCTTGCTTATAATTGAAGAAATTTATCAAACAGCTCTTATGCTCCTAGATTTGTGATGGAAAATTAGAGGCATTTGAGTCTTTATTTTGGTACATAGGTCTTTGATCATGAAGTTAAAGTGAGTACAGTTTCAGTATTTGGCTGGAGAGAAAATTCAGAGGCTGGGATATTGGTGGGGTTTGTTGTAAATTTTATAAATATACAAATATTTCAAAATATATTTGTTAATGTATAGAAGTTATAAATGGAATAGTATTATAAGGAGACATGTCTCAAATGAAAGGATACATATATCCTTATAAATAGAGGCTATATTTTGGACATTATATATGAGAGAAAAATAGAGTATATTATTGATTTTGTGTTGTTTAAGAGTTCTATATTTAGGAGTGTACATTTATAAAACTAACAATTATTGTATCTTGGAGGAAATACTGTCATAGAAATCTATTTGCATCAGGACATTGTCCTAGAGGGGCCGAAATTTTTTTAAGGACAATGTATTATGCATGCCTTGGCTATAAGTATCGAGGGTTAATCATTACATCATCAATTCTTTTATTAAAAATATCCAACAATCTTAAGAAAAATTTATTTTGATGATAATGTGCTAGGGCGTGGTTTAGAATGGAAACATATTTGATAATCCAGGGAGATCGGGCTAAAATCTAATGAACTTTAAAAGTCGTGGCTTTTACATTGGGGAGGAAGAGAGGAATCAGTTGTGGTAAGAAAAATTCATGGTGAATTATAAGGTATGCTTTTGATTTTCGTGTTTGTAATTGCATTTATAATATGCTTGAACTTAAATGTGATCAATACCATAAATCATACTGTGTTAATGAGTTTATGGTCAAGACTCCAATAACAAATATAAAATATTGACTAAATTTAATTTAGTTTCATATGTAATTATTTGGTGTGTAATGAAACATCTCTGTGGCGATACGAAATCATATGCCTAAAACGAAAAAACATGACTATAAAGTCGGGTATGTTGAAATGATTATATGGTCGGGTTTGTTGAAAGGAAGATAGATCGTTAATATCTTTTGAGTCCATTTGTAAATTATCGTTAAAGTTATTAATTATGATTTTTGAGATGATCTTTAAATAATTATGAGTTTGACTTAATCTTTCTGAAACATTATTATTTGACCCTGGTAATTTATCAAATAATATTAATATGACCCTAATAACTTCTGTTGTTGATAAATAAGCCCAATTATTTTTATTAAATAATTTATTATTTTGAGTATATTGGACATAATATTTGTGTATTAATGTGAAGACTTTATTATATATATTATTTATTACAATATTGGTGTGATTTTGAATTATATTAAATGACCTTAATCTATTTTGTATGCTAGTTCCAAAAATTCTATATTAATTAAAACAAATATGTTGAATTGGTTTCTCGCATAAAAGAAATAAAATAGATTATAGTTTTACTGCTAATTAAATTATGAGAGGAGTAATTATTATATAATATATGTTTATTAAATTAAAGATTAGTCTCATTTTACTAAATAAAATATCTGTTATGGTAATAATCTTTTATATTCAATAAAAGTTGTAAGAAATATGAAATATGATTTCATGTGTTATAGACATCATTGTTATATTTTTGAGAAATATATCAATAGTCTTCAATGACATTATTTGCTTATAAAAACTATTGAATAAATATTTAAAAGGTACTATTAGTGTGTAATGAGATGATCTTCTACTATTAAAGGTAATAGTAAAAAGTGATATATTGATATTGAATTGCCTATAGTAGAGATTAAGTGTGAAAATCTTTCAATTAAAAATATGTGTATATCTCGATCTTTATATCATTTTAGATCAAATAAAAAGTCTATAAAAAGACATGATGTATAATTTTAGTCAATATTTTGACAAAATTATTAAAGAGATTTATGGTTTTAAAAGCTGAGCGGGAGGAGACTATGTCTAGAACAAAAGGCAAAAGTGATAGGAATCTCACTTATGTGATTGGAGATTCCATGAAATAGGTCTATAGGAGTAATAATAAGTCACTTGTTATCTTGTTGTACTATTGATCTTATAATAATATTGAGTCACTTACTATGACAAGATAGTACTTAAAACTATAGTGGTAAAGAATGAACTTTTTAAGTTCTTAATGAATTTTATAGCCCAAATATTACATAGTGACATGTTTAAATTATAGGACATGCTTGATGGAAGGTTCACTTATATAAATGTAAAACTGGGTCGGTTTCTATGAGAGTTTAGGCAAGCATCTCTAAAGCATTCATGAATTCCAAGTAGGCAGAAGATCATGAAAGTGTCAAATCACAAAACAACACTCATTGTCTCATTGTGAGAGTTCAATGTGGATAGCTAGTTCTTTGACTTACGCCAAAGGACTTTTAGTTCATAGAAATTATATATTTCACTAAATTTTTGTAAGACATGATTAGTTGTCCAATGATTAGTTCATAGCCTGATAAGTACTAGTAAATATACATTGAATTATAAATGCTCTCTAATATCTTATATGTATTTTGAAATAGCGGAAAATTGTTATATATTTTATAAATATAAAAATATTTCAAAATACATTTGGTAATGTATGGAAGTTATAAATGAAATAGTATTATAAGGAGACATGTTTCAAATGAAATGGTACATGTATTTTTATAAATAGATGTCATATTTTAGACATTATATATGAGAAAAAAATAGAGAATATTATTGATTTTGTGTTGTTTAAGGGTTCTATATTTATAAATGTATCTTTATAGAACCAACAATTATTATATCTTAGAGGGAATACTATCATAGAAACCTATTTGTATCAAAACATTGTTCTAGAGGGACAAATTTTTTTTAAGGATAATGTATTATGCATGCCTTGGTTATGAATATTGAGTGTTAATCATTACATTATCAATTCTTTTATTAAAAATATCCAACAGGGTTAAAGAAGATAGTTGCAATTGAGTGAGGGAGAAATATTGCACAATAGAACTGTAAAACAAAGAAAATGCAGGTAATAAACAGCAATAATATTGCACAGTAAAAGAAAATGCAAAACCAATAATTATTTGCTTTAAAATAGAAGATCTTTGCTGCATAATCAATAATAAATAAGCAACAACAATATTGCACAATAACACCACTCCCATTAGCAGTAACTAGCATGATCCAGCAAAAGAGCTGTAGTTGAAATTATTTATAATTTATATATATTACTACTATTGTAATAAATTATTTTATTTTAAATATCATTGTATTTAAAATATTATTTTATTTATAAATAGTTGTTGGTAGAACTTGCAGTTTGTTGGGTGAGATTATTTTTTTCATATGATTAGATGTAAAGGATATTTTAATAAATACAAAATTTTTACGTTAACCAACCTAACCAATAAATGTAACAGATAATTTTTGAAAATGTAAAGAGAATTTTGGTAATTATCCGAAAATATACTCCCTATTTATTTCATTTCAAGCTTTTTCCTTTTTCATATTGAACATTTTAATGACTAAGAATTCGTGGTTAAATATAAATTTGGAGGTAAGAATTTGATTGGTGTAAGTGGTTAAAACCGTTCAAGGAAGAAAACTAGCACGTGCTTTAATATATTTGTAAACCAAAAAGAGAAGAAAAGAAAATTACTCCCATTGTCTATTTTAAGCAAAGCGCTGCATTTTATCTGAATCTGAAAATTTTAGGATTGATTTACCAAAAAAGTCTTACTTAAAACTTGTTTAAAGAATTTCTTTAAAAGAAAAAAGAAAAGTAAAAAATTTAGTAAAAGAAAGACAAAAAGGACGCAGAGTCAAACTCAAGACAGAAAGGTTACCGGATCAAGCAAGCAAGAGATGGAGACGAAGAGCAGTAGCAGCATGTCGACGATGATACTCCATAACGCTGTGATCGTTACTATGGACCTTGAAAGCCGAGTGTATGGAAATGGAGGCGTTTTTATCGTACAGGACCAAATCAAAGCCATCGGTCAATCTGCCGACATTCTTCAGCAGTTCTCCCCTCTCTCCGAACAAATAATCGATCTCCGCGGCCAAATCCTACTTCCGGGTCATCTCTCTATCTCTCTCTGTGATTCGAACCCATTACCTCCGGTTTTGTTCGCTTTTTGGAAGTTATTAAAATAGACGCAATCCTGAAAGCAAGTAAATGTTTATGTTTCTCATCGTTTGTGGAGAATTAATAACGTCTCTCAACTGAGCTTTTGAGTGCCGTCAGGTTTAATTTTAGAGAAGAAAACAGTGTAAGACAGAATATTCAAATATTAATTACAATTTATAGTCCAATTATACTGTGAAATAATTTCAACAGCATTACCACTTTCACCAAAATGTATATCAAATTTTGTTTGCTAATGCATATAGTGACTCATTTGATCCTAACAAATACATCAACAACACACCTTTAACCTATTGAAGGCGATATTACACAGAACTCGAAAATATGTTGCAGAGAGTACTTTTACTGCTGGGTTGAATATCTGAAACTGGTACTTAATTTTTTAAATTTCTTCTGGTTGTCAAGAATAGGATTTATTAACACACACGTACACACATCTCAACAACTAGGGAGAGGGATAGCAGATGATGTGGATTTGATGACATGGTTGCACGACCGAATTTGGCCTTACGAATCTAATATGACTGAGGAGGATTCTTTCATCTCTACTTTACTTTGTGGAATCGAATTTATTCACTCTGGTGTAAGCAGTTCTTGTGTGTTTTTCGTTTGAGAATTTATTTATTTTTGGGTTATACGTGTAAGTAATGGTGATTCCAAAATTTTGGAATTAGGTAACATGTTTTGCTGAAGCAGGAGGACAACATGTAACTGGAATGGCTAGAGCAGTTGAGCTATTGGGTCTACGCGCATGTTTAGTCCAATCAACCATGGACTGTGGTGAGGGTTTACCTGCATCTTGGGCAGTTCGCACGACAGATGATTGTATTCAGGTTGGTTCTATGTTGATATCTTCTTCAGAATGCCTGATAATTATATTATGGTTTCATTCTTTTACATGTTTATGCAAATGTATATTTTATACTTAATCACTCAAAGTCGACCTGACTGGCTGTGGAGCAGCTTACAGCTTCTCAAGCTTACATAATGAGAATAGACATGTAATGAAAGAGAAATTTATAATTTAGATTATTTCAATTTAGATTGGACTGTAGAGTGTATTGGGTTATTTTATTGTAATTTACTAATTTTATCTTGTCAGGACCCAGGACCAGCTTTCAAGTCATGTCCTGTTTTATGAATCTTATGCATACTTCTTTGTGCACACAAATAGATGTTGCATTTTCCACCATTAATTTTATTTGAGTACCTAAATGCCATTTACTCTAATTTTGTTTCATTTTAGTTAGTATCATTTGACTTTGGTTAATATTAAATATTGATTGAACATAAATAAAGATAATTTTCTCACTTCAAGAACAGTCCCAGAAGGAGCTTTATGAGAAGCACCATAATGCAGCTGAAGGGCGCATTAGAGTATGGCTTGGAATTAGACAAATCATGAATGCAACTGATCGTTTACTGCTTGAAACTAGAAACACAGCTAAAGAATTGAACACTGGAATCCACATGGTACTCTCTTTCTCTCTTTCTCTCTGTTGGTGCTCGTGTGTTTGGCAGATGGAGATGGTAAATGTTTAAAAGGGTTTTATGCTGTATATCTGTCTGATGCATGCTAAAGGTTTCTTGTCGAAGTAGAAATTTGTAAACATTGGATCCCTGCATGGCTAGGAGAGCATCTTGAATAACAAAGATCTAGGGCTGAACATTCAGTATTTGTATTTGAAATTATAACAATAGATATATGGAGACATGATAACTGACATTTTCAGCATACAATGAGGACTGCAAGAGGTACTGCATAATTAATATTGTATCGCACTATCTCATGTGAAGCCATAGGCCAGCCTTAGTGGATAAAGATGTAAGAAATGGACTTGAATAATAAAATGTCTTTTTATTACTGCAAGAGGCTTTCTTAGAAGGAAAATAAAGGGGAAAATGAAACAGAAGGCTTAAATCCATATTTCCTGCTGGTCTTAAAATTAGAACTTATGTTTAAATCCTAATAAAGTAAGGTGATCATAGAGGGATGTTGTTTGTGAAATAGATTAGCTGACTTTCACTGGTTTTTAGCATGTTGCAGAGATACCCTACGAGAATCAGCTTGTGATGGATACTCGAAAAGTCGATCACGGGACAGTTACATTCTTGGATAAAATAGGGTTCCTGCAGAACAACTTGCTTTCAGCTCATACAGTTTGGGTCAACCACACTGAGGTAAATTTATTTCTCCTTGCAGCACTTCTGGAAAATTCAAGTTGCATACATTTCCATCAGTGCACCAGCTCTCATACCAGATAAAAAGAGTGGATATAGTTATTTCTGTAAATTGGATGGTGTTAATGAATATCAAGGAAATATTGATAGGGATTACTGAAGTTTCACTTTGATTTTTTTTTTTCTTTTTTGATAAGAAACTTTAGATTAGTCATGAGTTTGAAATTATTATGAGAATAGTTTGGTTATTCATTTATCAGAGGAAAGATTGTGGATGATAAGGGGAGCCTTTCCAGTAAACAATCTAGAGCTGCTTGTATGATATTTTCTCCTACATGAGTTGTTTCATTGTTTGCAATATTTATTTTAGAATTTTTTATTTTATGAATGCTCTAATGGATTATCATGAGAAAGTGCATTTTTCTACATTGCTAATTTGAATAGATAAGCAGTGTCCAGCAGCACTGATCTCACATACACCACACTCTTTACTTTCAGGGCATAAATCTTTAAGCAGCAATCGATTGTGGTAAGTTGTTTTGAAAGCATCATACCATGATTTTCAACTTGCCCTAAATAGGAAGGGATCTTTTTGGAAGTAAATATTACACTACAACTGAAAATTATTGTTGTTACAGGATTTCAAGATAATTTATTCTTAGATATTTGATGCTTGTTATGTCATAGTACTCACTGCTTGTTATGCAACATGACAAAAATATATGGTAACCATAACAATTCTCATCTTCAGATTGATTTCCTCTCAAGGGCTGGGGTCAAAGTATCTCACTGTCCAGCTGCTGCAATGCGCATGCTTGGATTTGCACCTATAAAGGAAATGCTTGATGCTGACATATGTGTCTCCCTGGGAACAGATGGGGCACCATCAAATAATAGAATGAGCATTGGTTGATTTTACTTCTAAAACCTTGATTTCTCATTCTCAACTTTTTTCCGTATTTGATAATACTGCATCAATAAGGTGGTTTGTGTGCTAAGCATGCATATGTTTCTTTCTCTAAAATCCTCAATATAGCTTGCCGCTCACACCCTTACAAGGTAAAATATTGATATGCAAAATTTGCAAACTTGTAAGGAGAATGAGTGAAAGGATTCTTGTGTTGATACTTTTACCTTCTTTGTGTCTGCTTGCACATGGAATGACTTAGCTGAAATGGTTTCTTAGTCGTGTTATAAAAAAGGAACTGTTGGTTGATAATTTTCTCAACGGTTGTAAGATGCTATTGAGTTAGTAATTGCTTAAAATGTGTGATACATGGATTTGCAGTTGATGAGATGTACTTAGCTTCTTTGATTAACAAAGGACGGGAAGTATTTGCTAATGGAACAACTGATCCTACCATTCTCCCTGCTGAAATGGTTCTCAGAATGGTGACAATAAATGGTGCAAAATCAGTACTCTGGGACAATGAAATAGGATCGCTTGAGGCTGGGAAAAAGGTTGGAGAGCTGGATTGGATTACTCTTCTTTGTTCCTTTAATATTCAGCATACTGTATTTAGTGTATGATTCTCTATAACTTTTAAGTTTGACCTTCCTAATTTCTACTTCATATAATATCTCTAGAATATTCTCAACAAATTCACAAATGAGGTTTTAACAATTAAGGGAGATTGCTGGAATTTTGTCAGCATCCATGGAAGCTATGTTGACTACCTGATGCTGGATAGAACCTTGAGACTTCATTTCTATCTATGCAGCACCAATAGTTGATCAACTAGCAAACCAATTGATATAAATTTGTGAGAAGTGGCCAAAACTGTAACATAGTTTACAAACAGATTTCTGAAATAAGAAGCTTTACTCAAAGTTTTGAATGAATTTTATTGCACTCATAGATAAAAACTAAAAATATAAGTGAACGAGAAGCATTCAAGTAAATTTTTTTTTTCCTTTTTGTAGGGGCGGGTGAAGAAAGTATAAACACTACTCATCACAAATTTTGGCAAAAATGTTTTTTGCTAGAAACTCTTCTTGAGCAAATTATAATTTTAAGCAAATAATAGAGCCAACTGCTTCTACTTTTTTCCTGCTGCATGAACATATTTTCATTATTGAACTATACTGGGGTCCTCTGTTAGATTGGAATCAATGGATCTTCTGCATGTATTTTCAGACAAACGAGGGGGTTAATATTTGTGTTTTGTGGTTTGCCAGGCTGACTTGGTTGTTATCGATCCTTTTTCTTGGACTATGGTGCCCGCTCATGACTGGTAAGCAACAATCCTTGAGAAACACATGCAGTAGTATTCTTCATTTATTATGATTTTGTAAAGAAGGTTTTATGTGGCTATTGATGTAAAGTAAATATTCTGGGTATCAGGATTTAAAGAAGGGTGTTATCTGAGTTATAAATAGTTATTTAGATCCTAAATTGCGAAGATTACTTATTGATCATAGAGCAAACAAATGATGCCTGGCTGTTTTCTTGATATTAATCAGAACCATTAATTCTTATCTTAGTGCAGCATTTTAGTTGGATTGATTTTTTGATTTATCAATTGCAGCATTAGCAGCCTTGTATATTGCATGCGAACTGAGAATGTTGTCTCTGTTATGTGCAATGGCAAGTGGATTATGAAGGATAAGAAAATCGTAACTGTGGATGAGGTACTTTGTTTTTACTCATAAATTTTCTATTTGTTATGCGTTGGATGTATAGACTAGATTAGCAGTAGAAATTTTAAGCTTATGCACTTGAGTTGGTCGTAACAAGTTTGTTATGAAACAATGCTTTCCTTTTTTGAGAATTTGATGGTTAACTTTTTACTTTTCTGCAGTTAGTTCTTTATCTCTAATAGTAATGTGTAGAAAGTTATTATCATATACGGTCCGGCTCTCTTTTTTAAACTATATCATAGCTGGCTTATTGGATTCAAATTTTTGATGGGACAGAAGGAAATCATTTCAGCGGCAAAACAAGCTTCTAGCGAACTTTTGAAGAGAGCTGGCATTAAAATACCAAATAGAATGAATGTCCTCTAAGAACTGTGTATTCATTCAAATAAATCAACGATCAAGAACGAGGGTTGATCATCCTATTGTAATTATTGTTCTTCTGAAAAGCGTTCATGTTGTATGAATATCTTGTGTGTCACATTATTAACTTCATAGGACGATCTTTATACATTTTCCATTTTCCTGGTTTTAGTTTACAACCCACGGTAGCACGTTGAGAGTTTTTGTTGCCGAAAAGAACTCTATTTACCCTGCCTTTACGGCTTCAAATAAGTTGGAATGTGGTAGTGGATTCATTGCTTTGCTTCTCCGGAAAACTATTTGCGAGATTGGTTATATTTCTTTATAATGATTCATGATCATCTGAACTATTATAAATGCATTTGGCATTTTGGCCTAAAATACTAATTAAAGGAAAAAGCACTTTGCATATGTGAGTAATTCAAAATGTACTTGATAAAAAAAGATTCCAATTCATCTTCTTTTTTAAAATTTACAGGAGAAAATGAACCCGAGGCTATGAATCTCAGCAGGGTAATCAATAACAACAAAAGCTCACATGAATCGCCAAATCTCATTCATGAGACCAGACCACCAAATTTTGCAAGCAAATTGCCCTCCACTCTCTTAACTAATTATTCATTAACTAAAAAATTCAACTTTTAGTGCCCCCACACGTCTGCCTTTTAGTAATCTTAATTCTCAATCCTTCCAAATATTCAGAATATTCCCCCGTATTTTATTTTGATTTTTTTTATAGTAAGGTACACCTCCCCATCATTATAATCATTCTTCCAATTTAGGCCCCTAACTGCCCTTTATTATTATTCATATGACTTAAATATTACTCAAATCTCTCTGTACCTGTGGTCCCCCAACTACTTCGTTCCTGCCATCTGAAGCCTTCATTTTATTAAAAATTGAACCCGAGTGAGATTTTTTATTTGGCGGTGAGCTTTAACACTGCAGTTATCAATAAGATAAATGACTGAAATATGTTTTCATCTGTTATTTTGGTAAAATAAGCACCGATCAATCAATCAATGTACAATTACAATATTTTAATAAATTATAGTTCCATTATATGACATCACCTGCCCAATTTATGACACAAGACAGCCTTACTATGCCATTGCTAGCCTATAATTTTTTAACTCAATTTTTTAATTTTTTTTTAAATAAAAAATTGATATTACAAATTCCTGTTGAATAATAATTAGTAACATAAATTGGAAGTTAGTGAGTGATCATGATGTATGATGATGAAAAAAAAAATGAAAACGTGTTAAGAGATGGAAAAATCTGAGAAGGTTAGATCTTGAATCTGAAATTCGCGGGGATTTATTGGGTATATATATATACAAAGGACGTGCATTAGATCTCCCCATTCATCGGCAACTGCTTAACCTTTCTTTTTAAGTCGCTCTCTTCACAAAATCATTCTCTTCTAGATCTAAAGAATCAGAACCCAGAAGGTAATTCATCTGTTTTTCAATGGGTAATTCAATTTTTGTTTAATTTTCTGGGCTTCCTTTTGAATGATCAGATCTGTTCGTTTTTTCATTGCTTGTTGCTGCATATTTGTTTTTTTGTGTTCACTATGTGGATCCGAAAGTTGGTCGTTTACATTTTCAGGGCCATTGATCTGTTAATTTGGCATTCCCAGATTATAGATCTGATCTCTCTGTTTTTTCTGAGACAAACATACTATGATAATTCTTTTATTTGTGAGGAATTCAGACCGAATTCGACTGCATAATTTTCGTGTATACATGAAATCGTGTCGGAATCTATATGCTTTTCCTTCTGGCTGTTTTGCATCATAAGTTAAATTCACTTTCTTTGTGTGCTTTTTAGTGTATAAAGATGGTGAAGATCTGTTGTATTGGAGCTGGCTATGTGGGCGGCCCTACCATGGCGATGATTGCGCTGAAATGCCCGAAAGTTGAAGTGGCTGTTGTTGATATCTCTGTGCAACGTATCAATGCCTGGAATAGTGATTCGCTCCCTATCTATGAGCCAGGCCTTTATGAGGTGGTCAAACAGTGCAGGGGGATAAATCTCTTCTTTAGTGCTGATGTGGAGAAACATGTCTCAGAGGCTGATATAATTTTTGTTTCAGTTAACACCCCCACAAAAACTCGAGGTCTCGGAGCAGGTAAAGCTGCTGATCTGACATATTGGGAGAGTGCTGCACGAATGATTGCTGATGTAGCAAAATCTAACAAAATCGTGGTTGAGAAATCAACTGTTCCTGTGAAAACAGCTGAGGCTATAGAAAAGATTTTGACGCACAATGCCAAAGGGATCAACTTTCAAATTTTGTCCAACCCGGAATTCCTTGCTGAGGGAACTGCCATTAGTGACCTTCTCAATCCGGATCGGGTCCTCATTGGTGGAAGGGAAACCCCAGAAGGTAAAAAGGCTGTTCAAGCACTGAAAGATGTTTATGCCCAATGGGTTCCTACAGATCGAATTCTATGCACCAATCTGTGGTCTGCTGAGCTATCAAAACTGGCCGCCAATGCCTTCCTAGCACAGAGGATTTCTTCTGTAAATGCCATGTCAGCGCTCTGCGAGGCTACTGGTGCAGATGTCTCCCAAGTGTCACATGCTATTGGTACAGATTCAAGAATTGGGCCCAAGTTCATGAATGCCAGTGTGGGTTTTGGTGGATCTTGTTTCCAAAAGGACATCTTGAATTTGGTCTATATTTGCGAGTGTAATGGCCTTCCTGAAGTTGCAAATTACTGGAAACAGGTCATTAAGGTGAATGACTATCAGAAGACCCGCTTTGTGAATCGCGTGGTTTCCTCCATGTTCAACACTGTTTCAGGTAAGAAGATTGCCATTTTGGGATTTGCTTTCAAGAAAGACACTGGTGACACAAGAGAGACCCCCGCCATTGATGTCTGCAAAGGACTTTTGGGTGACAAAGCCCGCCTGAGCATTTTCGACCCTCAGGTTCCTGAGGAACAGATTATGAGGGATCTTTCAATGAATAAGTTTGATTGGGACCATCCCGTTCATCTTCAGCCAACAAGTTCTAACCCAGTCCAGCAAGAAGTTGGTGTTGTTTTTGATGCGTATGAGGCAACAAAAGATGCTCATGGGATTTGCGTTCTGACTGAGTGGGATGAGTTCAGAAAGCTTGATTTCCAGAAGATTTATAATAACATGCAGAAGCCTGCATTTGTGTTTGATGGCCGGAATATCATGGATGTGGAGAAGCTTAGAGAAATTGGGTTCATTGTTTACTCCATTGGTAAGCCACTTGATCCATGGCTGAAGGACATGCCTGCTGTGGCTTAAACAGCGAAGGCATACAAAGCGGTGGTTGGTTGAGGTAGAATTAGATAATCTGAGAGCTTGGAAGCATCATTCTATATATAATATTTTTGTCTTTATTATTACCAGTTCTGATATCATCGTGTCTTTTTTTACCTCTTTTTTTTTAATTCATTTTTTATTGTACTTCCATGACACCCTAGTGTCTGGATGCTGTCTTTGAGTCAGTAGAATATTTCAATTTGTTGTTCACTTTGTTTAGTATAATAAAATCAGAACTTCTCAAATTCCCTTTTAATTAATACCCATTGCCTCTCTTATTCCGGACACACTGTTGTCTGCTCCATTATAAAAAATTCCAGTCACTTTCTCTCGACTCTTGCATTTCTCTTCAATATCAACAACCGGTGATAATTTGTTGCCACTCCATGCTATATTTTCTTTTATTTTGCAAATGAAATGAAGTATGCTAGGATTTGTTCATGAAAATACAAAATTAAAAGAAAGATGTGAAAGGTTTAATTGTTAGAATAATAGGGGATAATGGAAATTATGGGATAATATAAAATCACACCCGGGCCATATTTGTGTTTGGTATATGCGCGCACATGAAACAACGTTTTACATCTTCCATTTGAGGTTCTCTTTTTTAAATTTTTAATATTTTTTTATTATTTATCTGAATAATTTCAAACATCATTAATAATTTTATTAGGAAGATGTCTAATACCCCTTAATTTTTTTATTAATATCTCATCATCTTCTTATATTCATAAAATATATGCTTCTATTCCAATTGAATAAAATCACTCAAAAGATTTTTACATTAATCTAAATTAGAAATATTAGCCCTAAGCATAAGTAATAAATCCTTGGCAAATTTATTTATTTTTTCGAAAAATAAAAATCGTCAGCCAATTTGGAAAAGAAGCACTTGTAAATAACGAAATCTAGGGCTCTTAGTGTAATTTCACCTGTACGCGGGCCGGTTTAGTTTAAATAGGACAATAGGATCCAGCTATCAAGGATTCACTCCGTATCCAAAATTAACCCGGTTCTGTATCCGGACCGCTTGCTTTACAAAAAGCACGAACCGTACCCCTTACCTCTCATCGTCTCCTCTTTCATTCGATTTCCCCCAAAAATTTCCATCTCAGTTTATATAATCTGAAATTTCCGTCTAATCTTCAAATCGAACATCAATTCCTTTCGGTTCTCTTTCTTCTCTACCTATTGGTACCTATTTTAAGCCCAGCCGTTGATTTCGCACAATTCTAGGGTTAGGGTTTTGATCTCCCCGATTAAACTTTATTAGCTATCAATCTGATATCATTCATTGTCGATTTTCAGCCACTGTTGATGTTTCTCTCTAATTCGTTCGAAATTTTGTAGATAAGTCTCGATCTGTTTCGGTTAGGTTTCGAATTTTTTGATTCGTCACCTCTTTTTTCGAAACTGTAAATTGATAGAGGGCTTTTGTTCCTCTAATCGATTTGTAGCTATTCTTCTTTTTTTAGGTTGTAATTTTGTGTTAGTCATTGTAAATTGGGTATCTAGGGTTAGGGTTTCTGTTAAAATTAGGGTTTGTTTGTGCGGTCTAATTCAATTGAGGAAACGTATTCTTTCTTCAATTAATCGTCTTTGGTGTATTTTTCAGTGTCTTCCTCATCTGAATTAAACCTTCTAGGGTATCAAGTCGCCCAAGGTTTGAATTTGACGTAGTTGTTGAGGTAAATTTAGTTTTTTTTATTGTAATTGACAATATATAAGCATTATTAACCTATTTATGTTTTGAGAATTAATAATTGATTGAGATAACGTTGAATGTGATTCTTTTTGTACTTTGTTATGTTACTAGTTTATTTAGACTTTAAGGTTTTCTGTAAGTTGTTCTCCCTAGGTTACTTCAATTTGGGAACTTTTGTTGCTCTAATGTTGCTTTACTTTGTTTTGTCTTTGTAATTTTTATAAACGCATTATGCATACTGTTTGTTAGAATTATGGGATGCACTAATGTCCAGCTAAGCATATTTTTGGTCAGACAACATGTTGCTTTTATCAGCAAAGTGAATGACTCAAATTCTAATAGTTAGCTGTTTTATTGTTAAGATTGTTAATCTTTTCTGTTTAAATTTGGCTTGACGCTTATTTGTTTATACTTCAGGTTGAGGCATATAATGGGATTTAAACGGCCTTTTGATGATGAAGAGTTCCAGGAGCTCCCTTATAAGCATTCAAGACAGATTGATTTAAACAATAAGCTGACTCAATTTTCAGAATTTGGTCCTTGCGAGACTACCCCTGTGAAACATGATATTTTGGGTAAGCCAGTGAACTATATATAAAGTTGTTCAGTTTTCTTATGGAGCAGATGGTGTGGGGAGGAGTTTAACCCATTGAACTATTGAAATTGTACTTGGTATAATGTTGGTTGATCTTATGTTTATGTGAACCAGGTGAGGAAGCGGGTGGCTTTTATAAACATCAGCAGCAGGAGGCATCCGAAAATGGCACTGTCACAAATGAATTTGTGAATACAGTTGACAAGGATTTCAAGACCAGTGCACCTTTGTCGTGGGTCACAAGCAGTTCTAGCCAGGAAGACCCTGGGTCTCGGCCAAAAACTTTTGCATCTCTTTCTCTAGAACATTTTGAATATGACTTCCCACGGAGGACATTTGTTCCTGTTGGGGATTCGTATTCTTCTCTTCTGGATCGTTCTCCTAGAAAACAAGTTCCTCTTGGACCAAATCATCAAGCCACTCTCCCATCCTGGGACAAGCATGCAAGGAAGAACATATTAGATGGAAAAGCTATCTTGAGTGGCAACAATTCCTTAGATTATCTGGGATCAGACAACATTGTTGACCATGACAATGAAGAGAAGTTGATGGGGACCTGTGTCATTCCAATGCCTGACTCCTATTCATCTGCACACAACATTGACAAGGTTGGACAGGGCATTATGGATTGTGACTGCCTGGATGAGGGCTCTGTCAGATGTGTGCAGCAGCATGTCATGGAAGCACGGAAAAAGCTATTGAAATCCCTTGGCCATGAAAAATTTGTGAAGTTGGGCTTATGTGACATGGGAGAGGAGGTGTCTTGTAAATGGAGTGAAGAAGAGGAACACGTTTTTCAAGAAGTTGTTTACTCCAATCCTCTATCTTTGGGTAGGAATTTCTGGAAGCACTTGTCAGCAGTGTTCCCTTGTAGAACCAAAAACGAAATTGTCAGCTATTATTTTAATGTTTTCATGCTCCGCCGGCGGGCTGTTCAGAATAGGTCAGACATGCTGGATATCGATAGTGATGATGATGAGTGGCATGGTAGTTATGACGGTGCTGATGATGTTCAAATTTTAGAAGAAGATGAAGACTCTGCCATTGAGTCTCCTGTTGATCAAGCGGAGCAGGGAGATTGTGGAGAGGATTCTTCTGATGAAGATGATGGAGATGACAGTGACGGTGATGTGGGAGAGAGTGGGGGAGATGCTTGTGGAATGGACCCTGTATCTGAAGCATATATTGCAAAGTCATTTAATGAGGGTGGGTTTGATTCTGTAGCTTCTCAGATGGACAAAATTCCAGGGGAAGCTGCAGATGACTTCAATGTTGAAGATGACTCGTGTACATCTTTTGAGTTTCAGCCTGATATGGTTGATTCTTCTGGTGCAATTGATGGTAGACATGCTTTCCAACTAAGTGCAGTGAATACTGACTGTAGCAGATCTTTAAGTGGTAAACTTGACGGTTGTAGTGATTTGGCTGGTCACATGAATATATTGGATCCTTGTGATGCTAAAATTTGGGATGCTAGATACCTGAGTCCTATAAACGGTGTCGATCTTCTGCCTACATGCAACATTATTGAAGAGATATTTGGCCAAGGCACTTGGGATTCCAAGACAAGAAATGACTAAGGCATCTGGTAGTGGCTCGTAGCGATTCCTCTATAGGACCAAAGCCTTGAGGCTTTCTTAGTTATGGTTTTCGTGTAAGAAAACTTGTTCTATCTAAAGAAGGATAGGAGATTTTGCCTTAATGATTTTTCTTTGTAAATTCTTTTTTGTGGAATGAAATATGCCTAAGCACAAGTTGGAGCTCCATGATTGGAATCTTTTTGTCTTTCTTTGAATTGCACGAAACTTGTCTCTCTCCAGGACTCAAAAGCTGACACCTAGAGATTGTTTGGAAAAAATATGGTTAACTCTCTCCAGGACTCGATTTTTTTCAAAGAGAATAATATTATTGATTAAACTTGCGTTTGGTTGCACAATCGCGGTTAATAATCTCAGAGATTGTTTGGAAATTACATATGGGATAGAGAAAAGAGAAGGACATGAATATGGCTCCCGTTTTCATCTAAAGTGGTAAAAAACTTTGATGTATTCTTCCTTTTTTGTTTTTGTTTTTCGTTTTTTCCTTTCCTGTTGACAACAACTTTGATGTCTCCTCCACAAGAAAATACATGTATTGCTGTTAGAGTGTTACTTATTGTTGCAATGGAACATCTTCATCTAAAGATAATAGATAATTAATTAACGCTAGCAATAGAAGTCATGCGTTATCAGTTTGACTATACCATGTAGGTCATTGGTATAGTTATCTTCTTATCTTCAAAGTCAACAATGGTATCAATAAGTGGTGATATTTTAACTGGGTTTTGGCTCAAATTGGTCAACTCCACAGATTATTACTGAAAAGAAAAAAACAATCCAACCCAATATCTGTTAGGTCATCATCTTGAATCTAACAAACAAAAGAGAGGTAAAATCCCTAATATTGAGAACGCGTCGGCTGTCTGTGCAAAAAAAAAAAAGAAAACTTTGAGGTCATAGGATATCCATGTTATGTTGCCCATGTATGATTTGGATGTTTTAATATAGAGAATCAATTTAATTTGTTACCTTTCTCATAGTAGTTACTCATTTGCTCTGCTGTATTCTGGGGTCCAACGTTGGGTCCTTAATTGTTTATAAAAACAAAGTCCGTCCAACCAAGGAAGATGCGTTGCACGGTAGACACGAGAATCAGAGATAAATTAAAAAAGTTGTATTACGGCATTAGACAACAGGGTCATTACAAAGTCGGCTTGACTTGAACATTGAAGGAAACTTTGCAGGCAATTCCTTGACATACCCAAATCCCAAAAAAAAAAACTCTTTTTTCTTTTTACTTCTTTTTGCTGTAAAATTAGACTAAAAATTTAACATGGGTACTGTTAGACTAAAGTGTTTGAGATGGCTATGCACGACATGATCTTAAAGATCTTTAATTTGTACGAAACGCCTATAGTATGGACGGATTTTGGGCCATTAAAAATGAAATGAAGCAGAGGATTATAAAAATAAAATGAATGTACATAAATGGATAGAAAGGGTTATTAATTGGGGGCAAATGTGGAAGGGGAAAGCAATAACGGTTGGAGATTCTGACCTTTCACTTGTATTGTATGTGAGCTTACAAGCAAGACAAAGTAAGGCATAGTTTGGATGTTCTGAGTTTCAGTTTGCAAATGTATCTAGTACTCCTAATTCCTTGGGATCCTCAAAAACCCAAAAATCCTGACCGTCCAATTCAACAGCGAAGGGTGCTCACTTGAGTACACGTGCTGCCTATCTTTTCTTCCCTTTTTAATCTTTTGCTTCCATGCATGGAATTCTCCTCCAACTACAACACAAAAACAAAGAAGAGAGAGAGAGAGGAGGTGGTTTAGAGAGAGAAAGAGAGAAAGAGAGAAAGAGTCATGGCTTTTGCTTTGATTGTTCTCTTCATAGGCCTGTTCATCGCCATCATTGGCGGCCCGTTTCTTTGAATTTCAATCTTTTCTTTTGAACCCTCATTGAATTTTAAACATTCAATAGAGGGTATTGTTTGTCGTATGTCTAATACTTGCAAATGGGATTCAAGGAGTCTCTTTTCTTCTTGGGTCGGATCTCGTACTTGACAAAAACTGTCACATCTCAAACACTTAATGGTAGTTGATCTTCTTTATCTTCTGATCAATCACCAGTAAAAGAAAAAAAAGCTACAAACTTTGTGACCCGCTTTATATGCTTGTCGATCTGGATTGATTCTGGGTGGTTTCTCTGTTTTCTTCAACATTCAGGGCTTCTGTAAGATCATGAAATGCAGCATTCTTTGAAGATTTAAGTTAAGGTATGAGTTACTGATCTTGTTTTATTTACTGGGTAATTTTTCTTGTTAAGTGATCAGATCGATACATGGAAGCAAATCAGAAAAAGAAGTTTGTTTGCAAGTATTGCAACAAGAGGTACCCATGTGGCAAGTCTTTGGGTGGTCACATCAGGACTCATATGAATAATGGGAATTCAGCTGAAGCTGGAGGGGAAGCTAAGCTCAACATAGATAAGATTTTCTCTGGAAGAAACGTTAAAAAAGAGTCTGGGCTTGAAGCTGGTGCCCAATCTGGTTATGGTCTTAGAGAGAATCCCAAGAGAACTAGGAGGTTTGTTGATTCGAGCACACTTACTTTACAGCAAGAAATGGTTTGTAAAGAATGTGGGAAAGGGTTTCAATCACTCAAAGCTCTTTGCGGTCACATGGCTTGTCACTCAGAGAAAGAGAAACCGAAAACCAGTCTTCAAGATCATACTGAGATTAGTGATGTGAAGCAAAAACTAGTAATGGATAGTGAATCAGATACTGAAACATCGGCTCCAAGTAGGCTAAGGAGATCCAAAGGAACAGGGTACGCAACCATTGGTGTTTACTCTTCTTCTGTTGATGTTGCAAATGGTTCTTCGTCGGTTTCAGAGATCGAGCAAGAACAAGAAGAGGTAGCTATGTGTTTGATGATGTTGTCTAGGGATTCTTCTGGTTGTAAGAAAGGCTTGAATTCATTTGCTGATTCTTCTGATAATAATTCAGTGGTGTTAGAGGCCAAGTCATCGTCTATTGATATGAAAATTAGTGCTAAGAATGGTGTGAATTGTGTCTCCAATGGTAACGAGTTTGTGGAAATGACGAAAGCTAAAGACAGGAAGTTAAAGTCTGCTGAACTTGATGTATCTGATAATTCTGATTCTGGGTATTTTAGGAATGGACCAAAGAAGGCTGAATCAGATGCTTCTGTTGATGGATTTATCAGGACTGGCAAAATTAAGAAGTCTGGAGCAGAATATGAATCTGGATTTGAGTACTTCGATGGAAAACTGGAGAAAAGTTCGAGCAAGAGAACTGAACTTGGGAAGGATTTCACTAAGGAAGAAGATTTTGCTCAAGCAGATAGAGCCTCAGCAAAATACGGTTCAAGAAAGAGAGCTAAGATTCACTCTTCAAGTTCTGAATTCTTCCGCAACAGTGCTCAGAAGAGAAATGAGTTTGAGTGCTTGACGTGTAACAAGGTTTTCCATTCTCATCGGTCTCTCTGGGGACACACAGCCAGCCACAGTAAGATAAACGGCTGCTGTGAATCAATAAATGAAAGCAGTGAAAACAGCATAGAGACTGATTCATTTCCTGTTCAATTGCCTATTAGTAAAGTTAACAAGTCTGGCAATGGCAAGAACCCAACTGAACACAATTCCTCTGGCAGCGTCGAGAAAAAATTGGGGTCCAAAAAGAGCAAGGGACATGAATGCCCATTCTGCTTCAGGGTTTTCAAGTCAGGCCAAGCTTTAGGTGGTCACAAGAGGTCCCATTTTGTTGGAGGAAGTGAAGATAAAACGGTGGTACTTAAGCAAGACCTAGATGAGATGCCGGGTCTAATTGATCTTAATCTTCCTGCTCCTGTCGAGGAAGAAGCAATTGGAGATGCGGAGTTTGCGGCACAATGGTAGGTTGGGAGAAGGACAAGCATGAGTTGCTGGGTGGGTTTTTGATATCTAACTCGGAAAATTTTTAGCATAGTTTCATCAAGATGCAAGATATCTTGAGTGTACAGACAGCTTGATGAATGCTTTTTGTGTTTTCCTTTTGCTTCAGATTCAAGGATATCTTACAGAGGTAAATGTTCCATTTGTTGCTTATATAATATGCACTGTAAGAAATCTTTAGAATGCAAATGATTTATTTTATCTTGAAACATAAATTTTCGTTTTCCTTCTGGCAAATTGCATTTTCCATGAAAATTCTTAAACTCATATGACATGAATTTTGCTTGACCTTTGAAGTCAATGAACCAAGTTGTCTTTGTCAGCTAATGGTCTGGGTAGAAAAAAGATCTAAGTCACAACTGTTCATTTCTAAATGAACTCTTGTAATAATTTAGAGTCTAGTCCTTCAAACAAGTAATCAAGCTTTGTCCCTATAACTTGAATGAAATTCACTGTTTCAAGTTCTTTTTTCTTTTTATTTTCCTCCTAAAAGAATCTGGGACCACCTTTGCTTTATGGGGAAACACTAAAAAAGTGCCATTTTTAGGATTAGGAGAGAAGCTTCCTCTTACAATTTTCATGCCCAACTCTGTGTTACAATTTGCAAATTTAAGCCAAACATAAAGATATTCGGGCCGTAGAAGTTAAACACAGACAATTTTGATTTAATCTACATGGGTAAGTATTAAAAATTCATAAAAAAAAATGGGATAAGTTCTTTAAATAAGTATTTACATAGACATTCTTCTGTCACTTAATTTTCACACTCATGAATAGTAAATGCATCCGAGTAATGTTTAATGCAACCATCCTTTACAGTAAAAAGAGGTTCCTCTTTTACACAACAGACCTCACCTGCCCCAATTATTGTCACATTCTTCTCCGCCTTAGAATAATCCAACATTTAAGATCAAACCCATGTCTTATTTGAAGAAATGCTTATGCCACACACAAGCAAAAATAAATCGCCAAGAGATTTAAAATCTAATCTCGCATTTGGAATGAAATTATATGGAGAAGTAGTTGGGAAAACTCTTCAGATCCAAGACAGGATAGGGTGCTGTGTTTGTCACATTATGAGGAATCAAAAAATTGATGGCACTTTTTCATTATTCAAGGAAAAAGAAAAAGAAAAAAAACTAATGACACTCACTCTCAAGGTGGTTGTGCGTACTCACCACCAACCATTAAGCCAATATAAAAATAAATTTTACGTATCTCAATCTCAATACTGTGAATATTGTTGTCTTCTTCCTTTTTAAGAGGGTGGTAGAAATTTGTAGTCCATATATATTATGTACACCAATGTCTTTTGTGTTCGTTGCTTATTCTATTTTATTAATGACCCATCTGAGTGTGTTAGGGATGGATACCAAGAAAGAGATGGCATTACATTAAATTCAATTTGAGAGAATGCTTCTTCAAGTAGACTATTAAATTATAATAGGAGAGGAAGCCAATAAAGTGAGCTTTTTCCAGAAGGCCAGTATTGACCTAGTCAAGTGCAGACACATTTGCATTTAGCTTCGTTGGTTGGGTAAAGACATTGTTAAAACTTAAAGGAGAAGTAAGAAGCTAATCCATATTTCCATTTCTAATGGGCCCTCTTCTGCTATTGGGCTTTTCTTTTACCCTTTTTATCTACCACTGGAACCGAGTTGCTTACTCTTTGTGCATTACGCCCTTTCTGTTTGTACTTCCAAATCTTTAATTTAGTGTGATGTAAGCTTTTTACTTGTCTTGTGTGATAACTGACGACATTCTTTTTGTTTTCTTCGGTTTAAAGGAGGCATCTTGCAAATTTAGGATGGTAATTAATTATTTTTTCTTTTAATTTTATACAAAATAATTACTAAATATTATTAACTAATTAATAAAATATGTAACTCCGCTAAATTATATGGGTTCACATTTATTTTTATGTGATATATTCTCCGATATGATAGGTTATAAGATATGGCTCCAGATATTTCCCGAATTCACGAGATTCTTTTTCTCGTCTAAAAGAAAAAAGAAAGAAACAAGACAAAATAAAACTGATCTGTGCTAGCCTGTTAGGGGTTTACGTGGGCCAGACTAAGCTTTTGATTGGGCTTGAAGTCTACTAATTTCAAAAGCAAATCTGGATCGGGTCTTTCAAATGCGAAGAGGAGTAGAAGACCCACCCTACAATTTTCGCATTAAATTAAAGTTCACCTTCCATTTAATGACAAAGATTATCTCGTCACGGTCAAATGGATAATGACGCATTGGGCTTTGATTTGTACTTTTACACGTGTTGTGTAGGCCCATAAATAATATGCCTTGCCCACTATCACCCCTTCCTATGCTTTGATCAAACCCGAACCGATTGATCATATTTATCACCGTCTGTGACTGGTTCACAAAGAATCTCTACTCTAGCAGTTGACTGAGTCAGAGTTGATATTTAAAGAATTTGAAATAAGTAAATAAAAGCGTTTTTCTTTTTGCAAAGAAAGCACGTAATAAAGTGCTTTTCTCTTAAATCCCAACATCACATACAGATATGGTAGTTAATTAAAATAATAATATATATTATTTTATAAAATATTAAATTTAAATTTATAAATTATTTTTTTAATATAATTTTTTAAATTTTAAATTTCTCTTCACATAATATTCATAAATTGAATGATCAAAATTTTATAATTTTAAAAATAATTATTATTTATTTTAAAAATTATAAAATTAATCTTTAATTTTATTAAATATTTTGATAAATTATCGTGTTTAAAAATATTTTATTTAAAATTTAATATAAAAAAATATTATTTATATTGATTTACACATCTAAAAAATAATATATTAAAAAAATTATATTATTAATATTACACATATAAATTTATTTGTATAAATTGATATAATAATATTATATCATATTATTATGTATTCTACGTTTCACAATCTTTTTTAATTTAATTTTTTTTTTAGTTTTGAAACTCATCGTAATACTTAATTAATATTGAATTATGAATTTATATAGATAGATTTATATATGTAATAATAATGATATGATATTTTTCTCAATATATTATTTTTTATATACGTTAGTCAATATAAATAAAATAAAATATTATAAATTATTTTTTGAATAGAAATTTATCTAAATTTTTAATTTTTTAAACACAACAAATTTAACAAAATATTAAACAAAATTGATCATTTTTTAAACTATTATGACTAATTATGTTAACAATCTAAAATTTAGAGACTTGATATGTTATTATATTTAACATTGTCATCTAATATAAAGGAAATTCAGGATATTTTTTAAACAACAGGAGAAATTAAAAATTCTTCCTTCAAAATTCTATAGACCGAATGCCTAATATTAGAACTCAAAACTGAAATATTTTAGAGATAAATTTATTATCAATAAAATAAAAAATATAGTTTAATCACAATCAAACAATTAATTAACATTAAGATTGTTAAAATAATTTTATAATTAATTGCGGTAAAAAAAAAGCTATTAATCAAAACGGTAAAGATAAAAGTATTTTTGGGAAAAGTATTTCCAATTTGATGTAGATTAGTTATCTAGAAATTCAATAATTTAAATATGAACCATTGAACCATAACTAATTGAACTGTTTTTTTTTTTAAATTACAAAATTAAATTTATTTGTGAGGATTCAAACTTTATATAAGATGAAATACTCCAATACCTTTATCATCTTATCAAATGACTTATTTTAATAATTTTAATAATTTTTAATACATATCTCTTTCCAAACACATAATAAATTATATTAAAAAAAAATTGTTTGTACAAATTAATAAAATAATTTTATATTTATAAAGTTAATTTAAAATATTACTAATTTATTAAAGAGAATAATATAATTTATTATAAAAATAAATTATTTTAAAATTATAAACTTATTTTATAATTTTTTTTAAATTATCATTAATGATAATAATATTATCAATTTTAATATTTCTAAAATTATTAAAAAAAAGTAATTTAATTTATTATAAAATTAAGTTATTTTGAAATAATTATTATTTTAATTTATAATTTTAAATTTATTTTAAATTTTATAATTTTATAATATAATTTAAAATTTAACCTATTTGCCCTTTTCCTGCTTCTCCCCTTCTTTCTCCCTTCTCCCTTTTTTCTCTTCCCCCGTTCTTATTAGTAGAATTTATTATTAATAGAATTTATTTTAGGTATGATTAGAAGTAAAAGAGCTCACATGGGAGTTAAGAGTAGGAGTGATCGCATAGTAGTAAAACTCCTATTTAACGATGAGGTGCAAAAAACCCTACTACACGTAACTACCCAACTGCCGCCGAGGAATCGGCGATGAAATGGACCTCTGATCAACTCCCGAACATAGCGCCGAATAAGGCGGCACTTTTTCTGTATCTCGCCGTACCACTAAGGCTTGCAGTACGCTACTGAGTGAGTGACTCAGCAACAGATCTAATAGAACACGTGTAAGGCATCTACAGAATTTGGTCAATTTGAAAACTACACCACATGTTGAAAAGGAATGGTATCATTATGTTCACGCGCGCGCCCATTAATTTTGACGGATACGTCTCCCTATCTCTCTCTCTCTCTCCCCGACTCTTTTCATCTTCCTTTTCTTTCTTTCCCTGCCGCTCGTATTATTACATTACGGCATGAGGCACGAGCCACTGAGCCAGCCGGCCTCTGACTGACTCCCTTTGTTTCTACTACTAGTTTTTTATGGTAAAGATCAGTTGTAACAAGATCACATCTCTGTTTCAGGAAGTGCTCTATGAATGTTGGTCTCCTTTATTTAGGTTTCTTATATAGTATAAGGGTTAAAATTAGAGTTTATGAACCCAATTAAATCTTCTTTCTTATTTCTTTCTTTCTTTTTTTTTAATAAAAAAATAAATTAAAAGGGTTTAAATATAAATAGCGTACACGTAGGGATATGGATATGCAATCAATCAAAAGTGTTTTTAAAGATAGATTCCAGTCCAATGAAGCATGGATATATATATATATATATATATATATATATATATATATAGGTTTTACTAAGTATACTTATTTTAATAAGTCCATCATCCAATGAAAATATATCATTATTCTTTCTTTCCCATTGTTTTCCACACTAAAAGAAAATCGTAACTTACTATACTACTCCAAAAGTATGTATATGATGATCTTTTCTCCACCTTTTTTTTTCTCCAATTAGTGCAAAATATTCTGTGTCCACTGGAGATTAGTGCTCCGACTCCAAGCAACTTGATTCTTGGGTGACTGTTCTATTCATATAAGTATAGCCATGACTTTTCAGTTTTACATCCCTTCACGAATGGATAATAAATTAACCTAAACAGTTCATTGTTGCACTAAACACTTTTGATTTTTAAATGACGAGGAGGACCACACAAAAAAAAAAAAAAACCATACAAAATGAGTGTGGTAAAGTCACAAACCAATGCGACAATAGCATGCAATGATAGCGTAAACCTAAAGAAAAGGTAAAACTACTAAAGGTTAAAAGCAATGTATCGAGGTGAAAAGGGCCGTGTGATTGTGAAAAAGTAATGTCGGGTGACTGTAATGACTCTGAAGCAACATTGAAATCCACGCAACTAAGATCACAAAATAGTGGCCCCCTCCATTTCTAATCAGCTACCTCTTGTCTTTTACTTTTTTTTTTTCTAATTATTATATGCAAAATTTACTATCACGTACGAAACCATGAAGAAAGAAACTCTTAGAGAGAGAGAGAGAGAGAGACGCCATCCACCAACCAAAAAGCAGTGTATAATATTATACATATTGAAGGTCTAATTAATCTTAGCTCTTTCACATATATACTAAAACAATTATAAGAATAATTAATGACAAGTGATTACAGATGAATCAGAAGAAGATTGATTGTTTTCCATCTGACAGTGGAGGAATTCTGACCTAGTTATCTAAACTTAATCGACCTGGCCAGCTAGCTACGAGTAGTTAAAAAGCACTAAGCTAGATGCAGCTTTATGCAGCTTTACATACATACATATATATATATATATATATTGACTATATTTACATATTGATATATCTAAGATCGATCTCATCATCGTCATCGAATGAACGCTTGCTTGATGTAAAGATCTGCTAGTCGATCGGAAATATGATATGAAAGAGAAACTCAATACAAGGGATTGTTTTCGGGGCAGCTACTCACTTTCGATGGGTTTAATCGCGTAATATTCTCTAATCTTTTTGGTAAGATCTATGAATATTTTGCCCTTGCTCTACACCACCGACTGCATGGCCGGCCTGCACATTCCGGGAAAGATTAGATCAGTTTATGCTGGATTAAATTATTCTCTCGTGTGAGTAATAATATTATATATATTGTCATCGAATTAAAGTGCGAACCAAGCATTCGGACAGAATTGCAAAAACATACATAGACTCAAGAAATAGATCCGAATTTAAAGTAATATAAAATTTAAAAAAAGGACAGCCAGCATCAGACACAAGCTAATTAAGCATACGGACAATCAGATCCCACTCCTCAGCTATGCATGTGGGTTATATTCTCTAACAGTTTGCACTAGCTAGCTACTAGATGCATGTTTGTTTTTCTTTCTTAACTTTTATCTCCTTCTTTAAAGACAGATGGTGTGTATTTTGTTCCCTTGTTTCAAAATTATACCAACCAAAACCTTTGCTCTCGCCATCTAAGCTTAATTAATATAACATATTCTTTATCTTTTCAACTCAACTGCATGTAAACCAAACTCTGTCCTCTCGCTACTCTTTAATTCTAGTGCAATTGAGATTTGAATTCCAAAATATCTTAAATACTTTAACTAGTAAAATAAGTCCAGTATCACCAAAATGGGTCTCATTAATTTCAGACATGATTAAAGATATTTCATTTAATTAAATTTTCCGCAAGGCATAACTGAAATACTGAACTAACCATGAGAATTTATTAATCCGCGAGTCAGAAAACAGCCATGGTCAATTTTCCATTAAACTTAAGTCCAATTATAATCCTAACTAGTTAAGCATAAAAAGTAACAAAAGGAAGGTTACAGTAATCTTGTTAGTTTCTTGTAATTCAAGGAGTTTCGGACTCTATATGATTCGAAGGTTTAAAAGAATGAAACCAGTGTTATAACATACCGCTAAGAATTATAGCATGAGACTCGTTTGTTTCTCTCTCTAGAACAAGTAGCCCATGTAAAATTGAAGGATAAGAATCTAACGAATTGTTTGGAGAAAAGTTTAAGGACTTTAAGACTAATTAAATAAAGAACAAGGCAGGAAAAGGACTAAGGGAAGGGAATGACTAATAAATTAAAGTAACAAACATACACAAAAGTCTATATGTGATTCTCGTTACCGACCTTAATAAATAAATACTCGTAAGTAACAAATAATGTATGTTTTAAATAGTAGATCCTATTTTAGTCCTGGAAGAAGATGTACTGGGAACTTAGATTGAACTTTAACCTTAGACTTTTTTTCTCATGCGAAAGGACAGGTATCACCTCGTTTAATAACATTCCGGTGGTCATAGAGGTATTTCAATAAAGTTGCTACCAATCATAATTATCCAAAAAACTAAGCGGAGAAAATCAAGATAAGGAAGTCCACAAGCTCCAAATCCGAAACAACAGTAGCGGATAAGTTTACAGCCAATAAGAACTACAAAGATTTGCAACAGGGAAACAATTGCATTGCAATTTGGTTCCTCATAAGTCAAGTCAGTGTCTAAACCAAGTAGTAATGGCTCTAAGATTTTCTAACGTTATTAGTGGAAAACAGACACATTTCTTGTTATTGGGATTGTCTGTCAGAGTCCTGGTCACAATTTTAGACTAATCAACCACAAACTCCACAAGCCATATTTAAAAAGATAAGTTTTGTAATCATATTGTAAGAATTTCTACTTCATAAGTAAGGTAATATTGCATACCACTTTTTTGTGTCTCATCTGTTGAGCATTCCAGGAGGAACAATATCCCCAAGTAATCCCTCATCGGTTGGCAGCGGTGGGGTTGGGTCCGGCAACACACGTGGTTGACATTCCCTTGGTTCAACTGGGAATTCTTGATGGGACTGTGTAATGCTAGGAGTTTCTTGGGGCATCTGAAATGCTGGATAATAATACGGTGGGATTCCATGAGTCAAACGGCCAGCAAAAGCAGCTTCATGATGGATGAGTCCACCTCGTGGGAATCCGACGGTATGATGGCAGTGCTGACCTTCATACGTTGTAATTACGATGGTGGGATCTTCTGACGAGCGTTCCACCCTCTTCTTCACTGTACATTTACTATTTGTGCAGCGATAGTAACTCCTGCAAGAGCAAGATTTTCCACAGAATAAGAGATAACACATCTCTGAGCTCATAATCATTTAAAGATCCGTAAATTGAGGAGTGCAATTAAGGGCATGGCTCTGGTAAATACATATGTATATATACATAAAGACATAAAGATTAAATCCTTTTCCGAATTCAGGAATTATTGATCCTAACATCTATATATATTAAAATTGGGAGACTTTAATTTATGAAAAGTCATCCGCTATAATAAAGGACAGAGGAAGTAAAGAAAATAAGACAAAACAATCACAGGCGTGATTGAAGATTTAAATGTAGTTAAAAGTAGAAAAATGCCAGTTTCCTTTCTATTAAAGGGAACTAACTACAGACCTAGGATAAGGACTATTTTTAACAGCCTTCTGACCATACTTCCGCCATCTGTAGCCATCTTCAAGGTGATCAACTTCACTCTTGGTCATAAATGCAAAACGTGGCTGCCGAATTCGTTTTTGTCCTTTCTTTCTTGCCTTATTCCTACACATATTTCAGCTACAATTAGAATAAAATAAAACTGGGAAAAATCAAAATAAATGATTAGCATGTCTAAGTAAAACTATCAACGGCATTAGCATACGTTCGGTCGCTTTTGAGCAACCACTAGAACGTACCCTATGTATAATTACTTGAACGAAAATGTTCCTTGGATTATTGTTGGAAGTAGAGTTTTGCAAGATGTGATACAGAAAAAACAAACAATAATCAATAGGAAGCTAGCTTTTAAGTGGGAGATTAGTGAAAGGGTCAAAATTGCACAATACATAAATAAACCAAGTAACTAGGCGCCATCAATTGACCTGTAACTGCAGAAATAAATGAAGAAAAAGGAATTACAATAAGGCCTAAACATTTTCCACGAAATAGATGCCACAGCATACAGGAACACCAAAGTGACTTCATTGCACAATACATACAGCATTTGACATAAATGTATGGTGAAATTGTTCCACATTTCTGTTTAAACTTCCAGTCAAAATTTATATATATACGAAGAATATAAACTACCTTCAGATGATTTTAAATACAACTAGGATCAATCATTACATGCATCGATCAATGCCCAGATCCCGCTAAAGCAAATAACAATTTAAGTTTTCCTTTTTCAATTAATTTAAAGAACAAACCCACGGGAGAAATAGCACCAAAAACTCCTTAAAAAGAAGCATTATGTCAAACAAATGACAGATAAATAATCGAATATCAGTCTATTACGTGAGGGGGGATGAATGAAGAACAAGAAACAGACTTCAAAACAAGCATCTAATAAATGTAAAAAACAATAGAAGGAATCTCCCCACCTCCCCAAAAAAAAAACTTTCTTCATATTCTCTATCACTTCACTCGTTTCTGTTAATGCATTTAAGTTTTTTTAATTTTAGAACCCAAAAGATATTCCAAAAATATAAAAAGGCCGAAAAAGCAAGCACGCCATTCCTGCCGCAATAACGGCAGTGTTGAGCGAGTTAGACCAAAAAAGACACTTTCATTTAATAAAAATTCTCTTCACCAGACCCGGTAGGTTCACTAAAATTACAAAACTACCTCCGCATCAGCCAGTAAAACCCCGGGGACTTGCATGAGCATCACATATATTTTGATAGTTTATGGACCGTACGGACGCACAGCTTTGCACTCCCTTACAAAAACCAAAAATAATTCGGTGACTTGCAAGTGATGGATTTGATACGGAGTCCTGATTCTCTATTTCTATTTTTTATTTCTATTTTTTCTTATTCTGTTTTGATTTTAGTCATTATACCACTAAGACGAGTCATTTGCCCCTAAAAAAACCATTTAATTACGAAACTACTCATTTCATTTCAGTTGCACTACTCACGGTATCTCAGGCGGTTTACCGCCGGAGCCCGTAGACTTCTCCGTTGGATCCTCGCTGGAGCTCGACGAAACCGACGGATTCGAAGTGGACACGTCACCAGACCCGACCGGATTAACCGAGCCACCACGTAAAGCACCGCTGCTGCTACTTGTATTCTCCGGCATACCACAGCTGACTACGTTTTCCGCCAAATCGGATCTCTCGTCAGCGCCAAAGTAGCTCGAATTGTCTGGCTGAAGATTCCAGCCAAACTCGCTCAGAATACACGACTCTCTGTCGCTAGAGAACAAGTAGTTGACGCTGTCCCCATCCGGAGGCTCGCCTAGCGTCCAGCAGCTCGACGCGCTAGTGAACTCAGCGCCTGGATCCGATTTCTCCCGGTTTCCTTCCATCGCCAAATCGGGAGTCGGATAACTCAGCGGAGGTCAGTATAAACGAGAAAATAAAAATAAAAGCGAAAATAACAATAGCAGAGAGAGAGTTTATTAGGGTTTTTGGTTCGAGTCGGGAGGAGAAAAGAAAGCACGACGCGTAGTTCTTGAACTTTGCTTTGTTTTGTTTGTCGTCGCGTCAAATAGTATTACAGAAGGAGAGAGAGAGAGAAGCGAATAGAAAAGAGATAAGTTAGAAAAATCGCCGTCAACTGAAATAGTACGGGAGGTTGATATTTAGCTATAGAAGTGTGGGACCCACACGCATGAATAAATAGTTGCTAATGGCGGAGGGAGGAGAGAAAATATATAAATTTGCCAATAAAGAGAAATGAAAAATATGAAGAGCGAGAGAGAGAGAGAGAGACTTTCCGACAAGCGAAAGCACCTTGTTTTCACAATAAAATCCCCTCTTCTATTTTATAGGTGAATGGGATTTGGGCGTTTAGGCTTAGGCTTAATTAAGACACCTATAATTTATTATTGATTACCTAAATTATTATTTAATTAAATAATAATCTATCACATCATTTATTTATTAAAACCAGCTTCTCGTATCCAATAATTTTTATTTACCTCTTTTTCTCTTTTTTCAATAGCCTCGCCCTACGGGGTAAAATAAATTCCGCCGGAGCCCGACCAAAAAAAAAAATGTTTTTGTTTAAATAAATTTTAAAAAAACTTGTTGTCAAATATATGCATATTTTTAATTTGTATATTATCAACTACAGCCAGTAAAGGAGGCTAATAAAGATGACTTACATTCATTGAATTGGGCACTTGCAACGTGTGGAGTCAAGCTGATCAGTATGGTGTACTGCACATACAATTCTTTAAAAAATTAATTATTAATATAATTGGAGCTAAATACTGAATTATCAATAATATTAATGTAGCCAAATGCTTGAATAAATTCGATACTAGCTCTTTCATCAAAATCCAATCATAGGTGGAGAGATACATGTGAATTGCAATCTGGTTCACTAATTAATTAAAATCCAATAATATTGACTGCCAAAAAATAAAAAAGAGAGAGAGAAAGAATGAATGAAATCCATATAATTCTTTTAGGTTATGGACCAGCTCTCTTGTTATATGAACCATAGAATTTGTTGTACTTTCTTTCTTGTTTTTATTTTTAATAATAAAGCCAGCCTACTTTTTATCTCCAACGTCGATTGCACGATTATCAACAGCTAGCTTTCAATTAATATTCTGCTTTAATTTAAAAAATTAATCACACAACGACGAGTAAATATCTCTTTAATTGTAATGTTAGTAGCTAATATCACATAATTAATTAAAGTAGAAAGATTATTCCCCCTATTTAATTCATACTTATCAAAAACACAAAAAGAAGAGTGAACAAGGGAGAGATCTGTGATGGATGAAAATGATAATAAATACACGGAGAGAAGATTATTGCAAGAAAAAAGCAAATAAAAAGAGAAAGAAATCTACATAGGCGTGCTGATCAATGGGTTGGAATAATGCTTTGTCGTGTAATTAGCAGCATCATTGATTTGTGAATAATAAGTGATAAAACTTTTATAATAATTTGATTTATTTTTTGAACGCGGCCCACCAGTAGAAGGATTGATGTTGATATCAAAACTAAGTTTTTGGATTCATTAACTTGAACTCACACACATAATGGGACACCTTTTAGATGCAAGCATTTATATTAGCAATCTGACGAGACATTTCTCATTTTATCTATGACTATAGCTTCTGAATTAACCAAAAATACATACCTGCTAATACAATATTACTCAAAAACTCTTAGTTGATTTTAAAAACTCATAAGAATTTTGTTTTTTGGGGGTGCCCTTCTTAGGTATTGAGAACAAAACAAGTGGAGCAATGTATGGCAAAGAGTTGGTACTACTACGGAGTCTATGAAAAAAAGGAGAGAGTATTTCATTTGTGATCTGTCGGTTTAAATTACTTTTTTCTCACTCGATAAAAGGTAAATAGTGTTGAGTTTTTGGCTGAAATTTAGTCCGTGCACAACGATATTCTTCGACGTGGAGGTGTTATGTCCTCACGTGTTAATCACACAATTATCTCACATATCATCCTCATTATTAATGTTTTAATTAATTAATTAATCATGCAATAATAAAGTTTTATGTTAATGGAATCACGCAACGTTAGGATAAGTAATCAACCAATTATTGTACAATAGTGTTCAATTATATATATATATATATATATATATATATATATATAAAACAACTTGAAATTTCGACAGCATTCCTTTTTTCTATTGTTTTTTTTCCTTTAATATAAGCATACGGTGTTAATTGTAATTAAGTATTTGGTTGGATAACCAAAATTATACTCCCACTATAATTAACGAGGAGTTTGATTTATATTCATAATATATATATTTTTAAAAAAATATCTGATTACGAATAATGAGATTCGAGAAATCATTTTTAATTTAGCGATTACTCGTTTTTTTAAATAATCTTTACTATTTATATTTATCCTTTTTCACGAGAATAATTCGATAATAGTATTGATTGAAATTTTGAACGAACTCTTGATTAAGATGTTAAATTTAAAAAAAGAAAATATGATTCACAATATTCTTCTTTCTGATGATTTAACCTTGCGCATGATAGTGCTAGACTACTGTACTCATAAAAGAATTATCCTAACAGTAGACTATTTAAAATTGAAAACATTGACCACCACCACCACGACGACGACAACAACAACAATAATAATAAACCTTGTACTTGTGCAATGATCTCCGTCTGATCGATTGTGAAGCGCGTTGATTATTGTTAAAAAAAAAAATTATGTAGAGAGTAGACACTATGTATAATATATTAAATAAATATAACTATAATTTTGAAAGAAAAAAAAAAGAATAAATAAGATTTTTGTTTACGGGTTGATCGGAGGGCCACGGCTATTTGAAAGAGAAAGAGCCAAATGTGGGGACTGATTCGAATCTCCTTTTTATTAATATATTATTATAATATATGCTAACTTGATTCTTAAGCAATCACGTCCTTTTCAACCGAAACTCCATGAAAGATTGATTTCTTTTAATTATAGAAAATTATTTTCGGGAGAAATGATCACGTGCGGTGTGTTTCACCGTATTTTTTATGCAAACGAAACAAAAAGCTACACGTGTGGGAAAGCAGGCCCAGATCGTCAAATCACGGAATCTTCTGAACGAGGGTGGGGTAGTTACATCAAGTGGATGAAATCAAACATCTTTTTTTGCTTTGAATACCTTTTAAACCGTCTACTTGTGAATTTGTGGGACCGGACGTCTCTTGTGCCTTTTGGGCTTCTGCGAATTGCCATACTTGATACGTGAATAAATTAAAGACTTCTACGCACGTGGCAGATAATCAAGTCTATGTATTTCCTAAGATAACAGGATATATTTGGTATAACCTTTTAATTAATTTTTTTAAAATAGACTTTTTACTTATAAATTTTTTATAAGTAAAATTTTTATTAATTATTTATTATAAATAATTTTTAAAAAAATTTAAATAATTATTTTAATAGATAAAATTTATTATTTTATTATTTTATTATAAGAAATAACATAAAATTTTAAAATAAGATAAAAATATTTTAAACAATTTTATCTCTTTAAAAATATGGAAGAATTCTATCTTAAAAAATTCAAATTTTGGTATTCTTTAAATAGAAGAAAAATAATTTTTGATAATTTTTTTTTAAAAAATAACTTAAGAATAGAAAATGTATTTAATAATATTTGTGAAAAATATATTTTTAAAATAAAAATTATTGAAAACATGTTTAGTATTATTTTTAAAAATAAATGATATAGTTGTTTTGGTTGTTTTAAAGTAAAATTATAATTATCTTTGAAACACATTTTTTAAAATAATAACATATAATAAAAAAATTATTTTTTTAGTTATCATTTAAAAAAACAAATCTTCCTTTATTTTTAATAAATGAATTTTATAAAAGATGCCATTAATTTTTTTTTACCATTTTTTATAAACCAAAAAATAATTTTTAAAAACGTAAGAAAATATTTTCTAAAATTAAGGGTATGTTTTTTTTTTGGCTAAATCTAAATATAATTATTTAAATATCAAAAATAAATTTTATAAAATATTTCATTAAACTCTTTTTTTTACTATTTTTATAAACCAAAAGGTAATTTTTAAAAACATAAGAAAACATCCTCTAAAATTAAGAATATGTTTATTGTTGGTTAAGTCTAAATATAATTATTTAAATATTTAAAAATTATTTTATTTTTTAATTTATATTTAAATATTTGTTAAAAACATATGAATATAATTAAGTTAAAAATTTTAACTTAAATCTAAATAAGTAAATGTCTGAATAATTTAAATATTTTATTTATCAATAATATTATAAATTTATTATTTAATATTTATAAATGTCAACAATGTAATATATTAACTTAAGGTTTGTTACAATATATATATATATATATATATCAATATATTAATTTTAAAATTTTATTTAAAAAATTTTAACATTCATATTCAAGTATTTAAGATCCAAAAAATAAATATATAATTAAATTTAGATTTTCATCAAATTTAAAATTTTAGAATGAAAAATTAAAGACTATCTAAGATTGACTTGTAACTAAAATAACGTAAAATTTGATTGGTGAACATTGATTTCAAATTAAGATAAAATAGTAGTGAGATAGGATAATTTTAAACGCATGTATTTTTAATTATAAAAGATGTGAAACTGATGTAACCGGTGACCGATGGGGAGGTAACAACATGTTAACTAATGAAGGAGACGATGGAGTTCATATTTCATGGGTCAATTCAATTCGGTTGCGGTTTCTTCTTCAGCGTACAGTGTGGACCCTATCGCTCTTCATTGGTAGCTCTGGCTCCACCGAATTTATTTTTATATTTAATTAATTAATTAGTAGTACCCAATCTATTTAATATATTAATTAATTCATCATTTTAATAAACATTTAATACACGAAAACAGCACCACCACCATTCAATTGCAGAGATCTAATTAGGAAGCTGGGTTTGAAAAAAAAATAAAAAATAAAAAATAAAAGAAAATTCTATATGGCATGGTTTAGGGTTTTATTTTAAAATTGGACCTTAATTTGTTTTGAGTTTAACCTTATAAATTAGGACCAAAAAGTTATTCTTCTGCATGCATTTCCAAATGTTATGATGTTTCCATAGTTGGGGAACTTTTGGTATAATAAACATAATATAGCCGGACCTATATTAATAATTTAGAGGCTTAAATTATATTTAGTCATTGTTTTTAAAATTTGAGCAATTAGCTTTAATTTTTAAACATTTGGGCCCCCAAGGCAAGGCAGTTCTTATCAACAAACATTTGGGCATGCCAATTAATCATGGAATAACGAGGAGGTAAAAAAATTTGAAACGATGCATGTCATACATTTATTAAATGTTTATATTGAAACCATTTTATCATTTTCTTTAATTCCCAATTTTTTGTTAATGAAACGTACGGGAGTGACACTAACATCGTATGATCTATTATACTGAACGGGAATGTATGAGATTTGACTTACAATAATGAAATGATATGTGATTGATGATGCTGGGGGATTTGGAAGAAGAACTATCGGAGATAATAGTCATTTCAAGGAGATAAGGAAGAAACAATTTCTGGAAACAAGAACGAGAGCGGACGCAAGAGTATTAATTCGGCAGATAGGGTGCTTGCTTATTAGTGTTGCCGACAGTAGGTTTAAAAAAAATGAATGGGGTGCAGTGCGAGTAGCAGTACCAGTACTAGTACTAGTGCTAGTGCTAGTGCTAGTGCTACATACATACATTGCCCTAGAATGGAAGCCGTATTATTTATATAATACCGTGTCTAGCATTCGCAATGGGTACGTAGCTAGTTATTAAATAAAAAATTAAAATGTCAGCCAGAAAAATGGTCCCTAACAACACGGCAGTCCGTGCCCATCCTATTCCTATGCTAATGCTATCTCTCTCTCTCTCTCTCTCTATATATATATATATATATATATATATATGCGCACGAACGTACATCAATGATCAATCCACATTTATTGATAGTCAAAGCCTCTTAATTTTACTTTGATTTATTTGACATATATAATCATGAATATATATATCTATATATTTCCAAAGAAGCAAATTAATTAGACCTAATTTTATTTTTATTTTTATTTTTATTATTTTTGGAAACCTATATTACATAAAAGCTCAAGAGATGTAATTAGTCTGAGAGGGATCGTTTAATCCAAAAGGAACCAATTGGCTACAGGCTACAGCGACAGACAGGCACAGTAATAACAGTACATCTTCCTACTTTTGGTTTACCCTCACTTTCGTGAAATGGCTGCCTCGTATCGTACACAATTCCTTTTTTTTTTTTTTATAGTTATAATTTTTAATTTAATGTATAAGAATGGAGAGTAAAAAATTAGTTGAAATAACAGAGTATGCACTATGGATGAAGATCGGACGGTTGAGAAGGGACAGCCGACATGGGGAGGGGAAACAGTGAAGCGATGAAGGAGAGAAAAAAGTGGGGCAGCATGGGGGCGGGGATGAGGAGTTAAGTGTGTATATAATATTATATAAAATGTCCATAACTAGAAGCGACGAACCTCGAAGATATCGTAATCAAGAGCATCATAAAATTTCTCTTATTAGTAAATTTAATTTTAATTAATTGGGTATTATGCAATACCAATTCATGATTGCAGTTAGTGGAGGCAAACAGCCATGATTCTTTATCTACACATTTTGTGTTCCCTTGCTGAAAATGACGTGCATTATTCATTCATCACACCAATTTCACATTTTATATGTAATTTACAATATATATATATATATATAGTTAATCAAATTATCCTTCTGATTCATAGTAATAACAACAATAATAATGTATACATAAAATTTGAACGTTGGAAATAAAGACGTACGTCTATGCGCATAACTAGAGCAGAGTACTACACCATATAATGTATAGAGGGAATTAGCTAGGGACAACATATACACACACATTGATTGTACGTACTTTAATTATCAATAATTAATCTAGGCGCTAGCTTAAGATTCCCTTGTTATGTTGTTAAGCCTTTTGGGGTCCCTTTTAATCTACGATTAAGTTACAAAAATAAACATGTATACTATCTAGGTAGGGATCGGACACATGTTGAGGTAGCTAGCTATTAGTTAACTTAGCTCAAGCAATATATATAAATACACGAATTACATGCAGCAGTAGTGGTAGTGGTAGTGGTAGTGGTAGTGGTAGTGGTAGTGGTAGTGGGTGTACTTGATGTAGGTTATGGACACATGATCTCGTTTCCTAGACTGATAATTAATTAATGTAATAAAGCAATAGACGGATTCCCACTCCATGTGTCTTAATCTGTATGCTTGCTTCTTCCAAAGGAAATGGATCAAAAATGGAAGCACGCCTAACTTAAAAAGAGAAAGGGATAGCCATTTCATTTTCATTTGTACAGTAGTACTCTACTGAATTTACTATATAATTATTTTGATAAGTTGTATTATATGTATATATAAATACAGATTAACTCATCGTATTCATAAACAACCATTAACATCAAACAAGAAAAAGCTAGTGTTTGATTAAAGCGACTAGCCACTGTTTCACTAGCTTTTTATCTCATATATATATATACATATATCAAAATTAGTTGGGTCATGCGTGTTTGTTAATTGCATTGCTACTGACTACTCAGACTTTTTTGGATCTAGGGTCTCATATATAGGTCGAGGTGAGTTATTAACAACAATTTTACGTTGAGAAGATGGGCATGAAAGCAACTCCTCATGAAGAAGACGAAACTCCTTATTCTTAACCTTTTCGTACATTTTTTTTTTAAAATTCTTTCACAGACGTTTACACTTTTGAATGGTAAATTTGAATAATTCAGCATTAATTTAGCATTGAAACAGTATTGATGTGTATAAATTAGTATTGAATTTTACAAAATTTACATTTTAAAAGATGCATATATATATATATGCCTCTCTATATATGTAAATATATATATATATAATTGGACTATTAGGCTGGTTTCCATCCACTGGTAGTGTGGCAAACATCTGCACATAATTCTTAATAAAGGATTCTTCTATAAAGAATTAATTAATTTGTAAAGAGGGTTGTCTTTTGAGGTTAATTTTCATATATATATATATATACGTATGTATGTATGCATATATGATTCAAGACATGAGAGTTCAGTCAGTTGACATCAGGTTTAAAGATAAAACAAAATTACATAAAAGATTAAAAAATTTGATTTTGGTGAGAGCTAATCTGAGGTTCATGGCATGGGATTGGTCAGTTACTCAGTTGTATTTGCATGTAATCGATGCCACCACTTCCATTATAATTAAAAAAGAAAAATTAGACTGATCAGATCACTGTCTTTTGTCTTTTAATTGTTGGCTGATGGGGAACTAAAGATTAAGATGTTAAAAGTGTTTCTAACATCAAAAGCAGAAGGTAATAGAGCCATCTTCAGAGATCTTTTCCCCTTTTATATATTTTGGTTAATTATTTATTTATTTTTTTCTATTTCTAAAGTTCTGTTAAAGCCCATGGCCCGTAAAGCCCTTCTTTAATCTTGTTAGTTGTTGGTCATTCAGATTTTTTTCTTCATCAACTTTTTCTGGTATGTATCCGGATGAACCAATAGTAATATCAATACCACTTTCCGGCAAAATTTTCATATTCTTAATTATTTTTAATTACAGTAATATCAATACTACTTTCTGGCAACATTTTGATGCTCATAATTAGTTTTAATTTTATGAAACGTACGAAATCATATTCTTAAGAAATTATATATACTATCTGCTGCTTGTGGCATAACCTTTCACGGTAATACAGCAGGGTCGATCCTCCATATATCTCTGGCATATTCATGGATCGTGCGGTCGCTGCTGAACTTGTATGAGCCGGCTGCGTTCAAAATTGACATTTTGGTCCATTTCTGTCCCAATACCAAATCACTTGAGCTATATATATATATATCAAAGATTCAAGAGATTAAGAGTTATATGCGAAGGAAAAAAGGGAAAGCATATTACTCACTTTCTGATCTCGATATGCCTCATCAACCTTCTCTTGACACTCAATGTAGCTTGGAAAGTCCTTGCCTACAAGGAAATAATCACCGCGCCCATAACCTTCATTTCCTTCCAATGATCCCATTAGGTCTTCATAATTGTAGAGCCCGAAAACTCCACTTCTCACATATTCTTTCACTTCTTCAAAACGCGGGTCCGGCACAAACTGTATATCACAACAAATAGATGAATTTGAACATGTTGTTAATGTTAGGACTGTTCGAGATGTATATATTATATATGTCATGATGTACGTGTTATGTTTTAGAATAATTAAGCACTGCAATAGCTGGTTAACCTTGCCCTCAGCTCTTTCTTTCCTTAACCCTGCAATTTCATGAGCCCGTGCTCCAAGGAGGAAAAAGTTTTCTTCCCCAACTTCTTCCCGTATTTCAACATTAGCTCCATCTAGTGTTCCAATTAGGATACAGCCATTCATTGCAAACTTCATGTTACTCGTCCCACTGGCTTCCATTCCAGCCGTACTAATTATTTGCAATGAAAGAGAGAGAACTAAGGTCAGTGTCCAAATCACGGTAGCTATCGTATACCGAGCAAATTTAGAAAATACCTTATGTGCTGGGACAGCTCACTGCCAGAAATGAGCACCTCTGCGACGCTGACATTGTAATCTGGAACAAAGACCACCTAAAAATTGATGCAAATCATCGTCAAGTTTCATTGATATGTAGCCCGAGACACTGGCTTTCGTTAATTATTTATGAACAGCATCATACCTTTAGAAGATCACCTATATCTTGATCATGGTTTATTGTAGCTCCGACATCAGTGATGAATTTCACAATCCTCTTGGCTTGGACATATGTAGCAAATGCTTTTCCTCCAAATATACATACCCGAGGAACAAAGCTTGCTTTTCTTTCCTCTGGATTCATTTCTTTCATTTTCTTATAACGGTATACAATTCCCATGATATTCAATAATTGCCTCTTGTATTCATGGATGCGCTTCACCTGGCAATGCATCAATTTGGTACATCATTTTTCAAGCTTATGATACCACAAGTAGCAGAATTTCACCTTTATTTTTATTAATTTGCTATCAGTTTCAATAGGGAAATGAATAATGGCCGGAAATAACCTGTACATCGAACATTGCATCAGGGCTAACAATGTATCCAGTTTTTTCTTTAATGAAGGACGCAACCTTTATCTTGTTCCTTCTTTTTGCTTCCCTCCATTCCGATTGGAGGTCCTCATTATCAGCAAACTGTTGACAATTCACATTAGTACTATGAGTAACATGAACAGTAAGTGATGTAAGATTTGCAGATTTTACCTTTCGAAGAATTGCCAGTTGCTCAGTGTTTGTAACCCATTCTTCTGTCCCAGTCCACTTGGTTATGATTCTACTCAGGACTGGATTGCAAAAGCGAATCCATCTCCTTGGTGTCACCCCATTTGTTTTATTTTGAAATTTCTCAGGCCACAGCTGCAAACAAACCAATATGAAAATATCTCTGGTAAAAGAACAGAACTAGAATAATATCAAAACATTAATGATGTACTACAGTCCTATAAAAACATAAGCTACACAACTTTTATTTATTTATTTTTTGGCAAAAGTAGTAAGGAGAAGTCTTTTAAACAAATTACCTCATAAAAATCATTAAAAACTTCATTTTTCACAATTTCACTATGAATCGCAGCAACCCCGTTTACTGCATGCCCACCAGCAACACAGAGATTAGCCATCCTAACCAACTTTGGCTGCGTTGGATCTGGTTCAAATGTTATCTCAATTTTTTCTTCCGTGTCTTGTTCTTCTGATTGATTTTCTTCATCAGCAGTTTGAATTTCTTCATCAGTAATGTCAGCATCCTTAACGGGTTCAACAGCATAACTCTCTTCTGGTATATTGAGCAATTTAACAACTGACTCTGGCAACTCAATATTGTCCAGAATTCTCATTTGCTTCAGTTTTTGATGCAACAAAGTAAGATCATTTGTTCCATACTCCGCTATTATGGTATGAATCAGCTGGATAACAGATTAACCAGAAGACATGAGAGAAGGAAAAAGAAAAGTACATTTACAATCTGGATTGTTTGCCCAAAGTGCAAACATCATTTCATATCAATACTCTTACCTCCTCGTTAATCATCCTTACGATCTGGATATGTCGGGGAAGCAACTCCTGCATAAGCTCCAAACTCCATTTCTCTAGTGCCTCCGGTAGAACCGTGTGGTTTGTATACGCAACAGTTCTGTCATAAATTTCATAGAACTAATCAAGGAAAAATACTACAGAAACAATAATGTTTCTTAGTATTAAACCCTAAAAACTAACTTTGAACCAACTTTTCATTCCATTAAAGGAAGTACCTTTGAGTAATATGCCAGGCTTCCTTCCAGCTTAAACCCTTCACGTCCATTAAAATTCTTATCAGCTCCGGGATGCAGAGTGTTGGGTGAGTATCATTCATCTGTACTGCAACCTTATCGGGAAATTTTTTCCAATTCACAGGTTCCCCTGATCTCTTTTCATACCGTGCAATGATATCTTGGAGAGAGGCTGAGCATAGTGTATATTGTTGCTTCAAGCGAAGAGTCTTTCCCTCAATTGATTCGTCCCCCGGATATAATATGTAACAAATCTAAACGCAATAAAAAGTTTCCGCGACAATCACATATTGGAAGCAACAAAAAAGTGGAAGACGAATCACGCAAATTCATTATTCATCCATACCTTTTCGGCATTTTTTATAGCTGCATATGCCCTGGCATGATCCCCGGCATTAAAAGCACGTAAATCAAATTCTTCGGGTGCAACTTTAGTAGACCATAGGCGAAGGTTTATTGTGGTTTCGGTCTTATATCCTGGTATCGGGACATCATAGGCAACGGCAATAACATTTTCTCCTCCAACCCAATTTTTACTTCCATCTGGCTCTGAAATGACTTCACCATGGAACTTCACAGGATATGATACATCATTTCTAGCAATTTCCCAGGGACTGCCCATCTGCAAGGACACACTTCAATCAATTAACATATTACAAAATCTCTTGAAATGAAAAGATAATTACTTTGGCCAACAATGAGAACAAGTGAAGCAAACCTCGAGCCAACTTTCTGCAACTTCTTCCTGACCGTCTTTGGTAATGTGTTGTTTGAACAAGCCATACTTGTATCTAAGTCCATATCCCCAAGCCGGGTAATTTAGTGTTGCAAGGGAATCCAGGAAACAGGAAGCAAGGCGTCCTAAACCTCCATTCCCAAGTGCAGCATCTGGTTCCTTCAATAATCGACAAAATCATGAAGTAAACATGTCAGTTGCTCTCCAATTGACAGCTATCAAACATTTACAAATCACTTGTAATTAATTCAGAAAATAAATATCAGATGAAAGTTTAGCAAAAAATATCTGACCTCCCTGGCTACATCTTCTAATTGTAACCTAAATTTCTCAAAGCTTCTGCATCGGCCCTGTGAGCTCCAAATTACCGATTGCATTTAGCAAAGCTCTACCCTGCAACAATATTATGCAGTACTAAATAAATTTTCTTGAAAAATTATTGTTAAAAATCACTAGATATCGTCGGCAAACCTGAAGAAACTCCATGGATAGATAATAGGCCTGCTTTGCATTCAATTTCTCGTAGTAATTGTATGTAGCATTCCAATTTATGATAAGCATATCGCGGACACTCTCTGCAGTTGCATAGAATGCCTTTGAAGGTTCAAAGTCTTCTGGTGAAAAAGATGGTGTGAACTCTGCATGGTATTTGATACTAGATGCAATGGTTGCTGAATCTGGAACAAAAGTATCCAGAGAAGCTGCAAAGTCGATTCCCACAAAAAATTAATAAAATGGATCCATTTTATTAATTGAATTAGTACGAGTCTCAACTCTCAAAGCAATGGGAAAAAGAAGGAAGATTATCAGCACATGAAGCATCTCGCCATAAACAGAATGCTAAGCATCAAATATCTATCAGAAATCTAAAACTCAGAAGGACAAAAGAGTTGCTGAAGTAAAATATGTACCTTGTTCAGCGTTTGACTCCTCCAGTTGCTGCTTTTGATCACTAGCAACATTTTTGACCGATAGATTGCTTCTTGAATAACTCAAACGCGGGGTTCTGACGATGAACAGCTTTGAGCGCCTCCCTCGGCATTTAAAATCTATGAAGCTCGACCTCAAAATCGAGCGTGAAACTGAATGTTTCGAGGGAGTACAAGTTGCAGAGAATGGTAAAGTAGCCATTGTTTGTTAGGTTTGAATATGCAATATTCTTAAGAAAGGAATGCAGAGAATGAGTGAAAGAGAGAGAGGGTGGGGGGTGGTATATTTTTCGGTATGTCTGTCCGTCTTATCTTCTTTATGGTGCTGCCGAGAGAGAGGGCTGATGTTCTTCTCTGTTTTCATAAATCTTCATGTTCAAAACGAGTTGAAAAAGTCGACATGTCGTTTTCCCCTGCTTCACTACACTACAGTCGTTAACTTACCTCAGATATTTTCTTTCTTATCATAATGGAGCAACAACATTGATTCAGAGATGGGAGTACCAACGACATTTGACTTTTCCTTTTCTTTTTTTTTTAAAAACATTTTTTCAATAAACACATAGTTTATTTAATCAATAAATAAATCTGAAATTTTACTGAAATGAAAAAAATTATATATCTTCAACCTTAAGTTACGTACTCATCAAAGAAGTCATATATAAAAAAATTTATATCTTCACTTTAAAAATATGATAATACACTACACTACAGGGATTCAAATAAAATGTTATTATTGATTGAAAAGATGATTTTTTGAAAAATATTCAACGAATGATTTCATGTCTATCCTAATGTCTGGTATTGGTATATAATATCTTAATTATTAATACATTCATGTGTAATATTCGAGGATCTTTTGTGTTAACTCTGTCAAAACTGAGTGGGAAACCACAGTTTCAGAAGATCCTTTTTGCGGAACAAGAAATCAAAGAGACTTGTTCCAAATCACGGGTTGGTTGGGGATCAATTATGAAAGTGCACATGTTTGTAATAATATATTTGTAAAACTAAGTGGATTCTGTCTGCTACTGGTAATCAGGGAAGATTCCTACGTCACCAGTCAAATATATGCTATCAAATAAACAAAATCTAATTGGGTTTCAGCTTATATATTTTTGCCAATTATATATATATATATATATGTCTCACTAAATTTAATAAAAACAGTCTTGTATTAAAAAAAATAACCAAATAATATGAAACAACATTCAAAATTTATCAAACCTGGCTCAAGCAAAAGAGTTGAGCCCTAAGACCAGTCATCCAACTAATTTTCCGGAAAAGAAAAAGAAAACGCGGATAAAAATAAGAGAATTCTAAAAATGAAGGCAAAGAAAAACCCAACGGTCAATAGAATGTCCACAAACTCTGCGTGTGTGTGTCTCTCTCTGCTTTTCCGCAGCGCCTCTTACCTGTGTTTGATTTCTTCAAAGGGAAAGAGTGCGCATATGCATATAAAGTAAAGAAAATTTTGTACTCTTGAAGTGTCTTCCTCTTTTCTCGTTTTTCTTCTCGTTTCTGCGCAAACCCATTTCTGGTCTCTCTTCCGGGTTTGTGTACGAAACTTCTCTTCACGTATTATCCAATCCCAAAAGAATTTCAGGTACCCATTTCCGTATACTATCGTTGGGTTCGAATTTCACCTGCATTAATTGCTATTTGTTATGATCATTGTTGATTCATGTGATGATAGAGATCAATTTTTGTGCTTTCGGATTGTTTGCATTTTTTTGGAAAATCACTTGCTTACAGCATTAACCTGCATGGATGGAACTCATGCAATTTGTAACAAGAACTGTCATTGACTGAGATTGATTATTTGTTAGGTAGTGTCGTCGAAGATTTCATTAGGATACAGTCATTTCCTCGGATTTAGAGCTTTTCAGTTGATATATACCATCAAAATGTTCAGTTTCTTTAGATCACCTGCCAAGGAGACAAAGCCGAAGCCAGTAAACCCGCCAAGCTCTTCGCGATCTGACCCTTTTGATTCAGATGATGAATGTGACAAAAAGGCAACTATAAACCCTGCAAGAAGAACTTCCTCTGAACCTGTGCTTATAACGCCTAATTTCAATGATAATGGGGGAACGTCATCCGGGTCCTCGATACCTGCATCAAGAGACAAGTACAAGAATGATTTCCGCGATTCAGGAGGATTTGAGAACCAAAGTGTGCAAGAACTGGAGCATTATGCTGCGTACAAGGCTGAAGACACGACAAAGAGTGTTAATAACTGCCTAAAAATTGCTGAGGACATCAGAGAAGATGGTACAAAGACACTTGAAATGTTGCATCAGCAGGGTGATCAAATTCATAGGACCCATAATATGGTTGCTGAAACAGATAAAGATTTGCATAAGGTAATCTAATATATTGTTCTCGCTTCATGGCCTTTTGCAGTGGATTTTCTTGGTGTTTGGAAACATTTTTGTCAATCTTTTATCCTTTGTCAAATATCAGGGTGAGAAGCTTTTAAATAATCTTGGGGGCGTGTTCTCAAAGCCATGGAAGCCAAAGAAGACCCGAGATATCACAGGGCCTTTAGACACACCAGGTTTTCTTCCAGCGCAATTAAGTATTCACCTGCTTAAGTCAGTTTCGATGAAATATGAAAGTTTTGATTAACTATGTTGGCTTGGCAGATAATTCAACCAAAAAAAAGGTAAACTATGAGGAGAGGGAAAAATTGGGTTTATCTCCTGCACCCAAGCCACGTTCAGCTAGTCGAACACCTCCGCCTGAACCAACAAATGCTATGCAGAAAGTTGAGGTTAGGATTATTAGCATATGTTGTGTACTTGTTTACAAATTTAGTGGCTTTACGATTAGAGTGGTACTTATCGTGTTATCAAAACCAGTTCGAGAAACAAAAGCAAGATGATGCACTTTCAGATCTAAGTAATATATTGGGTGATCTAAAGGGAATGGCAGTTGATATGGGAGGTGAACTTGACAGGTCTGTTGTATTGCTCTTGCAAATTCTAACAAATACATGCGCGTATCCAGACATTCATCTATTGTAACTATTTTATGAATGAATGCAGGCAAAATAAATCTCTTGATCATCTTTCTGACGATGTAGATGAGCTTAACTCTCGAGTCAAAGGTGCCAACCAGCGGGCACGCCATTTGGTTGGGAAGTGAATGACCGACGTATGCTGGCACACATGAATTGACTTCTCATGAAACTTTTCTTTAACCATTCTAATTGTTGTCTTTTCCCTCCCTCATTTTAACACTATCTGATTCTTTTGCCTTCCTTCTCACGTGTAATAATAAGATAATTGTTTTCTTACAATGTTTTATAATTTACCATTGTTTTTTCTTTTGTTGTATTCTTCTAGGCAGGAGGAGGGTTCTTGATATGTAATTTTTATTCTTGTACGCTTTCAAACTGATACAATGGACAAGCCATATAAAAGAACCAGAATTACTTTCGAATTACTTTTTGTTCCTACTCAAACATGCCACCGCAAGAAAACTCGCCTGTTTAATATAGACTGTTTTACTTGCTACCAGAAAGAGAATGGTGTTTTACTTCTGGCAAGTAAAAGTCATCCCTCTGAGAAATACGTTGTTACACTCATTTTTCTTTTCCAACATAAATTTGATATATGCTACGTAAAAGCTTCTTTTGTGTTTTTCTAAGCAACCTCTTAAGAGTTAGACCTTACGGGAAAAATAACATTATTAATACAAAGAAAAGAATAAAACAAAGGGAGCCAAAAGATTGAAAGGAAAAAGAAACAGGAGCATACGTAATCTGCTAACAGAAAAGAAGCTAAAAAAGAATTTGCAGCCCAGCAGACGCAGCAGCAGCAGCAGCAGCCAGACGACAACAGGCAACAGCACCTCCAGCAGCTGGCGAAGCTATAGCAGAACAGCCCGCCCAAAGGCAAAACAAAACCCAGCCCCAGCAGTAACCAGCACTCTAAAGCCAGCAGCCACCAACCTTACTAGAAACTCAATATAAATAGTTGTATGCAATCTCCTAAGAGGTAGGGTTAGACGGTTAGTCCCAGAAGATTAAAATTTTATTCCATTCGATTAAACAGCAGGGTGACAACAAATGACAATCCTCGACTAATGTCAACAAGCATAGGGTATTTAGTGATAGTTCTTGGAATCACTATGCTGATAATGGATCTCTTGAAACAGAACAAGATCTTTATTTTGAATTCCCAACAAAATACAAGCTACTAGTAGAGTGTGATTTAAGTCAATTATACACGAGATTTAAATAACACAAGGTCATTTGCATTCACACTCGTAACGCAACTACTCTGCTAGATTGGATGTAATACAACTCCTTTGAACAAAGTACGCGAAACCCAGTCGACAAACTATGCGAAACACCTCTTCGAATACTTTCGTTTTACATTATTAATATGTGTGGGAAATTTCTTATTTACAAAAACTCGTACAAAACCCGCCATACAATTTTACCCCAGGCCTGTGCTGTGCCTAACAGAGGAAAACCATTGTTCCACAACTCCAAACAAATCCGTCATATGAAATAAGTCTTGAAAAATTGAACAAAATAATTACCAGCAGTTCTTAGCAACCTATATACTTCAGTGCTCATCTATATAGTTCATGTATCATCAGTAGTCTTCACAGGAGTCCAGTTGCTTCTTGCAGCAGCAGCTTTTTTGGAGTGTGAGATGAAGCCAAGAACGTAGCCCACAAATGCCCCAAGTACCAACACACTTGCTCCCTTGACATACCATGAAAATGTAGAATCGACTATCTCACCCCTGCCTCCAGCACCACCACTACCACCTTCAGCTTTACCACTAGTGCTATCACATTCCTTGACACTCTCAACACCACCACCACCATTGAGAACCTGTCCAGATGCCAGGATCTCAACCATATCATGCACCTCCCCATCATGATTTCCTACATAAGAAACCGTAAGCTTCTCCTTTGTGGCAACCAACCTTGTGTACCCAAATTCACCTGTGCGGTACATGGACCTTATGGGTTGTGGGAAGACTGGGACATCTGGGTGGTCTGCCCTGGGTTCCCATATGGGTTGCCAGTCTTGTCCGGCCATCCCGATCACAATATGAACAGGAAATGCCTCCCAGGGCCCCTCATCCAGGCCCAGGCTTCCACAGGCGAAGTTATTCAGTGGACAGAATCTCTCATATCGGTGGACATGACCCCACAATACAAGAGTCACATTGTTTTTTACCAACAAAGGTTCCAAGTGCTCAAGCAGTTTCTTCCTCAATGGAGCATCTCTGTTTTCATTGCTTGTAGTGTACATCGGCCTGTGCCCTTGGACAACCACAAACGGGATCTTCTTCCGATCAACTGACTCTAGATCACGTTTTATGAAGTTATATTGGCTACTTCCAGGAAGGAAATTGGTCTCGGTTGATATGTATACAAAATGTACCACCCCCATACTGAATGAGTAGTACAGGTTTCGAGTGGCTGGTGCACGGGTTCCAGTTGGCTCGGATGAGTTCCCTGGCATGTGAAATTTAAGGCTGTAAGGTACCCCACATTCACCACCACCATCAGTTCCATAGATTGAATATGACCAATCAGGTTTCCAAGGCTGTAATGGCCAATCATACTCATGATTGCCAATGCAGACATGATATGCCACTTTGGATGCAACTGGTTCAATTTGAGCGAAAAACTGGTCCCACAACCATGAGTAGCCTCTTGCATAGCTTATGTCTCCAATATGTGAAATGAATGCCGGCTTGTCACCAAGAGCTTCAATGTCACGAAGGATCCACTTCATGGTTGATATGCTTTCTTCCTGCGTACGCTCAAATGTCATGTACGGTGTTGCAGTTCCCATATCCCCAAATAGGAAAGCTATGGTTTCATTCGATTCTTCATTCCGAGATACAAAGCTATGAGTCTCACTCCAACCTTTAGAGTCACTTCCAACCTGTAAAAAAGGCATAGTTAAAAGCAAAGTTTTCACCACAAAGACTCTAGTGCTGAAGCCAAGAGAAGAATTATTTTCAATCCTCTCACAGAGACACATATACATAGATTAATCAGATGAATATAAATCCCAATTATTCTGTGTGCACAAATAGATATGCTTGCTAGAGCAGGTTCACGAACCATAGACTAGCATAAAAGCTACAAATCACTCTAATTTAAATAGTAGTGAGATCTTATACTTATCATCGTACTTCATTATAGTTTAGAAATGATATTACAAGTCCATGCTTAATTAAGGAACTAGCTGAGAAAATAAATCCCACTTGTTGACTAATAGAGCCACGGAAAAGCATACACAAAAATACACTGCCCATAACACCCAGAAGGAAAGAAGAGGTGATTTAAATAAACAAGTTTGACAAGTTATGGTTTATTGCAAAGTTATACAAGCTAATCAACTAATCTCTGCAACTAATACATCGACTGATCACATAATTACCAAAAAATTAAACTATACCTAAACATAAATCAAGCTAATCAGCTAACCGCAACACAAAATTTAAACCAATCAAACAGGAAAAAAAAAAGGGAAAATTTGAACGGCAAATATCAAATTACCTTATAGTAGTATCTAACACCTTTCTTCAAACCCTTCATAACCACATCAAATATCCAGCCGGGATCTCTCCACCCTATACTCGTATTAGCCGGCTTATCACACATGTCTTCTCTCTCGTACCTCTCCACACGGGCCACCGACACGGCACTCAGATCCTCCTTCCTCTCCCCGTACTTGACATACCTCTCATCCCCATCTTCCGCCACGAACATGACCCTCATCTCACTCTCATCTTCCGTAAAGGCCAAATGCACCTGCTCCGGCCCGCGACCCGGCGCGAACCCGATCGGCCCGGAATCTGCCAACAAATGGGCTGTTCCGGGGATGGGATTATGATCGTGGTCGTGCTTTTTCGGGTTGACTTCTGACTCGGTCCAATGGAAGATCCGGAAAGAGTAGTTGGCGCGAAGGTTGGTGATGGGTAAGGCAATGGAGCCCCGGCCGGAATCCCAGGTGGGGGAGGTGGAGAGGAACTTGTAGCCGATGAAATGGTCGTCGCGAGAGTCGGGTGGAGAGTAGATTCCGAGCCAGTCGAGTTTGGAGGGGGAAGCAACGTCGGACCATTGGACGAAAACGGTGTCGCCTGATTTGTTCAAAGTTTTGGTACTTACGGTGAGAGTGGGCTTGGATAAAGATGGGATTGGGGCGAGGAAGAAGAGGAGGGCGATTAGCAGAGGGATCATGGCGGGAAGTGATTGTGGGAAGGGCGACATTGGGGAGGATGGATTGGATGGTCAAGATGGAGGATAAAGATGATTGAATTTTATATATTTTAGATTCGAATATGCTCTGTTACTTGAGATGAAAGGCAATTTGCGTAATGATATGAATAATAATAATAATAATAATAATAATAATAATAATAATAATAATAATAATAATAATAATAATAAAATTGTTATTAATCTTTATTAATAAATAAACACATAATTTTCCATGACTTGATATTTAAAGATATTTCCATCATTTTAGTAAGAATTACAATTAGGGACTTATTTTATATAAATGAATAAATTAATTATAATTTTATTTGTGAAAACAGAAAAATCAGAGACCCGTATATATTTTTGTTTCGAAAATCTGTTTTTTTCTTTTTCAAAACATTATAAATTACGCGTAGGATTTACAATACTACACACGTTTATGCAGTAAAATGACTAAATAAAACTGTAATATGACATAATATAAATTTATTTAATATAATTTTATTTGAAAAAAATGACTATATATATATTTAATATAGAATAAGATAATATTACCCTAAAAATGAAAAAGAGAAAACAATATGTATTTCTAAATTCTTGATTCTTTTTCTAAGTGTTCATTGTCTAAATTAGACAGAAGACTCTTGATTCGATGCAATTTGAAGTCTACTGCATCACTGTTAAAATGAAAGCATGATTAGACATTCATGAGATCCTATATTATTATATCTTCTCGTTAAAATTTAATCTACAGTTAAAAGTTTATATATATATATAATAAATTTTATTTTAAAAAATAGTGTGAATTAAAAAAAATGATTATGAAAATAATTTATCAAATTTTTGTCTACTGAGAACGACTCTAAACGTTTTTTTTTTTTTTTTCTACTTTGATATGTTTGGTGCGAATGGCTTGGTAATAACCATATGCACGTATAATAGTATTATTAATCATAACATAACTGTTACACCCACGAATATGCGTGATTCATTTGATGAGATGAGATGAGATTTTCAATCGCTGACTAAATTCCCCCGATTGATGGCCCCCACCTTGTCATAGGTTTCTTGCTTCGCATTTAAACACACTTGAAAACTTCTCCAATATCGCAATTTTGCCTTATAGTTCTCTCTGACTTTCATCATCATCTCAACGATTTCTTAGCGAATCACAGATAAGCCATGCAGAATTCTACCTCTTCATCCCCCTCCTTGCACTGTCGTAGCTTCTTGGTTTTTCTTCTCCTCCTCCTACTCCTCTTTCTCACGTCATCCGCAACCGCAGCCCGATTTTCCGACCACCCTGTAGTTTTGCCCGCTCCTTCGAGAAACCAATACATTTCCGTTTCTTGTGATTCTTTTTTGAACAAGAACTCGCGTTCTTTGTGCATTCAACTGCAAAGAATCCACCAACGCCGCCAACCGCTTCCTCCGCCATCTAATTCACCCAATCAGATTGACCCCAGGTACGGCGTGGAGAAGAGACTCGTTCCCTCCGGACCAAACCCTCTTCACAACTGATCAGGAAATTAAAACCCCAGCTTTCCTTTAACTTATGATTCTTGGTCTTGGATGCATAATTTCCTAGAATCTGAATCTTTCATGGCGTAAGTATATATGCATATCCCTACCGTATGTTTCCTTTCTTGTCCAGGAAACCCGTGATAGAAGAAGATCAAAGGAAAAATAATTTCTCATGGATGTTTGGCAGGCATGGGCATGCAAGGTCTTCTGAGTACGAGTTTCTATGTTATTGTCGAGTGTACGTTTTTTAAATTTTTAAAATTTCTCTGGTCTGTTATTTGCGGTTGCCATTTCCATGCTTGTTTTTGAAGTACAACTGTTCTTTAGGTGGGAGGTAAAAGAAAATAAAGAAGAATCAAATATATATAGATATATATGAGGCTCGATCGTAGTATTAGAAGAAAATTTTGCGTTCTGGAAGCGACATATATCAAGATTAAACAAGCATGGAAATGGTGAACCCTGGCTATAGCTAGCTTCTTCTTGTTTTTAGTTAGTTACAAGTCTGAATTAACTGATAAATACTGGAGGCGAACTTCAAGAGAAACCCATGAGTTTCATTAATTTGGATCTGTACTGTTTGCAGGTTTTTTGAGGACAAAATTGTCATTTTTGGATTTCAGTTCTGTTCTGCAATTATATATGTATTCATGTTAATTTCGGGGGGTGTTATATATGAAAGTAACAATAATTTTCATTTGTGAATGTTGTCCTTCAATTTATTATTTATATATATATATATATATATATATATATATATAGGGTTGAAATTATGTACATGAAATAAGCTGTCCTTTTGTTTTTGCTTCGGAAAACAATTAATCCAAGTATTAATTCTATATATGTACATATATAGCATCACATATCTGTACACAACTAAAATAATGAAATGTATATATATATATGTGTGTGTGTGTGTGTGTGTGTGTGTATGTATGTATGTATGTATCGTGACATTGGGAGCCAATGCCGGCACACATTTAAAAATAGAAAAATAAAAACATAAATTCCTCGGTTAATATGAAAGTTTCCGCAACAAAAGTATCAGACAACGAAGAGAAGAGAATCTTGCACTCTAGTGAGATCCAATAGATTGGTGACAGCTGTAGGGAACGGTCCTACGATCGACACAGCATATACTTCCCTGGAAGATTAAGAATTAAAAATATAAAATAAAAGCCAAACGAACGAGACAAAAGTCGAGGCTCACAATCCGGTGACGACTCTGTAGTCACCCAGAGTGGAGCAAGCGATACCAGCACACGGTGGAAGGTCAGCGTCACCGCAAGGATCATCGCCGACCCAAGCGTACACCACTGGCCAACCAAGAGACGCTTTGATTTCGTCCAATGCTTTAGTTGAATTTTTTTTAAGAAAAAAAATGTTAAAAAAAAGTGAAATTTAAATACCTTAACGATGAATTCAGAGAAAGGTATCGTCGCGTTTGAGAGAGTCTTGGCGAGAGCAAGGTTGAGAAGTGGAGTGAAGAGGAAGAGTAGTAGAGAGAGCGAAAATGAAAAAACGCAGCATTTTAGGATCTTTCTATTTTTGAAAGGAGTTTGAAATGGAATTATTCGATTTCCATTTATAAATTTTAGGTCAACTTAATTTTGTCAATTTCGCTTACGAAAATATTACTAGTTTTATTTTAGTTGTTGCTCCAAAATCAGCTGCGTGTGCCTGCCCTGCCGTTTGTTGAGTGACAAGTGGCATTAGTTCTGAACGAGTAAACTGTGCTACCAAAGGTCTTGATTCTCGAACGAAACCGACGAGTTATCCAATTTATTTATATAAAAATTGATCAATTGGAACTATTAGTAATGACAAAAATTAGAAGAAAAAAAGTAGAAATTTTCTCAGGTCAGCATGCCTGGACGACTGAAGTCTGATCTTGATGTAGAGATAAATAGAAATGCCAGAAAAACTAAATTTTTTTCCATAAAAAAAATAAATAAATGTCAATCATTGTCAATATTCCTCGATCAGTAATGCAGCTGAAGCCTGAAGATTGATAATTCAGGAACTCAGAAACAATTATTGTTTACGTTTTTCAGAAAGTATGCTCCGATCGATCATTTAGATTCAGATTTGACAGATGTATATGTTTATTTCGTGTGATTTTATTAATTAAAATTAAGGCCTTAGATTGAGGGTCGCCATTAAAACAACACCTGTGGCTGGAGTTGATGTTGATTCAGAAATTCCTCTGTTTTATAATTACGAATCTCTGCTCTTCGGAGTTTTGACGTGGTTACATATTGCTAAAAGATTCAAGTTTTTCATGCGTTCACTTTGACCGGGATCTTCATAATAACAAGTTGAGAGGGCCTATCCCTCCACAAATTGGAAGGCTAAAGCGTCTTAAGATACTGTACACTAACTTTTCTGTCTCTTAATCTCTGTAGATTATATCTGTAATTTCCCCCTGAAATCGGCGAATTGAAGAGTCTAACTCATCTGTCAGTTGTTTTGTTGCCTTATTAACTATGAATTCCTTTTGTTGGGGGTTGGGGTTGGGGGTGCCTTTTAAAAGATCTGTCCTTTTAGTAACTGAAATGTGATTATAAAATTCGTTCGGATATCCCAGCTTCAATAATTTCAAGGGGCAAATTCCTAAGGAGATAGCACATCTCCTGGAGCTTCGCTATCTATATTTGCATGAAAATCGTTTTAGTGGCCCAATTCCGGAGGAATTGGATACCTTACAGTTTCTTAAGCACTTGTGAGTTTCATATTCACTTTAGCGTGCATACTGCGCCGAAAGCGTTGTAATTGTTTTGTGGTGTATTTCATTCGAATACTGAATTTTCCATGGGGACGTTGGTAATAATCATTTGGTGGGTACTATTGGAGAACTGCTTTCCAGCTCTGCGCAATCTGTAAGTTTCCTTGATGGTTAACATAACATTACTAATGTGTCATTGTCCAACTCTGGGAACTGGGCACAAATGCTGTGCTAATTTGAGGTGATATATAATGCAGTTATCTGAACAATAACTATCTCACTGGAGGAATTCCAGATCAACTTGCTAACTTGACCAATTTGGAAATCTTGTTAGTATACTGTTTTGTAAATTTGTGTTTGGAAACCGCTGCTAATTCATGTATTCTCTAAATTACGCTACCGTCATTAAGCTAAATTTCTCTTTGTTTTTCCCGTCTCATTGTGAGTCGATTGCTCTGTTGGTTGTAGGCAGCTGTCATACAACAAAATGTTTCGAGTTATACCATCTGGACTAGCCGAAATCCCTAAACTAATTTACTTGTAAGTTCCTTATTCAATGTATCCTTTTTCACAGTTGTGCAGAACTGGTTACTTCTTATTGGTGTGGGACTCATTTCTTATTAGCAAAAGGCATTCAACGTGTTGTACTCAAAAGGAATTTTGTGATTTACTTAGTTCTTTGTTAATTTCTGAATTTTGTGTTCTGGATATTCCCATTGGTTGCATTTAGTGGATCGAGTATACTTTGGTTTTCATATAATGTTCATGAGGTCTTTTGAATCGATTTTCAGGTACCTGGACCACAACCAATTTACTGGTAGAATCCCTGAGGCTATATACGAACTTCCATTTTGGAAAGAAATGTGAGTTTCTTTATCTGTGGAAAATTTTCTGATCTTGATATCTCTATGTAATTTATAATTAATGAGATGAGTTTGTGCAGGTACATTGAAGGAAATTCATTCAAGCCTGGTGTAGAGCCAATTGGCTCCCATATAGTCCTTGAACTATCTGTGAAATGCTGTGAACCGGGAAGATTATTCAGGGGGCTGTTTTTGTAAAACAAATCTCAATTTTCAACTACTTGCTTTCGTAGCTCAGTTGGTTAGAGCACCCGTTTAGTAAGCGGGAGGTCTTGAGTTCGACTCTCAACGAAAGCAAAGGAAATTTTGTTTCCGTTTTCTATTTTAGTTAATATATATTTTTTATTAACATTGAACCATAGTTAATTGTCATGGATAAACAGACCTGAAAAGGTTCTAATTCTATTTAATCTTAAATTGGTTAATTTAAATTAGAGGAATACGAGGATAGAGTCAAATCATATTCAAAATTGAATTAAGAAAAACAAAAGATATATTGTTCATCCTTTTTATCTTGCGCTTAAATACGGACCGAATGAGTTTACAAAAAATAGAGAGAACCGGATAGCAACAAGACACAGAAATGGAAAGAAAAAGGTTATTAGATAACGACAAATTAGATTTTTTTTTTCTTTTAAGTTATATTTGGATTAGATCTTTGGTTATCTATTCTCAACAGAATTACTCTTTTACAATATCTCCATTTTCTTCGAAATTCATGCATCTATATATATAATTATTTTACTTGTGTCAGTCATACTTTTGCTTCTTGCTTGGTTCACTCATTCATTCATGCTGGTAAAAATGAGAGCTAAAGTTTCAGTGGTTTCCATTCTTCTGTTGTTTTCAGTATCTTCTTTAGCAGAAGAGGTCAAAGTTACCGTTCAAGGAGTTACCTCCATAGCCAAAACTGATGATAACTTTGTGTGTGCAACTCTTGACTGGTGGCCTGTTAACAAATGTGATTACAATCAGTGCCCCTGGGGGAAAGCTGGCCTTCTCAATCTGGTATTTCTCTTTTATGTCTTCTTTTATCTGCCTTTGCATGATGTATGAAACTTTATGTTTTCTGGTTGTTTTTGTCATGAACTATTTGCAGGATTTGAATAACAAGATTCTTTCAAATGCAATCAAGGGTAAGTTTTGCCAAGCTTTTGTAGCGGTTTAAGTTTGTTTTCCTTTTATTTGTTTTTCTTACTGTGGTCAATGTTTTCAGCTTTTAGTTCTCTGAGAATCAGAATTGGGGGTTCTCTGCAAGATCAGGTCCTGTACAAAGTTGGGAATTCTGTGAAGAAGTGTCCCCATTTTAAACGTCAAAAAGAAGGTTTATTTGGCTTCAGCAAAGGCTGTCTCTCCATGGACAGATGGGATGAGATCAATAATTTAATTAACAAAACAGGGTAACAATTACTATAATAATTCTAATATCAACCTCTTTCTTCTGAGAAGACAACAGCATCTAACTATCATTTTTTTTGGTACCGTTCAGAGCTCTAATGACATTTGGATTGAATGCTCTCATTGGAAGGAGAAAGGGTACAACTGGTGATACTCTTTGGGAAGGTGACTGGAATCCACAAAATGCTCACGATCTCATGAAATATACAATCTCGAAAGGACACAAGATCGAATCTTATGAACTAGGTAATTAACATCATCTGTATAGAATCTTAAGTTCATATTGTAAACTCTGTGTATTTCAGATTTCTGTTAACATTATGATCATCAGGAAATGAGCTATGTGCATCTGGGGTAGCTGCAAAAGTATCTGCTGAGCAGTATGCTAAAGATATTGTGACTCTGAAAAATCTTGTGAAAGAGTTGTACCCTAACTCCACAACAAGACCTAAGGTTTTGGGACCCGCTGGCTTTTTTGATCAGAAATGGTTTAGTACTTTCCTGGAGAAGTCAGGGCCAGATGTTGTTGATGGACTAACACACCATATCTATAATCTTGGACCAGGTCTTTCATATTTACAGCATTTTCCTGGAAATTTTATGATCTTTGCTTGGTTTTGGATTAAGAAAATTGTTTGGTGCATGCAGGCAATGATCCCTCACTCATTGATAAGATTCGAGATCCATTCATCCTGAGCCAGGTTGCTCAGACATACAGAGACATCTTTGTGACTGTCAACGAATTTGGGCCGTGGTCTGGGGCTTGGGTTGGGGAAGCAGGAGGAGCTTACAACAGCGGTGGCAAATATGTGTCACATACCTTTGCTGATGGCTTCTGGTAAAAACCCTTTTGTCTTTTTTATGTATAAAAACAAAAGTTTTTACATACCCATCTTGAAATTGTGATCTTCTTTTGACTGCAATAGGTACTTGGACCAACTGGGAATGTCATCAACATTCAATCATAAGGTTTTCTGTAGACAAGCTTTGATTGGTGGAAACTATGCTCTCCTTAATACCACAACATTCATCCCTAATCCAGATTATTATGGGTAATTTATTTTTTCATCTAAATCAGTTAGTAAACAAGTTTTAAGTTATAAAAATATCATTCACATTCCGTGTATTAACTTTCTGCCAGAGCTCTTCTGTGGCATCGCCTGATGGGAAAGAATGTGCTCGCTGCTACTCATTCTGGCTCATCATACTTGCGAGCATATTCTCATTGTTCAAAGGAGAAGGTAAATTTATGAATTTATTTCTCATCAAAGCCTTTTGTCATAACATGACTAGAGATTTTACATATTCTGATTAATTTGCAGCGTGGAATTACTTTACTTCTGATCAACATGTCAAACTCAACATGCTTCGATGTTTCGGTGATCAATGATGAAAATCTGTACCCCCGACAAACAGAGGAGGATTCTGAAAGTGAAAAATGGAGAGAAGAGTACCATTTGACACCAAAATGTGGAGATATTCAAAGTGATGTAGTACTTCTTAATGGTACTCCATTGAGGCTTACAGAATCCTTGGATGTCCCTTCAATGGAACCAAAGCTTGTAGATCCTTCTTCTCCTATCACTGTTGCTCCAGAATCAATTGTTTTTGCAACTCTCAGAGATTTTAAGGCCCCTGCTTGTGATTAGCTAGAAGCATTTTCCTTTTTTTTTTTCTTTTCTTTTCTTCAAATTTTCAGAGTAGGGAGAAATGTTTAGAATCTAAGTTAACTAGTAGTCAGTTGGTAATTTTGGTTCAGTTAAGGATATAAATGATTAATTGTGGATACTATTAGCAAATTTTAAATTTTAAACCTCATCTCCTGAATAAGATAATTGTTATTTAGATTTAAATTTAGTGTTTACATTTTTATTTGGATAGTATTTTCTGAAAATTGTATTTTAAAGATAAAATTTTGACTATTACTTAAAAAATCAAAGGTATGATCATAATTCAAGTGACAAGAATATGACAACTCTTAAACAAGATTATTCTCAACGCTTCATGAAAGCAACTTCATTGCATAAACTTTGTATTTATTTAATCGCAAGTCTCAAAAGAAAGAAAGAATAATTGCCCAAAAAGTGAAACAGGGTTCAGGTTCAGAGGAAAGCATGCTTTACTTGAAGGCAGTAGCATGCCTTTTCAAGATCCAAACCAGGGCTTGCATGAAAAGCAATAGCATATCAAACTTTGCGTGCCCCTTTACCGCAACCCTACCAAAAACCTAAAGCCAAATTCTCAAACTTTCTCTTCTCTTCTCTTAGGCTTCTCCTTCAAATAACCGTGCTGAAAACCATGTGTAATACAGATCATTCTTCGGCAATTTGAGATTTCAGAAGGTGTAAACTCCTAATCTGCAACAATGGACAGTTTGATCAGGCAAATGAGGTAACTTATGTTCTTAATTCAGGTACATAGAGCAAACAAAAGCATCACTGTTCATTCATGAATTTTGTTGCATACAAACTGTGGATTGATGATAAATGATTAATTTGTTTGTGTAGAAGAACTGAGCAATAAATAAAATAAATGTATGTTCCTTTTAATGTAATAAACTTTGTTGAGCTCCAAAAACTTGCCAATTGTATTGACTGACTGCTTCTCTGTTAGGGTGAGATTTTCAAATGTAGGACAAGCCAACTCACAAGAACCTGGCAGCTTCAAGGATCGAAGAATACCACTCCAGAAAACTCAATCTTTCAAAGGAGGTACCCCTAGATTTTTCATTCATTAGCATTCATTTTTCACCAATCTTTAAAACAAAGGTGAAAAAAAACAATATGATTTACTCAATTTGCATACAACACACTAAAGACGACAGCCAGCAGCAAACATCCATATTTTAAATTATTGACATATGACATAAGTTCCCAAATGAGAAAATCAAAAGGCATAGGTAAAATGGATAGATCAAACAATAGTAAGAAACTCAGAACTGGGAATTTTGCAGAGAAGAAGAGAGCCCAGAACTGGCTAAAGAGACAGTTTTCCAGGCAAATGAGTGGGGATCTTGATTCCAACTATCAACAGGAACGCGTAACTGCGGTGGCAGCAACTGCATATGCTATTAAGTCACTAGAAGAATCACCCATCCCAGATCAGAGAAGGACCAGTTCAGGTCTTTTGCAGTCACCTATGAGCAGGCTGAAGAGCAAAAAGGAAGATAAAATGCCAGAACAAAAAAAGGACAGTGGAGGAGGACCCGAGCCGTCTTTGAGCAGGGTCAAGAGCAAAAAGGAAGGTACTCCACCAGAACCTGATAAATCTTTGAGCAGGCTTAAGAGCAAAAACAATGATACTGCACCAGAACCTGGTAAAGTATCAAAGCGGTTCTCAGGTAAATATATACCCGTGAGCACATGTAGTAGCATGAATTCTGATGATTAGATGGTTAAAAGATATCGAATTGTATGGAACAGGTGAGAATGCTAGGACTAATTCAGTAAGTAAAGAAGCGGAAGTACCAATAACTGCTGCAAAAGATGAAAAGGCCCCTGCAAAAGCCATTGATCCTACCCCATCATTCAAAAAGACAACTTTTGCTGATGATATATCGAAAAGAACCCCAAGAACTGATCCTGGTTCATCAATCAAGAAAACTCCGACTTTTGCTGATGAACGCTCAGGTACAGGCGGCAGCAGAAAACCTGAAGGTGCTGTGCCAGAAATTGTTCGGCCTCCCGCAAGACATGGAAGGACAGCGTCAAAATCTGATATTCCTCCTGCCATCAAACCTGCAACACCACCGGCTGAAACGAAAAGGCAGAGTTCAACAGCGCCTCGAAAAGATGGAACAAAAGCTGATGCATGGGAGAAAGCTGAGATGGCCAAGATCAAAGAACGGTAATAATTAAATTTGCAAATGATTTCAATCTATTTCACAAGCCATTAAACTACATTTTTTTCACTAACAGACATAATTGTCAGGTATGAAAAATTAAACGAGACAATAGTTTCCTGGGAGAACAAGAAGAAGAACAAAGCCAGAACAAAATTGGAAAAAACAGAGGTACTGCTTTATTTCTTTAATTTTCTCAATTAAACCGATTCTCAGGAACTGACCACCCATAAATTGGAGTGCAGAAGGAAATAGAGAAAAAAAGAATAAAAGGCTTGCAAAAGTTCCGCAGCCACATGGATTCAATTGATCAGATTGCAGGAGGAGCAAGAGCACAGGCACTGGAGAAGCGAAGAAATGAAGAGTTTAAGGCAAAAGAAAAGGCTAATATCATCAGAACAACAGGGAAATTTCCTAGAACATGTTTCTGTTGCTAATTGTTACAAACGTGTAAATATTTCTTTCATGATCCTGTAAATGGCTTCAAGTTAATTTCCATTGACATGTAAAAGATGATGATTGTTTATTATTAATTTGAATAAAGGGAATGCATATCCATTGCCATTGGTGTGAGCTAAACCTAATGTTGTCACCTGTTTTCACCGACAAATCATGACATGGAAGATATAGCAATTTCATTCCACTCTTTCTATAAGAAAAAGTGTTCAAATTAAAAATTCATACATAAATAACAAGCAGCACATTGGTTGCTACATGATCCAATGTTACAACATATATGTGAATATGTGATTTAAGAATCAATGCTTCTTCAAGAAATCTTCAGCCTTCTTCAAGTAGTCTGCATACCCACTTCCAGAATGTGAAGAGGGCTTTGTGGCAGCGGGTTTTGCGGCAGCGCCCCAGTGTAAAGACTCAGAATGGTGGTTTGAGGTTTTTGGGGGTTGTGAATTGTAATTGTGAAGATAACTCTCGGCCTTTCCTACATGTTTTCCATGTCTCTTCTCATCCAGTTTGCCATAATGAGATGCAGCATTAAGAAGATCTCCAGCTGCATGAGCAACCTTGGTCTTGTCTACCTTCTTGGAATCATGATTGAGTGTAGATTTTGCCGCATCAGCAACCAATTTGGCACTAGACAGGAGCTCAGCTTTAGATGGTTGATCGTTTTTGGCAGGTTTGATCTCAGAATGGTGCTTATCGGGTTTTCCATCAGAATGTTTTGTGGGCTTATTCAGATGATTAAGAAGTAAATCCATTCTTGTCTAGGCAATACAGATGAGAAGAGAACAGAGGTTGAAGCGAAAAATATGAGGGCTGTTCTCTCCGAAGACCTAATCCAAGAAGCAATTGCTGAAGATATAGATTGGATGTGTAATATATAAGATGTTCAGGTTGTGGCAACATGCACCATTTGCGGGAAACCGGTTGTTTTTCCGTGTCGTTGGCGTGTTAATTTTCCCGGCTTTAATTTCTCGCGCGGTTTAGACTAATCTTCTCCTGAATATTTACATTAAATTTCAATCTTGAAATCTTAGGTCGCCCTACGTTTTTAGACGTTCTCGAATCATGAAAATATAAAATTGCAATCAGTTTTCCGAAAATGAAGAGCGAGAAAATTATAAAAATACCATAACTATTGCCTTATTAACATTACAAATACGACGTTACGAGCAACGCACGGGGTCGTAGCACGCAAGCTCACAACTACAGTTTTATAAGACAGTGAACAGATTATTGACTTGGTCAATTCTTCTTCAAGAAACCTTCAGCCATCTTGAAGTAGTCTCCGAATCCACTTCCAGATTTTTCATCACTATCAACGGAAGGAACTGAGGAGTGTTCACCACCATGAGCTGAGCCTGAGTGACCGGAAGGAACTGAGGAGTGTTCAGCGCCATAGGCCGCTGAGTGGCCGGAAGTGTTGGTGGTGGTGGCCGGATGTGAAGAGTGGTACTGGTGCAGATAATTCTCAGCCTTTTCAACGTACTTGCCAAAGCTCTTATCTTCCAGGTTGCCATAGCGAGAGGCAGCACCAAGGAGATCTTCAGCGGCAGCAGCAGCTTTGGCCTTGTCTACCTTGTCAGATTCATTGCTGAATGTGGATTTTATTGCCTCAGCTGCATACTTAGCACTTGCGAGCAGCTCCGACGACGATGGTTGGTGGTGCTGCTGCTGCTTGCTGTCGGTGTTGGTGTTGGTGGGTTTGTTGTTAAAAAATGAATCCATGCTCAAGTTCTATGGAGAATATTGAAGAGATGAGAACAAGATTCAAATGAAGAGAAGCGACCAGGCTGTGATTTTTAAGTAGTTTGATGCCAAAAGATGGAGCAATAATTTAAGATAAACTTGGATGTGTGGATTTGACTCTTACATGTGGATATACAGGTGGTGGTTGTCACTATTTGCACTAAATGCTGGGAAGATTTATTTTCATTTGTCGGCAGCTTATGCCACTGTTGGTTTCCTTCTCGTATTGGCCACACATTAATTTCTTCTGGCTTGTCAACTCTCTATTTCTTCCTCCACCTCATTTTCTGAGATTCTTAATTACTATCCAGTTTTGAAGGGTTATAATAACTCACACACAAGCTAGAAAAATCTGAATTCATCAATGCGCATTTAAGGGAAAAAGCACTACACCCCTCAGATTTCAGTAAATTATTTATTACCCTCTTAAAATTTTAAAAATACTCTATTAAATTCTTTTGTTAATTTAGATGTCGAAAATTTTTCAATTTTTAATAAATTATAATTATACTCTTCAATTAATAATAAAACAATAAAAAAAAGTCCTAGACCTCCCTCAAGTTTCAGTGAATTACCCCCCTAAAATTTCAAAAATACTCTTAAGTCATTCCGTTAATTGAAATAATAAAAAAATTTAAATTTTAGGGGTAAAATAGTAAAATAACACCATACTACAGTCAACCAATATTTATTTGTGACTGGACCCACTAATACACTAATATTATATATGCTCGGGCCCACCATTATTTATTTAAATTTTTTTATAAATATTTATTTCATATAAAAATAAAATAATTATATATTTACTTTATATAATAATTATTTATGTAAATACTTACTTAACTAAAAATAAAATAATTATTTACTTTGCATAATAATTATTTCATTAAATATTTACTTAACACAAAAATAAAATAATTATATACTTTACATAATAATTATTTTTATAAATACTTACTTTATATAAAAATAAAATAATTATTTACGTTACATATAATTATTTCTATAAAAACTTACTTAACATAAAAATAAATAATATGTCTACTTTATATAATAATTATTTTTATAATAATTATTTACTTTACATATAATTTTATTTTTATAAGTACTTACTTAACATAAAAATAAAATAAATATGTTTACTTTTATAATAATTATTTTTATAAATATTTACTTTATATAAAAATAAAATAATTATTTATTTTACAAATAATTATTTCTATAACTACTTTCTTAACATAAAAATAAAATAATTATTTACTTGCATAATAATTATTTCTTTAAACATTTATTTAACACAAACAAAAAATAATTATATATTGAATTTATATATTAATTATTTTTATAAGCACTTACTTAACATAAATATAAAATAATTATTTATTTACATAATGATGATTTCTTTAAATATTTATTTAACACAAAGGAAAATAATTATATATTTACTTCACAATAAAAATAAAATAATTATTTATCAAATTATTTTAATTTTTTCACTAAATCACAAAAAATTACTATTATATAAGCCTCGTGTCTAAAATATGGATCTCATGTCTGCAATATGGTTCCTCATCTGTTGTTTCATTATTGATTGAAGGGTATAATTATAATTTAACTAAAAATTTAAATTTTTTCGTCATCTCAATTAACAAAAAGGATGTAACGAGGTATTTTTGAAATCTTAAGGAGATAATGGGTAATTTACTGAAACTTGAGGGGGATTTAGGACTTTTTTCTAATATTAGTTTTTGTAGTGTGGTGTTATTTTACTATTTTATCTCTAAAATTTAAATTTTCCTTCGTCTTAATTAACCAAAAGATGTAATAGAATATTTTTAACATTTTAGAGGGATAATAAGAAATTTACTGAAACTTGAGGGGGATCTAAGGCTTTTTCCCAATATTTAATTAGATCAATGCATCCAAGTAAAACCTGTAAGTGCTTAGAAAACAAGCACCCCTAATCTCCCCTTTCCATTCCTCATGCTGTTCTTCTTCACTAATCACAATTCATAAGAAAGTATTTTGAAGATTATATATGTAATATGGGGGAATGATTCAAATCTATATATTTATGGGAAAAGTTAGAACCTTATCCCATAATTTAATGGTTGTCAATATTTGCACTAAATGCTGGGAAGATTTATTTTCATTTGTCGGCAGCTTATGCCATTGTTGGTTTACTTCTCGTATTGGCCACACATTAATTTCTTCTGGCTTGTCAACTCTCTATTTCTTCCTCCACCTCATTTTCTGATATTCTTAATTACTATCCAGTTTTGAAGGGTTATAATAACTCACACACAAGCTAGAAAAATCTGAATTCATCAATGAATATTTAATTAGATCAATGCATCCAAGTAAAAACCTGTAAGTGCTTAGAAAACAAGCACCCCTAATCTCCCCTTTCCATTCCTCATGCTGTTCTTCTTCACTAATCACAATTCATAAGAAAATAATTTGAAGATTATATATGTAATAGGGGGAAATGATTCAAATCTATATATTTATGGAGAAAAGTTAGAACCTTATCCCATAATTTATTGTATTTGGCGCTATTTCGAGGCAGAAAAGAGACAAGAAGTTGTATGAAAGATGACGACACTGTGTGTATGGTGTTGGTAGAATGAGCACATAAGTTACGTGAATTATTTTACATCAAACATGCTTATAAAAGGAGAACGATATAAGCAGAACATCGTCCTTGTATAAAAAACCATTGATTTTCACAACATTCTTGCTGCACAGGATACAACAGTTGTTAAACCCCAAAGGAGTGTACCTGAGAACACAGGGTGGTATTGGCTTTATTTAATATTTGCTAGCTAGCTGGCTGCCTGCCTGCCTGCTCCTACTGCCATTGCCAATGCATTTTGTGTTCTCAGGTCACCCCTTTGGGGCGCCCTGTTCTGTTCGATTTCTCAATTGGCATCATCTTTTAATTCATCAAATTAGGATGTATTTTTTCTACTCTCTTTCAGGAAAATGCATGAAGTCTCACGACCTTGTCGAGTTATGAACGGAAGGAGTTGATGTCGCGACTAGTGATTTTCAGTTTTCCTGTAATCTTGTAATGACAGTCCGAGATGTCACCAACAAAAAATACCAGTCACAATGACAAAACATTCTATTTATGTTATATGCATAAATTATAAATTTATTTAGAAACATAGTGATGAGTGTAACGTGGACCCAATTACAAAGTTTTAGGTACAATTATAATTATCGTGCCACGTCATCTACTAATATATATCTTCAATCGAGTTTTCTAACCTATAACATCATTAATAAACAATAATACTATTATATACAAATAGGTTGATATTTTTAATATAAATGACAACATTTATTAACTTTTAATCCCTTTTTTTAATATTAAGCGGTGTCTTTTTTTTATTAAGTTTGAATAAATTTAAATATATAGATATTGTTAATTAAATTTGTAAAAATAATTTTAAAATTACAATTAGATAAATTTATTCATATTTTAAACTTTAACAGTAAATTATAAATTTTAACTTAATTTATTTAAATACAATTATTAAATTTTCAATGTTATTTAAAAAAAGTTATTTTAAAATATGTAAATGACTGAAATTAAAAAATATTCAGATTTTAAACTAAAACTTATATATATATATTTTTTTAATAGACAAAGTTAAAAAAAAAAAAAATAGCATAAGCATGCTACTAAATCCTAATCAACTCGGCCGGTTCGTTAGGTACACAATCAAAACCGGATCCAACCGCACCGCACTATACCCGCCAGTCAAAATCCACTAATACCTTCAGTTGGTTCGTCACCATAACTGATTACATTTCCAAAATCCTAACCCTCGGCAATTGACCGTAAAATTTCCTTCATGAACATGGACATTGATCAACCAATCGAAGACAAGGATCTTTTCAAAGCTGCCGAAACCGGAGATTCCTCGACATTCAAAGCCCTCTCACCAGAGCAGCTCTCGAAATCTCTGTTCTTGCGAAATGAGGACGACCGCTCCCTCCTACACGTCGCCGCGTCTTCCGGTCACTCCGAGGTCTGTTGCTTTATTGTTGGTCTTACCTCTTTTTAAATTACACCCTGCTTGACTTTCTAGGAAATGTTTCATTTTATGGTAATTTGTTTTATTTCGTGAAATTAGGTGGTGAAAATACTGTTGAGTGTAGATGAGTCGAAGAATGTGGTAAACGCCGTGGATGAAGAAGGGTGGGCCCCGATTCATTCAGCGGCTAGCATCGGTAACGCGGAAATCGTGGAAATTTTGTCGAGCAAAGGTTAGAAACTTTTTAGTTATTCTGAAGTTGCTCATATTGTTTGTTGAATGTTCTCTTGGGGAGGGTGCGAGTATTTCGAGTAGAAATTATTTGGAAGCACTTTTAGGAATATAACTCTCAACTGCAAATAATGATGCTCTTTCACCATTGATAAAAAAATTTTAGTTTTTGAGAAGTGATTTGAAATGCACTTCTACTTTTTATTTTTTTCAATTGCAAAAATCCATTCTGTTTGTTGGACATAAAAGCATTTTTTTTTGTCTTAAAGCACTTGATAGTTGCATTTTCACTATTGATGCTTAAATTTAGACTACCAAGATTACTTATTGTTTGGATTGTCCACATTAATCTGTTGAAATTAGCAACTTATATCATCCTAATTTCCTGATTTGTGCTATTATACTCGCTATGGGTTGTTTTTGAGCAGGAGCTGATGTTAATTTGAAGAATGATGGTGGGCGAACTGCTCTTCACTATGCTGCCAGCAAGGGATGGTTGAGGATTGCTGAACTTTTGATCTCACATGGTGCAAAAATCAACTCAAAGGACAAGGCTTGTAACTTCACATAAAGTTTTTGGTCTTATATGGATGCAGTATTTTCTTATTCCTTGCCCACTTTTTAGTGCAGATTAAGTGTCAATAACATAATTATGACTCTTAATAAATAACAATGTGTTCTTTCATTTTCTGCTGGATTATAATTAAGTGAAACATGTTGAATTCAGGTTGGTTGTACTCCATTGCACCGGGGAGCTAGCACAGGGAATTCAGAAGTTTGTGAATTTTTGATCGAGGAAGGGGCAGTGGTTGATGCCACTGATAAAGCTGGACAAACTCCTCTTATGAATGCAGTGATTTGCCATAACAAAGAGGTAATATCTGTTAAGTTTCTCAATAGGTTATGATTTAAACCTGTTAGGCTTTTCTTGGTCTGTTGAGCAAAATTACTCTCTATATCTTTTGTCTTTTTCCTTTGTCTGGTTTACAGGTAGCTCTTCTTCTAATAAGACATGGAGCAGATGTGGATGTTGAAGACAAGGAAGGATACACCGTGCTGGGTCGAGCTTCAAATGATTTTAGATCCATACTGGTTGATGCTGCCAAAGCTATGCTTGAAGGATGAATTCTTGGAGTTTTGTAACAGAATTAGATAGTGTTTGGATGCTAAATGGCAGATTGTGAATGTAAGGACAAGATCTATGGGCAATTGACGAAAAATAAAAAAGAAAATCATTGTTCTACGTGAGCTACTGCCATACCTTTTAAGATTTTACAGAGGCAATGGAAGTGGATTTTTCTTTTCCACTTTATTATGACAAAGACTTGATGTCAACTGATAAGTATAAAAAAGTTTTTGGTTCCCGGTAGTCAGTAATCTTTTGTTGTGGCTAGCCTTTATGTCTTGTTTCAGGCTCTGGTTTGTCTTGGTTAAATCTGGATTGATTGTAACATGTGCTGCTCTCAATTTTGGTAGGCAGTTGCACTGTTATTGATATTGCTTTGGTTAGCGAGTGGTTACCTCTTTGGCCATGTCTATCAGAAATTTTACATTCAGTTTGGGTGTTTCAAATTTGATTGCTATTTATTATGTGCTTTGGTCCTTTATTTAGTTGAATGTTTTTTGGAGTAAAACTGGAAAATAGGATACGATTGTATAAATTAAATGCCACCTAATTTGTTTATGCTTTAGACTTTTGGGCAGGTAGGTAGGTAGGTAGTTAGGGAAAAAGAACCAAATTAAGTAGCTGGACCGTGTGAGTCTTGGAATGTGTCGTGGTGTAGGGACAGTCCCTGCTAAAAGAAAGGAAAAAAAAACCCCTCCTTACCCTACCTACCACAATCGACTTCTGCATATATTTCTGGATTTTGGTGGGTCGGAGAGCAAGACAAAGAGCGTTGACTCTCCTTGGCTCTTTCAAATTTCGTGGTAGCAATATTTGGGCAACATCTATCCATCAACCATGTCAACTTCCGGTGACTTCGACTCCCGTCCCCATGTAGCTCTCCTTCCGAGCGCTGGTATGGGTCATGTAACACCCTTTCTGCGCCTTGCTGCATCACTTGTTCATTCCAACTGTCATGTCACCTTAATCACCGCTTACCCAATTGTCTCACTTGCAGAGTCTGAGAATATTTCTCTCTTCCTATCTGCTTTTCCTCAGGTCACCGAAAAGCAGTTTCATCTTCTCCCTTTTGATCCCGCTTCAGCCAACTCTACTGACCCTTTCTTCCTCCAGTGGGAAGCCATTCGTCGCTCTGCTCACCTTCTTGCTCCTATCCTTTCTTTAACGTCTCCTCCTCTCTCCGCTTTAATCACTGATGTATCCTTGATCTCCTCTGTTCTTCCAGTTACAATAAACTTGGGTCTTCCAAACTACATCCTTTTCACTTCCTCCGCTAGGATGTGTTATCTTCTTGCGTCTTTCCCTGCTATTGTTGCATCCAAAACCAGCTCTGGTTCTGTTCAATTTGATAATCTTGAAATTCCCGGCCTTCCTCCAATACCCTTATCATCAGTGCCTCCTGCACTTTTAGATTTAAATAATCTCTTTGCAACTTTATTCTTACAGAATGGTCAGAGTTTCATAAAATCAAATGGTATATTGATCAACACATTTGAAGCATTAGAAGGAGAGATGCTAGATGCGTTTAATGGAAGAAGAGAATTAGATGGCCTCCCACCCTTGTATGCCATTGGACCTCTTTTGCCATCTGAGTTTGAAAGCAGAGGATCTAATACGTATCTCAGGTGGCTTGATGAACAACCAGAAGGGTCAGTTGTGTACGTCAGTTTTGGCAGCCGAACTGCCCTGTCCAGGGAGCAAACGAAGGAGCTAGGAAATGGGTTATTAAGCAGTGGGTGTAAATTTTTGTGGGTGCTGAAAGACACAAAAGTGGATAAGGAAGACGAAGATAGGTTGGAAAATGTGCTTGGGCATGAATTCACGAAGAAGATTGAGAATCAGGGATTGGTGGTAAAAAATTGGGTGGATCAAGAGAAGATACTAGGTCACAGTGCCATTGGCGGATTTGTTACCCATGGTGGATGGAACTCATTGGTTGAAGCGGTGTGGCATGGCGTGCGCCTGTTAGTATGGCCACAGTCCGGTGATCAGAAGATCAATGCAGAAGTAATGGCAAGAAGTGGGCTGGGAACGTGGCCGGAGAACTGGGGTTGGGGCGCAGAGAGGCTGGTGAATGGAGATGATATTGGAGAGAAAATTAAAAACATGATGGGAAACGAATTACTGGAAGAGCAAGCTGCACATTTTGGAGAACAGGCAAGGAAAGCTACTGGAGTTGGTGGAAGTTCTGAGAGAAAATTAATGGACCTCATAGAGGAGTGGAAGAGGAAAAGTCAATCAATTTGAAAGCTCACTGCTTCTTGTTTCAATAATGGCAATGAAATGATCTTTGATTAGGCATATATGAAGCTTGGGGTGATTTTGTTGTCATGTAATAACTGGAAGTTGCAGAATAATGTACTGAACCCGGTTGAATTGAGCGGTTTAGCCCACCTGTTCTTGTATTGATTTTTATTTCCCAAATACGTGGAGCCCAATGATAGGATGGTGCAAGTACATTTTATCAAATTTCAGTTGACTAATATTGACCGTTAGTTTTTTTCTCTTCTATCATCTCTCTCTTTACTTAGCCAGGAGAAAACAGAGAGGGACCAACAATGGTTTTCTCTGCATTTTCTCCTCTCTTATCTGCCAATTTCACAGTCTGTGAAAAAACCAATAAATTTCACAAGACAACACCAACTGGGTCAAATAAAAAACGCATAATTTGTTCTCATTCTTCTTCATTTTCTATAACATTTTGCAGCGTGATTCACAAGTCTATTGTTCCTTTGGCTGCCTCAGCTACCATTCTTCTGTCGCCAGACCCCGGTTTGTGTTCTCTCTGTCTTTGAATCTGGAATTTAAAATGGTGTCCTCAGGTGTATCTTCTTGAACTGAGTGTTTGACTGGAAAAAAATATAATATTTTCTCGTGTGACAACTCATGACCAAAAAAATGAAGATCAACCATTCCATGATTAGAGTTGGGTCAGTTCTCTTATTAGTTGAAATAAATATTTGGAATGCCCCAGTGTTAGGTTTTGATTGTATATTCTCATGCTGACAATACATGATCAGCTTATCCACTGGTCCATTATTATATTGGAGTTGCTAGTGAACTTGAGCTTTTTGATGCAGTAAAAATTCTTTTTGACATAGTAGCAATTAACTTGCAGCTTTTTATAAAACGCACTTGTGTGTTGCTTTTGTTGTGCTTATTTATTCTTTTCTTTGTTTAGAATAGTACTTGCAAGTTAGGAAGCTCTTTCAAAGTTTTTTCCAAATTCTATAAGTTTATGAAGTTTTGTAATCGCTAATGTTTAATGGGTTTGGTATTATCATGTCATTTTTTTTACATTGTCAGATTTTAATTTATACGATACTTTTGTTTCCTTATTCAGTAGTATTAATAGAAATAAAATTGATGATGTAACTAGTGATTTGAGTTGCCACATCAAATATGTGGATGCTGAAGAATTGCATGCGAGGACAAGATCCATGAACAGTTTTTGGGGGGGAAAATAGAAAAGAAAATCATTGTTCAACTTTAGCTACTGCCAGGGTTTTAATTTGTATTTTGTTTCAGGATCTAGTTTGTCTTGGTTAACTCTGGATTCATTGTGCTATATGTTTGTGATGCTTCTAGTTTTGGAGGGAAGTTGCACTGTTAATTGATATTGACTTGGTTGGTGAATAATTACCTCTTTGGCTGTGTCTCTTGGAATTTTTAAATTGTTCTTCAGTTTCCTTGTTTGAAATTTGGCTTCTATTATGTGCCTTGATCCTTTATTTAATTTAAGACTTAAAATGAGCAAAACTGGAAACAAGGGTTTGATTGTATAAAACTAAATCATGCAGGTAGACAAAGATATAAACTTGCATCCTATTTGACATTAATGGAGCTCATCATAGAGAAGTGGAAGAAGAACAATTGAACAATTTGAAAGCTCATTGCTTTGTGATTTAATAAATGGTAATTAAATTATCTTTGATTAACCATATAGCAAACTTGTTTGTAATATTTTTGTTGTCCTGTAAATGTAATAACAGTAAGTTGCAGAATCATGTACTTAACCTAATTGAATTCAGCTTTCTAGGCCCACCTGATTTTTTCTCTATCATTTCATGTCTAAAACACGTGTAGCTCAATATAAGATGTACCAGGGCATTTTATCGAATTTCAGTTGATTAATATCTTTGTTTTTCTTCATCCCTATCATCTCTCTATTTACTTAGGCAGGAGAGAAGAGAGAGGGACCAACCATGGTATTCTCCACGTTTTCTCCTCTCTTATCTACTGATTTGAGAGTCTGTGAAAGTTTATACCAAACTGGGTCTAATAAAAAACGCACAGTTTGTTCTGATTCTTCTTGTTCTACTTCATTTTCTGTATCATTTCACAGCGTTATTCACAAGGCTGTATCTGCTACCATTCTTTTCACACCAAACCCAGATAAAATGATTATACTACTTGGTGTTCTCTCATTTTAATCTGGTGTTCTCATGTATATCTTCTTGAATAGCGTGTCCATACAATATAATTTTTTGTCATGTGGTGACTCGTTACCAGAACAATGAAGACTGAAGTAGACCAACCATTCCATGATTAGAGTCAGATTTGTTCTCTTATTAGTTTAATTATACATTGGGATTCCCCCAATGTTAGGTGTTGATTTTATATTCTCGTGTTGCCATTGCATGATTAGCGTATCAACTGTTCTGTTATTATCTTGGAGTTGTTTGCATGTGTCACTGACTCTTTTGTCAGCGAACTTCGATCTTTTGGAAAAAGTAGAAATTCATTTGTAGTTTTGACCAGAAGCAGTTCCATGTGTTATGGTTTTCTGAACAAGTACTTGGTGCTTTTCTAGGAAGTGCTATCAAAGTTTTGTCCTAAGTTATTTTGTATTGATAATGTTAATTGACTTGGATATTATAATATCATTTGTTACATCATCAACTTCAATATTTGATTTATGTAGCATTTTATTTTCCTTTGTTCAGCATATTAGTGTAGGGAAGATAGAACTGATCATTTGAGTTGCTGAGCTTTTCAGCCAAAGCAGGATTTTTGTCTGGATTCTCTGGAATTGAATCGGTTCCCGGTCCTCAGTTGCCTCAAATCGAATTTCTTAATCGCTTCAATGGTTTGATCTCTCACTCATAATGATATTACTTGTACACTTAATTCATGCTTGGTATGATAGAGAGGCTTGAGACCGACCTTCTTTTGCAGAAGAAAACCAGAAGAAGTATGCAGAAGCTGATGCAAGATTTAAAGAATCTCCCCTGCTCAAGAAGCTACTTGAGAAATCCAAGCTGAATAAAGAAAAGTAAATTCTTAGTTATGTTTCTTTGTGTTCGATTAGTTGTTGAACAGCTCCAATGCTAATACCTAATGTATCATTGAAAATGTCAGGAACCGGCAAGAGATTGAAAACAAGTATTGCTTGCGGGGGGCAGAGTGGGGAGTAGGGGATTGTTCAGCAGAGGCAATGACGCCGGAGGAGAGGGAGAACTTCATTTCAATGTTGAAGCAAAAGGCTGGAGTAAACGAATGAAGCATTTCTATGTAATGCTTTACTAGTTCAAAGGTGGATCAACTGTACCCCGGAAAATCACATCGGAAAGTTGAACTAGTTTCTTTCTTAGGAGTTATTAGCATCTCAGTTGAATTTTTCTCTTGATCACAATCATTTATGTAATATGAGAGAGATGCCATATGGTAACAACAGTTTCTCAGAGCCATTAAGCTCTTATGCTCATTTTCTCGTCAACTTTTTCCTTTGATTTCTCTCATTTCTGATGTAATCTCTACTGTGTATTTTTTAGGTCACTTTTTTTGTATTACGGTTGAACGAGTCATTTGATTCCTATTAATTGGCATATTCTTTTTCAAAAGACCAGGCCACTCAAGTCATTATCCTTAGTCAACGTGATAAGAGGCAAGTTGGTCAAAACAAGTTTTTCACTTGAACTATTATTGGACAATAAAAATAATAAAGCATTAGTCGTTCTATCTAATGCTCTATTAAAAATTTAAATAACCATTAGACGACAAATCGTTCAATCAAAAGGGAAGAAGACGATCAGCAAATGGGCAGGCCAATCATCAGTTCCGTAATACAGAATCGGTGGACGACAAGACGTTTACTTCAATTATATAAAAACGACTAGTCTTCCACTAAAATTTTTGGGCCAACGGCATTGCTTATTAAAATTTATGAATGATACTGGATGATCACTGCGGAAAACAATTTTATAGGAAATTTTTATAATATTGTATGATTATTATAAATATAATATATTTCTAAGCTAAGATAAATTGAAGATAAAGGAACGTAACTTTAGCATCAATCAATACAATATTTGCTTGTAAACAATATGTTCTTATAATAATAATTATCTCCCCAAAATTATGAAATATTACGTTAGAGGCCACCTTACTTTTACTTATAATTCCCAAAGGGACCAAACCAAACAGACAGAGTATGGAAGATAATATGGGCTGATTCGAAAACCGCTGCCATATCAGGGGTCCCAAAAAAGTTACAGAAAATTCAAGGGTGATAATGAGAATAAGAGTCCAACTACAGAAAAGACAAATTCCAATTTTAACTTGAATAATCATTTCTGGCCAAAATGAGCTTTTGCCTCTGCAAGCACAGCGGCCCAGCAATCATAGTTGTATTTTCTCGTGTCTTAGAAAATAAAAATTAAAAAAATAAAAGAAAATTAATCCATTCCGTGAATTCCCAGATTCTCAATTATAGGTACGCGGTGCTTCTTCTCCCTCAATTTACGTGCTTCGGGTTTCTTTTAATTTCATTTTGATGCTCAATTGCCCAATTGTTACGACAGGTTTTATGTTAGGGTTCGTGTTAATGCAATATTGATTAGTTGTATGAGCTCGAATTAATGTATTCGTTTTTCTTTATTTGTGGTTGGAGTAATTGGTGGTTATGTTTCATGAAAAGCCTTTTGCTTAGTTGAATTTTGTGAGGTTGTGGTTGAAACCGGGATCTTACGTTTACTTATGAAGAATTTGATGATGTATAGGTTTTAAAATTGTTGTTTGCAGGCTAATTTGTATGATTAGTTTGGTTGCACGTCGTAAAATTTACTTGGGCTGTTGAAGTTTGAAAGTCTGAAATAGGATTTAAAGTTAGGAAAGTGACATTCTAATTGGAAGTGTAAAAAATGTACCGTTCTGTGGCTCCAGCGACACCTCGGGGTGGGTTGCCAAGTGATAGTGGGGATTCTGTTGTGACTTTGGATCAAGTTCCGCGATGGAGTGACGCAGAGCATAGGTCTACGTTGGAGTATGGAAGTGAAGATCCTTCATTCTCTAATTCGTATTTTGCTGATCCTTTAACATCTTCTTCTGGGGCAGAAAGTAGTGGTAATGGGATGGTTTCGAGGTTTCCAGTGGATCATGAAATTAACTCAAAAATATATTTGTGGAGAGGAAACCCCTGGAACCTTGAGGTAGATGCTGTTGTGAATTCTACAAATGAGGTGAGCACCAAATAAATTACCCTATTCAACTTTGTTTGATTTCTAATTGTGATAATTATTTTCTAGGGGACAACTTTTCACCTTTTTACGTATACTTCCTGCACTTTCCAGTATGTGAACTTTCTTTTCATAGAATCATGACCCTTGTGGAAAATATTGTAAATTTATGTTGGACAATGCACTGTATACACGCAATACTAGTTTGTTGTTGTCTTCATTTAGTAACTTTGATGGTTATACCATGGATGTGGGGTAACTCGCCCTGGAAAGTTCCTTTCCTAAGGAGTGATTAGAAAAGCTAGCTGACTCCGCAGGGTTGACATTCCAGCTGATCTATCACCTTATCTAAGGTGAAAAAGGGAAGGGCCTCGTTACACATTTATTTCTAATGTGATTCTTTTATGGATTGTTTAACAGAATTTGGATGAAGCACACAGCAGCCCTGGTTTACATGCAGCAGCTGGGCCTGGTCTTGCAGAAGAATGTGCAACACTGGTATGTTAAATGTAATTGTTTGTTTGTCTGTCATTACATCCTAAATTTTTCCCCTTTATATGTAATGTGAATCAGTTATGGTCATGATGCGTTAATCCTACTGTCCTCACTAATCTGTTAGATCTTGATGTAAGATAGTTCTGGCATGCAAGTTTCATTTGACACCTTTTATTTGCAAGATAACCTGTCTAATTGTTAATGCACATTGTTGGGAGATAGAGACTGCAGCTGGGATTGACTTGATGTACTTTCTGTTCTTGACAGGGTGGGTGCCGAACAGGAATGGCAAAAGTAACTAATGCATATGATCTTCCTGCCAGGTCGGCATACTGGTGCATTTTCATACTTGCAGAGAATAAAATAAGCAAAAAACCTTGTACAAATATTTAGAAGCTCTTTTTTATATCCTGTTACCCTTCAATGATGTGCTCAAGAGATCAGGGGCATTGATAATGCATCATTATATGTAACACAGAAGATATCTCTTGAGGAATTTTCCTCTTTTAAAAGAAAGAATATTGAAAATATTTCTACAACTATTCTACATGGCTCCTTGTGGGTTCATTCTTTTTCTCAAGTCTCATATCATTGTATAATAATTCATTATTCACATAATTAGTTATACCTGCTTATGAGCTCGTATACTAGATTAGAGAGTTAGATCTTTTGGAGATTTTGATGAAGATTTCCTAGATTAAGATATTGGCATATTGCACCAGCAAATTTTATGTTTCTTTCCTCCAAAAGCATGTTTTGCTTCTCATGTTTAGGAGTCTGTTATAACATAAATACTTAGTTTTGAATTATTGATGGAGAACTAGAGCATTTTCTATTTATGTGGTTTTAAAATTGCTTTTTTTTTGTTTTTTTTAATTTGAAATGATATTTTTAGGAGGGTTATCCATACTGTTGGTCCCAAGTATGCTGTGAAATATCATACTGCCGCCGAGAATGCTCTGAGTCACTGCTACCGTTCTTGCCTTGAACTTCTCATTGAAAATGGGCTTAAGAGGTAATCCCAGCAAATGATACATTATTTTCTTTCATGCAACTTAAGGATTTGTTTTGCTTTTCCTATGATTTTGTTAAACCTGGAACTTACTTTTGCTTCACACATACGGGTGCAGCATTGCTATGGGCTGTATATACACAGAGGCTAAAAACTATCCACGTGAACCAGCTGCACATGTGGCGATAAGTGAGAAATTTCCCTACATTTTATCGTTCTTCACTTAATCATATCGATATTTTGGAGGCATAAGGAATGTTTGGACATTGCAGAAATTGAATCATGTATTCCATAATATGTATAAACTTAAACATAAATTCATCATACTAATGCTGCCATTGCAGAAACTTTCACCTTAAAAGCTAATCACCAACAGTTTAAAATCTTTTTTATCAAGAAAATTGAAAAGCAACAACACAAAATTGGTGTTAAATAATTTTTATTATTTAAAACCAATTGCTTACCATCATCTGTAGCTGCAGCACCAGTACTTTATCTGACCATCTTCCTTCATCTAATAGGTCTATAACTTCCAAAACGCAATAGAACCATTGATTTTCCATGAGTTATGGGAATTTTTGTTACAAAATGACATGTGACATGCAGGTCTTGTGCATCCATTGGTGTTTTGCCTATTTCTTCAGCCAAACTACTTGTACCCATATTCTTGTGAATTAATGTGTTGCTGGATGCAAACAGAAGGTTTAGTGAGTTGCCTGACATTCATTTTTTTCCATCTTCGTTTTGCTCTATATTCAGGGACTGTGCGGCGGTTTCTGGAAAAGCAGACAGATAAAATTAGTGCTGTTGTTTTCTGTACAACCACGTCATCTGATACGGAGATATACAAAAGGTATACTCTTATTTCAATTTATTTTTATTGCCTTGCTGGTGGAAATGTCCCTTATTTGATTTAAGTTGGGCATGGCAGCTTTATTTCTCTTGTTGAAGTCGCTATACATTATGTAATTAATATATTTTTAAGGATTCTGTAGGTTTCCATTTTCTCATTTTAGTATTTTCTTCACTATAGATTGCTTCCACTTTACTTTCCTCGAGATAAACATGAGGAGGAGGTGGCCATTTCAAAGCTTCCTGCTGATGTAGGAGATGAAAATGGTGAGACAATTATAGATGAACGTAAGATCAGAATAAAGCCATTACCCAAAAAGAATATTCCAAAGCCTCCCCAAGCTCCGGTTGAACTTCCTGTTAGTGATGTTAGCTTGATACGAAGGTTAGCTAATTTGATTATGCAGCAAAGGTTATGAGCCCATTTTTCGTATATTTATATTTTCTCAATAGTTATGATGATTTACTGAAACTATGTATGAACCTCTTCCATCTATCTTTGCTTTTACCATAACTGACACTTGTTTGTTTGATGAATCAGCTTTGTTTTTTTTGTTTCTCAAACTCAGATACATAACATACGGACTGCTTTTGCAAGCAGAAAACTCTGATGCATACTTCTTACTAATTTCAAACTGTACTTGCCCATTTTGATTCGCATACAGTAACTAGTTTACATTTCAAAGAGGAACAACTTGTCATCCAAATTGCTAACTGAACCATGTCTTATTGAACATGTTGTGTATGATATATAAATGTTATTAATTTCCTGTACTCCATATGTTAGTGTCTGTCAACTTTAGCAGAAATTTGTGCAGGTGTTCGATCTTTTTAGTGAACTTATTGTTAAACGATGCTGTGAGACTATTACTAGTATTAAATAAAAATAACCAAATCACTTGAATGGATGAATTTTGTTTCTCACAGGAGCTCAACATATTTGGATTCATATTTGGATCCTGCCTTTATGTCCTTAATTAAAGATCCAGATCAAAGACGTATGGAACAATGGGAAAAAACTGCTCAAGCTCAAACTGGGTGGAATTGTGCTAAAATGCTTGGATTTGGTGACCTAGGTGGACCTCCATTGTCTGCAGCGGAAGAATACTCACTGCATTCTAGATACCTTTCTAAAGCGAATTCTCTAAATCTTTCTGAAATTGCAGAGATGAAAATTGTGTAAGCATTCATACACCTTTTGGTTTGCATGCCTACTTCAGATTTATTTGTTTTGCAAATTAATTTGCTTTATCATCCATTCAGCTTTCTAGGTAGATTATGCTTGGTGGTTGTTAACTCTTCAGGTTGTAATCCACTTTTACTTATTGGCTTTCCAAATGTTTTGTATGAATCATGTTTGTTTTTCCAGTGCAAAATTTATCTACTCTTCATGTGCATTTTGGATTGATTATTGTAGTACACATGATAACATCTTAGCTTTTCTTTCAATTTCAGCTACCGTGGAGGGGTTGATAGTGAGGGACGTCCTGTAATGGTGGTTGTGGGAGCGCATTTTTTGTTGCGATGTCTTGATCTTGAGCGTTTTGTGCTCTATGTGGTGAAGGTAATCCAGTTGCACTTGCCTCAGTTTGACATTTGTTGGGATCTACATACATTCAATATCTTTGGTTGGAAATTGATTGCTTCTCTTTTTGGCTGTCTTTTTCCTTAATGAGCTTTTGTTTTCTTGCTGCCAACTGGCCGTTGGAACTAAAGACTATTATGTTGATTGTTAAATTTCAGGAATTTGAGCCCGTTATTCAGAAGCCTTACACTATCGTATATTTTCACTCTGCAGCATCTTTACAGCTGTAAGTGTTGTATGTTGCACTTGCAATCGTGTGTTCAAAGTTTGGCTTTGGAATTTTTGCTATGTCTTGTGCCTTTACCAATTGACCAACTCACCCATACACTCAGAGTTGTCAATGTTGATTGGTATTAGTAATTTGGCAGTTTGAAAAACATAGGTTGTACTAAGGGCAACCTGTTTCCAGTGGCTAATAATGGGAAAAGTGAAGATGGATTTTCTTGTGTCAGTGCACATCCTTTTGCTCACATCAGAAGATTAGTATGCTTCCTTACATTTCTATAGCTACATATCTGCATATGGGATTCAGCTTGTATCACTGATGACAGCAGAAACAGAACCATTATGGCAGGCGATTTCCATCCCATTCAAGGCTCTGTTCTAACCAGCCAAGCATTGCTTTGGAGAGAATAATTTTTTACATTTTCATTGACAATCGCATTTTTAGCATCAGCATCTTTGTGTACAAAGAACTTTCAGAGACACATCTTTGCAATAAATATTCTTTGTTTACTTAAAGTTGTGTTTACCTGGCTAAGTGTCCCAGCTTTCTACCAACAAATTTCTCCATGAGCTTCTTAGTGTTGAAATTGTGCCTTTTGCGGCTTGGGTCACTGGGAACATCTGATATAGAAACTTCTAGACACCGATAGGAACAAGTAGATGAACACCCCTGCACTTATGGGGGAAAAGAAGTGCTTTGTTCACTGGGGATAGGATGACAAATTGAGAAGTTTCCATGAAAATAATAAACTTCTTCATACTGATACAAATTGGCTGGTGGCTGCCAAAGGGCTGTGTTATATATTGCTTGTAAGATTCCTTTTCTGACACTGGTCCTATTTTGTTCACTTTATGCGTGTCTGTTTCTTGACTAACAGCCAACCAGATTTGGGATGGATGAGAAGATTGCAACAAATACTTGGACGGAAGCATCAACGCAACCTGCATGTATGAACATTAATAACTCTCTCTAACAAGAAAAAATGGAATGAATTTTTGGTTCTAATTGTCCTATCTGCTCTGTGTAGGCAATTTATGTTCTTCACCCTACTTTCCACCTGAAGGCTACCATTTTTGCACTGCAATTGTTTGTGGACAGTGTGGTATGTTTGAAATTGTTTTTCATTGAATTTAGTTATAATTTAAACCTACCTTGAGAGTTTACCATTTCTGAATTTGTTCAGAAACTAATTGATACTCTGTAGGTGTGGAAGAAAGTGGTGTATGTCGATAGGCTGTTGCAACTGTTCAGATATGTTCCTCGTGAGCAGTTGACCATTCCTGACTTTGTATTTCAGTTGAGTTTTCTGGTTCATTTTGAAAGTTTATTTTTGTTGTTAATCAATCCAGAGTGGGCGCTCTTCTGCACTTTGATTAAGGAGAATGTCCAATGAGTCTATTGAAAATCTATTTGGCTATCCTCGTGTTAATTTTGGCAGAAAATTGACTTGTCTTTTCAGACTACTACTGTTCTGATTGCAGCTGCAACCATGGATCCCTCATGGGGCGCTGCCCGTGTAATCTCAATGGTGGTAGTACCAGTATAGAAATACCAAATTTTTATCCCATGTTTCTGTTTTGTCTGCTATTTTAACTTGGGTGGGTATTTAAGCCAGTTGGCCACAGGGCTTCTCCTTCCCATGGCATTTTTTAATAGTAGATAGTTTTTAACTATTGGTGCAGAAATAAGAAAAATTGATTCCAACTTTTTATTATGTGATTGATGCAGGCATGATTTAGAAGTGAATGGGGGAAAGGGTCTGATTGTGGACCCTAGAACGAAATATGTATATCAACGACCATCGTGAGCATCACGCATACAGTTCACCACCGGGTGATAAACCAATGAGGTCTTGTTTTGTCATTTTATTTCTATCGTCTTTGATAGGGGAAGGAAGTGTGGGGATGTTGCATTTGGTTGTTATGGTGTAAAAATAGTGCTTAATTTTTTGATTAAATTTGTCGAGCGATGACCTGCTGTTTGTGCTTGATGATGGAAATAAAGTTGGTTGGTTGGTTTTTGTATCATGTTATATGTTGGATGGATGATTGTCAATAATAATTGGAGGTGTTTTGAGCTTTTTTAATAGTGTTTTGGGTAGTATTCGACTTTGTAAACACTATTTGTTGCTAGATATCAAATGTACATCTTTTTACTTGGACGTTGTTAAGTAAGTTGAGATTTAGTAAACTTTTTTCTTTTTAAATATTATAGAAATTTAAAAACAAATCTTTTTCTGTATGTGGTTGTCACGTGGTTAATTTATTTATTTTCTATGTTCATTTGTTGATAATAAATAATTCATTAAGGCTAATAAATCATGCTTTACCAAATGATACATGAATTACAATAGTTGAATGTACCGGTTGATTTAAATAATAAAATTTTAAATAGTGATTATATACGGGCTGATTTAATTAATGAAATTTTAAGTATTGATTTACACACGGGTATGATTTATTTTTGTGTAATTATATATATATATATGTAAATCATTTATTAATTGGTACGAACTCGTTCCTGAATTAAACCCTCGCAAAAACAATGCGACGATTTTGCAATGCGACGAGAAAAAAGAACAAGAAAAAGGGGGGGAATTTCTACGTGGACGGCTTAAAAGTACAAGGCCCCACTTATAAAATCGATGAAACGTGTCTAGAAATCTGGGCCGGTAACAAATTACAAAATATAATCACTGTTGCAGGTAATATTGAACCTGACTATATCTATTTTTCTTTTGAGGACGAGACTCGGTTTTCTTCAGTGGTTCTGTCTTGTTTTGTTTTGTTTCGCGGCATCAGCTTCCGGTCAGTTTCTTTCTTGCTCTGCTTCTACTACTAAGTAAAAAGTGTTCAATGTGATTCTTTTGTTCAACATTGAATCGATAGAAATGTGGTGGCCAAATTGAGTGCTGTATCACTCGGCTCAACTGGGTTTAATATATTTATTTGTTCTATCAGTGTTAGAAATTTATTTGTTCTTTTTATGTTAAATTATTAAAGAGTAGTAGTAGTACCGTCAACCCAAATATCGTGATATGATTTATCTAATTTCTCTTTGAGCGAAAGCTTGTTGGAACTTAAATTCTGTGAACAGTAGTTTTTTTTTTTTCCCTTGGGGTTATATATGCTTGAACTAACGGGAGTAAATATTATTGCTCATGTATTTTTTTGTTTTTAAGGATCCAATTATGCTTCAGTAATTTGATGGCCTTCACTTAATTTCAAGTTTCGGGTGAATCTCAAGTTCAGGCTTGCCTGGCCTTAGAGAAAGGGAATAAAAGAAAACTTTTCCAGAGTACAAATCCGTATTTTCGTTAGATTTTATACGAACCACCTGTCAACATGAATTCATAATGAGTTTTATGTGGTAGAGATGCAAAGTCTATCAGCACCACATAGCTTACACTGTAAGATAAAATAAAGTTTCATTTTTGGCAGAAAGATGGTACAAGGTCTGTCATTAAGCACGCTGACCACCTCTGGAAATGGTGGCTTTTATGGGTCGACCTATTCATGGAGAAGGCATTTCAAGCTAATGAACAAAACCCATATAGGGATTGATAGGCAACACTTTTTGCATCAATTTGTCCAGAGCCTGCACTTAAGAGGTTACCCGAATATGTTAAGACAGAGAAACTTGAGGGTTGAAGCCGGATGGCTGTTTAAAGGAGGAGGTGAGCAGGGGCCGGATGCAAGCTCAGAGCACAGTGAGAATGCTAATGAGGATATTCTGTTTTTCTTTTTTCAGCTAGATTTGGCAACTCGAGTGCAGGTTTGACAGGCTATTTCTTTAGGTTTTCATTTTTATACATAATGAAGTGATTTAACATTTATCCCAAGAGCTAGATTGTGCTAAAATGCTTTTGTTGTTTCTGTTTCATGATATTGCAGTGTGCTTTAAACATGGAGGAATATGACATTGCACAACAATTGAGAAACAAGCTTACTGAGGTTAGATCTCTCATACTGTTTCTGTAGAAAACACTAGTTGGGAGAATATTTCCTCGCATTACCTTAAGGACTTAATAACAAGCATGCTGTTCATTTGTTGCAACTTTCAATTTTACATGAAAACTGTGCATATTTGTGTTTACCACAAGTTCAATATTTCTATTTTGCACAATTGTCTCCATGGCAGGGTTGGCATGTCTTTCAATTTCTAACATCCTAAAATTGTGTATGCTCGCCTACATAAGCACATGCGCCTGTGCATGTGAATTAGCTTCCCACTATATTGAAAACACAACATACTTAATAGATGTTCTTTCTGGAAGGTCGAGGAAGAAATTACCAGGCAGCGAGATGCAAAAAGGGGATCATCCTCAAAGAGTGAAGCTCAAGATAAGGCTTTAAGTGTCATACGTTTACGGTGAGTCACATCATGTTGGCACTGTTTCCTTCTTTGGGGTCCATTTAGTGTTGTGGCATATGATTCAACATGAAAAATTTATTGGACTGCTGCTTCTTTTTGACTTTGCAGTGCAGATCTGCAGAATGCAATTGAGAGTGAAAATTATCCTTTAGCAGCTGACTTACGGGATCAAATTTCTAAACTGGAGGCAGAGTCTTTGGCTGCATCAGCAAAAGCTCTGGTGTTTGAAAATGCACAATATGCTTTTCGTTTAGGGCAGAGAGTGAAGCATAAAGTTTTTGGTAATTAATGAATATGCCTTTCACTGCATAAATTCAACTTTTCCTCTATTTAGTTATTTATGCATTTTAGTGTAATTTCAGCACATTTGATCTTGAATTGTGTAGATAGTACATTATAATAATCTATGTTATCGGATATCAACTGCCTCATCTTCTATGTAAGGTTGAAGTTCAAAAGAATCAGATGCAATGAGTAGAGATTGAAGTTGGCTTCTCCCTTATCTTATTCCCTGGTCTGTTTTTTTATTCCTTTTCCCCTCTTATATATGTTGCTGAAATCTCATGCTATGGTTTTAGGCTATCGAGCCGTAATTTGTGGAATGGATCCTGTTTGTTGTGAGTCTAGTTCATGGATGGAGATTGCGCAAGTTGAAAAGTTGAGTCGAGGTTCTGGCCAGCCATTTTATCAGGTTTAATTAACATTATATTTGGCTCCTTTTTTTTTTAATTGTATGTGAAAAATGATTATTGTTGTCAATAATTTTTATACAAATGTTTTTTTGTTAATGTGATACACGTGGCTCAGTCCATAACTCTATCTTTAGCTTCCTGAAATGCTTGACCTGGCACTATTGAACTCTGAATTTTTTAACCGAAGGCTTGCTTGGCCTATTTTAGGATGTCAAAAGTGACCATTTCCCTTTTCTATAAGATTATGAGATTCCTCTAGAGGCATTTGAAAATCTGATGTTAATCTGAAATATTCTCTTTGGCTCTACACAGCCATCAGATTGAATCACATTTCACATAGCATTTGAAATGATTTTGTTCCTTCTTATGTGTGAAAGTTTTTTTTTTTTGAGAAAATTACTTCTTCAAAGCCTTTTGTGGAAATTAAACTGGCCTTATCATACGATGTTTAATCTTTGTTGGTTAGGCCATCCTAGCATTGGCAATGAATATGTAATAACAGTATTTGATGAAGGTATTCAGGAAAGGAAGGAGATATGGGGAAACACACATTTGCTTTAGTTGATCAAATCCACCGAAATTTAGTATCATAATAATCAAAGCATGTATTACAGTAGTCAAAATGCATGGGACATGAATAATTTCAGTTGGTTGACAATTATTGCATAAGTTATATTGTTAAACAAGGCGGTGGGTATACATACAGCTATTGCTCAATTACCATTAAAAACATTTCTGATTATGTTTTCTGATTATGTTTTCCTGATTGTTCTTAGGTCTTGGTTGATGTACATGCAGACCCCAATCTACTAGTAGCATATGGTAATGGCATCTGTTTGACCCAACTTCTTACAGATTACTTTCCTGTGTATTGAATGCATTGTCATCATTATTCAGTCCAGTACATTCACTTTAATTATCTGGAACTGCATAATATCTGACTTAAAGGACATAAATTTATATGCTCGTAGACTTGCAATGTCCTGTGTCAGATTTGTTTGGTTCTCAAGTTATTGATGTTTATATTTGCTAATGCTCTGTTGAACCTGTGGATTGGTTTTCTTGCATTGCAGCTGCAGAGGAGAATTTGTTAGCCCCCGACCAACCAGACATGGTGAGTAAAATTGTGAAAATCATGAAAAATGCTCCCAGCTATTTTTATTGATTAAGGTGGTTCTACTTACTATGTGCAGGGAAGGTTCGATCATCCCTATGTTTCTTTTCTGTTTTACGGGATGGATACAGCCGGAGATTTCATCCCAATCAAGCAGCTGAGAGAGAAATACAACAGGCCTCGGCACGAAGTGCCCATGGATCCGGAAGATGAGGAGCCGCAATGATGATGCTTAAATAAATGATATCTGCTTTCCTATTTATGCAAACTGAGCTCGAGAACATGTGGTCCTAAATTTCTCGATTTTCACAATAGTTCCTAGTTGTATATGTTTGTATATCCTGTATTTTCCTTTTCTCGTGTAGGAGAAATGGAGCCATAAAAAACAATGTAGTAGCTCATCCAAAATAGAAAATAATCATGTAGTACTTAGTCTGATCTCTTGAGTATCACAAATTCTGTTCTGTTATGTGAATAAATAAATATGTTCACGGGAAATCTCGAGTCACTTTCAAATTTTGAATGAAGTGGTGGATCCTTTTTTTCCCTCATTTTCATACATTTAAGTGGCAATTTGAAGTCGGATTCTCTTCTGATTGAACAGAAAGCAAGTTTCAATTTCTACTAGACCCTCGACATTTAGGAGATGGTAGCTTGTTTTTTTTAAAAAAAAAAGAAATAATAAATTCACTGTGCTCTTAGAAGTGTAAGATTGGAGATGCTATTTTGATGAATCGTGAACAAACCAATGCCACGTTGCATTTTTTATTATTTCAGCAAACATTAAAACCGAAAATTGCATGTATCGCTCTGGGTTGTCCTTTTTGTCAGCCAACAGTATAAACCAACTGTACTGACTCTGCTTTGACCGTGAGACTTCAGTTAGGCAACCTTATGATGCTGCCTACTCAACTCCAACGATGACACTTTACATGCCCTTGTTCAGATCATGCAATAACTTAAGAACTCTAACACAACTCCATGCGCACCTCTTGGTCACTGGTCTTCACAATGACCCTCCAGCCTCCACCAGGCTCATTGAGTCCTATGCTGAAATGGGTTCCCTGCAATCTTCGAGACTTGCCTTTGAGACTTTCAGAAAACCTGATTCTTTTATGTGGGCTGTACTCATCAAGTGCTATATGTGGAACAACCTTTTTGAAGAATCCATTTCACTGTACCATAAAATGTTATGCAAGCAGGTCCAGATCAATAACTTTATATATCCATCTGTTTTGAGAGCCTGCTCTGGTTTTGGTGATCTGGGTATTGGTGAGAAGGTCCATGGAAGGATAATCAAATGTGGTTCTGAAAACGATAATGTTACTCAGACTTCACTTCTCTGTATGTACGGTGAAATTGGCTGTTTAGATGATGCTAGGAAGGTGTTTGATCAAATGCCGAATAGAGATATTGTTTCCTGGAGTTCGGTTATTGCTAGTTATGTTGATCATGGAGAGATCGGTGAAGGGTTCAAGATGTTTCATTTAATGGTTCGCGAAGGTGCTGAGCCGGATTTTGTGACAATGCTAAGTTTAGCTGAGGCTTGCGGTGAATTGAGTTTCTTGAGACTAGCGAAGTCAGTTCATGGTCATGCATTGAGGAGGAAGATGATTGATGGACCTTTGGGTAATTCTCTCATTTCAATGTATGGTAAATGTGGCGACTTGTTAAGCGCAGAAAAACTTCTTGTAAAGGTTAAGAAGAGATGTACTACTTCATGGACAGCTATGATTTCTTGCTATAATAGAAGCCGCTGTTTTCTAAAGGCTTTAGAATCTTTTGTCAAGATGTTGGAAGTTAAAGTGGAACCAAATTTGGTAACTTTAATTACTATTTTAGGTTCTTGTGCTGGGCTGGCCTGTCTTAGGGAAGGGAAGTCAGTTCATTGTCAGATTATTAAAAAAGATATAGAACCCAAATCCGATTATTTGGGGCCAGCGTTGATAGAATTCTATGCTGAATGTGGGAAAATAAGTGAATGCAGAAAGGTTCTTCATGCAATTGGAGAGAGGAATATTGTTTCATGGAACATTCTCATCTCGGAATATGCTCAGAAAGGAATGTTGAAGGAGGCATTAGACATCTTTGTGCAGATGCAGGCACAGGGTAGAATGCCAGACTCGTATAGTCTAGCAAGTTCTCTCTCAGCTTGTGGAAATGTGGGCTTGTTGCAGCTTGGTCTTCAGATACATGGTCATGTTACTAAAAGAGACTACTCAGATGAGTTTGTTCAGAGTTCGTTGGTTGATATGTACTCCAAATGTGGTTTTGTAAATTTAGCATACCTGATATTCAAGAGGATCCAACAGAAAAGTGTTGTCACATGGAATTCTATGATTTGTGGATTTTCCCAAAACGGTAACTCTGTTGAGGCAATCAATCTGTTTCATCAAATGTACGTGAACTGTCTTGAGATGGATGAAGTGACCTTATTAACTGCAATTCAAGCTTGCTCCAATTTGGGTCAGCTTGAAAAGGGTAAATGGGTTCATCACAAGCTGATTTGCTATGGTATAAGAAAGGATATTTATATTGATACAGCTCTAACCGATATGTATGCAAAGTGTGGAGACCTTCAAACAGCCCAAAGAGTCTTTGATAGCATGTTAGAGAGAAACGTGGTGTCTTGGAGCGCCATGATTGCTGGATATGGAATGCATGGTCAGCTTAACGCTGCCTCCTGTCTCTTCAAGCAGATGTTAGATTCAGGAATAAAACCCAATGAAGTTACCTTCATGAATATCCTATGGGCTTGCAGTCACTCAGGGTCTGTGGAAGAAGGGAAGTTTTATTTTAATGCAATGAGGAACTTTGGGGTTGAGCCCAACTTAGAACACTATGCTTGTATGGTTGACCTTCTGAGTCGCAGAGGTGATATCGAAGGAGCTTATAAAATGATCCACTCAGTGCCATTCCCTGCTGATGCTAGCATTTGGGGTGCGCTGCTTAATGGGTGCAGAATCCACAAAAGAATAGATGTGATCAAAATGATTGAAAAAGACATCTTAGACATTAGTACCGGTGATACAGGGTATTTTACATTATTATCAAATATATATGCTGAAGAAGGCAACTGGGATAAATCTGGAAAGCTGAGATCAGTAATGGATGTTACAGGTCTAAAAAAGGTTCCTGGGTTCAGTACAATCTAACCATTTTAGTGGGTTTATTGATTTAGAGCTGGTGAGAGTATCTCATTTGAAAACAGAGGACATACAGATTTTATGGAGAACCTTCATAATGCATCGCTTACTATATACAATGTAATTGTTAGATAACCCTCAGTCCATTTTCTTAGGGAAAGAAACGACGACTTATAACTGATGTTGGCTATTGGCTTTGGATAAGACCAATAATAGTCATCTCATTATATCTTTATGGACAGAGTGATCATCATGAGGGATTTGGCTCGGTTTCGTATCATTTTATTTAGTCACCGAAAGTAGCTCTGGTAATACCAATGGAGAAACCGTCACAGAAGACAGATTGGGCTGGTTTATTCTGATGCAGTGCCAGATGTATTACTATACGCAAAGATTATCCAAATGCGTTGGAGGAAAACTGGGATCACCATATCTTCTGAGATTCAATTAGACACCTGGATGCTGCTAGAGTTTTCTAGTCTATTTTTCCCCCACTCAACCCAACAGTTTGCAAAATGCCCGAGAAGTTCTGCTTTCTCAATGTGTCATTAAATCTCTGACTAGTTTGGAATATGTGTAAGAGTTGAAAGAGCATTGGTCAACTCCGGCTCTTTCTGAATGTCTCATTAAATCTATAACAAATTTAGATTATGCATGTGTTGAAACTTGAAAGAGAATTAGGGCATGATTGGGATTGAGTTGCCCTGATAGTCACTTAAAAAGTTGGCGCGTTTCACAAGAAATTGGTTTTATACCAAACACTTCTTCTACCTTTGTTTTTAAAGTCAAATGGAAGCTAGTAATATAAAATATATCATTAGTCAATTCTATCCAAAAGAGCCCGGGAGCTGTACATTTGTTACGAGGTCATCATCAGTATCTCGTAATAACTTCGTACATTTCGTAACAACATCCCGTACTTTCGTTTTTCTATTATTATTATTATTTTTGAATGATCCCATATTTTCTTTTGATTGTCGATATTGCAAATTCACATCCTTTCAGAAGACAGAACAAGCAACTTCGGTGTGTTAGGTTGATTGAGATTATCAAATTCGGCTGTGTATTTATATGCATCATAGTAGCTTATACAAATATTAGACAAGTCGTGAAAAGTGCAATAACATCCCAAAATACAGGACAGGAAAAACTACTCAATTACATCATAACAAACTCTTATTTTTCAGTTCCCAAGGAACTCTTGGGAGGATTTTCTCTCAAATATTCAGGGCACGTATCCTCTAATATGAGGACAGATATTTCAGTCTTGTGAGCCAGATGTCTGAAGTGCATTATAATTGTGTTATCTAAATTTGCAGTAGATTTTTTACACTATGTGAGTAACTGTAATATTAAAAAAAAAAATCTTAGTTTTCAGTATCCATGAGTTTATTGTACATGTGTGAAAGAATATCTCAATAATGTTACAAAAATTAATTATGCACTTTACATGAGTCAAAACCCTCCTTACTTTATCACGAAGATTCAAGTTGACAGATGCTAAACCCTCGCGCAATACATTATCCACTCAATTTTTTTGACTAAATATGTACATAATTGCAAATCCCTTGTCATCTTATCAGCCTTCACCATATTGGGCTGCTGGCGAGAGCATCCTAGTTCACAACTCATGAATTTTTCAAACAGGACACGGGCGCAGGTCTGATGCAAATTTATAGCGGAACTAATCTCCTCTTATAATCATTCCCTTGAAAATTTCCCTTCAATAATCTTCCATTGTGACAATGCAATCACTGATTACCTCAACAACCTCCTGACCGCAAACTAAGCAAGAGATGCCACTCTAGGAAATGAAAAATCATTGGTACTGTCCAAATCCACCTGGCTACATCCAGGGGACTTGTTCAGACCTTTCTGCTTCATCAACTCTCTCACCTGATTAACCTGAATCCATCTTCCATCTGAAGCATACAGGTTAGACATGAGCACATAGTAACAAGCTTTATCAGGATGTAACTCTAGCATTTTCCTAATCACCACCTCTCCGAGATCAAACCTAGAATACAGTCCACATCCATGGAGGAAAGCTCCAAACGAACTAACATCAGGATCAACAGGCATAGTCTCCATAAATTCCAAGGCTTCTTCAAGCCTGCCAGCACGAGCTAATAGATCAACCATACATGCATAATGCTTCATGGAAGGCACAAAATTAAAATCCCGGCACATTGAATAGAAAAACCTCCAGCCCTCCCCAACCATTCCAGTATGACTACAGGCAGACAAAATGGTTGTGAAAATTACTTCATTGGGCTGCAGTTCTTCCTTCAACATATCACTGAAAAGTGCAAGCGACCCACTACCATCCCCTTGCATCCCATAGCCACTAATCATTGCACTCCATGTCACAGTGTTTTTCTCTCTCATGCCATCAAAAATCATTCGAGCAGATTGAGCATCCCCACATTTCGCATAAAAGTTCAAAAGTGCAGTGCCAACATAGACACTAGATGATAGTAGGCTCTGTTTTATAGAGTATGCATGAAGGGAAGAACCAACTTGGATAGCACCAAGTGAAGCACAAGCTGAAAAGATACTCACCATTGTGACTGCATCTGGTGAGATAGTGTCTAATCTCATTTGATGAAACAATTCAAGAGCTTCGTATACAGACCCATTCTGGGAATACCCACATATAATAGAATTCCAAGCAATTACATCCTTGTCTGAAGCTGTCTCGAATATGTACCGAGCATCTCCAATCATACGGCACTTGGCATACATGTCCACCAGAGCATTTATCACCGCAGGATCCTCAATCCCAAGCTTAATCCCAAGACTATGTACCGTCCTTCCCACATTCAAATTACCCAGCTGTGAACATGCTGAAAGCACGCTTGCAATGGTAACACAATTGGGCAAAAGGTCTGCCCATTTCTTATCTATAAACAATTCAAAAGCCTTGTCAGGATAGCCACTTTGTGCATACCCAACAATCATTGCTGTCCATGATACAAGATCAGAAGTACAAAGTTCATCGAGCACTGACCTAGCATCCCTAATATTTCCACACTTTACATACATATCTAAAAGGGCTGTCACCAAGTGAGGATTAAATTCAATACCGATCTTAAGCATATAACCTTGAAGCCACTTTCCCTGATGCAAAGCTCCTAACTTTGCACATGCAGTAACTAAGCTCCCTAATGTAATTTGATTGCCTTCAATTAACCCTTCTCTCATCCGATTGAACAAAATCAACCCTTCCTGGGCACAATCATTCTGTACATAGCCCGCAATCATCGAAGTCCAAGAAACCACATTTTTGTCAAGCGTTTCATCAAATACTTGCCGGGATAACTTGATTTCTCTGCACTTAGCATACATATCCACTAGACCTGTCAATACGAAACTATCAGGACCTCCTGCTTTAACAATTTCACAATGTACTTTTCTCCCTTCATCAATATGTCTTAATTCACTACAAGCCTTTAACACTTTTGAGAACACAGAATTCTCAGAATTATCATGCTTTCTCAGGCATTGTTTCATACACTTATAGAGCTCCAAAATCTCTTTATACAAATCATTCAGAAAGTACCATCTTATCATCACTTGAAACGAATAAAAATCCGGGTCGCGCATTCTATCGAACACAGAACGAGCATACTTAATCTGCCCGAAAGATCCATACATACTAACAAGTTTTGTATTACATAAGAGATCATCAGTTAGCCCGTCTAAAATGAGTAAAGCATGGAATTTCTTAAGAGAATTGATGTTTTGGCAAAGACCCAGAAGAAAAACATATGGGTTTGAAGAGAGAGGTTGAATTGAAGCAAAACTTTGATCGAATTCACGCGGCGCTGAAGGTGTTTGATGGGTTGTGTAAGAGAGAAATCTTAGTTGCAGGATCGGTCCTTTGATGCGAGAGACGTGTCTATGTAAGAGAGAGATCAGTTTCATTATTATTGCTTTTGGCTTCGCATCTGATTTCTGTGTGAAGAAGAAAAAATGTATTTCCTTTAAGAGAGATTAAATAATAATAATAAATTATCTAAAACAATATATTATTATTAGCTTTATGAGTGTGTTTTCATTTTAAATCAAAATACTAAATTATAAAAAAAAATAATAAAAAGTGTTTCAAGAGAATCTCACCCGCGTTAACGTGGGGTCTTAAGATTTTCACGAGGTTTACTTATTTTTTTACTAATATTTTATATCTTATAATTTTAATTAATAATTGCAATGGCTTCAAAAATAAAAAAGCACATCAACATACAATTAAAAATTTTATTTTGTTCTCGGGTAAAAAATGAGGCAAATAGTTATCAGTAATATTGCTCATAAGTTAGCTAACAACTTTGATTTTTAGACGAGTATAAGTTTGATAATTTAAATATAAAAATGTGAGATATTATTTTTATGTTTTTTTGATTGTGTTGTAATAGTTTAAAGGAGAACATTAATTTCGGAGGGACAATAAAGACAAAGTAAAATTTATTTATTGTTGGTTTGTCGTTTTCTTTACAAGATTTTTTTTATATGATATTAAATAGAATTAAATTAGATGTTATTTCTTATAGGATCTAAAACGTTATTCTTAAATTGTAGGTTAAAAATTATATTCTTAAAATTATAAGAATTATGTATTGATAGTGTTACTAAGTACAATATGTGCATTAAATAAAAAGTTTTGTTACTAATAAGAAAACAAATTTCTTATCTTTTTAACATTTTATTCTAGTTATATTTGAAGAAAATACCGTTGATTTAATTCCAAGTATTAATATTAGAACCTAAATAAATATGTAATGAAAATTAAATAATACCTAATAAAAGTACCAAATACTATTATAATAATATAAAAAATTATTGTTTAACAATAATTTATTATAAAAATTATTGTTTAACAATAATTTATTATAAACAAATGTTAGTTTACAATACAGTTCACATCACAAATTTATCTCAAGTTTGTTTTGATATATTTTGTTCAAAGACATGACACGAGTATGTTAACTATATTTAACATTTTACTGTCATAAATAAAAAGCAGTTTAAATCAAGTTCGTTTGATAAACCTATGTTAAGCTAGCTTGATAATACACTGTCACAAAAAAAAAATCAATTTAAATCAAGTTTATTTGACAATATATTATCATAAATTTATGATATAGGTACGTCAACTGTGGTTGACAATTTACTGTCATAAATAAAAAACAGTTTAAATCAAGCTAGTTTGATAAACTTATGTCAAGTTAACTTGATAATACACTGTTACAAATAAATGTCAATTTAAATCAACTTCGTTTGACAAATATATATTAAGTTCACTTGATAATACATAGTCATAAATTTATGATATGAGTATGTTAATTGTGTTTGACAGTTTACTATTATGATCGTATGCTAGTTAAAAAAAGTCACAAATTTATGATTTTTTGTTCAATGACAGTTTATAATTTGTTAAGAAACATATTTCTTGACAGTTTTTTACAATCAAGAAAACTCATTTTTCTAGTAGCGACAACTTTTTTCTAAGTTTTGGTTTGCTTGTGTAGATGGATTTTCATATATGACGATAATAAATTTGGTAAAACTGTAACAAAACCATTATCTCATATGTAATAAATTTGTTCATACCCTATTAATGAAAGAGATTTATAAAGTTTTGTATTATTTATAAACAGTAACAATGTATGTATTGAATTTTATCTATGTAAAATTAATTATTAATTTTAACATTTTATTATTAATGTGTAATTAAGCAATATATATTAACAAACATTATATTGTTTTTCTTTTATCAATTAAGATATAAATTTTATAAGTTAATTTTGTAGAAAGTAAAATTACTTAAAATAATTATATTCTTAATTCTTTCATCTAATATTTAATGATCATATTCTAAGAACATACATGAGATTTTTTAAGATGAGTTTTTTATCCTAAAAAAAAAAGAAATACTTCTATCTTCTTAAAAATTAATCAGATTTAGACAGCATCATTTTAATTGGCAAAATATTGAAGAAAAAGTTCTCACGTAATGCAAAGAGTGAAAATACAGTATAATTAATATAACACTTTAATTAACCTATTCTCTAAATTTGATGCGTAATCTATCTTTCGTTTGATAAATTATAAAATGGTTCGGGTAGGGTACAAAATTAAGTTAGAATTATTTATTTATTAGAGGGAAAACATATACATATATACATTAAATTTTTATTACATTAAGTATCTCTTTTGTGGTGGTTTATTTATTTATTTGTAGAAGAGGCAGTGATGTGGAAAATTTGCTTTTATATATAATTTTTAAAAAAAAAATAGGCGAAATCTACAAAATATACTGTTGTTAGTCAGATTTTTGGTGAAAGTTAAGATGAATGGACTTGAGATTTATCATGCACAATTTCATGTCTTGGAGATTTACAAATATTATTGGTCAACAATATTAATTAATTAATTAAGCTTTCTCCGCGATCACAATTTGCAATCTGATAAAAACATAATAAAATTCAAGTTAGTAAAATAGAAGCATTCTCTTTTCTTTTTTTTTAAATATTATAAAAATAATAATTCAGAGAAATGAGATAAAATGAATTACAGGAGCAACATTTATATCCCCTAAAAGAGCCACCAACCTCCCAATGTGGATAATTATTTCTTCTATTTGATAAATTAGGTGATAAACTCGAGCATTGATTAGTATTTTATACATATACAATGATCATTTATGTGTTTGTAAGGAATTAATATCAATTACTTTGTCACTTGCTCTCAAATTTTTCTGCAAGAATTATTATATGCTTATATGATTAATCTATCATAAATATATTCCTCTTCCCCAAACAGTAAAAGAGTCAAGCTAATACGTATAATCTGGCGTACAAATATTATTAACGATTGCAATTTTCTTTTTTCTTTTTTTAATTTTCAGTTTCCGTTTTTATGTCATTTTTCAAACAAGGGCCCCCACTAGCTAGCAAGCGCATCGGAATAGATTTTGCTTATTAATTAATGAAGGAAATCCCCTATAATTGGTAAAAATACAATTGAAGCAGTTTTTGTTAAATTAAAATAATGATATATATATATATACACACACACACACGAAGAATGTTCGAGAATTTTATATTTTTGTTTATATTATTTATAATTTATTATAATTTATATTATTTATAAATTATTAAATTTGTGTCTAGTTTTGTAAGTATACTTAATTTCATCTTACCGTTATCATTTGATAGAACTTGATCAGAGGAATCAACGTGAGTATATATAATATCAAAGAGAGTATTGCTAGAACATCATCGACAATTAAATTTGACAAAAACTCAACTCGAACTTAAGTTTTTTTTTGTACATTTAACTCGATCCGGATCCAGATTTAATAAAATTAAGTCGAGTAAAAAAACTAGGCTTTAAAAACTTAAAAAAAGTATAATTTTTTTCTTATACTTTTTGTTTGCGGGTCGGGTTAAAACTCGATCCGGTTCAATCTAGTATCAATTTATTTAAAACCTAAAAAAAATTTGAAATTAACCTGGCCAAAGCCCGGCTCGATCCGAGTTATAATGAAAAAAAATTTAAGTCTGGTTCGATTTATATTTAAGATCGAGTTTAATTTGATTCTAAAAAATTGAGTTCATCCATATCGGATCGGGTCCGAATTTTTTTACCATTCCTACCGGCAATTGTTGATTCCACTGGGAAGCTAAGGTTGGTGTTCAGGGAGTTAAAATATAATATCCTAAATTATGGGGGTCAAAAAGATAAATATATAATCTAGAAGGGTACAATTTTGGGGGCCTACGTCGCTGCGCCGCTGGTTGATTCCATTAGGAAAAGTGTCGTATGTTTGATACGAAAAAAAATCAAGAAAACGGAAGTTAATGAAAGCAGACGTTTAAGTTACGGTAAAGGATAACCAGAAACTCTGCCGGCTTCGATGTCCAAGGAGTCAGGAGTCATATCTGCCGAAGTTTTCCGACGTCGAAAGTTGTTTCTTTCGTCCCTGGAGCTGATCTTGCCCTTCTTCTATATATGAAGTCTTTACAAATGGGACACCAGACATATATTATTCCTCAAAACCTGGAATAAGTACTTGAGATTTGTAAAACATTCCTCAAAACCTGTATATCAATATTCAAGATATGAGAGTGAAGACTGGGGATCGGGTTTTATATCCATTCATGGTGCTGAACTGTGAGGACATCGAATTTTCCCATTTTTTAAAACTGTAATAAATTCGCAGATTCCGATAAAGGTGTAAAGATAATTGGAAAAAAAAAACACTGAAAGAAAGAGTTTTCATGGTAAGAACAATTTATAGGATAGCAATTTTATCATTTTCCAACACCTATGGCTACGCTTTCTATATTTAGCGTTGGTGAGGACTGAGGATTGAGTTCACCATCCAGATGAGATGAGGGTAGACGATGATATATGAGGAAATAATTTTAAATTTTTTCATATGTAAGATTCTCATTTGCTTTTTTCAGATCTATCAATTATTGATTGTTAATAATGGAGAGAAGGACCCCGCGGAAGATGTAGTTCCTGAATAGAAATAAAGATAAGGAGGCTCTTAAACTTCCACAGAAGGAAGAAAATTAGTTTTGTGGTTGATTCTGAGTTGAGGAGAAAGTTCAGGACAAAAATCAGCCCAAAAGTAAGATAAGTTGTTCATTAGAAACTTAAATGTTGATTAAATAAACGGTCATTAAATTCAATATATGATATAAATGATTTGGAGTTTCGTAACAAGGTTAATTTACATTCATATGACTTTTATGCACATAGTATTTTGAAAAACATTTTTTTTTAAAAATATATATATATCATTGGTAAGCGGAGTGCCAACTACATTCTAGCTCACGTTAATTAATCATTGATCTCTGTCGAAAAAAAAAATTGTTCTATTTCTCTTAATTATTTTTCTGTCTTTCAGGGATATTTTACAATACAGAATATTATTGAAAAATGAGAAAACAGCACACTCAATTACATTACAAGAGTACAAGACCCATAAAACAAAATGCTTACAAACACAAACAGCAACTACCTAAACTAAGTAATACGAGTTAAGAGAAACAAAATACTTTAGCATCCCAAACCTACCTTGGAAACTTTTAATAATCAAATTCCAAGGATTTACCATATTGGTTTACATGTTAAACTCAACCAAAATAAACTCTGCCTCTGCTACAATCACACACAACATGGAACGTCTATAACCCAAGTTTACTTCACTAATGTTTCTCTCATAGGGATATCAGCTGCCAATGGATAACCGGGTATATTATTTATATCCGTATCCTCCGTCTTTTTACATACATATATAAAATGAGAATCTGGATCTTCCAAAACAAGATCTGCTGGAAGTAGGCCCGTGTCAGTAATTTGAACAGGTTCCAAATATGATTTCATCGAAGTACTACAACCTCCAGGCTTTTCAAATCCCGGTCTAGCTGCAAATGAACAACAAAAAGGATATCAAATCATAACTATAATTCCTTTCTAGCAAGTACTTTACCATCTAAAATACATAGTCACAAAAAGCTAATGCAACAAAGAAAGGAATCTTAACATATCAGCCAATCAGTGGAAACCAAATGGTGTCTGGAACACTTATACAGTTCCTCAATGACAAAAACCTCCGTATCCTTCTCCTACTTATTTTTCCATGGAATGGCAAGAGCCTTCATCAAAATGATGTCTAATAGCTATGCCATGGGTGAAATCAACTAGGACTGACGATAGAAAATAAAGTTGCAAACTGAGAATCAAAATGAAGATCTGATCCCAAGTGCATGATAGTTGGGACTGGACTCTCCAATCTTTGCGATTTACTTTGACAAAAACACAAAACTGGCCTCTGCCGCCCATTTACATTCAAGATATGAGTGACTGGGTTGACCCACCAGATCCACAACATTGTATGGTGACAGATCTCATAGGTGCTTCCACCAGCCCTAAACACATTATACACTCCTAAACCTCACTTCCAGATGAGATTAACAAACCAGAAGCACCTCAAAATAAGATATGAACATTGACACGTATCAAGCAGATACATTTATCTCAGCTCTGTTCCCTTGTAAAGATAGCAATAAAACAGAATTCAGTTCGTATGAATAATGTTACATTGTGCCTCAGGCTTAGATGATATGTGAAAAGAAAAAAAGGGTTACAAAAGTGAGAGCAATATGATGAATACATAAAAGAATTGGCCTTCTCCGTCAACTATAAGAAAATCTTTACAACAGACCTTATTTTTCTATCCACTGTTAAGCAGATACATTTTTCTTCTTTAATATAAAGGTTGATTTATCTAAAAGTACTAAAAGGAGTGCATACACAAGTAACCAAAAAAAAATTTCTTATAAATGGGAAAGTGAAGAAAAATTGTATGGCTAAAAGAAACAAAGGAAAAGAGAGCTTACGTATGATGTACAGTTCAATTTTCCAATTGTAAACTGTTCGGTTCAAATGAACCATCCTTGCTTTAGGATCACCATAGGTTATCTGTTGACGGAAAACTAAAATCATATCATCTATTTTCAACAATTTCAATAAAGTAATGAAAAATTACTGAAAAAAAAGAGCTTATTCTGTAGGATTATCGTTACCAGCACATATATGCCCCCTGGTTTAAGAAGCCTACGGGAGAAAAAACAACAAAACTTAGTGACAAAAATATAGCAACTGAAGGCAAACACAAATTCAGATATGCTGAAGTCTGAGAGAACAGTCGTATACCCAGCCCTTCTCAGCACATGCTTTAATGAAATCAAGAATGGATTAGTGCAAACATTTCATCTAATTATAGGTCAAAGAAAAGTTAAATATCAAATGCTTACAACAGTACATATCAAGATCATCATAGTTACAACTTCAGGTAATTAAGTCTATAACCTGCTCACTTCACCCAGCATCCGAGTAGCACTAATTGGAGCATCGGAGCCACACTAAAAATTATCAGCACAATAAAAAAAGTTAAATATACTGAATCCTTATCTAAGTAGGGGCAAAAATTTGAAGTTGCTAAATAATGAGCATAAGAAGACATGATGATGCACTGTACCATCAAAGAATCAAGAGTTCCTAGATTGTAGATCAGCAAGCCACCAGTGCATATTCAGCGACAACAGCAGAGTATCACCAACATACAAAGAACTAACTTAATATCAGAGTTCTCAACTTTTAACAAAACTTACTATAGGTAGAGTGATACCTTTATCAACGACACTATCAAAAGACTCGTCTGGGAAGAAGCTCATATCTCTAACATCCATTTGCATGTCTATTGAGATTGACAAAGAAAACAGAGACAGAAATAGTGGCGGTTACTCAAGAAAAAACAAAATAAATAATTCAAGAGGCAACAGTGACTAAGTATCTTCAAACAGGATACATTTTAGCTGAGGCATATACTCATATTTTCTTCTCATCATGTCAATGGCGACTGCAGAAATATCAATGTTCATTATGTCTTCATATCCATCCTTCACCATGTCCTCTGACATCACTAAAACAAATTAAAGAATTTTCCATTACCAGATTTATCAAGAAATATGGAGAAAAAAAATAAAATATTTACACCATTAATAATCGATATTGCATCTTGAACCCTAGAATTTCCATAATTCCATTCACTAAATCCTAATCAAAACCAAACTCCAATTTCTTTCCATTTCCTCGCACTTTCTTAGCAACCAAAAGCAATTGAGAGAAAAATTAACAAATATTACCAAAACCAAAAGGAGTAATTGAAATAATTGAATTGAATCAAAAGGCATGGAGAAGGAGAGAAATTACGGGCATTGCCACAGCCGACCATGAGAACGCGAGAAGATGTTGGAATATACTTGCGAACAAAGGGACGAAGAGCAGAATAACGCTGGTACCAGTCGAAGGAGCCAGCCTCCTGCACGTAACGCGCGTCCCAGTAGAGCGCGTCGCCGTAATTGTAGGTGTTGCAGGTGGACACGTCGCGGTACATGTTCATTTCGTTTGGTTCTGCTGTTTGGTTTGGAGCCGAAAGCTACAGAGGAGGTAGAGAAGGGAACAGAAGAAGAAGTGAGTGATGATCCTGTGATCTTTCTGTATGCGCGCGTGTGCGTGGGTGCGTGGGTCTGGACTCTGTAGATGGATGTCGCTGTTGCAGCTTGTTGAGCACTACGTCCACTGTGATGTCAACTGCAAAACATGACCTCAAGGTTTTATTTGTATCTATTTTCATAAGGGTTATTTTCAATTTTACCCCCTAAATTATTGATATATATCGGATAAACCACTAATATTTTGACAGTCATCAATCCACTCCCATTTAACAGCAATATATCATTAAATCTAATTGATTCTAATAAAATGACTGTTTTGTCCCTTTTAAATTATGTTAACTGTACAACGACAAGATTAATTTTATCAATGTAATATTTTATTATGAAAATATGATTATTATATTGTGAAGACTTTGAGTGAATATTATATAATATGTATTAAAATATTATAAACTTTAAAAAGATTTAAATTTTAAAAATAAAAAAGTAAACCATTGGTATTTGACAGGTGTATAAGCAGGACCTAGACAAGGCATTTAACAAGTATATAAGCAGGACCTAAACAACCATTTTCATACAAACCCCGTACCCATGACTAATAGAGCTAAACAAATTCTTCCTTTTCCAAATGTCTTCATCTACCTCTATACAAAATTCAAACATAAACATTAAACACCATGAAAGTAATGGAGTTTTGCTTAAATTTCATAACATAGTATGTGATTGTGGCATGAAAGCTGCTGTAAGAATTTCATAATCCACCAACAATCCATACAAATTGTACTATTGTTGTCCTAAGAACAATATAGGTGTTCATTTTATAGGTGGTAGAAGCCTACAATGGAGAAATACAATATTATTATGAGGAGATTTGCTGAAGATCAAACCAAAAATGAAGAACCTGCCCAACAACACATTGACATGGACTAGGTAACAAGGAAAATGAAAGAGATGCACCAAGCAACACAAAATCTGCTCCATATCATTATCAAGCTACTGATTGTATGTATAATTATGTTGTTAAAGGTTCTAAATCCCTTATAAGTTATAAAGTTAATAGGTTAATGAATCACCACCTCAAATAACAGTCAAGGGTTTTAATATGGATACTAAAGCAAATATGTTATCTTAAAGACATGAGATTACAAAAAATGCACTATACTTGTACAAAAAGTTGTTTATTTCATACTAAAAATATTAGTTATCAACAAAAATACAACCAATATTTATAGTTTTAGCACCTATAAGATAAAAAAAGTATGCAAAAAAAATCAACCTAAACACAACTATCAGCTTACATATTGCCACATAAACCATTTCTATTACATATCATAGCTACAAAAAGTGAAATAAAAAGATATTTTATTAAAAATTTAGTCAGTTATATATATTGGGATAGTGTGGTACTGTGGAAGCTGTGTGTCCTATTGTGAAACATTATGTTAAAAGTTTAATCTATATAATATATGTTTGTTTTGGTGCTTTTACTGCAGAAGCATTGAAATTATTTTTCCTTACAGGTTAAAGAACAAGCACATAATGAACATGCAAGCAGCATATTTACAAATCAAAATAAAGGTTTGTATGCATGTAAACACAAAACCTTTTGTTACTCAAAGCAGTGGTGCTTTTCCGTTGTCTACTGCCTCTATTCGTGTATTTCATGTATTCGAAGTTCTTCCTGAGTACTAACTAGATTACATTCCACTGCCACTTGAAATTCTAATCCCTCAAGTAGCCAAAATTCCTCTTCCTTGTACCCCAATCCAATCATCACATGATTATCTTTTTCTTCCAGGTTTTAGTGTTGAACTAATGCCTTCAGTTGCTTGCTATTGTTGATTTGTGGATCTTGGTTGTGTATTTGTACCTGCAAAATATATTAAAGTTTGATAATTCATTGCAAAATTTGTGTATTAAGTATGGATCCAATAGCTTCCATCAAAACATAGACTTATACCCTTTTCATTTGCCAATACTACTTCTGAATACATATCCTTTGCATGCTTCTAGTAAGCAAGAACCAAAATTACATATAAGTATCATATTTTTACAAGAATATAAAGCAGAAGACAAAAATACATCTGAGTAAGATTAAACTCAACAAAAGAAAGAAAGATTTACTCAGTACCACCTTGTCATTTTGTTTACATTTGTAGGATTTACTACACAGCCCCTTTTGTTGTGTCCATATAGTCCACACACACTATACTTTAATGCGTATCTCCTTCGATGTACAGGGATCTCATCTGACTCTCTTCTCCTGTTAAGCTTAGGCCTACTAGCAGACCCTTTCATTAATAAAGGTATTATAACATCAACTTGCACACAAGGCCACATGTTTTTGTCAGGTAATGGGTGAATCATGCCCCTCTAAGCCATAAGAAATGTTTCTTTCTTAAAACAATCGTCAACATAGTCACAAATGTCTCCCCTATTATGTATAATACATGGAAGAGCATGCTTACGTGGCATGCTGCTGACACTCCAAGCCCCACAATCGCATGATCTGTTATGTAGATTTATTATATATGTTCTTCCTTTGTCATCGACTTCAAAAAGAGTATCACTTTTTGGCATTATACAACAATTTTTTCCTGGGCCAATTTGTTTTTGTAACTTATTGTAAATTCATTGTGTTATATTAGTATTCCATACAACAACCTTCTTCTTATTATTATTGAACCTCTTCATTAATCTTTTTCAAATGTACTCACAAATGTAAATGATAAGAAGCTTTCTTGTCTCTCCAAGCCAAGCATTAAAAGATTCTGACATGTTATTTGTTGTGTGGTCAGACTTGCAATTTTTGTTAAATGCATAAACTGACTAATGCTTCAGATGAATCTTCAACAATGTATCCTAAACACCAATATCAATGTTCTTGATTGTCTCTATTGCTTGTTGAAATGCCTGACTATTTGAAGCCTTTGTTGCAGCCCAAAAAGCTCCACTAAATTGAACTTTCGGATGATTTGTTTTCACATTTGCAAGTATATGTCTTGTACAATAACGGATGCGGGCATTTGGAAATTCAAGGGGTAAAGCTAACTAAATGCCCTTCTGTTGATCACACATAAATATGAGTTATCTGGATAAGTTTAAAAATGTCTTCAAGTTTGCTAGAAACCAAGTCAATATGCTTATATTCTCCACATCACATATACAAATAGCTAATAGGTAAACTCTCGTATTCCCATCAAGTGCCACAGCTGAAAGTAAAACTCTTTTATAGAGACCTTTTAAATGACGCCCGTATTCCCATCAAGTGCCACAGCTAAAAGTAAAACTCCTTTATAAAAACCTTTTAAATGACACCCGTGGATGCCAATAAAGGGCCTACATCTATTATTGAAGCCTTCTCTTATAGTTAGAAAACCAAACATGAATCTGTCAAAGATAATTTCTAATTCTAAGGTGTTGCTTCTCTTTACCTTGACTATTGCAAAAGCACCAGGCATGTTATCAAGTATAACCTGAGCGTAGTCCCTAACCAATCTATAATTTTCTTCATGATCAACTTTACTTGCTGTCATTGCCTTCTTTTTAGCTCTATATATCTTCTGCTTCGAGACATGAACACCATAATGCTGCCTCATATTTGCTTGTAAAACAGTTACACTAATTTCTAGATTGCTTAATATATTGTCCATGTACTTGTTTGCAATCCAAGTTGATGTACATTCTAGATTGTTCAAAATCTTCTGATAAATGTGTTCATCATGTAAGCTCTTGACTTAGTATAAACCCCCCTCCTTTTAGTTTTCCTTGCACAAAGCCTCCATTTGTAATTCTGTCCATAACACTTCATAACAACCCTTCTTATTTTAAATTTAACCCTTCTTAATCTAAATACAGAATTTATAGTATAATCTTGCAATGTTAGCTTCAATTGTAGTAAGTTGTCAAAGAACATTCCTACCTTCAATTGTTGTGGCCCATCTTCAGCTTTGTACATCATTCTTCTCATATATTCCCGCATTATGTTTTATGGTTGTGTTTTATTAGAGTCAGAACATAACCCACACTCATTATCATCTAACTTGTAAGCAGATAACAAAGCATCATCTTTTTCATCTTCACTTCCCATATTTGCTACATAATTGGTTGCACATTTCTCAGCATACGGATTCTTTTGACTCACTTCATCACCCTCAGTAGAAGACTCTTCATAAATATTATCATCTTCTCTATAATCTTTGTCTAACTCATCTATATTTTCAATATTTTTAGCTTGGTCATGTTGTTCATTCACTTTACTAGCTTGGAAAACTTGTGATTGAAGATCTTGAATGCCTAAATTAAAATGTGTTTGGAAATGTTGGTTTTGTGTTTGAGTGGCAATAAGTGACAGGTTTTCTGTTTCAATCATAATAGGTGAGCTAAAATTTATGGTAGGTGTTTCAATGTTGGGATATTTAGCATATATTGGGGCTGAATCTGTTCTGGGATATATATTTGATGTAGAACAAAATCTGTTTTGGCTAAGGGGTTCAAGTGGAGAAACATTTTGGGAAGAAATATCCAGTTGACTATTGGTTGGAGTTTTCAACACATGTTTTGGGTAATCTGTACACACTACCTTATCTGAATCACTTTCATCATCATTGCTTGAGGTTGCATTTGTTTGAAGGGCCTGATGCATATCTTTGTCTTCATTTTGCTTGCGACTGTGCTGAAGACAACAAATTGCACGGTTCTATAAACAAGCCTTTTCTAACTGGTTGACTGATAGTAAGGGGAAGTACTTGACAATAAACCTTCATTTTCCTAAATCCAGGGTCAATGTGCTTTCTTCAAATATCCAGCAAGTCTTTGTCATCAGCTACAATAAACTTTGAATTGTTCCAAGGCTGAATACCCTCCACCTTGTATTCCTCGTCAAACATCATATTCCTTTTTAGGGCTAAGCTAGTTATAGCATTGATGAACACAACCCGACTGCATTTATCTGGATCATAGAAGCCTAGATCATACTTCAAATCCATGAAATTTGCTTTGATACGAATGTGTTCGTTTTCACCTCCTATGGAAGCCTACAAAACAGCATGAAAAAAAAAAATCAATAACACATTATATTATACACTTCAACCATTTCACATTATAATGCATGAATGAATTTACTAAATACTTCAACCATTTCAGGTGCATCAATTTACCAGACAAAGAATAACTGCACAAGATTTTAAAGAAAAAATAGTCTATTTTCCCAAATGTTCTGTACTTGCTAAAATATTGAAAGAAAAAAATTTGTTAGAATCTTAATAATAGTTTGGATAAAAGCTTCTTAGGTAACTGAAGTGTTCTTTGAAAAGCAAACATTTCAAAATATATTTTTTCTTCGATGGAACAAAGCACTAAGCATGCATAAAACAGTCGTTCACTCAAAATTAATGCCATAACTAAATCAGACATAACTCAAACCAAAAACTAATCCCAGATCTATAATAATTCCTTAATTCAAGTAACCATGAACTTATATAACTAAGAGAACTACTCCAAATAAATACTGCCTTCATCAGAACAAATGCATAATATTATAACAATTCTTTACATATAACCTTTCAAGATGTGCATGAATTTACTAAACAAAGCACAAGTAGCTTACTACATACGAATATTTTGAAAAAAACAACCCTTCTTAATCTAAATATTTTGTGCTAGGTGACATATTGAAACAAAAATTATTGGAAGCTTAATAACAATTTAGTTAAAACCTTCTTGGGTAATTAAAGTGCTCCTTGAAAAGCATGCCTTTCAAACTAGGAAAAATACTAATGCTTCATAAGTAAAATATATCTTTTGCACAATGAAACAAAGCACCAAGCATGCATAAAATAGTCTTTCACTCAAGAATAATGTCATAAACACATCAGACACAACTCAAACCAAATAGCTAAAATATCTCAAATCTTTAGCAATTCCTTAATTCAAATAAATATGGACTTATATAACTAATATAAATTCTCCAAACATATACTGTCTTTATCAAAATAAATACATAATATTACAATAATTTGTCCATGAATCTACAAAATAAATTGTAGCCTAATACATATGAAAAAAGTTAAAGAAGAATATTAAGGCCAGGCTAAAATGTTCTACGCTAACTGACATATTGAAACAAAAATTATTGAAAGCTTAATAACAATTTGGTTAAAACCTTCTTGGGTAATTAAAGTGCTCTTGGAAAAGCGAGCTTTCAAATTAAGAAAAGTGCTAATTATTCATAAGCAAAATATATTTTTTGTACAATGGAACAAAGCACCAAGCATGCATAAAATAGTCTTTCACTTAAGAATAATGCCTTAACCATATTTGTTGCAACTCAGACCAAAAGCTAATCTCAATTCTTTGGCAATTCCTTTATTAAGATAAACATAGACTTATATAACTAAAATAAATTATCCATATAATAGATAAATCAAAAATAATAATTATAAGCAAGACAACTCATACAATAGTATATCTAAAACCTGGCATAAAAATCATTGTAAACCACAAATATATGCGTACAATAATTTATAAAATAGAAAAATTGCGTCAACACCTTCAAAATGATTATATGATCAAACCAAAACAAACTCAAACACTATTCCTCTGTAATCGATTTATTATATGTATTGAACATGGCATAAAAATAAAACTCATTATCAACACTGATATTTTCACTTCAATCGCAATACTAGACCACAAATATATATATTCAATAACATATAAAACCAAAAAACTACATCAGTACCTGCAGGTTTACTATATGATCGAACAAGAACAAGCCTAAACTTTATTTCCCTTGTACCCACCATCATTGTATGTAATGAACATAGCATAAACATCGCATCCATTGTCAAAGCCAATATTTTTACTCCAATGGCATTACCAACCCACAAATATATGTATTTAGTAACATATAAAACAAAAAAGATGCACCAGTATCCTTCAGATGTACAATATAAGCCAACGGAAAAAAAAAAAAAACCCATACATTATTTTCCTGTACCTACTATTATTGTATGCACCAAAACATAGCATAAAAATCAAACCCATTATGAGTCATACATTCAACAATAATCGTATTACCAAACCACAAATATATGCATCCATTATTCATATAAAACAACAAAAATGCACCAATACCTACCGATACACTTATAGCTGAAACCCGATCGATCTCATTCGAACCCACTAACTGAAATCAAACCCATTATCACTTCTTGCATATAACAAAACATGTAATCGCACACAAAAAACTAAAGGCTTCACATAATTTTATCTTTATTTTAAGTTTCTTATTTTTCACTTCAATCCTAAACCAAACCCTAAGAAATACAATCGATTCACTAACCTGTTCACTTGAAGACGATCGCCTGAAACTCCTTCACTTTTTCTTACTTCGCATATTTGTATCTTACTCTAAAATCTGAAAAAAAAAAAAAAAACCCCCCACAACTTGCAAAGAGATTGAGTAAAAATCTTAAGTCTCACTTGGTTTTCACTCAATGCGCGCGAAATGAAGAATGGCTTTTCTTATACTCTAATGTATTTCCCTCCATTTTTTGGTTCGTTCTTACTGTAGTAGACAAGTTTAGACGTTTGATAAGATATATTTCAACTGTAGCTAATAGTTCATCTCGATCAAGGCTATTTCTTTCATTTTTAAATTTATTACACATAAAATATCATTTTTGCCCTTTAAATTGTTAGATTAACGGCAAGTTACTGTTAAATGGGAGTATACTGATGACTGTTAAAAAATTGATGGTATATATGATATATGTCAATAAATAAATAATAAAGTTGAAAATAACCCTTAAATTTACATATAAAGTTATATTTTTTAATTAAAAATATAGTTTCTAAAGTTTATATATAAATATAAATAAGATAAAAAAATATTTTATTACATGAATCTTTGTTTAAAGCTAACAGTGTTTCATATAATTTGAGTGCAAGAAGGAAGAATTTTGTTGGGGCACAGTCTGAAAGGACACAGGTGGAAATAACCCAAGCACATAATAAAAATAACAATTAAAAAGAAAAAGGAAAGGGTCAAAAGTACATAAAAACAAAGTCAGTCCAAAATAAAAAAATAATAATAAAGAAAAATAAGGAATTACATAGAAAAGGCAAAGAAAAGGACAGATAAATAAGAATAGCAGTAAAAGTGGGGAAGATGATGCTTTTTGCAGGATTTAAAAATAAAAAGTGCGGAAATTGGCCAATACCTTTTTATTCAATGTACGAGATAATAGGCAAATATTTTTAGTTTTAAAAAAATAGATACTTTTTTAAATATAATTAAATAAATAAATACTCTTTTAAATTATTATATAATTATAAAAAATAATTATTTTATTTTTATATATTTAAAAGTTATATTAATTAATTATTTTAATTTAATTATATATAATTTAAAAATTAATTATAAAATATATTTTAAAATATAATTATAAAAATATATGGATTATTATATATTAATAATTAAATTAAAATAATTAATTAATCCATTTTTTATATATAAAAAATAAAATAATTATTTTTTAAAATTATATAATAATTAAAGAGTATATGTTTATTTAGTTAAACTTGAGTGGAGATTTCTGTTTTTTGTTTTGTTTTGTTTTTTTTAAACATTAGAAGATATTTTTTTATTACTCAATACATTAACGGGTATCTGTCAATAAGGTGAAGACTTTGGGTGAAATCTGATTGGTTGATAGAGTATCTAAAAGCCTGAAGGTAAAGGGTTTTATTTTTTTCTCATAAAATATATTATTATTATTATTATTATTATTATTATTATTATTATTATTATTATTATTATTATTATTATGTGACTATGACTATATGACTATGACTATGACTATGACTCTGACAAGTGAGAGATTGTACAAACGAATCAAAAATCAGTCCCAGTCTCAGACACCGACACGGACACACATGCAGTTTCAGTTTCAGTTTCAGTTTCAGATCAGCAAACCCCCCCCGTTGCGTACAAAACTTAGATCTTCTAATTCTTGGTCCCACTTCTTGTCTTCTCCACGCGCTCTTCATTTCGCGTGCATTTCCCACGCTCTCTTTTTTGTCATTTTATTATTTTCTTTTCTTTTCCTTTATTTTTCTTTTGTTAATAATAATAATAATAAATAAATAAATAAAATATTTCCCTACATTGGATCAGATTGAGATAGCGTCCTAACATGCAAGCGAAATTTTGAACAAATGTTCATAAAAACTGAGATATATATATATATATGTATATTCTTGACTTTTGAATTCTAAAAACTAGTGTTTTGTACTTTTTAATCTTTTGTATAACGTTATACGATAAATAAATGTTTAATTATTATGAGACTTGAAGTATTAATTTTAAATTATGTAATTATGATATTTACAAATTAATACAGATCGTATACTTGCATAAATATCAAAATAAAACAAATAATAGTTCATGGTTGATTTTGGGTGTATTTGGTAATTTACTCTTCAAAAATATCTTCTCAATGTTGTTAAAATTTATTACTATTTATTATCTGAAGTAGAATATTTTACCTATTTTAGCTGAATTATAAAAAAAAAACTAGAAATGGGACAAGTGGAGCCGAAGACTTGCCATTTTTCTGAACAAAAGGACAGACAATGAATTAAAACCGCTTTACCACAATCCAACGCCATAACAAACAACAAACATTGCTGCTACATCTGTCCTGCGTTACCTGTGTATGTACACACATTGGATTGATCTAATATTAGCAGGAAAAGTATAACATCTTTGATTGCCCTGGCCCTGGAGAGCAATTTATTTAATATTGTCCTGATGCTATAATATCATGAGTGTTATGTGACCTTATAATTTCACTACATTTTTAGGTGAGATTCCTTCACAATAATGTTGCTGGGTGTGTCGCTTTTGTTGCCTCTTTTAGGGCACTTTTTGTCCTCTGAACTCTTTCCAAGTGTCTCCTCCAATGAAATAATTTTGTAGTTTCAGCAGGATATAACAATAACAAGTATGATTTTTTACATTTTACTCCTAAATATGAAGGGCGGGGGAGAAATATGCCCCTTCGGACAAAGTGGCTCATATCATGAACTAGGCAATGGTATATATCCCAGAAGAAATCATGCAACATTATTTATGAATAAGTACAAAGTTGGTAACCACCCAAAGACAGATAATTAAGGGAACCCAAATTATGGGCTACGAAAATGTACAAGGACAATCCCCATGTCTGTGTCTCACAATAGCCTCACTCCCCCAAAGCTATAGAAAACAACTCCCTACTACTTCTCTATAGAATTGTTGCAACTAACAAATCAGAGCCTCCTTCCCGGTATTACGTCAATATAGCAGGAGGATTACCTGTAGGGCATCTTTGTCTGCGAGGACGTCTAGTTGTTTTCCCCCACCCTGTTAGGCTTCTATCATCCAATCCCACTTCAACATTAATAAGCTGCTGCACCAATGGAGCGCAAGCTGTGGTTGCTGGTGGCGCATCAGGAGAGGGACTCACTACAGCTCGCCGCCTCCCCCTTGCACATCCATTTCTAGTCGAGTTCCGTCTTGTCAAACCTGACCATGAATGACCTGTTGCTCTCATCATCCCTCCGAATGTCTGAAGATCTTCTGTTACCTCATGTCTTGATAACGAAGCAAGCCCTGGAAGGATGTCCCTTTGGAAGTCCCTCCGCTGCCTCCCTCTCCTTGCCTGGCCCTTTCGTGGCCGATTAGGTAATAAGGTGGTTGCTGCTTCTTCAACTTTAAAGTTTTCTGGAACCAGAGGCTTGGGCATGTACTCTTCTTCTTTGGTCTCTGTCAATTGCAATGTCATGGACTCAAAATAATCAAACCCTTCCAAGGAAGAACCATCATTATCCCCATCATCTTTGCATCTCAAAACTGCATCAAACTTGCTCTCAATATCATCTCCGCAAGACGAAATTATCTCCACAAACCAGTTAAGGGGATCCTTTATAGAAGCTTCAGATGAATTGCAAGTGGCATCATCTAAATGATTTTCAGGAGCAGATGATGAGATGACTACTATTGCCTCAGCTGCTATTCTGACGCGTTCATCCTGCAGAGTTTCACTTCTGCATTGAGGTGATTGTAGAGGTGCTTCCTGTGCCGTTTGGGGAAATTCTTCTCCCTGAATGACATCCTCCTCAGCCTCAGGAACTACAGGAGCTTCCAAATCTATCCCTGCAGGCTTCACGTTGGAGCTCAGAATGGTTGGCATCAATGAAGCTTCATCCTCACTAAGACATGAGTTCAAATCAATGTGGTTTCTAAAACTGGCAGCCTTCACATCTGATTTCTTCTCAATGAGCTCTGCTTCTGCATTCTGTTGGCTCAAGTCAGGAACTGATGCATCACAAGGCAAGTTAATATCAAGAAGTCTATTTTTCCTGTTATCTTCCATTTCTACTTCAGATCGGAGAGGGATGGACACAAAGGGGGAGGTAAGAGATGAAGACTCATTCTTAGAAATATGAGGTTTTTCAGGGAAAGGAAACCCAAGAAGTTTCCTATTACTTGGAAAGTCATCTCTTTCAACCCTGCTGGCATCAACATCATTGGAACCTGAACCTGACTTCAAATTCTGAGTAAAGATTTGGTTGTTTCCAGTTTCGTTTTTGACTGACTGATTCAGCGAAGGTTGCAAGAAACTTAACTCTCCAACATTTAAATCCCTCACAGCACCGGCACCCTCATTCTTACAAGAAGGCTTAGCTCTTAGCCAAGGCAGGACAGGAAGATGGTCCTCGTGCTTTCTTCCTACATCTCTAACTTCAAGATTTTGCTGGGGAACTGCCTCTTGAGAGCTGTTTGAAAGGACCACATTCAAGCTCACATCTTTCAGAGACTTCATGTCCGTGCTACTTGAACCTTTGTAAAGCTTCACAGGACCATGATTGATGACATGCTGAGAGGCAACATGATAATCATTACCATAGTTCAGATAGTTATAGCCAATTGAAGGGACTTGAACCCGAGGATCCTTAGAACCTGATGAGGACCCGTAGTAAAATCCATTTCGGCTTGACAACTCGCTTTCAAAACTGGTGTTAGGTCTAGCATTGCTATTAAGATGCCATCCATTTCCAAAAATCCCAAAGCTCTGAGCTGATGTCTGAGAACTCCGACTCAAGGTATCAGATGAGCTCAAAAATGGGTGTGCCTGGGCTGACATGGGCTTCTGGCTTAAGCTACTACCAGGTTTTTCCCAATGAGAAACTGAATGAGGCCAGGCGTTGAACAGATCAGAGGCAGAAGTAATTGGATATGAAGTGGGTATATTAGACGCTACAATGGGTTCAGGATGGTTATTGTTGGAGATTTCATGATTTCTTTCTGAGATCTCTAAACCATGAATTGTCCTCTCTCTCCACAGGTCTGCCTTGCTTTGATCAGTTAGCAAGAAAGTAGGAGGTTCATGAGCTTTATTAAACAGAGCTTCTATTGCCTGAGATGTAGAAGACTTTTCATGTTGAAGACCTTGAGAAACAGATTTCAGGCTGTTTCTACTGGACCCTGTGAACAGACAGCATCCACATGAGAACACCAGAACTAAATAGAGCGATTCTGTATGACATAAATGCAAGAAAGAATGAAAAGGAACACTGTAAACCAATATTTCATCTGATCAATGACCGCCCATATAATTTTCAGTTAAATTCTTTGCAATAGCAAGATAGCCCAAGAGATAATAAGTGTAACCAAAAACAAAAGTGCAAAGCGCAATACATTTTTCTTCCAAACTACACAAAATATTTCGGCTATCCACACTCTCATAAAACAAGATACTAGCATTCCTTGTCTAAAAAAATAAGAATAACAGAAACAACCAAGGAAATTAATTGGAATTTTACGGAAAACCATTACCTGCTTCAAGCACAGGAGAAAACCACCTTCTACCATTTTCATTATTTTCCAAGAGTAGATTGTTTGGAGTCCCATTATTGCTTTCAAGTTGGGAGTTCAGAGAAATTTCCCTGGAAAAACCTGGAAGCTGTGACTTCAGTTTAGCAGATGGTTCATGGCCTTTAATATCCCCATCACGAGAAGCACGGCCAAGAAGATCAAAATATACTGCAGAATTTGTTTCTTCAGTTGGAATAGGCTCATTCAAGTCCGTCAAACTATTTGTGCTCTTTAGATATGAATCAGATTTGGAAGCATCTTTTTGGCAGCCAGTCTTCTCATTCTCACTGCCAAAAAGCTTGACACCACTCTCAACTGCAATTTTTTTATTTCCATTAGGAAGATAACTTGACATGGCAGATACTGTTTCATCCCTGAATTGTTCCCCATCTTCAGTGTCAATGTACTCATCAGCTGGAAGTTGAAGGTCAATCATCTTTCTCCTAACCTTCAAGGGTCTAGAATCCAGCAACTCAACATCCTTAGAACTAATGCCATTTTGGAAAGGTAAGGGACCAGCTTGTGCATTGCTTCCTTTCATGGAACTCAAAGGGGAATGAATGTCTTCAACACCTGAAATTGATGGTTTAGCACAAACAGAGTTTGCCACAGGGAAGCTGGGCATGTGCCATTTCCGAGCATCTTCAGATGTAATCTGAGAGTTCAAGGGGCTTGATGACATTGAAGACTCAACACCTGTACGATTTTTATGTAGCTCTTTCCTTTTTACTTCATCCATCAAGTCTCTTTGTATCCGATAGAGACGATGGAGTTCATACACCTGGATGAAGATTCCAATTTCAAATTCATCAGATGTTCAGAAAGCAAATCAAATACATAATCAGACAACACTCAACAAATGTTTGATTACATCACGTCACAGTGAAGCCATACACATTTAAATCGTATCATAAGCATCTTATAGATGTATGAAAAATTATATGACCAAGAAACAATGTTGAACAGAAGCACCTGATTCTTAAAAATGGCCTCATGCTCAAGCATTGTCCGCTTCACTACATCTTTGTCATACCCTGAATATGCCTCTGTCACAGCCCTAGGCAAGAAACCATTGTAATACTGTCTATTTGTCAACGTTTTATCTCCGTAATATAGTGGCCAGCTACAACCATTAGAATCTTGATTGAGATCCCTCATCGAGTAAAATCCTGGCAAGATGCTTTCACGGTGCACTTTTGTTCCCATTCCTAGCAATCAATAAAGAAACACTATTACGTGAAACATAACAAATCAATTAGAAAAGTGCTCTAATACACAAAGCAATAAATAAATTAGTTTTTCTGAGAGAATTTTAATTAGTAAAATTGCTTGCTCTAATCCTCAATGCAACTTGAAAAATAATGCACAATAATCCAAAACATATGAGAGAACAGCGAGTTTTTTCTTTACCGATCCCAATTATTCTTCTGCATACACACACAAGATGAACCTACTTTGTCATAATACCACTTTTGATATTCTATCATCTAAGTTTTGCTTAAATTCTAAGATTTTCTCCATTCCAAGTTCAACTAGACCATGAATGGTGAAGTTTCAGCTCAAAATTGTTACTAGATCTGGAGTTTCTTGTCATTAAGCCATAAACAAGCACTAATTGTTGCTTACTAGTTGTGGCATAACTAGCAATGATGCCCATAAATTTATGACATTATACACCTGCACAGACCTCAATTTCAAACTCAAACAAAACATAGAAGTTGAGTGGAGGGATTTCACACCACCAGCGAATAAAAATGAGCACAACCCAGGGATACATCATTAGTTATCGTGACGTCAGTTTTTTAATTCTATACTAATCAAAATTATTAATCTCAATTCCTAACTGTGCCGCATATCCACCACCAGAAAGTATGTAATCTCTGACAACAGAAAAATACTCAAAGAAACCTGAAAATTACCCTAGTAAAGTAAGGTTACAAGTCATCGGTGCAATGAAGTATCATCAACAGGGGACAAAGAAGTCCCTTATCTTGCAAAGATTTGAAAAAGTAACTGAGATAAATTTACTAATGCCATCTATTAAACATGGTATGAAGTTAATGCATACAATGAGCCTACATTTAATATAACTTCACTATAGACAAATTTGAGGAAATGCAGCTAATAGAATTAGAATTGACGTTTCTAATGACTGGGAAGTCAGAGCAACTCAGTACACTTTCCCATAGTAGCAAAGTACTAAGTATAAAGATCTATTGACCTTATGTTGTAGCGTAGATGCTTGGTAACAAAGCATAGATTAAATCTCCAAAATGTCTGATGAGGTAGATAACTACATAAACTTCACTTTCTCAGAAGGTGAGGGCAATAAACGTACACAACGAAACAATCAAATTATAAGCTGCTATGTGTAGTCGTCATATAAATGACCATTTCTTTACTTTAAAAACTCTATGATTCCTCAAGAAACTGAATCAATTCTACCAGTCTTTCACTTTCACTTTAGTGCTGAACATTCTCAATCATTGCTACAAGAATCACCCTCATAAAAATTTGAGCTTTACTCATAAACAATAAACCAGAACAAAATCACCACATATATCCCCATCATTTTTAACATCTCCAGATATCCACCATACAGACAAAATATTCCAAAAAAATTTCAGGCATGCATGAAAATTAAGAAACCCTACTATCGCAAAGATCAATAATACTATTTTATCCACTACTTTATCTGGACTTTAAAAAATGCTATATTGGTAAAGAAAAATTAACAGAACAGATCCTAAGCAATTACAATCATTTACTAATGACATGTTAGAAAATATTAATAACGTAATCTACCATACCAGAAACTATTATCACCCATCAAACCAGATTAAAAATCGAAGTAAACCAGAGACCAAAAATTAAAGAATTAACCAATTTTAAAGAAGAAAATAAACAACAGTGAAGTGGATAGTTGAAGTGAAAGAACAAATGCATAAACCCAATCAGCCAAATCATCAGATAAAATACGCTAATAAATCGAATTAACCATAAAAGTAAAAACAATTAAATGAATTTTACCTCAGACCCACATCCTCTTATCACCTCCCCTTCAAGAATCCACCATAGATTCAATCATTTGAACATAAACTTCACATCACGGAAAATTCAGACTCCAAAACTCATAGTATCAAAACAAAAATAAAGCTCGAAGGAAAAAATGAAAACTACAAAAAACAATAATTATACAAGAAACAAAGAAGTGGGTATTTTTGCAACACCATTGAAAAAGCTTAGATCGTCATCTAGAAGGAGATTTCGATCTGCTGGGCCACTCTTTTTTTTTTTTTTCTCTCCTCTTAACGCAAAAAGGAAGCACACAAGAGTATATTTTTCTAGAGAGAGAAAATGAGTTTTATGTTAATTTTTTTTTAAGAGAGAGAAAGAGAGAGATCCCAGATAAGAAATCTTCACACAAACAAACGACCTTCTAAGAACAGTGACATGAAATTTGTCAACATCCGGTCTCTTTTTATTCTCTGCTTTTTCTTCACTCTCTCTCTCTCTCTCTCTCTTAACATTTCCTTTTCTTTTTTATTTTTTCCTATTTCCATATAATAATTCATTTTATTTTTCAGGAAAATGTGGAAAAAGAATTGGGCATTTCTTGATTCTCTCCACCTTCCTTGCTTTCGGTACACATATCATTACTCCTTTTAATAAAATTTTTTATTAATATTATATAAAAAATTTATTTTAGTAAAAATATAAAATATGTGAGAACACTACTACGTTGTTATATCAATTTATCTAAACTATGCTTAATATTGTGCATACAAAGTAAGCCTCTTTAAATAAAGTTAAAACTCTAAATTAAAATGATTCCACTATACGACAACATTATTTATTATAGCTGTGAGAAACGTTATATATAACATTAATATAATTATACCTATGCTTATTATAATATTAAATAATATATATATATATATAATTTATTAAAATATTTTTAAATATGTATGTAGATGTGAACTTATCTTAGTTGTTAATGGTAATTTGTTGTTGACATTTCTTATCATAAATAGAGCAAGAAATTTATAAATAGATATATATAAATTTGAAGTATCCGAAGGAGTGGTTAGTGTGAATTTAAGAGTAATTAATTAATTAGTTTAAATCCCATTGAAGATTAACCTAAATTAAGTAGTGTTTAATTGGCTAATACAGCAGACAAGAAGTGGGACCCACGATACTGTGGAAAGGATGAGGCTTTACGAAGAGGGTTCGGATAACAAATGACATCATAGGTTGAGTATAATTACGAGAATGGGATTTTGATACGCTTTGTAGCGGATTTTGGTTTGTGATTGGCTGATGGCTGATCCTCTGTCCCTCTTTCGTCGTTAACTTTAACAGGAGAGGAAAGTCTTAACTGCATCCCTAGTACTGTACCCGTTAGATAATTAAATTATTAAAATAAATTTTCAAAATGTACACGTGGCTTACTTCTGCTGCTTATCGAGATCTTCGTAGTGTTACTGTTTAAACACTTTATTAATTATTACGTTTACTATTACATGTAAGAAAATTCAAATTTTGGTTTATTTTCTTCATAAAACTAAAATAAAAAATTGGTAAAATCAAGGAAATTACTATTTGGCCGATGTTCTTTTTGATTTATTTTATATTTGTAATATACCACATTATATTAACAATATTCAATTAATTACACGTCATTTAATAAATTATGAGAATGACATTACATTACAAGTTGACATTTATTGAAATTGTTTCGCACTTGATCTCTCTTTTTTCTTATCAATTTTCGTAAAAATATAAAATCATGTGACATATTATAACATATGTACAATGATTTGATTTCATTTTGCGTGTTACAATGAATGAAGAAACAAATAATGATATAATAAGAAACTAAAATAATGGAATATAGTGATGATCAAATGGAATAAGAATATAATAATAAAAGCGAGAAAATGTGTATAGAGTAATAATTTAGATGTGGGGAGGTGATGTTTGCTTGCTTGCTTAATTTTAGGCGTTGGTAATGTCTGGTCTGGTTTCCATCCTAATAAAAATTATGAATTGGGTGTGGTGTGTGTACGTACGTATCTAGTAACGTATCTACCGAACTGAACTTGTCAACATTAATTTAAGGGCCACATCGTGACTATGTTACAAGTCTGAGAATCTTATTCATTTGGAATTTTCTCGACGCCATCAACTAATTCATCGGATCCAATCATACGGCCCCAATTGCCTCCCCGTTTCATAATTATTACAAGCCCCCCCAAAAACTATCGATCATATAGCTATTAAAAATAATAATATAGTTTTAATTGAATTCGTCTTTAATCCTGTTTATTGAATTAATGCGTGTGTATGTATGTTCACACGTGAATTATTTAAATCTTTTTTTTTTGGTTTATTTTATTAAAAATTAAAATTAGTAATTAAATATTCAAAGAATATATTACATCGGAAACAAGAGTCATATTTGTACAATAAATATCACGTCACCTAATCAACAGAACATTCACACGAAATTACAATAAACATTAACATAAATAAAACTCTTAATTATAATTGATTGCTTTGAAAATTAAATAGTAAATTAATTATACGCCCTTTTTATTTTAAAAAATAATAATTAATAAATAATTATTATACAGTACACACGGCAACACTGACTTCAAAATAACATAGAGAGAGATTTTGTTGACATGTTATTTCGATGACGATAATGACGGTGAATATGGCCCATGTCATCTTCAACTAACTAATCACTCAGAGATTTGATCTTCATTTTCCATGGAAATTTTTATATTTTATTTATACGTTTCATTTCTCCGTTGCCTTTTCTTCAGCTTCACGAAATTTACCAACAAAAATAAAATTACATTAATACATATATTATATTTTTATAAAAATAAGAAGAAATCAAATCAAATATGCAACACTAGTGTTTATACTTTTAGTATTATGGTAAGTATAACTAATTTAGTAGTTTTTAAATACTAATAAATTAAATAAAAACTATGTTGATCAAGTATTTTTTTAAATGAATAATAGCTTAATAAAATATAAAGTTCATAATATTATTATTTTTTTATACAAAATTAATGTGATGAATATTAATTATTTTTGTTAAAATTACATTCACATCAATAACTTTTACTTCATCTAAATTTGTATGTAATAATTTATACAAAAACATTATACCCTTAAATTAATCGAAGAGGAGATGAATATAATATCAATTGAATTTTGATTTTTGATTTTTGATTTTTATTTTCTTTTATGTGAAGATTAGAGGTAAAAAGTGGTCCCTAAATAAACTTAAATTGTCGTTGTCAAGGAAAATGTGTGTAAGGTTTGCCTTTTTCTCAAGTTCCAACTAATGAAAGATGTAGCTAACTCCACGGTTTAGTTATTGATTGACTTGAGTGTTTTGCAATTTTCCTTTTTCCTTACATTTCCAAATCATATACAATACTTTTCATAAATCATACAACGTTATAATCTTATAAAAACACTTTTATACAATACTTTTTTTTTTAAAAAAAATCTAATAATTGACGTGCACAATAAAAATAAATAAATACTTTGTTATAATTAATGCCGGTGGCGGAATGGTGATCTCACATTTGATGGGTCGATAGCAAAACTTATGTACACGTTTATAGGGTGAAAATCACAAGACAAGCATTACAACATTTATTCATTTTGTAGATTGAAAGAGCAATATATATCATGCTTTGATTTGACTTCAACCAAATCTGAAGATTGCTTGATTCCTACCACATCTAGTTTAAATCCCCGTGTATATAAAACCAGCTTAATTAATTAGATGAATTCTCTAATTTTTTTTTATTGTTCTATTTTGAATAATACAATTATAATACGTAATTATTACTAATTCGGTGCTGAATGTATTATTGCTATCTATAATTTAATGATAAAACAGTGACTGGTCTAAATAAATTTGCATTTAAATATTTTATAAACGGTTTTAAAAATTTAAGAATTGAAAGATTTAAATTGAATTAATAAGTTGAGGTTTATTGTAGTCAAAGTTTAATGTATGTCTAGTGGGGTTACATATCAACTTTCCTTTCTTTCTACTCCTGTGAAACAGGACTAAAATGCAAACATTTAACATACTTTGCTTAAATTTTCTAATCAAATAATCTCTAAAATTAAACTTAATTGACTTACCACTTGGAAAAAAAATGGGCTGGCTAGGCCATTGGTAATGGTTTTATGATTGAGAAATAGCAAAAAATTACTTAATACGACTACATATCATATCATATCATATGTTGCATGTGAATTTTTAAAAACTTGTTTCAAGGAAAAAAAGACGTTAAATAGGATTTAAAAGGCAAGAAAAAGACCCTGAAAATCTGTCCATGGGCAAGTTGGGTGGACTTCAAAATAGGAAATTTATGAAATTATTAAGCAGCGGGTGCTGGTCCATAAAACATACTCTCATGGGCGGAGTTTGTTGTCAACTCAACAAATAGGCACATCAATCGTTGCAATTTAATAGGTGTCATTGGTGCTACTCACATGGCAAACATATTGTCTCTTCATGCAAATATACGACTTTCTATTTATCAATTGATTATATCCATCTCTTCTTCTAATATTTTAAAGTTTTTTTTCTTTTTCTTTTTATAGTGCTATCATCCTTTTACTAGTCAACTGTAACAAAAGCATCTTGCAATAAGGACTAAATTTAATACTTTTAAGCTTACAAGCACTGAATTGTTATTATGAGAAACTGGAAGGTGTGTGCATATAAAAGAGGTACTCAATAATTAAAAGAAAAAAACTACATTTTTATTTTATTTTAAGAAAAAAGAAAATTGGATTATCAAACTTGTCCGTACACATCTTTTTTAAACATATATATATCACAAAAATTCCAAAACAATAGAACTAAAAAGTCCTCTCTCTCTCTCAAATCCCCATGTGGATCTGCGTCCATGAATCTTGGGCTTCTAAACAACATCCCTCCCACAAATTTATACCCTTCACTTTCCCACAAAATAACAAAATTACCCTTTAAAGATTTTCTGGCGAAATTGCCCTTCTCTGGTCCCCACAGAAAACGTGGACCCCCCAGAAATGGTTTTCGTCACAGCGGTCTTGTTATGACTTATGACCTCATCTAATAATAATAATAATAATAATAATAATAATATAAAAAACAGTCTCTCTCACGAGTCCCGAAGATCGAGAATCTCATGCCTTTTTTTTCCCGACTTTCTCGAGAAAGTCACGGTGTCTCCCCACCACCTTCAACGTTTTTACCATATTTAAGGTCAATTACTCAATTATACAGATTCTCCCATCATTACTACATTTTTTTTTTAATTTTTGGTTTATTTTTTTACGATTATTAATTTTAAATTTTAAATTATCGATAATTTAACACCAAATTATTAAAATTTAATCTTAACTAACAAATTTTAAAATTATAATTACAATTACATGTACAAACTTGGGACTGATTATGTTAATTGCAATTTTCTTTTTTTGAAAACATATTTCTATAAATTGAGACATTGCGTGTAGTAAAAAAAAAATTCAAAAAAAGGGAAGGACGGATATGATGTGGGCTAATTTTATTTGTGGTTGGTTTGTAACGTTTGATCCGTTGGGTAAATTGAAAATGATCTTTATCTTCGTACGCTGTCATGTAGGGTCCATCGCAAATGTTTGTCACTATGTCAATTTCTCATATCATGTCTACTTCCATCTACTAGTATTACCCAATTCTTATTTTTACTTTTCCGTTCTATTTCTACTTATTTAATTTTCAATTGAAAATAATAATATAAAGAACTTAGAATATGAATATAGTTCAAATTTAAGTTTAGTTAACAGATTATTATTTTTTAGTATCAAATCAGATATTTCATTATAAAACTAGTAAATTATCGTCATTAAGCGCTTATATGAAAGAATGGACCTGTGCCGAACCTCATCAAATCAAAAAGAAAGTTTTGGGCTGGATTGCCCCAAAACAGATCCCGAAAAAAATTGGACGCCAGAACTTGGGGCCCAATGCTGGTTGAGTCAGCCCCCTACCCCTGCCCTAATAGAATTAGATGAAGATATTATTTATTATTAATAAAATAAATAATATGTATTTAGGTTGTTAGTTAAAGTTTAACAATTACTTTTTTTTTTAAAAAAAATTCATAGTCATCAGTCAAAGGGCAAATTAGTCTCGCAGTGAACACACACACACACACATATATGACGTGGAAAGTACCATGAACAGTAGTGGTCTGTATAGCACGGTTTACGGTCCCCCCTAATAAAAATATTATTAATTTTTCAGAAAACAAACATTTGGAGTGGGATCCACCCAATCTACCGTTCTCTTATTTTTAATTAATTTGTCAGATAAATCTGCTGCCGCCGCTCCCATCTTCGTTATCTTGTTTTCGGGTCCGCGACCTGGTTCTCTCCGTTTGGCATACGGCCTCCATCTTTATCATCTCAAACCGTTCGATGCCAAGAGCGAGAAAAGGATTGGGCCCTTAAGCCTAAGCCCTAAGGTATATTAAACCAAAAAATAGTATTAAGTATTTAAACAACAGTTATTTATAATATCATTATATTATATAATATTCTTTAATATTATTGTAAATTACAAGTGAGGAACAGAAATTATTTTTATTTTTAATTTATTTTGTTGGCTTTAATTTTGGAGACTTGCACATGCGATGCATGCATGTCAACTGTCATAATGACAGAAACAAACTGGTGAAGCGAGCAGCTTTTTAATTCGCCAACCTTAAATACATGCTAAAAAGTTATTGGTGAATATTTAATTTAGTTTTTAAGTTTTATATAAAATACGTATTACACACACACAGGTTATTGGACTTTTAATTCTGAATCCCATGAATGTTTCCTTCCTAAGAATTCAAAAGCACCAGACCAGAGGCTGCTGCTTTCGGAATAACATAGTATGTCATCTTTTGACTTCAGTAATATTTATTTATTTATCCTTCATTTGGTAGGTTTTAACTCACGAAGCAATGACATAATTGATCAGCTTAATTTTATTTCTATATACATATATGTGTGTGTGCGTGTGTGCGTTTGTATTCAAGCTTCATAAATTTAATGAAATGGTTGAATCTATCTGTGTGAAGGCAGGTAGGCAGGCAGGCAAACCCTAATTAATTTAGGGAGAGAATTAATTCGAGAAATGAAGACTGTGTGTAAGCTGGGAAGATCATTGTCACACTCAGAATCGATGAAGAAACATAATTCGGTGGGATTGACTGCATGTTTTCTGTTGATCATCGTGTTCTTCTTCTTGGTGGAGAGCAGTCTCTCGATCCTCCTATCCAAAATGAATGTTAATGTATCTCATTCAACCACCACTCATCAACATCAACAAGGTATGCGCTACCAAAATTAATCCCATTCTCTTCCTGCTCCTCTTCCTCTTTATAACTAATCAACATTACATTCGCTGTCTGTCAATGGCACCAAGCACGCGCTTGAAAATGATAGAAAATTATCACGTATACACACACACACACACATACATACATATATATGGAGATTAAATTTGTAGCATTATTATTTCTCTTTAATTCATCGAGGCTCATTGGCCATCACCTTTTTTTTTTTGTTTTTTTTTTCTTTAAAAATAAATTCTGTTTTGTAGTCATTGTTTTAATATTCTAAGTGAAATTTATTGAACTGCTTATTGGAGTATTTTACTGGTCAAGGCCGCCGTTGGGATGTCAACAACAATATTAAATAGTAATTAAGAACTATTAACATTTAGCATTACTACCAACGATCGCTACGTTTCAACATTTGTTTTTCTATCTTCTTGTATTATTAAATTTTGTAGATTAATTAACTAATATTGAAATTTGTAAATGCTGCGACGTTTACCTTATAATTGGTTATCCCTTGTTTTTTTTTCTTTTGAAGTCACCTTATAATTTTTTTTACTCAATAATTGGTTGTTAAGAAATCATATGTTGTACAGTTTTTTTATTTTTTTATTTTTAAATAAGCAATGATTCACTAAACATTAAATAATAATACCTTAAGTAATTATAAGAACTCGAATCTCTGACACAATTCTTTTTATGTTATAAAATCCAACTGTATATTTTTATGTTTATTTTTCCTAATTCACAATAATTCAGATTGGCAAAATTTTGAAGTACTACGTTGCCTGTTGCAGACAAAAAGCCCTCGCAACTGAAACCAATCAGCGGGTGGGACCCGCATCCTCCGCCACCTTTGCCTTCATCTCCAGGCATGGGAATCAGCTGCGACCGTTCTCACGATAAATATGATATCTGCTTAATCAACGCGCCAACTGTCCTAGACCCCACCAGCTCCACCTTCTTCGTTGCGGACCCCACATCATTCACGGAACATATCAGGCCGCACCCTCGGAAATGGGAAAATTCTTTGATGAGCAGAATCAGGGAGGTTACCATAACTTCTTCTTCAGGCCCAACGAGCCCGAAATGTGACGTGCAACACAATCTGCCGGCTCTGGTATTCAGTCTAGGCGGCTACACCGGAAACTTCTGGCATGAATTCAATGACATGTTTATTCCCCTCTTCATCACCGTTAATTCATTCTTTCCTGATCAAGATATTGTCCTCGTGATCAGCAGAGCTGCTGATTGGTGGGTCCGCAAGTACGCGGAATTGTTGCAGGCTTTCAGTACGCACCGTATCCTAAACCTTGATAATGATACCGCCACTCATTGTTTTCCTTCCGCCACTCTTGGGCTTATCTCCCATGGATTTATGACCGTAGACCCTACACTAATACCAAATTCAAAAACGTTCGTTCATTTCCGGGCTTTGGTGGAGAGAGCCTATAACCATCGGTCCAAGCACAACAATTCTCCGACAACTCGACCCCGGCTTGTGATGGTGAGTCGCACAGGTAATGTGGGACGTGTCATATTGAACCAAGCAGAAGTAAAACGTGTGGTGCAAGAAATAGGTTTTGATGTCATAATGTTTGAACCTACACCTAGTACCCCATTGCATCAAGCTTATGCGCTGATAAATTCGAGTCATGCTATGATTGGGGTACATGGTGCAGCTCTTACGCACTCGTTGTTTCTCCGGCCAGGCTCAGTGTTTGTGCAGGTGGTGCCGATAGGGCTTGAATGGGTGGCGGAGGTGTGTTTCGGGACGTCGGCTAGGGCTATGGGGCTAGAATACATGGAGTACAGGATCAATGCAGAGGAGAGTAGCTTGATTGAAAAGTATGATAAGAATGATTTGGTGATAAAGGACCCAGTTTCCTTTAGAGGAAAAGATTGGTCGGAAGTTGGCATGAATGTGTATTTGAAGGAACAAAATGTCAGGTTGGATTTGTTCAGATTTAGGGAATATTTGAAGAGAGCTTATAAGAAGGCCAAAAAATTCATAGACAAGCAAGGATAAAGGATAGTCTTCTTTAAATTTTCTATGTTGTTTGTGTGGGACGTTATCTTTTTATATAGTAAATCAACGCGTTTCCCACATATTTAAAACTATCTTGGGTCTTGTGTAGTAATTCAATCCACACCCCCAAATAAATTATTTGCAATCTCATTTAAGGAGAATTTTGCAAATTTTGAACTGCAAATAAATATTATAAATGCAAAATCATTTAAAATGATAAAATTTGAGATGTCACTTAAAAACTTGTAATATTATTAAAATAAAAATTGATCAACCCATACAAAATTTTTGTAATATTAAAAATAATGAGATGTCTAAAAATATTTTAGGTAAAATCAATGTATCTTAATTACTACCCAATCATTCAATCATATAGTATCACGCATACAATTATATATTTAATATTTTGCATATACGTGATAACCACAAAATATTACATATATGGTTAAATAGGTGTACAATGACAATGCTGGAACCCAAGTATATTAATATTCTTAATTGTCTAAACCGAGAAACAAATGAAATTCAATTACTTGGACATTTTTAACACCGGATTTAGGAATGAAATCTGATATATGTTTCTGGTTGAGGGTAATAATTTTGGAAGGACAGTTATTACATTTAATTAAGATTTTTCATTCCTGTACATTTAAGCCGATCACCTCTTCCCACAAAATCTAATTTTAATTTACTTGGATTTGCATTTAGTTTCCTACCAGTTATATTGTATGTGCTAGCTTCAATTCCCTGTCACAATTTTATTGAAAAGAAAAAAAGAAAAGAAAAGAAAAAAAATCATGTAAACCAAACAGCTTTCATTTCCTGTTGCTGAGAATAATCAAAATCTTAAGAAAATATGTATATGTATATATATATATATATTACTTAAAGCTTGGACGCAATCTAGCAATGGTTCTGATCATGAAGTATGAACTAGGAAGTTTGACAAAGGCAGCTGGTTTTTTGTCCGTGTTCGTTTTCTGTCTCCACTTCACTGTCACTCCTGTCTTGGATTTTAGCCGAGTTCAAGGTAATATATCTATATGCATTATGAGCTTCAATGCATTCTTCGATTTTCTTATTATAATATGTATCGTTTATCATTATTTCTTTTGCGAGTGTTTCTGTAATTACAGAACTAAAAGGCTGGCGCTGGACGAAGAAATATTTGAGGGGACAATTTTCACCAACAGAATCAATCACTTGTGATCGATCTCACTACAGCTATGATCTCTGCTCCGTCAATGGTCCAGCTCTCCTTGACCCCACGACTTCCACACTCTTCTCAATTGGCCTCACCAATTCGACCCCATCACCAAAATCCTTTCTGATAAAAACCAAACCATACCCTCGTAAAACAGACGAAAGAGCTTTGTCCCGAGTCAGAGAACTCGCTCTCACCTCAGCCCCACCAAATATCCCCTGTGGAATGACACACACTAGTCCAGCTTTAGTATTCAGTACGGGCGGGTACACCGGTAACTTCTTCCATGAATTCATGGACTGCTTTGTTCCTCTCTACATCACCGTCAATTCTCACTTCCCTGATCGAAATGTGATCCTCGTGATTACTGATTGTCATGATTGGTGGACTTCAAAGTACGCAGAATTACTTCCTAGATTCTCACGTCATCCGATCATCAACATTGACAAGGAAAATATCAGCCACTGCTTTCCATCAGCGATCGTAGGTCTGATATCGCACGGTCACATGGTTATAAACCCTGGATTGCTGCCAAAACCTGAAACCCTAATGGATTTCCAGGCATTCCTAGCAAATACTTACAGACAAGACGATCGCCACCAGCTTCCTACAAAACCTAAGCTTGTGTTAATAAACAGAAATGCTAATATTGGCCGCAGGATTTTAAACGTGGAAGAAGTTGAAAAGACGGCCAGGGAATTAGGGTTTGATGTAACCATCTTCAAGCCCAAGCGAAACACCTCGTTGGCTGAGTCGTTTAGGCTAATTCATGCAAGCCATGCAATGTTGGGCGTGCATGGCGCAGCGCTGACGCATTTTTTGTTCCTTCGGCCGCGCTCTGTGTTAATGCAAGTGGTGCCGATCGGAACGGAATGGTTGTCGGATGCCTATTTTGGAAAACCGACTAGAATTTTGGGACTCGAATACATGAAATACAAGATTAAACTAGAGGAGAGTAGCTTGGCGGAAGTATATACGGGTGATGACTTGGTTCTGAAGAACCCGAAAGCTTTTGTTCGAGGAAATTGGAGCAATGCACAAATATATCTCAAGAAACAAAATGTGAAGCTTGATATTGTTAGATTTAGGAGATACTTAAGGGATGCCTATAAGAAGGCTAAGGATTTTATGGATAAGGCAAGTTAATTAGCGATGCTAAATGCGGTTGTGATATATTTGTATTACATGGCCTCGAGGTGTTCTTTTCTAATTATTATGTTTTTGTTTCTTATTTCTAAAAGATAATATTAGTTCCGAAGCACATACATCACACATGCTCTTATCTTTTTTTTCTTTCTTTGATTGAAAGGAAAGTAAATTCCCTATCTGTATCTATTCTTGCAATGAGTGTCATATCAATGGGAAAGTATGGTCTTAATTGGGCATATCTAGGTAGCTCTACAATTCGAATCATTGGGTTTCATTTAACGTTGAGAAAACATATAATATAGTACAAGTGAACAAATAATTGATGTATAATAGACCAAATATATATATATACACACACACACACACACACACACTTATAAATCATTCTACCTATTATTATTTCATTTAACGTTGTTGTCATATGTGAATTGTGATGAATAGAAAAGAGACAAGAACGTCGTATATACAGAAGAAGGGGCTAACCGGCCAAAGGGTGTTCATTGATGAATAGAAAAGAGACAAGAACGTCGTATATACAGAAGAGGGGGCTAACCGGCCAAAGGGTGTTCATGTGCGTAAGAGACAAAACCGATACATGTGAGACAAATTAACCAAAAGAAACTAATAATGGTGGCGATGGAATGATTGTGTAATAGTTACGAAAATTTTCTTGGAAGAAAATTGGCGTCTTTGTCAACTTTTGAGCTGGAAACTGCTACAACTTTGCCCCCACCATGTGGAAATTGGAATCATAGCTAGCTACCCAGCTAGCTTCGGTATCTTTAATTGATCATCAAATAATGAGAAAGCGTAATTATAAAGCAATAGTATTGCCCCCCTATGGGCTAAGGGTAGAAAAGATGAACACTTTATGATTTATCGATCTTCTTCTTTCAGTTGCTTTACCAATTTTCTATCTACTTTATATAGTCTAAGAATATGTGAATTCAAGATGTAATCACATGCATGAACATTAAACACAATCGAAGTTGAAACTGAGAAAAAAAAAAAAAAAAGAAGTTGAATATGTTGCCTTTAAACAGTTCAATTTTTAAAAAAATTTAATCAAAAAATTTTAAAAAATAAAATTAATTTGTCGTTAGTTCTGACAAAAGGGTAATTAAGTTGAAACGTCAAACCGGAGAAAAACCTGGGAACCATATCGGAATCGACACCACAGCAAGCTGGCGGGGACCAACCAACCTGCAATGGGAAATTCCAAAAACACCCTCAGCTTTAGAGTAATTCTCATTTTACAATTTCCTCGAGAACAATGAGCGCCGCATTTTTAACTGCAGACTTACATGTCTTGTCTTGTCTCTTTCTGTATCTCTATGTATGAAATCGTTTAGGCTCCAAGGAAGACAGCAAGTACTTCCTGTAGTTGTACTCGGTTAAAAAGAGTTTTTCGAGTGTTGGAGAGATCTAAAGCAAGAGGGAAAAAATGGAGAAAGCTCTAACAAAGGTGAGTAGCTTAAAGGTTGGGAGCTCATGGATCTCGAAGAAAGCTAAGGAAGAGCTCTCTAACATCACTCAAGACATCAATGTGAGTTCAGATTTTGTATTTTCTTTTGTTTTAAATTCATTTTCTTGTGCCCTTTTTGTTCTTTAATCTTGTGGTACAGTACCATATTGTGGTTTTAATGATGGTTTTTGTTGTTGATTTTGTAATGTGGCTTGATGGAGAGGTACCCACTTGATGTTTTTGTGTTAATTTTTCGTGGGTCGTCAAAATTTCTAGTGGAGTGTAAGATCCGTGGATTTTGCTTGGAAAAAGGAATGAAACTGGTAGATGGGGGAAACGGGTTTCAATTTGTCAAATGCTATTTTGTCTGGATAAAGAGAAACGGCATCTGTCCTGAAGCATGTTCTTTTTCTGATCTTCGCTTCCATTTTCTGTGTCTTCATTTGATTCTCTATATTCTGTTATAAGACAGTACTCTATTAAATTTTAGAAGTTTGATTTTTAAGTCTGATGAGAAAACAATTATATTAAACTAAATTTTATATAAATCGGCTTCATTTGGTTTGAATTTTAAGAATTTTCCTTTGTCCCAATCTTTGATGACACAAAGAGTCAGGATGTTGGTGATAACTATGAAGAGTAACAGAAGTTTTTAGATTTTTGTAGGATTGGATGAGGTTATTCTGATTTCTTTCTGTATTCCATTAAATAATTGAACTCTGTTTAGTAGATACACATTCTCGTCTTAGTCAATGTTAAACTTTTCAAATTTCCTGCTTGCTATGTAATAAGTTTATTTTTGGTATTTGGAATCAGTATAAGAATGTAAAATCTAGATGCAAGTTTAAAAAGTACGTAGTTGCTATTCTGCACAAAATTTAAGGCAAAATGTTGTTAAAAGAGGCATGAAGTTTTACACTTTTTCCCTTTGATATACAAACCTTTTGGTGCAAATGTTTGTACCTTGATGAAACCAGGTACAAATAAACTTTTAGTAGTTACAAGCTGCTGCAACAGCTGTGCATCTTGTTAAGTATTTGAGATGAGGCATTTTGGGTTGAGATGAGATGTATAAGATCCAGTTGCGTTTGCTTGTAAAAGAGATCTTTGATCAATGAACTGAAATTAGTACTTTGGGTAGAATCATTTTCAAAATTCATGTATTTATCTTTTCAATGTAGAACAATTAGGAAGACTTTTATCATTTACTGAACTCAGTACAAGCAGTAAAATTGACTAATACTACAAGAGCTAGAAACAAGAAAAAATTTCTCTTGAATATCCTTTCTAAATGGTATCATATTTTATTTCTTCTGGAAACAGAAAGGGACACTTTTATTCTTTGATGCAAAATTTTTGCTCATTACAGAGAACTTTTAGATAGATTTAATGGCACCATTTTGTTTTTCTAATTGCTTTCACATTCTTGCAGACTATCTCAAGCACTGTTGAAGAGAAGGCAAAATGGATCTTCAACAAGCTTAAAGGTGTAGTACTATATTTGAAGTGTTTGGGATTTGATTCCAAGACCTCTTGCACACCCATAAGAGACCTTATCAATCAAGCTAGCTGATGTCTTCTTATCTTTGATCTTATTGAATAATTTATATTTACTTATTTGTCCCCATTTAGTATTTTTCATTCTTATTTTGACAAGATAACAATTCTATTTAGCTTAAATTATTTGTTTCATTACAGCAGGGATGGGTATATGTAGGTTCTGTATACTTTGAGGGTTACTTCTAGAATATTTTTTTTCTCCTTTCTTTCATATAATCAGTAAAGATTTGAGCTGAAAGGAAGCATGTATGTGTTTTCCTCCAACAGGGAAGCCTACAAAAAGCTTGCCGGATCTTCTTCGAGAATACAACCTACCGCCAGGCCTCTTTCCCCAGAACATAATCTGTTACGAATTTGATGAGACAAAGGCCAAACTGACTGTGTACTTGCCTTCTCCTTGTGAAGTCAGTTTCAAGGACTCCTCTGTTATAAGGTATGCAACACGAGTGAAAGCCACTCTCATGAGGGGAAAACTCACAGCTATAGATGGAATGAAGACTAAAGTCCTCGTATGGGTTAAGGTCACATGTATCTCCGTTGAGAGCTACAAGTCGGATAAGGTCTGGTTCACGGCTGGAGTGAAGAAATCAAGGCCAAAGGACGCGTATTTAGCCCCACAGAATGCTGTCAGAGCAGAAGAATTTTGAGGTTTAGAATATTCATTTTATCATTGTTGCTGCTGGGGAGGTGGAGGGGCTTAAATATTTTGTATTTTATTTTATAGATTAGGCGGTAACATTTATTTGACTAACAGATTCATCTATGTTATTATGTTTAATATAAAAATCTCATGGGTGGCAGGCTTAGTTTATGCAGTGTATTTGGTGATCAAATATTCCTTAGTCTTCAATAATATTCATTCCCTAAATAATGTAAAAGTTAACTTTTAAATAAATTTTCATAAAACATATGGGTGATTTTAATTTATAGATCCCACAGTCACCAAATTGCCTTGCTGACAGTATTTACGTGAAGGGAGAATCCAAAATCTCTGGGGAAACTTGCATACAAATCCGTGCAAACACAGAAAACACAGATAGATTAGATTTAGGGAACTCCGATGCTTGGATATTTTTGTTCGTATCCTTGTGCTAATGGGGAGGGGAATAATAATACATGAAGCCCTATTAAAAAGGAAAAAGAAGAGGCACGAGCACAAGCAGTATTAGATTGTGTCGGTTCTGAAAAAGTAGAAGGTTTATAGCTAGCATTAACCCATATGGAATACTGCACCTCGAGAGAAAAACGAACACCGACTTTGCTTGAGCAACAGCAACGACGGTTAGTTAAGTTACAGAGAGCTCAGATGGAAGGAGCAATCATGCAACAAAAGCGACAAGAGCAAATAATGCAGATGTTAAAGAGGGAAGAAGAACATCAACAACAGAGGCCAAGACAAAACCTTGAGTTCAGTACATCCAAAGAACGGGATGACCAGACTCGTACACCTGCGTGCATAGAAGGGAAACAGCGCCTGTATTTCGATCCTGGTTCATATTTCAGTTATAATGTGAGGCTTCAGCTCATTATTTTCTGTTGTAATTTTTGTTTTTCTTTGTTGCAGTTGTAGGAGCAGCCTGATCAACGCATTTCCCTTGTTTTCAGCTGTTTGATGTGAAGACCGCAGGTTCAGAAGATTGACATCAACTTTCATAATTTCTTCTCTCTCTATTGACGAGGGAGAGTTTAAGACAAAATTTTCAAAACTGTTTGTGCAATGTACTTGTTTGCTAAAGAAAATTATTACAAATAAATAATGAAAAAATAAATTTGCCCTTAATACATTGATTTGAATTTTGTTAACTTCGATCCATCGAGCTGTCACAAGCTTCCAAATCTACTTGCTAAATCACACAGAGTTACTCCATTTGAATCACGAATAATCTCGTATACTGAAATAACATTCTGAATAGTTAACAGGAAAATAATGCACCACTCCGAAAGATCTGACCGCCTGTTTTGGATAACTTCTTGGAGGAAATGAATGTTACACTGCAATAAAAAGATATAGTTCAATTTTCAGTCCGGACATTTCATAATCGAAAATAGAAGATATAATGATATGCTTAAATAATCATTACTGCTGTCCTAACCAAGTAAAATTGCAAACTGCTAATCCAACCAAGTAAATATATGAAACTTAATAAACCAATTATGGGTGTAAAATAAAAATTTTGGGAGTCAAATATATAACCCCAAAACACATATCAAAATTATTCAATTTTGCCCTGTCCTTTAAGAAGTTCAAGTTTCATGCATCCCTTCCACAAGAAAACAACAAAATTTATACTCTCTCTCTAGCCTGACTCTCAACCATACGCCAACATTGAAGGGATAAAATATATAGCTTTCAAAATTCAATATAAACCAAAACAGAAATAGCCCTTCTTAGAAGATGACAGCTTATATACCTCTACAAATTTCAATTTGAAATCCAAATTTCCAAAGCGTTGTGCAACCTCATACTCCTCCCTAAGGTACTCATTTATTTGTGCATATTTTGCATTCCTCCAAGCAATTTCTGATCTGAATAATAAAAGACCATAATGAGTATCATTTGGGAGAAATGTATCATTGAAGGATAGATTAAATTATGATTGTACTGAAAAAACCAAGAGCAAAGAGATTCGGTCATGATTCAAGATGTTTTCTTTTACATTTTAAAAATGCTGGGTGCTTTATGACAACTTCTCTCATCAAACTGCCTCCCACAAAGACCAAAAAAAGAAGAAGAAAAGTGTTCCCAATTCTTTGAGACATTCGCGAGTCATGTAACAATCACAGTGGGATTTATAGTAGGCATGTCAACTCTTTTGTCTGTCACGACTGTCTATGGAACCATACAAGACAATTATTGTACATGTGTGTATATATAGCTTTTGGTGTTAAAAAAAAAAGTTTTTATGTTCAACAGAGAAATCTGAATTACAATATGGGCAGTAAAAAAGACTTTAAATCATTACGCAAAGCATTATTAAACTGTGTATAAAACAAGAATAGGCAGTTACCTTTCTAAAAGACCCACTTTTTCAATCACATCAGCTAGATTTGAATTAGCCTTCCCAACAAGTTTAAGAAGCTTTATCCTATCCATTGTGAAAGTTCCAGTTTTTTCCATTACACGATTTATTCCAGCAAACTCTTCAACCATACCATCAACCTGAGACACAAAATAATCCAAGGCAATGCTCTGCCCCAGCACATTCCCAATAACACGGACACTATCAGTATCCAAGGTCTTAAGAACAATGTAGTCTGGGCCTCCTTGCATATCCTCAACCAAAAGTGGCTTCTCTTTTATTATATAATCTGATGCATGGTTTTAAGATGCAAAAGAAAATTAGTTTCGCACACACCCAAAACCTTTTCCTAAGAGTGAAGAGAAAATGTGAAAGGGAATGATACATGCTCTGGACCTATCAAAGAAGAAAATGGAACATGTGCAACAAAATACATGAGTACAATAATCATATCAATAAAAAATATTTTACTAAAACATTTGTTTTTATGTTCAATGTTAGGAGAATATCAAATGATAATAGAACATTGGTAACTTCACCTCATTTAATGCACATATATCCAAATATCAGATGACACAGTATTTGAAAACAAACATATTTATCAGGCCAAAGATCACTTTTGAAAGAATTTCATTAAAACAGAATCTTCTTAAGAAACTTACCATCTCTTCTCATCTCAGGCAGCAACCCAGATGCATGTCTTCGAATAATATGCAGGTAATTTTCAACTTCATGATCCTCAATATTGAACAGTACAGCAGATCCATATAGGAAGACAACCATGTAACGACAGTGGCTCAAATTCCCCTGGACTCCAAGTGACTAAATCAACGGAATATCTTATCACCAAAAAGAATTGGCAGGCATAAATCCAATTACAACATCATTTGGTTAAAACTAGCACATACATAAACTCCTAGTCCATTTACAAAAACATAAGAAACACATTGGAATTTTTAGGAGCAGCCATACCCATAAAAAGAAGGTGGTGGAGATACATTCTTTATCATATCAATTTGAAATCTTGACAATGAGGGGGGAAAAATTTAAAGTCAAGTTGAGAAAAAACTATTTCCTTTAATCAGATCAACCATATAAATCTTTTGGAATGAACAAGACTGTAGAAGCCTGAGAAAAAAATATTTTACTTTTACATAGCTACAAATTAACAAAACAATGAGATCAACTATATTTAAACAGATTGTTTATCTTCCTATATCGTTTAAAAACAGAAAAAAAGGATCGCTGACACGATCACTGACAAGTGATAACAAAATTATACACCTATTATGAGACAGAGTGATTAAAAATACAAAAACGTTAACAAAATTAATATGGTGATAACTTTAACCAAGTTAATGAACAAGTTTTTTCTTAATAATCTTACAGTAGTTTCTGAAGGAAAATCGCAAAATCTGAGGACAATATAATTTGTTGAGCGAGAAGAAGGGGGAACAACATCACTTAAATTCTCGGCGTGCATGCTCTTCAAATCAATACTGCCAAAACCATAAATCTGAGAAGCCAAATCATCATGAAAAAACTGAGCATGAAAAAGAGAAATAAATAAGGTGAGGGAACCCCTAAAAATACAGAGCATGCACCAAGTCTACTCCACACTTACAAAGATGAAATATTAAAAGAGACGGTTAAAAGCCTAACCTGGTGGAAAGAAGGCAAGTTTTGACCGGTATTTTTCCGGTCTCTTCATCTTGCTCTTCCTCTGCTTCAACACAATAGTCACGGTAACAATCATGGTACCCAGAATCTAATTCGTTGCAAGAAACAGAGACGCGAGATGGGATTGCAGAATAGGCTCTGAAATTAAAGAAAAAACGCCCAAAGATTGGAGAACATTGGGATGGAACATGTTTTAGAGGCGGCGACGGGTTTAAGTAATGATATTTATGAATTCTGGTTAGATGGTTGAGGAGAAAAGAAACGGATCGCCATCTACCCATTCACTGTAATGGGTTTTTGGCAGCGTGTTTGATCAATTTGCCGGTACACATGAAAAAGGTTTCTGTTCTATTGCTTGCTGTATTCGCGGACTTGGTTTGCTTAGTTTGGTCCACTTTTATGGGAAATACGACGCGAAGTTTCAGAAGTAAAGACTAGACATGTTGAGACTTGAGAACCGTTGTTTTTAAATAATAAAGATACAGGGACATAAATGTTATTATCCCATGATATGTAGAAACGTCGTCGTTCTGTTACGGTCAATGTTATTACCGTAGTAACACCATCTGTTCCCTAACATTCAGTGGAAGAAGCGGCCAAGTGAGCGAAAAGAGTGTTATTTAAGAGAGAGAGGGAAAGTTGAGAAAATCGAGAATGGCGATATCAGGGGACTTGAGGGTCGCCGCAACGCTGGCCTCTTATCATCAACACCCTATTCGAAGCTCTTTACCTTCTTCAAAGGTCCTGAATTCTTACCTAATCCAGTTTGTTGTTTATATGTTGTTGTTAATGCACTCTCTTTTAACATGGGTTTCTAGAATCCGTCCTATATAAGCCCTGTTTTCTGCTTACTTCTTGAGAATATGAATGGGTTCTTGGATTTTTTATGAACGGCTTAGGTTCGGACTGACAATTGTCTGTTGTGATTTATGATTTTTGGGTTTTGTGCGAATTAGGTCTATTTGTTTGTTTAATTAATAAAATTCGCTTGCTGCTGGTAAGATCTGATGCTTGTGTAGCTCGGTTATCAGTTTCTGTTCTGTGAATAAACTTACACGTAGCGCAATAAATAAACTTAAATAATAAGGGTTGTCACTTGATAATGTTTTGAATTATTTGCACTTCGAGCTTATCCATTTTACAGTCTGTAGAATTAATACTTGAAATTTCGTATTGTCTTCGGGTTCTTTTTTTTCCCGCTGTGCTCATTAAGCATAGGTAAGAATATTGTATTACATTATGCAAGCAGTCTCTAGTGGTAGCTCATAAGACTTGTCAGGTTACAAGCATGGACAATCAGTTGGATTCTTCTGGCCTTGTCTTCATTGTAAGCAATTAGTTTGGAATACTTTTTGGTTCTATTGGTGTTGTGGTGGTTGTCTTTATTTTTTTGTGTGTTCTGTTTTGTTTTTCAATGTTAATTTTTAAAGAAGAATGCTGGTTTTTGGGATTAATCATCTAATATTGAGGATTTTGGCATTTGAAACCAGTATATGATGTCCAGGTTAGGTTTGTTCCATGCTTACTTAGCAATAACAACCGACTAGTTCTTCACATGTAATAAATTTTATTATATAACAGAGCTCAAATAATGCAAAGGCACAATGGCCTTAGTTGCCATGTAACAGTTATAACTGGGCTATTAGTTGTAGGTTTCAGTCATTGGTGGCTATGGCGGTAGAAGTTAGTTGAGAATTGTATCTGGAAAGTGATTGTGTAAATTAGTTGTGCATTAACAAGGAATACTCTATAGAATTTAAACTGAACTATTGGTAACATTTTGGACAAACAGATAAAGAATTTAGTCAGGAAATGTTGTCCAATTTTTGCCATAAGAAAGCTAAGAGATGCAGTGTTTTACATTAAAATATGATAAGATGTGATGTCCAAATCCTGCCTTAGTAGTTTATGTCGTAGCTATTCAATTGAATTGAAAGTTTACTTTTGCAGGTGGCTTTTATCATGCATGCCATGTAAGTGTTCAGAAAAGTGAATAAATACCTGGCAAAGCCTTTATGTCTTAATTATTTGACTGCTTTATAGGTAGATTTTGCTGGTTTCCTGAATGGAGGATCAAGCATTTCTGAGATCACAACGAAGTGGCCTGGCATGGTTATTGATAAGCGTAGCATGTGCCAAGCTAAACGATCTTCTGTAATCTCAAGAGATTATGAGCTCTCTGCAAGTTCCATTAACCCAGAAGTTGAGAGCTTCCTCCTAAATGCAATAAATATGAGCTTCTTTGAGCGTCTAAACTTGGCCTGGAAGATAGTGTTCCCGTCTCCAACAACGAGAAGAAACTCTAATGCAAGGATTGCCAAGCAGCGCTTGAAGATGATTCTCTTCTCTGATCGATGTGCTGTTAGTGATGAAGCAAAACGGAAGATTGTGAACAACATTGTGCATGCTCTGTCAGATTTTGTGGAGATAGAATCACAGGATAAAGTTCAGCTAAGTGTCTCCACTGATACAGATCTTGGTACCATTTATTCAGTCACTGTACCTGTAAGACGGGTGAAGCCAGATCATCAAGATGCTTATGATGTTGGAACAATAGCAAACGTTGAGTACAAGGATACTGGAGAAACCTCCGGTTCTGTAGATGTCAGGTTTGATTTCTTCGTTCCGGATGAATAAACACTTGGCTTCAAGTGACAAAAACAATTTGTTTACCCAGTTTGAGAAGTTTATGCTTAGATGTTTGGATGTTTATCCCTCTATAAAACCTAACACTTACTGTATATAAATGAAATTTCCTGTATGATAAATTGGAAGTTCTGCTCTTTGAATTTCTAGTTTGATTTTTTGAGCACCAATGTGTAAGTGGATCTACTCATTTCTTCATGTTAGATGGTCCTTTTTTCATATTTTCAGTCCAACCGAACTTTATTAATTAGCGGCAATATATTTGATTGTGTGTTGGACTATGATCGAAACATGCACCTATTTTCATTAAATTGTTAATCTCATACCAGCATGCTATAAATTACGATGGAAAGGAAATGTCATCCAAGAAGGCAACATATATGGCTTTGTTTTCTATAAATATTATTTATTTATGTGAATAAATCACGTAAAAATCATCTGGAATTTAAATGTTGGTAATGATTAATTAAGTAGTAAAATTTCTCAAGTGATACAAGAAATCTAAATTTTTTCAATCTTATTCAAACTAAAATTAGAATATAATTTAATTTACATTAATGTTAACTTTTTTTAAAAAATTAAGTTAAATTTTTGGTATGATACAATAACTAGAGGTCTGAAATTTGAACTTTGTTCAAATTAAAATTAGTAAAGAATTTAGTTCTCAATAATTTTGTGGAAAAAAAATAAACATGATTTACGTTTAGTAATGTTACAAGTTTCTATGTAAACGTAATAATATAATTCTATTACATTAGTTTGCATAAATAAGAGTTTGTATTTTAAATATTATTAATAATTTTAATAATAAAAAAAAAACAACTTTGAAAATCAACCAAAAACGTGATTTAAAATTAATGTTATAATGCATACATAGATTCTATAGGAAATATACGAACATTGGAAATTACATAAAAATTTCGGGGTATATTAGGAAATCAAATATTATTCTTAATTTTTCCCCGAAATCCAAATTGAGCGGGAACTTTTTAATTTTGAGGTTTAGGCTACAGTACGCACAAGTCTTCTTTTATATTTGTAACGATAATCAGAAAAATTAGGGCTTCTATTTCTCTTAACCAGCTGTTTACGACTGAGATACGGACATGTATTGATTTCATTCTTTGCATTTTTGCGATGACGGGCGTTTGTTTGGACTTCGAGAACCCGATTACAGACGCCATTTCTAGGATCCGATTCGCTCCGCAATCTAATAATCTCCTCATCTCTTCTTGGGATTCTGTGAGTGTCTTTTTTTCATTTCGACATTTTATCTTCTTAAATTGATGCTAAATTATGGTTGTGAATGTTATATAACTCTTTTTTTTTTTTGTGTGTATATTTGTAGAGTCTTCGATTGTACGATGTGGATAGCTTTCAGCTCAGATTAGAAGCTCCCATTGAGCCTGCACTTCTCGATTGTTGTTTCCAAACCGACGTTGTTGCGTTTACCGCTGCCTCTGATGGTTTCATTAGAAGGTTTGCTTATATTAGTTTTCGCACTTGTTGGAGGTTTTGTTCCTAGATTAGAATGTGATTGATAATCTACGTTACGAAAGAAGAGAAATGCGGTGAACTCATAATTATCATTTTGTTTACGGGGATATTGCTGCTAAAAAAAATTTCGCTTTAAAATAGGCATATTCCAGCCCATTAGGAGCAAAGAGGATTGCGAATTAGATACTCTTGTTTAAAAAAGAATTTTGTTGGTATGCAAGTTTGATTGTGAATATTAATTATGTATTGATTCCTCATGTATGTATTTTTGTAGATGTGATTTGCATTCAGGAATTAATGATACATTTGGAAATCATGACGACATTGCCACATGTCTTCAATATTCTGAAGAAACAAGTAAGTTACTAATTCCTATTTAGTTCTTTGCTTTCCTTTTTTTTTCAAAGTTTTTGTTGAGCTTCTTTTCTCGATCAAGTTTGTGTTAATAGATTTCCAAGGTTCCTGTAACTGTGGAAGCCCTTGTGCAACACCTCTGTTCAGATCTGGTACGACTATAACCATTCTTTTTATAATTGAGTGTTATAGACCAACTACTTACTGCTGGTTTGGACAAGAAGATAATGTCCTGGGACACGCGCAAGGGGAATTCTCTTGTTTATGCAACAACTCTTGGTGCAGAGGTGGAGTCCATGTCGCTCTCCGGGTTTGACTTGATGGTATCCATTGGACCATCAGTAAATATGTATGACTTACGTTACCTAGCCAGATCTGTTCAATCAAGTGAATCACGTATGGACGTTCAATTAAAATGTGTCAGTTCATTTCTTTATTCTAGAGGTATTACAAATATTTTGTCAGCTTTACATGTTTTAAACCTAGTAATTATTGTGAATGGCAACTGCCTTATCAGAAAGTGTAGTTAGAAAATTCCATGTGCTGTGAAATGAATTCAGTTGCTGTATCTATTTTACCACTTTGGATGTGTTATGCATAAACAATTTCAGATTTTAAGCATGGTTCTTCATCATGTAATCAGATTTTTCAAGAGAACTAGTTTTTTAGATTAGCCTTGTGATTTACATGTCACAACCACGCCACATTTTCTTAACTCATTGCCATCACTTTTTGAACAAGATTCCATGTCCATGCAGGATATGTTGTTGGATCAATAGATGGGCGGGTGGCAGTTGAGATGTCTAATCCATCTAATTCAGATAGCACGAGGTCAGTATTTAAATGCTATTGCTCGAAATCATGCTCTAGTAACAGTTTGGGAGTTAGAACATGGTAATTGGTATTCTTCTATTTGTTTGGTGTACTAAATTTTATTTCTTTCCACTTGTATCTTTTCGAGTTGCTTATAACCCTCTCTTCCATTGTGAAAAAAGATTCACTAAGAAAATTATTTGACCATTCTATGGATTATTGTAGCTTTTGTAGCACATTGAGAATCAAGGTGATCATCGGATGATTCCAGCCAAAATTTGACAAGCAGAATGGAGCTTTTTGATTTTGAATATTTTGTTGATCCTTATGTGTTGCATGTCCTAATTTGACTTGAAATGAAGTGAATATTCTTCTTGTGGACTTTGAGAATAGCACATCTAATTAGAAACTTTATAAAGGGCCAATTTATTATTTGGTTTTAACTTCCATGTTTTCTATTTCTGATGTATGATTGACAATTCAAATGCAGCATAATTACAATAATTTTCCCAAACTCAGAGCTACCCCTATAATTTTCAGTTGATTGGTACCTGATGATTTTATTTTCAGATTTCAAAATCAATAGGATTAAAATGTTGAGTGTTGGTGTGAACTAATAAGCCATTGACATGTGGAGTACATTGTCAGTATGGTTGTGGACCACAATGCTTGCAGGTCATATTCTCTTATGCATCTCATGGTTTGTCACAGGTACATGTTCCGGTGTCATCCAAAGTCCAAGGATGGAAGATATCATCTAGTCCCGGTGAATGATGTTGTAGTCAATCCAGTGTATGTTTATTTATATTTCAGTTTGCAGCTTTTTCTCTTGGGTTTTTGGAAGTCAAATTGATGAGGTGTTTTTGATTTAGTTCTCATGGAGCTTTTGTTACCGGTGATGGTGAGGGCTATGTTATTGCTTGGGATGCCCAAAGTAGAAGAAGAATATTTGAGGTATAATCATCTCACTTTTGGTAGGACTTCGAGCATTAATTTTTTATTCCTGAATACGTAAAAACTACCAATGTTGGATTTTAACCCAACTTAATATCACCTCTATAGCTATAGCATTGAGGTACTGTAATTAGGAAACTGATGAGATTAGTATAGCATATGTATATTAATATGTTAATATTGCTTGTTTGGTTTCAAATTGTTAAAATAAAATAAAATATTGTATTGAGTCTCACTTGAATGTTAAACTAAGTACATGAAATATATTTAATAAGACTAAACCTAGTAAAACTAAACAAGTAATAATTTTTATTGTGTAGAACTCTCTAAATATTCCAACATCAAGCAATAAAATAATCTTGATGTGCCTGATTTGACTTTGATATACATGACTCCTTTCAATGAAAACACAGACATGCATTCATATACATTTACTTGGATCACCCTAGTATTCTCTTGATTGCAGTTACCTAGGTTGTCAAATACCGTGGCATCCTTATCATACAACCATGGGGGACAACTTCTTGCCGTAGCATCAACCCACACTTACCAACAAGCCACTGAAATGTTAGCTACTACCTTGTACTTATTTTTCTTAGTTTGTTTTAATTAGATTTATTTTCAATTTGAGGACTGTTACCTGCTAATTGTCATATTGATTGAAATTTAGATTTCCAGCTTTCCAAGTATGCATTACTCTGTGACGTTTGCATCTTTAACAAACCTACCTCCCTCACAAAATAAAAACTGCAGCTTGTCTCATCTGATTCTTTTGCTCACTTTGGAGGCTTAATCTATCATCTCTGATGCTGGATTCATGTACTGTCATGCACAATCACAGCTTGATTAAGGAATTCTACATCGTCTGATCCAACATGTTTATTTCTCAGGATATGATGGTCCACAGGAGTCCTCAACTTTCTTGCCTATTCCATTCCATGTTTTCTATCAAACATATATTTTGTGTGCCTTTCCAAGCACTTGCACTTCAACTTTGCTCGCTTTTCTCTTTCATTTAACAACCTCAAACCATCTGAACTGTGTGCTTTCTGTTTTATGACCCAATAAGCTACTCTGCAGTCTCTTTCTCATGATCTGCCCATTTGCTGTTTCATTTATTTCTGTTTTTTCTCTTGACTTTGTTTCATTTTTTAATTCATCTCCATCTCCATTACACTTATTTCTGGATCATTTGGTCCTTGGACTGCCTAATTTTGTATTCCATTAAGCATTTTACATTTTCAATGGTCACCGCATGTTAGGACCACAATGAAGATAAATGGACTCATTGTGGTTGAGGCTCCACTTTTTAAAGTTTATTTATGATTTTGTGAGCACTTTGATTGTTACAGAGAAGAGCCTCCTCGAATATTCCTGTATAAAACGGATGAAATCCAACAGAGATCAGCTTGAATTGGGAGTTCGGGTCGGAAATGACTTAACAAAGTATGTTTGGCAAAGAAGGTAATGACCTACATGTATAAAATGTCACCTATATAATGTCTCAGCTTCTCATTCTGAAGATACTCAATTGTAGGCTCGTAGCTTACTATTTACCATACACAAATTTACTCACTGCAGGCAATCTTTTCCTTTTACAGCAAGATACTAGTGACCAATGGGCTATCTAACGTAGATCTTACAGAGATCAGAGAATTGCTGCCGATCTCTTTTACGGAAAGCAAGATATCTTTGGAGAAATTCAACTTCCACAATGAAGCCTGCTAGGATTATTACTGAGATACGGAACCGAAATAGATGGACTGTTACAAGTAACAGAAATGCCATAGATATTGCAAGTGAGTATGCCTGTTGCAGAATGTTGTTGTTGTGTGTAGGTTAATTTGTGTAATATTCCATGTTACCACCATTGATAGATACATTCTTCAACATCGAAGATTGTAGAAGGATTCATTTTTATTTATAGACAGATATTGTTACCCTTATCTCAATCTAGTTTTATATAGAATCACGTTTACTACTTGACTCTAATCATCCAATTAGTAAGCGTAATTAGATCGTTTTATAGTAAAAATAAAAAAAATTAACAATGGAATTTTTTACACTAATTTTAGAAGTAAATAATTTAATCTGTATTTATGCGTGTACTGTATGGTAACTAAAAAGTTAATTACCTGTACTCATGATCAAACAACACAATTTATCTTTTTGGTTTTGCTAAATTATTCTTTAGCATTTGCGATCAAGATTGTAAAATTGAAAAAAAAAATTATTAATAGCTGAACTGAAATGCTTTCCTTAACAAGTTAAATATTTTTGTTGATCGTGGTAAGAAAATATATATTATATTTTTGTTGAACTTTCAAAATTATATGAAATATATAATCTAACAATATATAGAACATGTACAAAGATTGTTTTATTCTTATTAAAGGAAATACATAAATCGATATATAAAAAGGGCCAAACAAAGAATAGTTAGATATAGATGGGCACGAACGCATCATAACTCTTAACGCCCACGTGCCAGTCACTGACTCAGCGTCAAACCAACGCCATCCAGATATTTATTCAAATTAATCTAGACCGTACACAAACATAATCCAACGGCTGAAAATGACATGCTTTCACAAAGCTGACTTTGTTAGCAAACCCTAGATAGAGTAGACTTCGAATCTCCGCTCCATTTATACATGGTGACTATAAATACCCAAAACCCGGACGCAAAATTCTTCCCCACTGTTCTGTTTCATTTTATGTAATTTTCTCTTCGAAGCTCGCTCTCTCCCTTTTTGTGTGAATCTCAGGAACCAAACACCATGTCGGACGAGGAGCATCACTTCGAATCCAAGGCCGACGCCGGAGCTTCCAAGACTTTCCCTCAGCAGGCCGGAACTATCCGCAAAAACGGTTACATCGTCATCAAAGCCCGTCCTTGCAAGGTAAAAGTTTTTGTACCTATGCTGTTCAGATCTGAAATTACGTCGTTATGTTTAGATCTGTTTGTGGTTTATGTGTGTCGGTTTGAGATCTGTGTATCAGTTTATGTTACTTAAGTTTCATTTGGTTATGTTACGCGCTAGAGCATTTTGTGACCAAGTTTCAAATATAAAAGAATTAAGTGTTAAACTGAAACAATTGAAATTTCAAAACTTCGAAGAATAATAATAAATTCTTTACTTTTTCTTTTTGTGAAGCCCGTCTCTATAGGCTGCAAATTAAGATACGATTCCCGAGTTTATTGACAGAAAATGAGCAAATCTAGAAAAATTAATTTTGGATGCAATTTTTTATGTGTTTTTCTAGGGGCGGTATCTGAAAGCGACTTATATTTAGTATCTGAAAACTTGTTCTTTTTTTTTTTATTTAGTAAATTGACTTGTAAGATTCCTTTACTTGTTGCAGGTTGTTGAGGTTTCAACCTCTAAAACCGGGAAGCACGGTCATGCTAAGTGTCACTTTGTTGGAATTGATATCTTCAATGGCAAGAAGCTTGAGGATATTGTTCCTTCTTCCCACAACTGTGATGTATTGACTTCTATTTGTTTATACTTTTTAACTTCATGCTGTTTTCCCTCTTTTCCCCTTGAGATTAATGTGTTATTATTAAATGTATTATAGGTTCCCCACGTCACTCGTACTGACTACCAGCTGATTGACATCTCTGAGGACGGATTTGTACGTTCTCACTTTCTTTATATCTTGTTGGATTAATTCTTTCTTTGCTGTAGATGCAACTAGTTATTTCAATACTGTTCATAAATTTCAGGTGAGCCTGCTGACTGAGAACGGTAACACCAAGGATGACCTGAGGCTTCCAACTGACGAAAATCTTCTCGCTCAGGTTGGTTGACTTAGTTCCATTCTCACCATCTACTTTTGTTATGGTTTTGAGATATGAATTTATTATTTATAAATTTTTCCAATTTGGTGTTGTATATTGCCCATTAGTGTCTTTGTCCTATTTTTGTCTCTCGCGTAGGTATTTCCTTTTTCTTGGAGTGATTTGGTTCTTTTATTATGTAATCCAAAGCCACCTTATATGTCTTTTGGCCTAGTTAAGTTTGTTATAGCAACTTGAATTGCGATAGGCTCAATGAGTGAAAAGTGAGATTGATATTGCAGTTCTTGCTGGTACTTCATTTCCTTTGCATGATGATGATGTCCAGAAACCAAGCCTGGATATGTTTAATTAGAGTTCTGTATTTTGCTCCTATTCAAATTATTATGAGCTTTTTTATTGGGACTGAAGTTTCATTATTCTGCAATTTTACCATTCTTCCCAGCCAAGTAACTATCCTTGATCATGTCTTCTGAATTTTTACAGATCAAGGATGGATTTGAGTCTGGAAAGGATCTGGTTGTGTCTGTGATGTCTTCCATGGGGGAGGAGCAGATTTGTGCCCTGAAGGACATTGGCCCAAAGTAAACAACCCCTGCTTGTTTGAGAATGCTGAGGGCCTTAGACGGAGATGCATAATAGTGTAGTTTACTGGGGTGTCTGATTTTGAGATTGAATTGGGGTCGTCATCTCCTATAAAATGAAATGACTCTTTACCATATTATTAATTGTTTTTTTCTAAACAATATTTTTGTTCCGTTTGATTACTACTGCTTGAAAGTTGAAATTTGTGGTGTGTATGAAGTTAAATCTGCCAACAAAGAACTATATATGATTCGAAGCACCGTTCAGTTCAATGTTTCAAATTCTTTTTCGGTTTTCATTTCCAAATCTGGTATAGTGTTCTAGCCTTTCCTTGCCATCAAGTTTTTAAATATTGGCAGATTTAATTTACTAAACAAGTAATACGAAGTATTGCGAGTTAATCGAATTTTGTACGCTTTTTAGGAAATTAACTAACGAGGGTTTATGACGGCTTATATGCTTATAAGAATGAACAAGTGCATTTTTTTCTCCATTTGGAACCAGAAAATTTGATTTAACTGTAGTCAAGCAAAATGTGAGGTGTAAACAGTAAGACAAGCTTACCTCATGAGTCAATCCAGTAACAGGACAATGTCCTCCAGGCTCACGGAGAACAGTAGCCCGAGAGCGAAAACCGACGGGCAGAAATCGGGTTTGAACACAAGTCATCGAGCACAAACAAGCCATTGAGTCCTTCATAGTGCTTTGTGAAGTAGAATCGTTACCGTTCATATAAGCCATTACAAGCATAAATAGGGGTGTAAACGTTTTAAGCAAACAGCACTGTAAGCATTTTGAATAATAAAAGAAGTTCCCTTCTTTTGTATACTTTTTCTTGAGCTTGTTTGAGGTAGAGAAAAATATCTTTGAAAGTAGCAACTACAATTAAATCACAAAAAATAGAATACGGAGTGATCATGAGCGGTTTCACACATCATCGCCATGATTTTCAAGCAACGACCAAATCTTAACATGCATTGTACAATGAAATCTCCACGTGTGGTCAACCAGGCTCAATATCATACTTCATTTCTGGATAAGTTCAATGATTCCCAAACCCCAACGGGGCTGCAACTATTGGACCTTTCTATTTGATAAACGGACGACTGTACCGAGCCAATCATCAGGAATATTTTCTCTCAATTCTCCACCAAGGGCCTTCAGCGAGTGGGTGGTCGCTGCCTGTAAATGGCTTAACAATATCTGAATACCACAAAATCTGCATTGTGTATATAGAAAGCAGAATGTCCAACACAGACAGTTATTACCTTCACAATGTAGACATCGATGCCGAGTTTTGCAATCATCGCGGCTTCTGATATCTTGGTCACCATGCCCCCAGTTGTATCATGGGCTGCCACAGTTATTTCAACTGTTTGGCAGGTGAAAGTTTAGCACGCTTTTAAAATTTTGAGTAGTTGCTGTTTGTTGTAAGAGCCCTATTACTAACCTTGCTTATTCATGTCCTCAAGTGTTGGTTTTGTAACAGACCAATTCCCATCTTCCCCCACAGCTGTTAACTATGAAAACTTTTGTCATTTCCATATAATTTAAACATGGAGCATCAACCATATACAAGATCTAGGGCTTACAGTGGGTGCTCACCTATCTCCCTCAAAAGAATTGCATTAGGTTCTGTTGGTGGACGGTCATATACACCAAAAACATCTGTCTTTAGTCCAATTAATCAGAAAACATTCAAAAGAATGAAATTTTAGATAAGAGACACACCACTTCTTTATTTACTAGAAATCATCACAAGGATATGCCAAGTAAGTAGATGGGCAAAATGGTGCATCATTGTAAGAATCCACAAAGCAGTGTCCAAGATAGAGATGCATAGAAGTAGTTTACTTCATCGCCAAAGGATACAAGAAAAACAACATACTCTGGCTTCATGTGTGCTGCAAGATGACGTATAATAACATCTCCACTCAATATGGTGCATCCCTGACATACAGAACAAAAAAAATGTCAATTCCAAAAACAAAGACAAAAGACGTGTCCATTTATATGCAGAGTGACCAAACCTGCAAGTCATCAACTACTGCATCTCCGTGTAGAACCTACAAGACAGATCATAATCGACAGCACATGTCAAAATTTATCTCCAAGTATAACCAACAAAAGGGAAAATGAATGCTTTCTCGCATACTACTGATACATGTTATACAACATAATATGCTACTTTATTTTGAAGATCTTCTATCATAAGAAAAGAGTATGACAGAAATCCTTGAGCTAAAGGGATCACAGAGAATAGAATTTAAACATAATAATTTCAAGCTTGATAATGGCAACCCCCTCCCTCAATGCCAAAAAAGTTATTACAATAGAAAATGATTCAATTTGAACTTACAGGTATAAAACCAGATTCAATTGTCTTGGTCACCACCGACATATCAGCTGCGGCTATCTGGGTAATACAAGAGTCCAAGCTTATAAAGAAAATTGCTCAACAAAAAGAAATATTAACTGAAAATTCAGTAAGTCTGCATAGTTGATGCATAAAATCTAATAAATACAGTCAGTGTGGATGCTTCTAACATTTCTCCCAGAAGTTGACCATCCACAAGAAAATGGAGGCATTGCAATAGAAGGAATGCCCTCTGCAAGAAAAGCAAAACACACTTTGTTATAGTGTAGGGCTCCACTTGAAGAGACAGTGAGTGCAAAAAATAGGGCAGGCTATGTAGGTAAACACAAACATAGAACAGAAGGAAATTTGAGACTTATTCATCACACCAGATCTAAATTTCACTTTGTTATCATGACATTTTCAATAAGAGTAAGATAACCTGCCAAGAAGCAGCACGACATCTTAAAGTACAAGCCAACTATAAAAATGATGAAATTTCACACATTATTGTATTCAGATAATGTTCATGCATAGAAGAGTTCTGCCGAAGCTTCAAAGTTTGGGAATTAATTTGCAATTTTACATGGATTCATATATCTGTGTTTCCTGGCCGTGAAAGTTTTGGCATCTATTAGTGAGGAATATAACAAAGCAGATAATTGTACACTACCTCTAGCTAGTGCTCTAACAATCTCAAGGTTGAGAGTTGAAACCTGAAATAGAACAAATAAAAACAGAAGAAAATATTAATATAGGAACAGAGAAGAAAGATTGTTTCACAGGCTCAAAACAAGATTTACAAGCTATCTAGCATTTACAAGTGAAACATGATAATCTTTGAAAATAAAACAAAGAATAAGCAGAAGAATTTTCATGCATTCAGTGCAAAACCTTAAAATACCACAAAGACACGCAGCATCATAAACTCATTACAAGTTAAAGATGGAGAACACTGCAAGCAATTAAATGCATGCATCATGTACATGCATCGTTGTTGCTGAAAAATAAAAGAGCAAAATGAAAAAGAAGATAAAAAAAGAAAAAGCAATGAGAATAAAGGAGGTTATAGGCTTGCAGTGACTAAACATACAGAAATGCGCGTGGCTACAAAACCAGCCCTGACAAGTGGTTGTTCCAATCCTCCTTTGTGAACCCCAGATTTGCTAGCCTGAAAGTGACCAAAAGAACCTAAAACCAACATAGTACAGAACCTAATGAGAACCCACTCAACTTCCTTTGAAAACTTAAAGAATAGATAACATGATTATGTTCTGATTCAAATTCAATAAAAGAAGCTCATGTAACAAACCTGCTCCATGAACAACAATAAACTTGTTAGAGTCCACACTTTCTTGATCTTCCAAACCATCTATATCACAGTAAATCTCTGAACTTCCAGGTCTCTTGCTCCAATCCATTCCAACAACCTTCCCAGAACTAATCATAACTTGCCTCAGCTGTGAAGAAACTACCTGAAGATTTTCCTCATTAATTTTCTCTAATTCATTTTTGCAAGTAATTGCTGCCCCGCCTACATCAATGTATAATAAAAATAAGTGCCCACATCAAGTTTTGATATAACCGTTGGCAAAAAAATCAGTCATGCATTATTTGAGGCTAAAAGTTCAAAGACAAGATGTAAACTTATCACAAAAATGACACTTTATACAGCCTGTAAATGACAATCAGCAAGTTTCTGCAGAGCCTCCTTATAATTTTAGCCAAAAAGAAATCATAAACCAAACAAATTAATGTTCCGAGAGTGGAAAACAATAAAATAAAATTTGATCAAGAAAACAAACAGAGAAATGTATGTATAAGAAGACGAACCCAGCTTCACGATGCAGCGTATTGGTTTACTTAGAGTGACATCGGCCGCATGGCTAGCGTTAGAGGCCATCCGGTTGCCTCCTCCTTTTTCTGTAAATTATGCTCCTGGCTTTCTGTATTTTGCTGTGCTTTCAGTTTCAAGTCACAAGGTGCAAAGACGCACAAAAGTCAACACTGTCCTCTTTCGCTTCTCGCACGCAGAATCTTTTAATCAAACCCGGCCCACCGGCCCGTAATTCGTTAAAATGGACTTTGAATATAAATATATATATAGAGAGAGAGAGAGAGAGAGAGAGAGAGAGAGAGATGGAAATGACACTTAATTTCATCTACTTTGAATTCGTGATAACCAGGAACACTAAGTGTAAAACCACCTGAATAACGTTGTATTTTTATGTGTAGAGCAAATATATGTTTTTATCTATTAATGGTATTTACACGTTTCTTTTCCTTCCTATAATTTAGCCGTGTGGAAAAATGGGGTCTTTCTAAATTATTTTCTCTTCTTTTTTGTTAACGTTTTGACATTATAGTCAAGAATACATGGAGACTGAAGTAATTTTATTATGGTTATCATTTGATTCTGTGAAATAAGGGGACATGAATAAACTACAAAGTGATCACACAGTGAGTGTTTCAAAACAATGCCAAAGCATAAGCAGCTTCAGCGCATGAATCAGCAGCTCCCTGGTTTCAGCAGCCTACAAACAATTCTCAACACAATGTACAAGAAAGTCTCTATGCATAGTAAACCGGGCTCTAACGCGATTTCCTTTTTGGGATCAAATTCATTGAGGTTCCTTCCAGCTATTGTAATTGAATTCTTCTATCTGGAAAAGCGGATAACAGTACCGAGCCAGTCATCAGGAATATTGTCCCTCAATTCTCCACTTAGGGCCTTCAGCGAGTGGGTGGTGCCAGCCTGTAAATAGCTTTAACATCTCAGTATCACAGAATCTGAACTGTATATAAAAAGTGGAAATGCTAACCAGCAACATGACATAAAAGTTTCTACCTTCACAATGTACACATCAATACCAAGTTTTGCAATCATCGCCGCTTCTGATATCTTGGTTACCATACCGCCAGTTGCATCATGGGCCGCCACAGTTATTTCCACTGTTTGGCAGTAAAAAGATTTAGCAAGCTTTGAATGATGAACTTGCTGAGAGTCCTTTACAAGACTACATACAGCTTGTTATACTTTTGGATGCCATAACTACAAGCTCTGTCACTAACCTTTCTTATTCATGTCCTGAAGGGTTGGTTTCGTAACAGACCAGCTCCCATCTTCACCCACAGCTGTAAACTACCAAACTTTTTGTCATTTCCATCTAACTGAAAAAGAATATCATCCATATACAACATCTAGGGCAGTACTCACCAATCTCCCTCAAAAGAATTGCGTTTGGTTCCGTTGGTGGACAATCATATACACCAAAAACATCTGTCTTTAATCCACATTAATAGGATAGCATTCATCGAATGAAGGTTTAGACAGCTTAGTATTCACAAGAAATCACCAAAGCATCTGCCTAACTATTAGATGAGCAAAAAGATGCATTTTCAATGACACTAACTGTTTCACTGAGAAACAAACACTGCAGTTAAAGAGTTGAACTATCCATGAGTCATCTTGGTCTAATAGTGCATGGATAAATTCATTAATGATGCTTGCATCAATCCAGAAACTGTGTCCAAGCTACAGATGCATAGGAGGAAATTACTTCACAATAAAGGATACGAGAAAAACAACATACTCGGGCTTCATATGTGCTGCAAGATGACGTATAATAACATCTCCACTCAATAAGGTGCATCCCTGACATAGACAACTAAAAAAATGTCAATTCAAAATCAAAGACTGAAAATGTGACTATTTATAAGCAGAGAGACCAAACCTGCAAGTCATCGAGTACTGCATCTCCATGTAGAACCTACAAGGCAGATCATAATCAAAATTTCAGTGCAATACTTCCACAGAAACTTATCTTTTCAGAATCTGTTATTTGTTATCTTATCATCCAGGTCAAAATTTATCTACGCATAGAATCAACAAAAAAGAAAACGTCTGCTTCCAGCATACCACCTACTACATGTTATTGTAACATATATATGGTCCTTAATTTGAGGACTTCTATCACAAGGAAAAAGGATGATAGAAATCCAAGAGTTGAAGGGATCATACAGAAAGCTTCACAACAGCAACCCCCTCCCCAAGCACCAAAAACAGGGATTATGATGGAACATGATAGAATTTGAGCTTACAGGTATAAAACCAGATTCAATTGCCTTGGCCACCACCGACAAATTAACCGCAGCTATCTGAGGAATAGAAGAGTCCAATCTTTGAAATAAAATTTCTCCACAAAAAGGAATATTAACTGAAAATAGCGTAAGTCTGCATAATTGATGCATAAAATCTACAAATACACTGAGTGGATGCTTCTAACATTTCCAACAGAGGTCGACCATCCACAAAATGGTGGCATTCCAATAGAAGGAATACCCTCTGCAAGAAAAGAAAAATACTTTCTTATCATAACTTCTTCAATAACAGTACAGTAATCTGCCAAGAAGCAGTACCTCAACTTAAAGTGCAAACCAACTATACAATGATCAAATTTCACATTATTGTATTCAGACGATGTTCACCACAAATATGAGTTATGCCAAAGCTCCAAAGTTCAGGAATTAATATACTTAGATTCATATATCTGTAATTTCTGGCTGTGGAAGTTATGGCCTCTATTAGTGCAGAATATAACAAATTGAGCAATCATACACTACCTCTGGCTAGTGCTCTAACAATCTCAAGGTTGAGTATTCCAACCTGAAGTAGAAGAAACAAAAACAGAAGGAATTATTAATATAGGAACACGAAAAGGATTGCTGTTTCACACAAATTGAAAATAAGACTTACAAGTGAAATATTATAATTTCTGAAAGTTGAAATATAACAGACAATAAGCCAAAGAATTCATGCACTCGGTAGAAAACCTTAGAATACTACAAGCAATTAGGTTATATGTGTGATGTATGTGAAACATTCTTGCTGAAACTAAAAGAGCATAAAACCAGAGAAAAATAAACAAGGAGAGAAAAGGACATTGTAGGCTTGCAGCGAATAAACATACAGAAATGCGTGTGGCTACAAGACCAGCCTTCACAAGAGGTTGATCCAGTCCTCCTTTGAGAACCCCAGATTTGCTAGCATGAAAGTGCCCAAAAGAACCTAAAACCAACATAGTACAGATTCTACAGAATGTAATCAGAGCCAACTGTGCATCTCAGAAAACTTAAATAATTACAACATCATTATTTTCTGGTTCAAACTCAATAAAATAAGCTCATCTGCCGAACCTGCTCCATGAACAACAATAAAATTGTTAGAGTCCGCACGTAGTTGATCTTCCAAACCATCTACACTGCCACAAGTATCTGAACTTCCAGGTCTCTTGCTCCAATCCATCCCAACAACCTTCTCAGAACTAATCATCGCTTGCCTCAGCTGTGAACAGACGATCTCAAGATTTTCTTCATTAACTTTCTCTAAGTCATTTTTGCAAGTAATTGCTGCCCCTCCTACATTTGGTAATAAACTTTTGCAAAATATCAGTTATCCATTACCTATAACTGAATAATACATTTAAAATTTGGAAAACATAGCACTTTGTTACACCAGTCAGTGGAAAACAGCCAAAAATAAGTAATTACGATCTAACCAGAATTTGCAAAATATCAAATCCAAATATGAATTAAAACCTTATCAAGAATTCACCAAAACAAGTTAAAATAAAAAGCCGGGGTCAACCAAACAGATGAATGCTCTGAGAATGAATGACTTTGATCAAGAAAATAAACAGAGAAAAGGAATACGAGACTGACCCAGCTTCACGATGCAACGCAACGGTTTTGTTAGATTTACATCGGTGGTAGAAGTAGAACTGCCGTTAGAGGCCATCTGATTGTGTTGTGTTTGCTTACTTTCTTCTTCAACTCAGTTTTTGTCCTCTGTAAGCACTTGCAGTGGCTAGATGCCATGCCAAGACGCTTTCAGTTATTAAAATGGACTTTCTTTTTTTTTTTAAATTCCACTCTTCTCCACTAATTTCTTCTTCCTTTTTTTAACAAAATCATTTATGTTTAATGTTAATCAATGAATTCATTAAATTAACTGCAATTGATTTTATTAACGCACTTTTTCTTGGAAATCTGTTATTTAGTTAATGCGTGTATATTAGATATTTTGTATTAACTTTAAAAAAAAAACAAAAATAAGCGATCCGTTGTTAGTTTATTACCGAAATTAGAGAAAATTCTTTTTTTTAATTAATTTTTGTTGTAAATTATAATACATTAGTAGTAATTAATTTATTATAGAGGTTGATTTGAGTCCAACCGGATTGACTGACTTTATATATTAACGCGATCATTGCAAGATTTGTTTTAAGCTTTAACCGCAATTATTCCAAAAATATATATACATATCGATCCATATATTTTGTTGTGTACTTTTGTGTTAAAATATTTGTCAAACATGTTATTTTTTAACCCATTAAATATTAAGTATATAATTAAATTTCTAATAACATAATTTAAATTATTTGAACTCAAATTAGGTAGGGTTTTATATTCAATATCAAATTTATCTTCTTTTACTTATATATTTTTAAATCAATTATTTTTAAAGTGAGGGTATAAGTATCATTCATGCAATAAAACGAGAATTCATATATCATTTACTCTTTTGATTATGTATAATATAAGATGTTATTATTATTGTATAATTAGTGTTGAATTAATTTTATTGAGCGTTGATATTTTAAAAGATGTTATATATAATTAAAATACAAATTTAAGCATGTGGATAGTTTTATGTTATCAATAATACATTGATGAAATGGATCTAAGTAGAAATAGAACTCATTTTTTGTTGGAAAAAGAGTTAACTCAAAATTGTGTCTGATGCAATAAGCAAGCGAGCCACAGCAAAGAATGTAGGGTTTGTTTGAAAGGAACGAAAAATAAAATTAGAGGATAAATTGGTTTGAAAAATGTAGAGACCCATGAAGACAACGCGGGGATGGCTTATGTTATGTATGTGGTGGCGAATAGGGTAATATTGGGGTGGGCGGGCGGGTCTTGTCTTTGTCTGTCGTTTTAGTTTCTGAAATTGGCCCTGCCTACGTGCTCTGCACATACATACACCCGACCTGTCTTTCATTTTCAGTTTTTCACACGACACAGCACAAACACACCCATATTATATTATATTATATTATATTATATTATATTATTAACCCAGCTTGGCACTTGCTGTTGTTGTACAGCTACGAATTGAAGAAGCATAGACTCTCCTGGTGGAGGAGGTTGTCGACATTAATCAATTTCTAATATAAATCATGCCATTGTAGTGGGTTTGGTACTTTAGTTGGTAGGAAAATTATAAAAGATTTTAAAGAAACACTTTATTACATTAATTAATATGTATATGGTACTGTGTTATAAATATGATCCGTGATTTATAACTTGAGTGAGTTCGAGGGATCCGATTTTTTTTAATTATTTTATGTAATTCCTGCTAATTTTATTGTCATTTCTGGTATTTGAGTGTTATTGTTTCAAAACAAAATCTACCAATCGTATTGTCATTGCTAGAAGCAAAAAAACATATAAAATTGTTGGAATTTTAGACGTATATATTACCTGACCTTTGACGACGACGACGATGTTGTTGTTCGTGCTTAGACATGAAAATTTAACGTAACGGATCCAAATTGGTCCCAAGAGTGATTGACGTACAAGTTTTGTGTGGAGGCAAAGGTTGAGAATAATAAGACAACAATTTCAATTTTGAGAATTCATTCGTTGGCATGTCTAATGCCGCCCATAACTTTTAGCCCTTAATATATACTACTACATACACAACAAATTAAAGTAAAGTAAATTCCAATCCAACTCAAATTTCTAAACAATCCTATTACTCTCCCTCTCTACCTGTAAATGTAATATATAACTTGTGTTGTGTGCACGTCTACGTCTACGTCTACGTCTACGTCTTCTTTCTCTTTCTTTCATCTTGACTTTGTGTGCCGTTCTTGTCAACTACTCGCTTGTTATTATGATTGCCAACTCTAAGTTTGTCATTTCCAATCAAATATTTTACTTGTAATATATGTTCTCTCTTTTTGAATAAGATGACATTAATATTCTCAAATACATTTTATATATAATTATAAATCAATAATAAGTCGACAATAGAAAATTATATATACATATATATTATTCATTTTTATATTTTATAAATTATTTTTTAACAAGTGTCATATAATAATTACCGAGTGAAACTTTATTTGGTTTCACCATGGTAATTATCCATAGATACGACATAAATCAAAATATAAATATTGTATTCCAACTTTATGACTACAATAATAACATTGAGTTTTTAAAATTCTTCGAATAGCAATTTTATATTTATTACTTGCTTTTTTTTACTTTATCCAGTTATATCGTTGAATTTTCAGTTTGTCTTAAAATCCCCCCAAAACAAACAAATAGCTAAAAAAAAAAAAATGGTAATTATAGACTTTTTGTTATGATATTATTCTTGCTGTACAAATATAAAAATCGTAAACTTACAAACATGATTCATGAGGCTTGGAGGAATATGTAACATGGGGCAATATTTTTGTAAAGCTTTAATTAAAAAACTTTCAAATTTATTAATTAACTTAAAATTTTGGTTTTACATAAAATAAAACACCGAAAAGGCAACTCACAACACAATATCGCGGATTAAAAAGATTTTCGCTGACCGACGTCCAATCACTCGTTGCCACGTGCAGCAACGGGTAATAAATAAACAAAAACAGGGTTTAATAAACAAAAGCAGATGTCGTAAAACGAGTGGCACACATAATCCAATTCACAGGCAAAATGTACATAGAAGAGTGAAGAGAGGAAAAGGCTGCTAACTGCTGCCGTCATTGGTGGGGCAGAATAGTCCTTTCAGATTTAACACGTTTGGCGGTCGTCCAATCAGATTGTTTCGTTGTACTTGAGAAACAGACAAAAGCAAAAGAGGGGAGCGAGAAATGTAAGAAAATCAAAGAGAGAGCTTTTCGGTATGTGGGGGCGTGGACTTTTTTACTGAATTGCAGATCCGCTAAACCGAAAGCGAAGAACCAGAAACGAGCTCAGAAGACAAAAAGACAAACCCAAACTAACACAAAGGAGAAGGAGAAGAAGAGAAGAGACCGCTTCTGTTAGTTTTTACTTTCTACTTTTGGTTTTATAGTTCGGTTTGGTATTTTTTTTTCTCTCTGAAATCAAATGGCTGAAAATGAAGAACGAGCGTCAACCACATCATCTGCGCCGTCAAAACCGTCCTCGGCTCCGCCACGACCGACAATCACTCTCCCACCACGTGGCCCATTCACCGAATCGCTCTTTAATAACAACGGGCCGGGTTCGGGCTTGGGCCTGGGCTTCAGTCCCGGGCCCATGACTTTAGTTTCGAACTTCTTCTCCGACTCCGACGAGTGCAAGTCTTTCTCTCAGCTTCTCGCTGGTGCCATGGCGTCTCCCGCTGCTGGCGGACAACTGAGACCGAGTTTTCTGGACCAGGGTGAGAGGAGCTCGGGCGATGGCATTAGCGGAGGTGGCGGCGGGGACTTTCGGTTCAAGCAGAATAGACCGTCCGGTTTGGTGATTGCTCAACCTCCATCGATTTTCGCGGTGCCACCCGGGTTGAGTCCCCCCACTCTACTTGACTCGCCGAATTTGGGTTTGTTCTCGCCTGCTCAGGTAATTCAATGCAAGTTTGTTTGGATTAAACCTATTTATTTTGTTAGTTTGAGCATGTTAAGGAAAGTTTTTATTTTATTGGTTGTAGCATTAAATTTGTAATAATTCTTAGAACTTTTTCTTATTACGTTTAAATAATGATGTAAAGTTGTGACCTGAAGGCAGTTTGATTGTTTGACTTGCTGTAGGCATGTTTTCTCGTGTTGCTGATTTTTTGTTAATGGAAATTTAAGGATTTTTCTTAATTAAAATTAGACTAATAAAATAATAAATAGATGATTTTCAGATTTGATTTTCCTTCTGCGCAGTGATCTATTACCAGCCGGTTTCTTTTTTGTTGGGTGATAGAGGAAAATAAATAAGTTTATATAATTGGGGATCCAGAGGTTATTGCATTCAGATTTTGTGAAGATAATATATATATATATATATATTCTAAATGACTAAGTATGAGGCAATGCTTCATAAGATTGTTCATGTTGTTTTGTTTATTGTTTATGTTAATTTAAATAGCTAAACAAATAGCCTCTTAGGTAGGGGTTTGGTGTTTTTGGGCTGAGGTCACTCACTCTCATCCAAATTTTTTATAAAATACCTGAATTGACTATATACTAGCTATCTAGATCGTATACTAATGGGACATTTCTTTCCCGTAATTATATTTTTATCACTTCATAGATGATGCATATGACTATATATGTTAGTATATGCTTAATCCAATCTACAAGCAGAAAAAAGAAACTGTTGGTATTACTGATCTCAGAGTTCAGTTCTCTTGCTATAAAACTTTGAACTTTCATATTCAAGATATAAACATCTTTGGGTAGCTTTAAGTCTAATATGTGAGATATTCTCCAATCTAATCACAGCATTATTAGCAACAAAGTTTGAAGAAGATTAGTTTCCAGTCATAACTTGAGGACTGAAGCTTGAATGGGTGAGTGATAACTTGTATTTTGATGAACTGTGTGCCATTTTGTGTTTTGTCCCTCATCAGCATTTTCTCAATCGTGGAACCCAAAGTCCATACATGTATCTATAACTGATTTTCTTGATTCATGGGATACGGGGTAGGTACCCTTTGGAATGACACACCAGCAGGCCCTAGCACAGGTCACTGCCCAGGCACAAGCCCAGTCGCATATGCAAATCCCACCGGAATATCGTTCATCTTTATCATCAGCACCTCCAACATCTATGCCACAAGTTCCATCTTTTACTGCCAATACAACCACACATGAACAGATGCCACTGTCGATGCCAGAGTCTAGTGTACAGACAAAGGAATCCTCAGACTTCTCTCATTCTGATCAGAGACCGCAACCTTCTTCTTACATTGCTGATAAGTCAGCTGATGATCCCTACAACTGGCGAAAATATGGGCAGAAGCAGGTGAAGGGCAGTGAATTTCCTAGAAGTTACTACAAATGCACACATCCTAATTGTCCTGTCAAGAAAAAGGTTGAACGATCTCTAGATGGCCAAGTAACTGAAATTATCTACAAGGGGCAGCACAACCATCCACCACCTCAATCTAACAAACGTGGCAAGGATTCTGGAAGCTTAAACGGAACCTCAAATAATCAGGGGAGTTCTGATTTGAACAAATTGAAAGATGGGGTGCCTGGTTATTCCATGTCTAAAAAGGATCAAGAATCTAGCCAGGCTACACCTGAAAATATATCAGGCACAAGTGAGAGTGAGGAATTGGGTGATGCTGAAACCGGTGTAATTGAGAAAGATGTAGATGAGCCTGAGCCCAAAAGACAGTAATGTTTTATATCTACCGACTCACCAGGACTGTTTGTTTATTTGTCTGTTTCATTTTTCTAATAAAATTTATTTCTTATTTGCAGAAATACAGAGGTCAGAGTTTCAGAGATGACTGCCTCACATAGGACTGTTACAGAGCCTAGAATCATTGTTCAAACCACAAGTGAAGTTGATCTTTTGGATGATGGCTACAGATGGCGCAAGTATGGCCAGAAAGTCGTAAAAGGCAATCCTTATCCAAGGTAATATACCTTAGTCATATGCTAGTAGTTTAACATTATTGTGATGGGGTGATAAAGTAATATTTATTGAGAATTGCTCCAGCCATAGTGATCATGCACTGGTTTAGATTCCTATTTTGATGTTTAAATGTAACTGAATTTAGGCCAATCTAATTATAACCCCAGTGCTTGCTGTTCACAAATCTCTAGCAGTTATGTTTTGTTGATCAAATATGTTATCTTTATCAATGTCGGTGTTCTCTTTTAAGAATTTTCATTTAAATTGATATTCTGGTAATTGAAATACGTGATTTCAGAAAGTGAAAATAAGTAATCAGTACTGTTGTTTCAACAGTCTCCTGTGCAAATGAGGAAAAAGGCTTTAATTTTTTTGTGTATGTCGACTTGCTTGTCTCTAGAGGGTTCTCAGTATTTCTTGGTGAAAATCACACTGCTTATCTTGCTGAAGTTGCTGAACTCTGAGTTGTGTGTTGTTGATGTAAAATGTTTTTCTATACGTTGTGTTATGCATGATTTCTCTTGTTAGGGGTATTTATTATTATAAAACATTCTTGATGCATATTTTTATGATCCACAGGAGCTACTATAAGTGCACAACCCCTGGTTGCAATGTCCGTAAGCATGTTGAGAGGGCTTCCACTGACCCTAAAGCCGTCATAACAACATATGAGGGCAAACATAATCATGATGTACCAGCTGCTAAAAATAGTAGCCACAACACAGCCAACAATAACACATCACAGATACAACCACAGAATGCCAGGACAGATTTTGGTAACAATAATCAACAACCTGTAGCACGTTTACGGTTAAAAGAAGAGCATTTGACGTAGTTTCTTTGAGCTGCAGTCATGATAAGAGGCCACAGGATAAGTAGAAAAGGAGATCTGCTCTGAATTAGGCAAAAGCTGTAAGGCGTCTTTACAAATCTGTTTCTCACACTCATGGCCATTGTTTTCATCATGGTCATCACATTCTACTCAACTGCTAATACACAAATGAAAGAGGAAGTCGAAAAGGAAGGGAGGGATTTTAACTCAAACCAAATTGATTGTTTTGAGTTAGAAGGCAATACTGTAATATCATGTAGACTAGTTTAGTTGGCATATTGTATTGAAATTTGGTTTTGGGCATTCTTTTGTACATGCAAAATACAGAAGTAATGTTGTTTCCTATAGATTTTTTTGTACAAGTTGCATTTGGGCTTCATGTTTGACTGACAAGATATCTTTTTACCCCACAAATAATTGGCTTTGCCTTTTAAAGTTTGTCTCTTCTGTTCTTTTCTGATTCATGTGTTACCATAGCTCCTAGAGAAAGCTTTGCCAGAAACTTCCATGGATGTAGCAACAGCGAAAGAGAGTTAAAAGTGAAATGGTACTGTGTTACCTAGAAAAGCCGAAGGACAAAAAGATATTTGCTTTTCTCGGTTGTTGATTTGGTATACTGAAATAAAGGTACTTTTTTTAGGGCTCAAAAGCTCTCAAAATGCGGGAAAGAGATGTACCAGAACAAATGCTTAAAATTGGCTGTCGTGGAAAATTAAATATGCTTTCCATGAAAAGATGTTATTTTCAGATTGTATGAAATTTCGCTCACATTGCGATTGGAAAAGTATATTCTTCGAACTGAGAAAAGAATTAATTTGCTATTCCTTCGCCAAATCATACATTTCTAACCTAAATTTCCAAGATTTCCGAAGAATTAACTTTCGAACTAACAGAAGTGAAGAATATTCTTCTTTTTTTTTTTTTCCCATTAGTCATTCACAGAGAGATCCTGCACAATGTAATCCAACTTTTAAAAAATACAAACTCTTGATCTTCATTTGCCCGAATTTTCGGCTCTAAATCACATTACACTTCAGCTGCCTCTTGAAATCAAACCTTCACTGTGTTACAATGGTTGGTATTTGGCCATGGTTTACAAAGTCAATCTTATTCAAGCGCACACAGCACAACACTTGCTCTGGCAATTCCTCAGGCTTCTGTGCCTGTCAACATTATCGAAGAAAAATGTGAAGTTACTCTCAAATAATACAAAACTGACAGCATGTGGCTAAAGTAACTATGAATGGCAACATGTGGAGTATTGCTTCCATATTTTGTTGCATTGTCTACCAAACTCTAAGTGGCAGAAAAGTATTCGTACCTGAATAGTTAAACCCAGATCAAGTACCCCGTCTTTCAAACGATCTCGAAATGATTCAAATCCTTTCCTAGATATGTAACTGAAGCGATGGATATCCAGATCAATCTCAAAATAGTTAGGTCCCTGGATCACAAAAAGCATCGTGCACGGCTAGTGAGAATAGCTTCACAAGGTAATCTTGAGAATATTAGTTCAGTATAGATGAAAATGCTAAGCGAGAACTAAAGAAATTTTTTTTCTTTACCTGAAAAAAATTGTGTTGAGGGCGCGAAAGCACCGGCTTATCATTATATGCTTGTATAAGCTTCCTTTCGGTGGAACTCAACTGGAGATCCTCTGAATTAACCACTCCAGCCATAATTTTCAACCTTTCTCTAAATGGAACTATGGAGTCCTTTGCAAACCCTTTAACCTTTTCCATTTCATCTTCGACAAACCTCTGCAGCAGAACGAACCAACATTGATAAGCTGGGTGGTTTCAAGCAAACAACAAGATGTAAACAGAGTGCTAAAATTTTTTATGAAGGTGTGCACCTTGATACTGTCTTGAAAATGAGCAGATATCTCTTTGTCAAACGTCTCCGATACCCTAAAGTATAGCACAAGGCTCATGCCTTCCCCATCGGATTCACCAAACATACAAGCAGGATATGTAGGCAACTGCAGCAAGAGCACCCAAAATCATATCAAAACCAGGCCATGACTTGCAATGTAGTAACTAAAAGGGAACGGTGGGAGAACAAACCTGTATGTTAACAATAAGCAGCGAGGGTACTTTCTCATTTGTTTTTACTTGAGGAAGTTCAAGATGTTGAGCAATGTGATTTATTTTTCGTGGGCAAGCAAATAAATCAATACCAATTGGAATGTACGGACTGCAGTTTGGAGCTGGAGCCTTCTGTTTATCTCTGCTTGATGTAAAGATTGTTGCAAGAAAGCAAAGGGAGTTAGAAGGCCTGGCGATGTTTTATATGGTTGAAAGGAGCGAGTAAATGCTATACCTGAAATAATTCTCCCCGCGAAGTTTAAAAACTGAAGGAGAAAGCTCAGACCAGCTTCCTGGAGTTGATTTCTCAAATGTTTTACATGGAACCAGAAGACCTGCTCTGGGACGGAATAGGTATCTGTCTGCTTGACCTGTTGGTATTCTTATACCTTCAGCGAAAAAAAGCAGTATACAAATATTTTCAAATTTAATTACAGTGTGGACTTACTACAAAATTCAGCTGTCGCTGCTGCTTCTCCATCAATGGAAGTCCTCTTCACAGATAGCATGAAAACTGTCGATTTCTTTCTGTTCTCGTGATTCTTCTCTCCTAAGTCATATGTACCTTTGCATTCCTTATCTCTCTTACTTCCGTCTATTTTAAGGTAACTTTCATAGAACTCCTCGTACTTGGACCCTGTATCTACAAAACGCGATGAAGTTTCGTATTGAAGCGTTTGATTATTTGACATATGGCCAACGTTGTTACCTACTGAAGGAAATGTATCTGACAAAAAGAAAAGAAGAATTTGAATTCATTACCAATTAAAAAACCCCAACTGAATATTCGCTTAACCATGGTGAGATTTAGGGGCATTACCTCCATGAACACTACTGTAGTCATCATCTGAATCAGAATCTATAATACTAACTGAATCATACCATGACTCTTCTTGGCATATTCCTGCAATATTATCCAATTTTCAGGTGATTTAGTAATAATGTTGGTGCAGCTAGCAATAAGGGGAGAAAAGAAAGGTACCATTTGCATCAATTTGGCTGTGGTTCCATTGCATCTGGGTGACATGATAATTCTTATTAGTGACCTCGGATCTCTTACATGTGGTTGCAGCACCATTCTCAAAGTTGAGATGCATAAACTCACTAACTGAAAAGTCTGTTAATCCAGTATCACTGCGCCTTTTCATAGGCACGTCATGAACTGAAGCGGAGATCTTTCCACGGCGCTTTCCATGCTTGCGAAAGTACTTTCTGTGTACTCTATTTTTTCCGCCGTGTGCTGAAACACAGCCACCCATTTTGACAACCACCTTCAACCAAGTCTTTTAAAATGTATTTCATAAAGCGTACAAACCCCAGGGAGAAAATAAAGAACCTGCCATTCCATCCATCCATCCATCCAATAAGATAATCAGATTTAAAAAGTTATGTTACGGATCGAATTTCATATCATCAGAATGGAGGTATTATGTGATTGCTAAAGAAGGATAATTGAATTTCTATCGTTTTCTTTTTTTTTTGGTTTGCATTACCTTGTATATTAATGCATAACAGAGCTAGTAGCTAGCATCTAGTCGATGCCTCCGTGTGCAAAAGTCCCGTTTACATGAAACAAAAAGAAGCCCTAAGACAAGATTTTACATTGACATGTCATCGAGTATACAAAATCCAACTCCACCTCTGAAGAAAACCTGGAATTAAGAGAAAAAGAATTAGACATCAAGCTTGAAGAGCATTACAAGTTTTAATATCAAGAACACAAAACTTGAACAAATCAAGAAACTACCCACCTTAAAAAAAGAAAAAGGATATTTGTAAAGGGGATAAGGGCAAATATTATGTTATACGGAGAGAACAAATGGATCACGAAATATCTGATAACCAAATATCAAATACATGAAAAGAAAATGGATGCGATGAGTCCCAATCAATCATATGAGATAATAAAAGACAAACAGATGCAATAATCTGAGAACAAAATGTAACATAAAATAAGATAAGCAGAAAACAGTCTCTATCAGCGGAAAGCCACAATGAAAGTAGTTGCATTTAAAATAAGAATACACGCAGTCCATGTGGGATCCAAAGTAATATAATAATATGTAAGAAAACAGGAAAAGCAACGGAAAGGAAGCACGAAAATGATTGAAAGTGCCGGGGAAGGAAAAAGAAAACCAACCTGAGAAAGGTGGAGAAGGAGAAGATTGTTGTGAAATGTAAGAGGAATCGTTGTTCCAATTAAGGAACTCAGATTCCTCTGTGGCTAGCTGCTGTACGTGCTTGCGTCTCTGTTTTTTGTCTCTGATTTCTATAACCGTGGAAGAAAATTTCACAGAGAAAAAGAGAGTTAAAAAGGAGAAAAATCTACGCAAGGCAGCAATGAGAGAACAGCACAACACAACACAGCAAAGAATCGGTTTTTTTCGGATCCTAATTTGTGGTGTTCTCCTCTAAAATCTCCCTCTTATTCTCTCTGCGTTTTTATTTATTTGTTTATTGGTATTGCTTTTGTGTTTCTGTTGTTCTTGTTTGATTTTTTATCGGCCTAAAATTCGCGGGCAAATCACTTTTATGACACAGTCTCCCTTCTACTTCGCTTGTGTCTTGTCTTCCATCCCACGTGGCTTCATTTCTCGATATTGATATTAATATTATTATTATGGAGTATTTTTACATGCGTCCCCTGAGGTTTGTGAAAATAACAGATAGATAGAAGGTTTATGGAAATTTACAAGAACCTCCCCTCAACAGTATTTCAGTTAAATTTGACGTTTTATTGACTAACCAAAAATATAAAAAGACGTAAATGACCTTAATATTAACTATCTTTTCATTAAGTTTTATTAAGGTGAAAAATAATATCAACAACTATTTAAAAAACAAATAAAAAATATATGAATTATTTGAATTACTGTACAAGAAGATTTTATTTTTTTTAACGATTTATATATATATATATTAGAAAATTTAAAAAAAACAAATAATATTTGTTTCCTCTCTCCTTTTTCCTAAATCCCTAACCCTAATTTATTATCACCTCCACCTCTATTGCCACCATTTTCCCCTCTCATCTCTAAATTTGTTTCCTCCATTACCTTCCATCTTCAATGTAACACCATCATTGCGACTTTGCTTATCTGTCTCTATCCCCAGCTTTCTCTATTCCCTTTTCGTTATGCTGTCTTCCCACCATCACCTCCCTTCTCTTATTCCCCTCCAAATCAATATATAATCTTATGCTATCCCACTGTCACTACCACTAAGTTTTTTTTTTTAATATTTTAATATCAAAACTATCAAGTTTGGGAGATAGGGTGAGTATAATTAATGAAATACTTTAGACAAAAAAGGGCATAAAGGGTAAAAAATTGATAAAATCTTATAATAGTGTAGGATATTGAAGATATTTAAGTTTATAAAGTGTTTCGAATTTTATTATTTGAATTATTTAGACATGAAAAAGGATGTGAAAATTGTTAAGAAAAAGAAAACATAAAAGAAAGTAGAGAATAAAGGTTCTTGTTTATGCAAAATTATTAAATTATCTAGGCAACTAACATATGCTACCAGTCAAATTTAACTGAAATACTATAAAGGGGAGGTTTTTGTAAATTTCCATAACCTTCCATATACTGTTATTTCCACAAACCTCGAGGGAGGCATGTGAAAATACCCCTTATTATTATTATTATTATTATTATTATTATTGTCATTATTATATTTATTTATTCATTTTACTGAGGTTTCTTTCTGTCGTAAGTCAATGAATACAATGATGAAGAGCGCCTGCCCCCATTTGACTTGTGTTGGAAATGGGTTGGGTGATGAATTTTGTCACATCCAATTGATTCGGATGCCACGTTGATTTTGATTTTTTCTATTATTGATAAAATAACTAAAATGATTTATTTTTTGTTACATTTAAAAAATTCAATTAACAGTTTCCAAATACATTTAATTGAATTCGTCTCTTTGTCAAAATGCACTTCCACCAAACCAATTCCACCATCATTATTATACCAATAATACTAAGTACCTCTTTTTCATTTTTACAAAAATTTTAAAATGATTATTAGAAAAAGTATAAAGACAAAAAAGTGGACTACAATATTAAAAGTCGAATTCATGTTTGTTGCCAAAAACAAATTCATATGCCATCAAAATTCGACCACCAAAATTTTGAAATGATTCATATAATAGCAATATTGCACAATCAAACCAAACAAAAACTTAATTAAAATCCTAATTTCATATTAGAACATTAATAATTAATTATAACCACAAAATTAATTAATGTCTCAATTTAATTAAGAGATGCGAGTAGAGTTAGATCTTGCGTCCACTCCCCTCCCAATTGGCGTGTACAGCTGGTTACTGAAAATGACTCTCTTCCTTTCCTATAATAATTATTATTAATGCATGCAACGAAATTAACAAAGTTATAATTTATTTTCTTTCGGTTCAACATCGTCCAAATTAAAAACATACCACAATACGTATTATATCATATAATAATAGTAAATGAGTACGCCAGCTTTACTGTATATAATTATAATATAGGGATATTTTCGAGTAACTATTTAATTTTAAACTGTATATAAATATTTTAACGCTATATTACAGTCTAAAAAGATGATAAATATTTCAATAAAATATAAATTTATATTGTATGTATAAAAAATTTAACGGTGAGAGGATAAAATTAACTTTTCAATAAACAAAAATGAATAATTTTATTTAATACTTAACTTTAAGTGATATCCCGTTATAATATAATAAGTATTCACACGATATGCTATAGTTTAAAAAAATGATAAATATATTAACGAGTTATAAATTCATAACATCTATCTAAAAAATTTAACGGTAAAAGAACAAAATTATATTTTTAATAAAATTAAAAAAAATTATCTTTTTACTATTTTTTCAAAAAGTTTAGAGATATAAATTAAAAAAGTTAAGCACACAAAAAATTAGTAATGTCATTCTCTTTACTTTTCCAGCCAAATTTTCTTCGTCACTCCAAAATCATCAGCGACCAACAATGTTTGTGGCGTAGCGGGCAATTGCATAGTGGGATTGCTAGAATCATAAAATAGCTTAAAATTAAGATTTTAAATCTAATTAAAAAAATTAGGATTAGGTTATTTTAATCAATTTCAAAATTTTATTTTTTTGAGGGATAATTTTATATAATTATTCAACTTTTTGTGATATTTTATTATGATACAACAAGTATTAGAACGCTACACTACAATTTATGAAGATAAAAAACATTTCAACGAACTACATGATATAATATATTAAAGATATTTTTGTAATTTTGTATTATATGACAAGATTAAAGACAATAATTATTTAGCTATCATCGTTAAATTTTTTTATACGGATATTACGAATCTGTAATTAATTGAGATATTTGTCATTTTTTTAAATTACAGTATAATTAACATTAAAATACTTATTATATCACGATCAAATATAAGTTTATATTATCTCAACAATATAATATCATATCATATAGAATAATTTTGACATTCATAAGCTCTGGCTCGCTGTTGCTGGGTTCCACTTTGGGATAGAAACCATCGAAGATTCAACTGAAAGCGAAACCATGCATATATAACTACATACATGTCATTTTCATCACTATTATTCATCATCTAATTGTTTGAAAAATAAAATGATATATATAATTGAATTTGATCTAAACCGACTTGGAAGAAATTCAAGGAGATTTATAGTTTTAAGTTACTAATATTTATTTATAAAGACTTGATTAGATTAATGTCCATATAATCATTCATCATTATGAGTTGATAATGCAGTTAAATTAAAAGTGCTCTTAAATAGACGAGAGCGATATGGTAAATACTCTTGATATTTACATCAATCAAACAAGCTTGATTTAATTAGCATTAAAAACATGTTTTATAGAAATTAGGGGGCTAAGGTGAGTGCTGACTATATATGATTAAACTTCAATGATTGAGAGATTAAACATTATATTAATGTGCACGAAGTGGACCTGTCGAACCGTGTTGAATTGGTAGTTGCCTAATTCCACCAATAATACAATCGATTTAAGGTCAATATTTTGTAAATCTTTCGACCAATTCTTCAATAAGAAACAAAATTAAACAACTTGACTTCATTGTTTTCAGCTACACAAATTCAATTAATTAGGTACTGCTTTTTTTAATAACTTATTCAATCTCCTTCAAAGGGGTTCTATTTTTATTTTTATTTTTTATTTTACACTGTTAACTAAAATAATTATAATACTTTGCATTAAAAATTATTGTGATTTAAAATATTTGTATGCAGGGTAAAGCTGAAGAGGTAATTTCAGAAGTCAAAATGTGAACAATCAAAATTTGTAAGCAACAAAGTATAAAGGATTTCTTTTGAAGTGTAAAAGATATAAAATATATTTATTTCTTAAAAAAAAAAATGGGTGATCAAACCCTAAGGTGGCTCCGCCTTCATCTGTATACAATATTTTGAAGTAACTAAACATAAACATATATAGAATATTTAACAACTGCAACATAATCATTAATGTATGCAAATAATTATATTGTTATTTTATGCTTGTGGTGCAAGAACTTGGACCCCAATCCATATTCCCTTCTTATCTCATTTTTAATTGTTTATTTTGTTTAGAGGAGTGAGTGGAAATACATTATTTTAATATTACTCTTATAACTTAGATAATAGGAATTAATAATCTATATAAATATATTGGAAAGCATAATAATCTATAAACTGATTTGTAAAGACACATACATACATACATTTGATATTGTCATTTTGTCAAACACCTACCCAACTAAAGTGCCCTCAAATTAAAGAACGCCAACAATTATTGTGCTTTGAATCTCACCTGCAACAACATTACAAATCCTAAAATTGTTCTTTAGGCCACCCCAAAACCTACACCTCTATCGACAGCCCAAGAGAAGGGACATTTGTATATACTCTTGCTAATAAGTTTTTGTTTCCATAAAATATTTTTGATCAAAAAATGTTTCCAAATTGTGTAATTAATTCACTAGTGTAAGGTCAACGATTGGGAGATAAAGGGCCTGTAATTAAAGGCATCACGCAGCAGCTGAATCGATGGGTGGGAGGGAGGAGACAGAGCATTTAAATCTGCATGTTCTTGAAATTTAACGGCCAAATTTTGAAACAAATGGACACGGCCTTTTTTTATATTTTCAATTTTATCGGGATCCGTATTTCGACTTCAGTCTTCATTTCATTTAGAATTACTAGGTTAATTTTTTTAATATTTCTGTCAGATTTTGAATGTGAATTAATTCTAGTGGAATCATACATATTCGATTAATGGTATCTTGTCCGCACCACATGGCTAATCAATTTGGGCCTAGAACTAGAAGCCTTCTTGTTATGGGCTAAAATTTGTTGGATCTCTTACCATTTCATTAAGTACCCACAATAAGAATTTTAGATTTTAGAAAGAATAAATTGTTAAAGAAAATATACACTGATATCCTACTTTTAGATACAATATATCTCTTATTGATGGGATCATTTTGGTCCGTTGATGAGGTTTAAAATTTTATAAAAAAATAATTTAAATTAAAAAATGTTCCACATTGTTTATCGTAAACATATCACATGCTGAAAAATACTAGTAGATGAATGATGAAAGTTAAAATTCTAGTTCCAACATAAAATAATCAGGAGTAGAAGAATAGGCATCATGATTTATAGCACTCGAGGAGTTAGAAATAATTAAACACCATCACATGTCTTGACAGAGAAAAACATGATGAAACAACACCCACCGAAACGATCAAAGACGATCAAATGCACCACCACTTACCCCAACTCCATGCTTTCTTTTACTTTACTTTGTTGTCATCAAAGTGTTCGACGAAATTCCTCCTTCCTCTCCTCTTTAAATCATTGTCCCCACTACTAAAGTACTCTTTATTACAATTACAATGACAATTCAAGTCATCATGGGCTTTGATTAAACAAAGTCCACGTTAAATACTTGTACAACTGCATCGTAGGCCCAAAACACCCGCAATACAAATAGGTACATATGAATTCTTCTACCCTTAATTTTTGAGACTTCAATTTTCTAGCAATCTATAATTTCTCAATAGATCATATCCTTGAATTTTTTTTTTTTTTTTTTTGGTTTTTAGGTCAAGGCCCCAGTATGGAAATACATCGTTTTCTTGTTTTATCTTATCTTCTTCTTTAAAGCCAACATGTCTAGCCCTTTTTTTGAAAAAAAAAAGAAGAAAAAAGATAGAAAAATGAAGGATTGAACATAAAAAAGTTGGAATCTCGCTTTTTTCATTTCGCATCAAAATTTGATAATGCAATTGGAAAAAAGTTTAACAATAACAGACTATGATGCTTTGAACTTGAACATAATTATGGAATTATGTTGCAGAAAACAACAAAGCAAAAGCAAAATAAGAAAATGTAAGACACGGAAACGGAGTTGAGTTGTGTTTTGTTTGATTGGTGTAGGGGTTTACTTTAAAATGAAGCAAAGCTCCTTTTTGTTAATTTGATGAGCTTAATTTCATCACTTTCGGCTTAATTGGTCTCCTTTAAATTATTTGTCCGGTCCACTTCGCTACCTGAAAATAAAGATAAGGGAAAACCAAAATAATTAAATAAATAAAGATTTTGCTTTTTATTAGCCATTCAGCAATTTTTTCTTTAGTTTGACGCTAAAGCCAAAGAAAGTGAGCATATAAATACTGTATTCTTTAAAAATAATTTTCCAAACGAGACAAATTCTTTGTTTCCAAAACTTAAAAAGAGTTAAATAAAAAAGTATATATATTTTGGATAGTAAACTTGTAACTTAAGTGACTGTTTGATTATGTTTTCAAGATAGTTTTGTGCCTGAAAAAGGACAAACAATGCCAAACAAACTCAAATTTGACTTGATTATGTATTTTAACAAACAGTTTTTTCTATGGTTGTCTCCTTTTAGAAATATTATTTTACACAAAATAATAAATTTGTATTTTCAAAAATGATAAATGCAAAATAATGAAATAGGCGACGATCAACCACCAATCACGTTCTTCAAAATAGTAACAAAGATAAAAAGCAAAAAGGTTAGAGACGATCATCATCATCATCATCATCACGGGTCAAATCCATTGATTTGTTAGAACAAGAAATGTAAAGGGCAAAACTATAAACATGTAGTCGTCGTATTATCAATTAATAAAATCTTTGTTTGTGTTCGTTTCAAATTAATTAATTTTTAAATCAAAGGACAATCCCACCCCCCCCCCCCCCCCCCCCCCCCCCCCCCCCCCCCCCCCCCCCCCCATCCTTGCTTATTTATTTGTGTTGTTTTGTTTTTCAAGTCCGATATTCCCATCTCGGAATATATAATATAATTATGTACATCGATCGTGATTATTTTAATTTAATAACATTATTCTCAGAACTCGAGCTTGTGTTTGTTCCTTCATGCTCAAATTGCCATGCAATACTATTTATTATTACACCACAATTATTGTCAAATATATTTAAAATCTTCAATCACTTTTTTGTTTTTTTAAAAATATATAATGTGATGCATAATTTAAATTTATGCACGTGATACGGTCCCGTTAAAAATTCAGACAAATATAAAAAGTTGTCACCATAGTTAATATCGAGTCTAGTGGAAGTCTAGTGCAGTACAGCCTCCTCCGTCTCGTCTGTCTTTTTACAGCTGCTAATTCGACTTACTATAGAACCTTACCGCAGGGTCTGTTGCAGTTTTGACCGTCGGATCTTTATCTAGATTCCTAGCCACATATCTATATCTGTGGGGTCGGGTCAACAATAACGACGAAGACAACAACAACAACGACGCCGTATAGTTAAATTCCCGGTGGGGTCCGGACAACGTGAGAGTGCATGCAAAAAAAAAAACGGTGTCAGATAGAGATCCAGAGAAATTAATATTTAATAATGCAGTTGAGCTAACTCCTTTCCTTCCTCCTCTCATTTCACTTTCTATTTATTTATTTACCCTCCGACGGCTGCTGCACCGTTAAATCTGATTGGTTTACTCCCATTTTCCTCAGCCGTCGGATTGTTTATTTTTATTTAATTTCTCAGCAGGACCGATATCTGACAAGAAAATGCCAAAATTCGCTTCCCCCCAAGCATTGAAAAACCCCACTGATCGTAAGTCTCCTTCACTTCAGTCCCCCGTACCAATTTTTTTTCAAAAGAAATTTAATCATTGAATATAAAATTGATTTTAATGGATTATAGTTTCTGACTTGGCTCTGTTTTCTTACTTTTGTTAATTTAAATTATGCAAAAACTGTTGCGACGAGACTGGCATATAAATTAGAATATTTGAGTGGAGGTGGTAATATTCAATGATAACGTAACGTAAAGCCTTCTTGACTTGTACAGCTTCTGGTTTTTAACTCTTTCACTCTTATATTGCACTAATAATAATTAAGAGCATGTGTGTATTTTATTAAATATTTTTATTATTTTAACATTTTTGTTCTTCAGAAAGTGACATTTTTATATTTTTAATAAATAGAAAATGAATATTCGAAATAATTTTGTTTAGAAAAAGGGAGGAGGAGGATAGCCAATTCAAGGTTATTTATGAATATTGAATGAATATGCATAGACCTTCGTGACCACATCTACATGGCTTGGTTTATGGCACCAAATATTCATATTCTCATAGGGCATCAACCACTCCACAATTTTCACCAAAACAATAAAAAAAAGAAAAAGAAAATTACATTACATGAAAACAAAAGACGAAGAAGAAGAACAACAACATTAAATATTAGTAGGTATTTTTCTAATGGTGGTGGGAAGGCAAGGTTTTGAGCTAAAAAGGCATGCCCAATGCCCATCTGGTAATGATAGAAACAGAAGCTTTAAAGTAGAAAAATGCAATTAAAGAAAGTGGGGTTCCCTTCTTCCCTCCATTTCTGCTTCTGCCTATTTCTTTCTACAAAAGCATCTCTTATCTATTCATTTCCAATCAACACAATAACCCACCTTCCTCTTCCTCTTCTATTAAAAAAAAAAAAAACCAAACAAACAAACAAACAAACAAGCATATACCTAAATTTATTATTCTAAAGAAAAATAACAATAAAAATACTTATTTCTATTAAAAAAAAATTAGGGGATATAGTAAATACAATGGAGGGGGTGCATTAAATGCAAGCAATACAACAAGGGCTTTTAAAGAAGGGAGTTGCGTGGGGTGGTGCTGGCAGGAGGAGAAGGGTGGGGGGAAATTACAAAAGTGAAACCAAAACAACTCTGTGACACATGATTTGCCACACCGCAAAAAGGTTACGCTACAAACAAGAAAGTAATTAATTAAATAAATATAAATAAAAAATCAGAAAGAAAAAAAAAGTAAAAGTTGGTTTGCGAGGTAATTATAGGCTCGAAAAGAAAATTCAGTCTGCTTCTCTTCTTTCTCTCTCTGACAGTCACAAAGCACAGATCTTTGTTGTTGCCCAAGGTTAAAAAAAAGGAGCTTGTGAACCAAGGAAAAACCCAAAACCAGATTAGTACTTGGGGTTTGTGAGATTGAGCGAGCAAAGAGAGCTTTTCTTCACTGTCCCATTTTTTCTTCTTCGTTCTCTTGTTCTTTAATTTTTTGGTTCATTTTTTCTCTCTCTCCGTGTAATGGACCCATGAAAGAAATGGCCTTGGAAAAATTTTATTCGGTTGGTAGCATAGTGTAATGAGTGATCTTCATTTTTTGCCGGAAAATGAGGGAAAGTGGAATGGAATAATTTATGTAAACAAGGCTTAAACAAAGGCAGAGTTTTTCTTTTTCTTTCTCTTCTTTTGCATTTTCCTTATCTGGGCTGCAAGTTACCACATTTAAACAAAAATGAGGAAGCATGGGTGGCAACTGCCTTACCATCCTCTCCAGGTAATTGTTGTTGTTACTATTCTTGTTATTTGTTACTTGTAAGCGGTTTTGTTGTTTAAAGTTTGGATTTTGAGTGTTTATTCTGTCTCCGTGAAGGTGGTCGCCGTTGCCGTATTTCTGGCATTGGGGTTTGCTTTCTATGTTTTCTTTGCTCCTTTTGTCGGGAAGAGGATTTTTCAGCTTATTATAATGGGAATCTATAGCCCTCTTGTAAGTTCTCCATTTTGAAGCTAAATTCTTGTTATCCATTTCGCATTTTTCTCTATACTCTTTTATGCATATTTCTGTATATTTGAATGGGTTGAATTTTGACGAACTGAGATCTGAACTTTCTCTGCTTCCTGGTTTTTTGTTCTCTGCGTTTGGTTTTAAATTTGTGATATGTATGTTACTCTTCTTAAACTTGGGTTCCTATCCTTTCCCTTTCTGGGTTATGTTTGTCATTTGTCAATTTTAAACATAGATCCTTGCAAGTATATCGTGAACCTGTCACTTTAGCTGATAAGGGAAAATGGGTTGGTTGTCTTTTAGTCTTTGCATCCTTTGGAAGGCAATTATTCCACACTATTTGAATTTCAAATTTGATTCGTTTGAAAATTCTGATTTTGTCACTAGTTTGGGCAAAGGCATCACATTTTATTTTTCTCCAACTGTGATTTCGTGCTATTATACATGCATCCTGATGTTCGGATAATCAATGTTATATAAAGTAGTTTCTGTAAATTGTCATTAAACCCAACCTACTGAAGAGCAAATAATCTTATCCTATGAATATTTCATGGTCACTTCCAGTGCTGAATTTATTTAGTTCTGAACCATTCTGTGAATTTAGTTTTGAACTCCTTTTCTTTTCTCTTTGATTTCTTCTTTCAGTGTCTTGGCAATTTGACTGGCATAACCTTGTATTATTGGAGTCTACAACATATTTGCCCCATAATTCTAATTGGGAAATTAACAAAGCAAGTAAAAGAATTAGACAATATGAAGCCCTTTAATATATGAGCTTTGACAACTGTAGATGATCCTTTGACTCCAATTATGCAAGCATGCTGTTGTCAGGTTAAATAACAATACACTGTAGTCGATTGTTTGGTGTGGTGAACTTTCTGTTGCACAGTCATATGTAGCAGGTACCACAGAGTGCTGTCAAAAATAGGTATTCTTGAACTTCGTATCTATTTAAATTAATTTTCTTATGGCCGTAGATTTGGTAACAACTTTTAGGTTGTTTGTTGGATGTAAATGTTCGGCCTTTGTTTTAACAATGTATTCTGAGCCCTTGAATACTGGTTTATGAATTGCGTTTATTGTGGTCATAAACTATGTGCTTACTTCAATGCATCAACATCAGGCACAGTTTTTTCACACCTCACAACATATACAACATGTTACAATTGTATAGTGCATCTGCAACTGTTTTGTATTATTTCCATTGTAATAGGTGCATGGGATGACCTTCTTTTTGAATAAATTCACTGACACCTCTATTCTGTTTAGATTGCCTGTGTCTTTTGCCTCTATATTTGGTGTGCAGCAGCTGATCCTGCTGACCCAGGAGTTTTTAAGTCCAAAAAGTACCTTAAAATTCCAGACAGCGGAAAGTCTTCTCGGCAAAAGGATTCTAAACTGGGTGGTGACTCAACTTCATCCATTAATGATGCCAATGCTGCTACAGAGGGGCCCAAACCTCCAGAAAAGGATGTGATGGGCACTGATGCAGCTTCCAAAGACTTCAATTCTAAAGTTCAGGAGAAAAATGCATCATCGCAACATTCATCCTGTTTGTTATTAACTCTCTCTCCTTGTGCTTTTATCTGCAATTGTTCTGGTTCAAGTGAGGAATCTTCTGAACAGCAGATGAGTGAAGATGGCATGTTTTATTGCAGCTTATGTGAAGTTGAGGTATTGGAAAACATTTGGAATGTACTGAATTTTACCTTTTTTCTCAAGAATTTGGTATTTATAATCTATGATTCCATAGTTGAAAGGAACCAATTGGGCAAGACCTTCTAATTTCCACTTAAGTCTATGCATGATAAGATGACTACTTTATATTGAGGACCCTGTTTATATATAGCTTATGTAGTATACATTGTTGTCATGGGCAGGTTTTCAAGTACAGCAAACACTGTAGAGTGTGTGACAAATGTGTTGACCGTTTTGATCATCACTGCAGGGTAAACATGATCACTTATTTTTGTCGTATTTAATCTTCCTGGATGATATCCTAATGCTTTTCTTGTCGTTGGTTTGTGCAGTGGCTTAACAACTGTATAGGCAAAAGGAATTACCGACAGTTCTTTACACTAATGGTTTCTGCTCTTCTCTTGGTAAGCACGAGTCTCCATCCTATGCTTTGCTTGGAATCTTTCAATAGTAAAACCTCTTATCAACTTATCAGCGTGTCCTGAACTCCTGTCTAAGCTCTTTCTTGGCCTAATCTATTCCATCCTTGCTCAGTCGTCACTAATAGCCTTCATTGTTTGGGAAACTAAATCTAAGTTGTCATCCTCATCTTCAGCTAGGCTTCTTGACAAGTTTTAATGTCTCTGATTTTTCAATTCGTAATTGTTCCACAGGAATTTTTCTGAAATTTGCTTGATCTTTTGAATATTTACCCCACATTGTCGTATAATTTGTTCTCTCTAGTTGCATCTTGATTGTTACATGATTTTGTGGTAACCATTAGTTCCGTTATTGTTAAACCGGTTGCTTCCCAATAAAATATTATTTTCTTTAGCAATTCCTGGTGTCGGATACTTTCCTTATTTCAAATTGCCACCATGTTTCCCACAAGCGACATGCCAGAATCTGGAGATAAACCAGTGTAAGCCTTTATTTTCAAGTCATTTTTATTTTAATTGATTATTGACAGGTCTACATGGTTTGTCCACATTGGGCTTGAGATTGCAGCTTATTCTACAATGGTCGACTGGGATCCTCGTGCTTATCTGCTGTTTTCTGGAGCGGAAGCGTTTTTCTCTGGATATCTCCTCCAAATTAGGAAGCAGTTTTTCTTTGGTTCCCTTTGTTATTGTGGTGGTAAGTAATTTACCATTATTCATATGCTATTCATACTTATTGACTGCAATGTGAGTGCCATCATCTTTCACTTATCCACTAACTTACATTTGGACGGAGCGATATACATCCATTCTTGTTGAGTGCTACTTCAATTTATTATCTCAAATTAACTAAAAACAAGGAATTTGTATTCTTACAGGCAGTATGCACAATTTTGGCAATGCTTGCTACCTTACCTCTTGCTCAACTGTTCTTTTTTCACATCCTCCTGATAAAAAAGGTAACCTTGCTTGTTCCTCCCCTCTTCTTGTTTGTGAGGTTTGCTGTACTTATTCCTGCTCTGTTCTGATGGTGCAGTTTCTCATCTGATTTAATGAAGTGGAAGTGTTGTTGAGCTGATTAGGTCATTTCTTTATGTTTCACAGGGAATTAGCACATATGATTACATTATAGCCCTAAGGGAGCAGGAACAAGAGCAACAAGGAGTTGGAGGCCAGCAGAGTCCGCAAATGTCAATTGCCAGCTCACTTACCGGATTAAGCAGTGCAAGCTCATTTTCTACATTCCACCGGGGGGCATGGTGTACACCCCCACGCTTATTTCTTGAAGATCAGGTAATTGTGGCGGATTCACTATTCCTCTGAGAAATATAAATATGCTTGGGAATTAGTCCTCAGTAATACTTGATAACTTATGGTCACTCAAATTGCATATCTCTGTTTTTGACACTTTAAAACACAGTATGACTTTCAAATAAAACAAATGTAGTTCTCTATGATTAGGGTTTGGGTTGGTTTGAATGATCTGACCATCTAAAATGTGAATTAGGATATCCACCAGGTGATCTGCAACAACTACATTCTTGAAGTCTAGAAATAATTTGAAAACTTGTAGGAGATCATCTCGATTCTCTATTATTTGAATGCATAACTATGTTGGTTAAAGAAGATTATTGCGAAAACCACTCAGTGTCTAATATATTTGTGTGGCTATTTTATTTTTCTCAACTTTTAGCATGATAGGAGAGTCCTCAAATGAGCTTATGTTTCAAGTGTTTGCTTATTCACTAGTCTAAAAGAAAAAGTATACAAAAAAGTTCTAAAATGAAATGATGATTATTTTTTATTTTTCTTTCCAGTTTGATGTAGTTCCTCCAGAGACTGGGTCTGTAAGTTCATTAGGAAAAAAGATGGTGGGAGAAGAACCTATTAAGAAAAAGAACCCAGCAGTAAAGATTAGTCCATGGACGTTGGCTCGGTTGAATGCAGAGGAGGTATCAAAGGCTGCTGCTGAGGCAAGAAAGAAGTCCAAAGTTCTCCAACCTGTGGTGAGGCAGGAAACCCCTTATGGGCTAGAAACAAACAGCAGCTTTGGCAGCAGTAGTCGTCGTATGATCCCTAGGCTTGACAGCAACAGAAGGCGAGCTAGTAAGCGAGTGCGCCTTCCTGCTGACCTACCTATGGATCCCCTAACAATTGCTTCAGCTAAAGCTGTTGAAACAAGTTTCACTGAGACATCGAGTAATTTAGCCCCTCTTCAACTTGAAGCACGGAGTGCCTTCCAAACAAGCCGGGCAATGTCGAGCTCTGCTGGCATTGTTGCTTCTTCTCCTGAGAGTAGTTTAGATTCCCCAGACATCCATCCATTCCGGGTCTCCTCATCGGGAGCTGAAGAGTCGAGGCGGCTGAAAGATCTCTCAGCTGGCAGCATGGCTGCTCAGAAGGGATTTCCACTATCGAGGTCTACTAGTGATGGATATGAAGCATCTGGTGGAGAAGATAGTGATCGTATTCCCTCCAGAATAGTCCAGAGATCAACAAACTGGAGTAATCTTCTCTTCAGCACTGATCATGATGATAGGCTCGATGAAAGCATTGTTAAATTGAAAGCACCATCTTCATCTAGCCGCACCATCAACAGAAAGCTTTGATCTATGGACTCTTGACGAAACTACTGGTTCATTTTAATTACATTGGTGAAAATTTCATCATTCTTTCATTTATGGGCTGAAGTACTTGAAGGACCAGCAAATCATCCTCAGCTCTGCCCCACTGAATTGGTTATCAGCATTCGGATTGTTATCAAGTAAAAGGCAAGGAGTGTAAAAAAAATCTTAGGACTTGGATTTCACGGAGATATACAGTGTTTTCTGCTTGAGCTTCATTGCAGCTTCTGGTTCTGGTTGTTGCATCTGGGACTGAAACGGAAGGCAACCTTGCAGATCTACTGCTTATATGCTGGATTGTCCCCGTGTGGGTTGTTAAAAGTGGATTCATCAGTGTTTGGATAGATTCTCTCATAAACATTTTAGTGCTCCTCTTGGAGTTTTCGGACAAAAACTTCCCGATAACCCATGTTGCTATATGTTATATCCTTCAAGGTGTGTCGTTTTGCTTCAATTTTTCTCAGTTTTACATGCATATACTCTTCATAGGCTGGACAGAGATTGACAAAACTGAGGTTTTATGGAGTGAAGAGAAGTTCCAACGATGGTAGCACTAACACCACCTTGTCATTTCCAATTTTCTATTTCTTCCTTTTATCAGTAAATTAGTTTTATGTTCTTGGTCTACTCTCCACTGCAGAATGTTGGTTCAAACTCTGCATTTTGCTTTTTAAGATGATCCTAAAAGGAAATCTTTCTACTGTTAGTGACCGAACATTACATTGGTGAAAAACAAGCATCAACAAACTCAGAAACTATTGCATTTGATTGTATTCACAAATCTCACATTGTATTACATTGTTAACTACTTTCTTTTACAAACAAGATTAAGACGGTTACAATCAATAAACAAACGCGAATTGAGTACAGAAGCAAAATGTTGAGACATTACAAGAAAACAAACCCTAGTACCCATCAAGTTTCATAAACAACAGATACAAGACGAGGTACTTTTTCATCATCAAAAGGCAAACGCACATACTCCCTGGCAAATTCTTCAGCAATCTCTGGAGCAAGTTCTCCATGTATAGCCTTACAATACATGTACAACACAGTATTAGCAGCAGCAAAGTAGAGGAACAACAGCGTAAGCAAAGTTGAAGTGAACACAATCTGCAGCACAAATCCCCAACTCTTCCACCTATCTGTATTACGAAATGCAAAAGCTGTTTCCCAGTTGCTCCAAATCAGAATCCCAACCAGAAATGAATAATACAAGTACATAGACAGAGCCACAAGTTTATATCCCTTGATGAGATATGCACTTCTCTTTAATGGCTTAATCCCCCAGCTCGATTCCAACACCACAATTACATACGCCAACGCCCACTTTACTTGCAAATAGACCAAAATCAACACTAAAACAATCGAAAGAACTATAGAAAACCCTAGAAAATAAGGGGAAGAGTACTCAAACTGATCAAAGCCAACAAATTTGACCAACCTAACGACCAAAAACAAGAAACCGGCGAAAACGGAAAGAATCCCAGATACAATCATTTGACAAACGAGCGTCGTAGCGAGGAGAGGCAAGAACGAATAAAGAATCGACTTGAGAGATGATATAAGCTTGACGGGTCTGCCATAAAATCCGTGAAAAACGCTGTAGGTGATGGAACCAACACCGCAGAGTGAGGAAACGATAGCAAAGACTGCGTAAAAGATCGAAAGAAGAAAACTTTCTTGGTCAATCTCAGGAGTGGAATCTTGAAAAGATTGGCTGAGGAGAGTTTTCGCGTCGTGTTTGGGGGACTGGAGAATGAGTTGTTGAAGAGTTGGGTAGACGAGGATGGAGAAAGCGAGAGGCAGAAGAAAGATGACTGAGAGAGCCAAGAAGTGACGGGAGTGTGCTTTTATGATGCGTTTGGATTCGGACAAGATTATGCAGAGATTGAGCCGCGGCGTTGACATCGCGAACGGTGATCAGATCGTCGGAAGAGGAAGAGGAGATTATGGTTGAAGGCGTCGGGGGATGGCGTCGAGAGAATTCGATGGACTCATTCAATTATTTCGGTTGTTTGTTAGGGGTATTTTCGTAAGAATACGCTTGACACGTGTCCAGTAATGAATATAATAAAAGGTATTTCTACAATATAAAATTTGTAGAAATCGGTTAAATAATTAATAAAAAATGGATTTATCCGAATACGTTATTAAAAATTCTGAAGGTAAAATTGTGCCCTTCAAAATAAAAAAAAAAAACAAATGTAATAATAATATTGTTTCTGAAAATAATAAAATACTAACTAGGTGAACATATTTTTTCTCTCTCAAAACGTTCTTTCATTCTAATTGGAAAAGGATCTAGTATCACTCTCTCTTTTACTTCATTTATTTTCCTCGTGACACTCGTATTACTCGTTAAACTTTTTATTAACTTTTTCGTCCAGCCTCTTTTAATCTTACGAGTGTTTAAAAATTTTCTAACATAAAATAAACGCTGCATCACAAGCTTATTCCGACTTACTCCTTTACCATAAATTTTTAAACCCATTAATGCTTCTTTCTTCCCATCATCACTAGCACCTAGACCCGAGTCAGTATTGGTATAACGTACAATAGTTTTTGCTAATCTTTCTCTCATTCTGTCAACGTACAACTTCCTAAAGCCCTTTACAAGAGCCCCGCCTCAAATACTTTGTTCACTCTCATTAACATATGTCCATTTATCGCATTTCATTTTCCTCATGCTACAAAGTTAAGCAAGATTAAAATTGTAAGTCCACAAAAATAAATAAGTAAATGTACAACAGGTTTGAATATCTCAAGTATTTTTTAAACATCATAAAAATTCGCAAAATCTTACTCTAATTTTTTTTTTACAAAAATCTCAAATCACATTCATTAAAGTCTACATAATCATAACTTGTGTTCTGATATCAACTTTGTCACATCCCTAATTCTAAGAAAATTTTGACCTCTTGTAGAAAGTAACATATGCCAATATGTAATCCTGCAACCTTTAATTTTTTTTTATAAACACTCATTTAAATTTAACACCAAATACTTCTTTTCATTGTTCAATAAAAACACAACCAGTTTTAGGGTTTCTATTATACAAATACTAAACATAGAAAATAAAACAAAATTATACAACATAAACTCTATAGTTTTCACAAAACTTCCAAATGACAAAAATCTCTTTGTGAAAAATTAGATGTCTCCTACTTATCTTGTCTCTAACATTGCATAAAACTTGAAAAGTAGGGATGAGCTAATGTCCAGTAGATATTTATATACAAATGTAATTTTTTTTTTCACAAAATACACTTTAATTTTCTAAAAGATATAATATCTTGAAAATATTCCAAAAATAACGCTTCGTAACCAGTAATAACACATTTATTCATTTATTATCAACATTTTCTTCTAATTTTTAACAATAAATAAAATATTAAAATAATTTTTCAAAATTGAACCCCTTTGAACATAACTTAATTTTTTTTTATTTTGTCCGATTTTAATTTATTCATTTCACGCGTAGTTTTGGAACATTATTCTCAGGGACCGCTGCCTATAACTGGTTATATGTATTTTTGGAACATCATTCCTAGAGACCGTCGTCCATAACCAAATGTGTTTTAGGGACACTATTCCCAGAAACCGTCACCGGTGCTACTGTCAACCATGACCATCACATTTCATTTACCAAGTTATTTCAAATTCATGTTTATATTTATAACATATTTACAAACTCCCATGAAACATAATATATTCCATCAAATCACCCATTTACATAAATACAACACGTATTTCACACTTTTTTTTATTATATTTATAAAATTAATATTCTTAAAAATATTATTTAACTTAATTAAAAACATTATTAAATAAGTAACACGTAATAGTTTACAAATTTGTTCTCTAAATAAAAAATTAACCCTTAAATCCAACGAAATGCCAATTTCTTAAATATTTACTTAATCATTAAAATCAAAATAATATTGCTTCACAATTAATTTAATTCATGAATAAACAAACACTAAGTTATACATATATTTAATCATCAAATCAAATAAATATCAAAATTCCATAAAATGCATTTAATTTTAATTTCTTATCATAACACACTGATATAAATTCACTAAATTCATAAATCAAATTTAATAAATATTCACCAAAAATAATTTGTAACAAAGCACCCTACTAAAAATTAACTAATTGCATATAAATACCTACCTAGATACTGTATCTCAGTTTCTAAACTTCTGCTGATTTTTTTGCTTCTTCCAAATTCCTCCCTAAATAAATTTAACAATATTAATAATTAATCATCCAATAACAATAGATAAAAATTTACACTTAATTATTTTAAAAAATATTACATGTATGTATATATATGTATATCCTTAAACATATATATATATATATATATATATTATGCAAATCTAAATATAATTAATTCATTACAAAATACTAGCCGGTATAAGATTTTTTTTTCCTTTCTTTCTTTCTTTCTTCTTCTTCCGTCTACTTCTTCTTTATCCAAATAAGAAAGAAACAAAGTTTATATACATAAACTATTTTCTTTTATTTTATTATTCTTTTTATCCTTCCTTTCCTTAAAACATTCCATTGTCTCCTCCATGTCTCCCTTCACTTGCCTCCATTTCTTTCACCTAAATTAGACAAAATCAAAAACTGAATTTCTTTTCTTCTTTATCAATTAAACCCTTATTCAATCTTCATTCCTACTTTTCACCTACAATAATATTTCTATTTTTAAATAATTTTATTCTTATTCACAATATAACATTTTCACCCTAATCAAATATTTCTCCAAAAATAAATATGTATATCCACACGTGGCTATCCCCAATAATATTAAAAATATGGGTTATTACAACTGTCAATTAAATCTGTATTCTTTACATAAAATAACTATTATATCTTTATACATTTAAAAAACAGATAAATAAGTCATTTTTAACCTTATTAGTAAATATATAATGATCAATCTACATAAATTGTCGAAACTTTTTTTCTTAAGATCTGATTAACAAAAATGTACAGCTTTAGAATAAGATATTAATACATTACAACAATCAGCTTCCAAAAGAAAGGGAACCAAACAGAAAATTTTGAGGAATTGACCTCAAACCAGATAGAGTTTGGAACTAAACCTAATTCGTTGGTTTCAGTTTAATCCAATTCTGTTTTTCCAATCTCATTTTTTTTTCCTTTCCTACTTTTGACTTACAGTGTCACCAAGCTGAGCTACATAGAGAATTGAGAGAGTCAATTGTGAGTTATAGGAAATGAATTAAATGAGTCAAGATGTAAGTCGATGAATGATTCAGGGGGAGGACATCGTGCAATTCGTAAAGAGGAAGAAAGTGTCAAGTATCTCAATCATTTTCGAAATGAACAAAGGTTGATCAAAGATAGATTGGCCAAAAAGAAAAACGACAAATCTTCAAAAATATTAAGGTATAGGGTATTTCTTTTTTCTCCATACGTTAGGTGTCTGTCAATATCTCTATTTGATAATATATATATATATATATATATATATATATATATATAGTGAGAGAGAGAGAGAGAGAAGTGTCACAATTCATTTAGGTTTTCCATTGAATATTCTCAGCCTAGCCTGAACCAGACATAAAAAATTCATCTAGGCTGAGTTCAAGGTACATTTAATAAATTGATATATTTTAAAAAATTAATATGAATAATAATCGTATTCATATCATTTATTTAATAATTGTGTCATATTCGTATCACCTATTTAATAATCATGTCCTATTAATATTTAATTTTCCTAAAATATTTATTTATTTAAAACATATTTACAATTAGTTAAAAATTATTGTTAATTTATATTATATTTACAAAACATGTAAATAAAAAAATGTTTACATTACTCACCTATTTAATAATCATGTCGTATTTGTGTTTTATTTTTCTCACCCATTTATTCATTTAAAATTATTATTTAATTATTATTATATTTGTAAAATATTTAAATGAAAATAAATGTTTACATTACCTTGCTCAAATTCAATGTCCAAACAAAATATATGTAAGAAAAATATTTAAAAAATTGTGCCCTGAATGCGAATATAATTCATTTAGACACGATTAATAAACAAATCAGATTCATGTTAACTGAGATTTTTGTTATACTTACTAATAATATGTACATTTACACAAACTGCATGTCACCCTTAGATTGTAGTGTGTGTTATAGCAAATTATAAGTTGAAGTATTTTCAACTTTGAAGTCAATCTCATGGGATAATCATGCACTAATAGTTTTAACCATGTACTTAAATTATTTGGTTGTGGATGTACATTCTAATTAATTCAAGCTATTTTGTTTAATTATTCGTACATAATTCACATAATGCTTGCTGATGGACTAAATTGTTAAAGCTAACCAAATAATGTTATGATTTGTTACTTTATTACTTAATGTTCTGGACGAATAGGTTTTTTTTTTTTTTAATATTACATATACAACCTATCAATATTATATTTGGGATTTGCCAGAAATTTTTTGATGGAATCGCATATAACACTATTCGAATATTTTCACCCAATTTGGATGATGTCTTACCCTCACATGTGGAGAGATCTATCCATACTATAATACGGTGAGTCCTACCTACAATGAGTAGAATTTTCCACAATAATGAGAAATTTGAAGATTCCTGACCACTTGGGCGGTTGGTAAATAAACCAATTTAAATACCCTTTCTACGAGAAAAATAGATTAATATATAATAAGAATATCTTTATTTTGTTAAAAGAAAATAAATATGTTTGCAACAACGAGGAGTGAGGAATTGTGCTTACGTCTTTTAATTTAATTATCTATTTAATTAGAAGATTCTTACTCTATAGTCCATTATCCAGCGCATCAATTAAGCTTTCTACGTGGTGGATGAAAACAAAGATTACTAATAATTTGTTTCACTGATTTTTTAGAATCTAAGGAGGCACTCTGTTTGTTAAAATGCTGATAGCTTTATATAGTTGCATATTTTGTTTGTACAAATTAACTTTGTTTGTTTCTTCGAATTCACGATATTATTCATTGAAAAATTGTCATGCAAATTGGACCTATTAGAATGCCAATTTCTTATGTTTATTTTTGTGATTTGTAGCTGTGCAGAGTGAACAGGTTTCAGGTTTGGTGCAATGTGAGTGGTGAGATGATTGACATTGGTAGTATATACCTGAAAGACTACACCTTAAGGCAACTTTGAAATGAAACCTGTGAAATTGGTGGCAAATGGAACTTTTAGATGGTGAAATACAAAGAATTGAAACTTGCATTTCATGTGTTTTGATTCTGGCAATTAGCTGGATGCTTGGTAATAAAGTGTAGGGATCCTCCAAATTCTGGAAGTGTTGATATATATATTTTGATAAGCCTGCTCAGTAGTGTTCTCCAGCTCTTGCTGTGGAGCTGATGGCCAAGTTAAATTTGGGATAGGAAAGATTGATTTTGTAGATGCTCACATCAATCAGTGACATAATTTGGAGCATCGCTAAAATCCTGTCATCTCTAGATGGATGCCCTTCACCTTGACCTATTTCTCCTGTTGTATGTCTACCATCATCCACCACTATCAGATGACCTTCCCCTTTTATCAAACTCTGCATTGTATGACTTAATTACATTACCAATACTTGCTTTGAAATATATGATATTCTAAATGAACCCTTTATTCAAGAGAATCAAGATAAGTTTTGTTGTACCTGGATAATTGCTTTTCGTTTGGAAACTTCCTTTCTTACTTCCTCCATAGAACTCTGGTTGTTTTTCCCATTTTGTTATTCCACATACCATTTTATCAATTCCTTCTGCCTTATTTTGGCAAGCCCAGTTCCTGCAAGTGGAAATACCTCAAATTAAGAACAACATTTTAGAATCAGCATCTAGCATCCACCTCCTAAGTCTGCTAAGGTGTGCAAGTAAACACTTATTTTTGAAGGGGAAGATTTAGAGCCATGGAAACTAATCTAATAGACTTAGGTAATTGAATCGTACCAGCATTCCCCGAAGCTGGTTCAGAAGTCCAGTTCCTTGGTTGAGCTTCAACATCACCTTGATCATTGTCATCATTTTTGTCATCACCACCATCACCATCACTGTGGTTCTCGTCTTGAAACTCATACAGATCAATCTCACATGACTTCACACTGCATAAGGAAACAAAATACTCATTCTGATAAGTCATATTTGAAAAAGAGAGAACATTTGGAATAATTTTACTATTATCTTGCCTGATTACAAATGATTTCAGTAGTCTCACTGCTACATGAACCTGAAGTGGATGTACCTGTGAATAGATAATTTCGTCAATATATGGTGAAACTGCTTGATAATGAAAACATGAAACCGAATAAATTGCTAAATTAGTTTACCTGAGTTTCTGAATGACTCCGAGCAATGGCCCCAGACAACCTGATTAACGCCTCCAGCTGCCTAACTATCATGCGATATGCGACTCTGCCCCTGGGGTTGTATCACCCCTTCAGAGAGCAACATAAGAGTCCACCAAAAGCTTCCTGGTTTCTAAGCTTAGCTGAATTATTGCATCAGTAGTCAACATAATTAAAGTGTGATAATATAAATCTTATTTCTCAAGTCAAAGTCCATATCCTGATCAATAGAAAGATTAAGCCAACCTTCGGTTTCAAAGTTTTAGCAAATGCAATGTAGCGCTTCAGTTGTGCATTAGTGAATACATGGAGCCAGTGTATCTTCACATTTCTGATTAACTTTAACAATACGTGGGCAATATGGTGAAACCTGGATAATATAAGAGGAAGGGAACGTTGTACTGATGCAGAGTGACAAATCCAAAGTGATCAGTCAACAAAAATAGACACCTAAATTAATAGCAAAACGGACTGGGCATCGATTACAAAGCTTTTTCATTATAAAGATTCTTACCTTAAGTGATTTAAATTTATTGTAGCGCCCACCTGTTGGGTTAACAGCAGCTAGAATTGATGTTCTGGCACTCAGTGTTGCTTGTATACCTGCTTTTGTAATACTTATTGTGTCTGCTATTCCATGGCTTCATGAATTGCAACCTTCATAGTCATTTGCAAGTTGAATATCAGCGTAACATGTCAAATTACAGCAGCCCCTCTGAATAGAATAATATAAGAGCACTACCTGATCCCTGACGTCCATCTTACCAAATTCTTCAATGCAACAAATGCCATTTCAGCAACAATATAGAATTCCCTAGTTTGAAGTTCTTTGGCAACCGTTGCAGTCAGCCCAGCCTCAGAGGAGGATTTACCAGATGTGTAGAGACAGATTTAATGCAAGTACCTTATTCAAGTGATGTCCAGTTATGGACATGCTCAGCTCCACTCCCCAAACTTAACCAAGTTGACATGTCTATTTTAGAATCCTTGTGATATTTTTGATTGATATGATGTAAAACAATGCAGAGATAAGCATAAAAGCTCAGAATAGTTACTGCAACAATGAGTGAACAATAAGAGCAATACTACTGCTTCATTGGTGTTGATATTCATGATCCTTTGATGATTTTGGACTATGATTACTTCTTTGTTCCCACATCAATTGTATTCTTTTTTTTATTTTGTTCACCTTTTGATGATGCCTTCTTAAGCTAGTCATTGATTCTCACCAAGATAATTCTAATACCATTTGTTCTGAAAACTTAATAAGAAACTAAAGCAAATATAAGGAATTGTAAATGTTTTGTCTATTCAACATAAAATGGAGTGAATATTCTGTCTTTATACTAAACTTGCCCTGGAACTTTTCTAAAATTATTAACTAATGCATTAATTCATCCTATTTGATTACTTTCTGAACATAAAATTTTCAACAGAATTTAACTTGTGAGAATTCCACCAAATTCAATCAAACCATATTTTGACTATTCATATAAGTATCTTTTGAAGAAGAGAGCAGAAATATATGTAAAAGGGTTTCATAGAGTGTGCATATTACTTCCAAAATTTTGTGTTACTCTTAACAATATCATATTTGAACTTTTCAATGGGCTAACTAAGTAGCTGGAATGTTATGCACAATATTACTTCTTTACACATAGTGGCTAGGAAAAAAGTCTTATGGTAAGAAACACAAACACTATCCCTGAATCCAGTTGATGAAATTGACTACATAGGTATGACATTAATCCCCAACCCAAATGGCTCATAAAATGAATAATTTATAATATATTGTACTATACTGAACTATATTATCTACAAATTGCTTGAGAGGAATACTATGAAATTGACTACATATGTACCCTAAGAAGGCATCACCAAAAAGTTAAAGGAAACATATCCCTAAACATCACAAAAAAAATCTAATTGATGTGATCAAAAGCAAGTCAACTGTACTTCAATCCAGTAAATTGTAAGTGCTCCGTTAGTACTCATTATCACCATTTTAGGCCCAATTAACCACTGCTTCTTGAAATTTTGTAGTAGCAGATTCCTTCGAAGAGGACAAATTGATAACCAACATCACATGGACACTCCCAATTAACGTTCAAGGTCTCTATTTTCTTCGCCACAAGGGCACTTCAAGTTTAAATGCAGTGAATAGGCATTCAATTTTCATTATTTCATTCGCAATTAAACACACCAAAAAGGATAATCTCATGAAAGGATATATATACCAAAGAAGCACTAGTATTGCTCTTGTTGTTCATAATATTATTGTCATCATGGTGACTACGCTGGGCTTTTCTGCTCATTTTTGCATTGGCACAGTCTTTTATATAGCCCAAAAGCTCTCTGATGCAATCCATTATCTTCTTTAGACACTACCATGGAACCATTACCAAATAATTTCAATCATACAACTACAATCACATTCAAAAACATTAAAGTCAAAAACTATGAAAGAGTTTTCATCCATCGAACAAACATAAAAAAATGAAAACATGAAAACCTCAATCTTTACCAAATAAGTATAACTACACCAAAAACCAAATCACTACTAAATGACAACACGAAAACCTAATTTGACCCAAGAATCCCATAACTAACAGATGAATAAAACCAATGTACTATAATCTAAGAAAAAAAAACCCAAGATCACAGTTAGCCAAGCAGAGAGTTCAGAAAACCTAGACAACCAAAACATATAAACTCAACAATGACAAGAACATTTAAACCCACAAATATGAACCAAGAAACCCCCTTTTCAGTATCAAGTTTTACTCAAGATTTTTGTCGCCATAGCATTACATAATTTTTCTAATTACAAAATCAAAGAGAGAGCATAAATCAATGAAGGAGTTTCGGAAGACTGGTTGACCCAAGAATCTTTACCAAGTGAAATAAACATTAGACCACAGAAAATAAAACTATAATTACACTCTAGAATCAACAAGAAGTAGAAGAAGAAAATATTGGAGAAAAGTGTTTGAATAGCCATCAAATTGAGTAATCTTTATCAAATTAGACAAAATCGGAAAGCATATATGCAAAAATATCTATTTGAACAGGAAAATAAGAGAACTAAACCTGGGTAGTGGAAATGAAGGAGTTTCAGCATAGGAGCGCATGGGATCTGAGAATCCCCTTTTGGGCGCCAACGATGGAGTTCCAGGGCATTCAATCCACTATTCTGCTGTTGGGGATACGGCAAGATGCGTTGGTTAGAAGAAGGAAAAGAAATGTGGCGACCAAGAAAGGGATTGATTTCTTGGAGCGAAGGCAAAAGAGGAATAATTTTAGGTTTCTCGGCCGTGGGTTGGGAGAGATTTAGAGAAAAACAATGTTTGTAGGTGGTGGAAAAGGAAAAGCTGCCGCCACAGCAACAGCCACAGCCACAGCAACAGCCACAGCAAGAGGAGGTGGGTGGAGTGTGCTGTCGGAGATGCAAGGGAGAGGAAGATGATTTCCTCGTTTTCATGGTTGCAAATATTATTCATTAGATTAAGCTGGAATTCATGTTTGGGAATTGGGAGAGGGAAATTAGATTGGAGGGGTTAGGCATTTTATAGCTTTAGCCTTGACCTTGAGGTCATGCTTCATCGTTATGTTAACTGCAGCAAAGGTTGGGTTGGGATCCACTCGAACATAACTTGGGTTGGGTAAACCCGAATCCACGTTTCGGTCTAGAAATTGTATTTTTTAATTTATTTCTCATAACCCTCTTATTTAGTTATATAAAATATTAAAAATAAACAACACTTATTTATATAGGTAAATTTCAATTGATAACATTTATGGACAGGCTATATTAAGTAGATTGAAGTACATTTTTGTAATAAAAAATACCTTCTTTACTCTTGATTCTAGAGTTTAAATTTTTAATAATATTTTATTAATATTTATTCTAAAATAATTTTGACAGAATTTTGTTTAATGTAATTTATAATTTTTGTTCTATTAATTCAATTTTAATATGTGTTTCTCCTACACTAAATTAATTACACAGATTTTATGTCATGGTTTAACTTGTAAAAGTCGAAGAGTTAATTATCAAACACATAACATATCAAGAAATATATTTTAATAAGAAAATTCATCAATATTTATTAATATAAAAATATATTCAAATGATCTTTAATACTTGGTCTTCAAACCTTAATGTTTATTAAATTAAAAATAAATTACAAAGCAACATCCTAAACTTAGGGAATCAAAGGACAGCAAAAGCTTTGCCAAATCTACTACGCACACGCCAAATCTACTACGCACACGATCACTTATCTGAGAATCACAATAAACTATAATGAATATATATTCAGTAAACATACTAGTTTTTCATAGACGAAAATATATATATAAATAAACATATAATGTATGAGATGAATATGTGATATGACAATAACCATGTTTATTCCAAAATAAATGATATAAAATCACATCAAACTTGTGTATGTCATTAATTCACTTCTAAACTTTCATTCATATTTAATTAAAAATATCTTTATTCAATTACTACTTAGTAGGACTTCACATATTATATATTATATATTGAGCCTGAGTCACTCATCGATGACTTTCCGTATGTGAGATAAGTGCAAGTAAGGCATAAAATTTTACACACAATAAACACTTATATCCCGAAGGTAAGAGCCACACTCTCGCCTTGATCATTGGCGAGTCTTCCCACATGCACAAATTCGTTGACGTATAATTGCGAAGACTCACAAGTCTTAAGGGTACCCAAAGGTCTTTCCCATATCATACGGAACATATAACACATATCAAATATACCAAATCCGAAAAAATGACCACACAAAACAAAAGGCTTCATAAACAATTATAATTGTCTACTAAGAGAGTAATGAATTCAGATACCCTCAAAATATTAAATTTTAATTTTCATAATTTTTTTTTACAAAATTACTTTTTCATTTCTCATAATCATTGATGCATGGATTCATACTAATGTCAAAGTGCGATGATTTATGCATAATACATAAATAAGATATTGATATATAATCATAAATAAATTGATACTTTCATATTAATGTATAATTTCAAAATATTTGTAAACATAGTTACACACAAATATATATGTTCATTATGATCCTATTTAAAAAGTCTAGTATACTTACCTCTTGATGTTTCTAGTAAGATAACACAATCACATTAATCCTAAAATCAAAATTAATCTCATAAGTCATATTACACAAAATCAAACATATAACATTTCATCAAACAAACATCATAATTCTGTCCTTAGGCCAATCAACGATTTTTCTTATATCCTAAATGATATAATTTTCTTATGAAATCAGAGTATGATCATAATGAAATATTATATAACCTCATATAAAAATATAGATCCTTAATTCAATTTGTAACTATTTATTTTGCCACTTATAACACTTAGCCACTTGGCCCAAAAAATAGAGCACTACTGAGTATATTTAAATCTCTGATTTTTAATAAATCAATCACTTATCTAATTATTATGAAATTTTGTAGAAATTATATAGACACATAGTCGGTAGCATGATAAAAAGTGGAAGACATAATTCGTGTCCAAACTAATTTAAACAGTTTTTACTTTGCACTCTGCAGATTCTGTAAGCTGCACATTCTTAATGATATAGACTACTTAAAAAATTCATAACATATTATATACGTAAAATCAGGACATGAAATTTTAATAACACAAATTGCTTTCTTGACTTTGAGTTAAATTATTTCTCCAAGTCAAGAATATAAAAGTGAATTTGATAATGGTTTTAAAATGATTTTTTTAAAAATTAAAAAATAGTGAAAATAATCAATTAATTTTTTTTAAAAAATAATAATATTCATTTCTTTACAAACGAATTTTTATAAAAAAAATGCAATTAAATTTCTTTTTGTTATTTTTAAAAGTATAACTAAGCAACTTTTCAATTTTTTATTTTTTTTTCCTTTTAGTTGATAAAATGTTTTTTTTTTAATTAATGGGTCTTTAGATTTGACGTTTCGTGTAGCAAAAATAAATTTCATTTTAAATCTAGGCTTCAAATAGAACAAAAATCAAGTAGGTGGAGGTGATGTAGTGTTACTGTAACGGAAGAAAACTCAATTACGCTACCTTTATTTATTTATTTATTTTTTGTTTTTTAATATATAACAAAAAGAAGCATATAGCATAAGATAATGTTTGCTTAGACCTTAGATTGTTACATCACATGAATTGATCACATACGAATCTTCTTTACTGATGCAATCATATTACAGTATCCAAAGACTTCTTTCGAAACACTGCTAGTTTTGTCCTTATGATATCGGAAAAAGTACACATGCCTCCCCTAAAATTATAGAAATTTCAGTTTAAAAAATAAATTTATAAAAAAAATACAAACCTCTTCTATAAACAGTAAATTTACCAAAATATTATAAATTTATTTTTTTAAAATTATAAAATAAAATTACTAAACTTTAATAAAAAAAATAATATTTTAACCATTGCACTAAATACATTTTAAATATATATTTTTTAATTTTTAATAAATAACTCTTTTAAGAATGCATATTTAATAATTTTTATAATAATTAAAATTATTTTGTTATTATAAGACTTAAAATTAAAAAATAAATCTATATAATAACTTTAATTTAAAATTATATCAAATAATAATAAAATTATTCTTAAATAATTATTAAAGAAAATAAATTTAAATAGTTGTAAAATAAAATTATTCTAAAATTATTATTATCACTAATAATTTTAAAAAATTATTTCTTAAGTAATTGTTAAATAAAATAAATTATTTTATTTAAAAATCTAAATAATGATATATTTTTAAAAATTTTATAATTTAATGATAATAATAATTTTCAATTCAAGTTATTATATAAAATTTAATGATTATAAAATTATTTTTGAATTATAAATTTTTTTATAGTAACAAAATAATTTTAATTTTTGTACAAAATTATTATATATATATTTTCAAAAGAGTTATATATTATGAATTAAAAACTATATTATTAAAATTTGTTTTAGTATAGTGGTTAGGGTATTGGTTTTTTTTATTAAAGTTATAGGTTTAAATTTAACTAAAATAATTTTATTTTATAATTTTAAAATTAATTTAGAGTAGTTTAGTAAATTTATTATTTGTAGGGGAGGTTTGTATCTCTTTCCATAAATATTTTTTTAAACTGAGATTTGTATAAAGTTTAGGGGAGGTATGTGGACTTTTTCCTTATAAAATCTCTCTCTTTCTGTTATAATTTTCAACTTAGAACACAATCTGGCCCGTTTGATTCTCCTTACAAAGCTGTGTCAACTGCCCAAACGTAATCAATCGTTAATTCTGAAGGTAAAGATTATCATTTACTATTTGATAATCAAACCATCAGCTTTAACGCGTACATACTATTTGATAAAAAGTACTAACAAACAAACAAACATTATCATTTAGCTTCACACACGGTAAAAAACCATAAACAGCAAATTTCACGCCCGTCAAGCTAAAATCCACACCATCAGCGCCAAAAACCCCATACACACTTTCTGCGCAGAGCCCATTTCTTCTAAAGCCTGTCAAATTAACGTTGATCGTCGCTCTATAACCCGCTATTTTAGCTGCTGCCACAGTTTCTCTTTCCTGACGCTCAGGTTTTTCTTACACTAACAGATCTGATTCTGTTATTTTTAACTCTCTCTTCGTTGTTTGAAACCGTTTTATGATTCCCATTATTGATTTTCAGTTACTCAGGATTTGATGGGTAGGTAATAAGCTGTGTATATTTATTGAGGTCTATGATATATTGATCAAAATGGAGTCCCCTAGTGTTGCTTCTCCTAGGATTAGTTCCGATCACTCAAAAATGGGGGGATCTGAAGATACCCATTTGCATGATCTTGAATTAGAATCATCGGATTCTGGTAATGATTACAGTGTTCACCAATTTCATTCAACGAGTGCTTTAGAGATATTGAGAGAATCTGTTAGGATTCTCCGGTTCAATGCTTCAGCATTTATGATTACTGCCGCAGTGCTAATTTGCCCAGTATCAGCTGTTTTTTTATCAAATTTATTTGTCCATCAAAGTATTGTGAGGAAGTTCGCTTTCAGGCTCTTGTTAGTTGCAGAAGCTAGTGGTCTTCCATTAAGGCCTTTTATCAAACAGGCATTTCATAAATTCTCTGAACTGGCTCTTTCATCGGCAGTGTGCTTCCCTTTGTTTATTACGTTGTCCTTGCTGTCAAAAGCTGCGGTTGTTTACTCTGTAGATCGTACTTACAAGAGGAAACAGGTTGACATTTCAAAGTTTTTTGTGATAGTTCATAAAATTTGGAAGAGGGTTTTGTTAACGTATTTCTGGATGTGCATGGTGATTGTTGGTTGCCTCACCTTGCTTTTTGTCCTACTTTTTGCCGTGTCCAGTGCACTTTCTGCATTTTGGTCTTCGCCTGAGTTAGTTCTATATGCAGTAATAATAGTGGGATTTGTGTTTTCAGTTGTTTATGCCACTGCTGTTGTTATTTGTAATCTTGGGATTGTTATCTCTGTGTTGGAGGATGTTTCAGGGCCACAGGCATTACATAGGTCAGGGGTTTTGATTAAGGGGCAGACTCAGGTGGGTCTACTGATATTTCTTATATCAACAATCGGGATGGCGTTTACTGAGGGGTTGTTTGATCATAGAGTGAAGACACTGAGCTATGGGGATGGATCTTCAAGGATATGGGAGGGGCCTCTTTTGGTGATAATGTACTCATTTGTGGTGCTTATTGATTCCATGATGAATGCAGTTTTCTGCTTGAGCTGCAAATCTTATAGTATGGGAGCTTTGGATGGTGAATCTGAGCCGATTCTAGAGACTGTAGCTGTTTCTGATGAATCAGTAGGTGGATGACATCATTTTGTAACTTGTCTCGTTTAAATTAATAATAGGAAGACAGAGCATTGATGAGGAAATGCAGATTTTGTTGTTGGCCTGTTCTTTCATTATTGATTTGGTATTGGGAGTCGGTGCACATTATCGGAGCTTCAAATACAAGGTGTGTGGCAACTGATATGCTTATGACTCCCAACTCATGCATATATGCTCCATTCAAGCGCACAAACATGGACTTCAATTGGTTTGCGCAATGAGTAAAATGCAAACCTAGACCGAATTGAATAATTATATAATGGAAGAGGCAGGATTCCTCAAAAGAAAATTGCTGTAACTTTTTTGTTTGTTTAGTGGTTGGAAATGTATATTTCCTATTAGTTCTTCGATGAAACTTTCCTATCCTGTCATCATTTCCAGATAATACAAATTACCTCAGATTATTTCAACTTTCTTTATTTGAGTTCTTCAATTGTGTCAAGAATTTAATAACATGGTCAGGATTTGAGCTTTAGATGATAATTGGTATCTTGGTGAACCTTGAACTTGAAAACTGATTAAATTTGACTGTGCAAAAACTGAACAATGAGTTTGTGATAGAATAAGTTATTGCTTTCAAGGAGAATTTGACATTTCTGGTGCAGTGAACTCCAGTGGTCGTAGGCTTATTAATTCATAAAATAAATTTTGTTGCTTAAATAGCTGTGTAGCTTAGTTACATTAGAAAGGAAATCCCATATTCATTGCTACGTAAAAACTCCGGGTTAATGTATACATATTTATGTAGATATTTGTCATTGAATCACCATTTTTTTTTCTTTTTTGCGTTTGTTTGTTGGTTTGTAAGTGTGTATAGTTAACCAGCTTTTGTGATTTGCTTAATATGTTGTTCCAAAGCAGATTTGCTCAAATCTGAGACAGATTGAAGCACATGTCATTTTCAGTCGTCTATTGGGAGAGAGACAACCCATGTTCAAAATGAACAGCCAGCTGAACCTCCATTTGGCCTGTTCTTTTCTTGGAGCTACAGCAATCATGTTGTTCGTGTAGTAATAGATTTGACTCTAAAAAAGTATAAATTCAAGGAAATGCAAATATTTATAGAGTTCTCTTAGAAATATGAACAATAACAAGGCCTCCTGCTGCCTGGTCCTCTGTTGTTCTCCCTAAACCTGATGCTTAACAATGAGGAAGTCTCACTTGAAATCCTCCATCGCTGAATCTTATGCCTCTTAACGCATTCTATATCTTTTCAAGTTCCTTTAAACTGAAACCCAGTTCTTCGTCTGCCTGAGCTCCGGTTTCATCGTTAACAAAGTTACAATCTATGATTACTTGAAGAGAATCTAAATATCATAAACATAAAAGGGTATGTGAAATATTAAAGAAAACTTCAATAAATATCTATCTCCCGTATGTAATTCTTTTTTTCCAAAAAAAAAAAACAATAGATAAAAGTTTTTTGGACAGTGTTGGACTGAAACGGTGCGTTTCGGTAACTTGCGAAGTAGGTGACTTCAGTCGTTAACCGGATCCATTAGCTATATAATAATCAAAGCCCACGCAGGGGCTGTTACTGTTTTGCGTCTTCACAATAACGACCAAGCTACTAAAAAAGGGTGAGCAAACTCAACATTGAATGGATATCACCGAAACACACTATGGGCAAAAGAATAACCTGAACAATCCGAATTATAAATGAACTTGCTTGATCCTGGGTTTTGGAACTTTTATTTCCTTAATCGTTTACCCTATTCTTCGTGCACGCTTGTATGCCAATCTAAATAATTTTTTGTTCGGTGTTGTCTTTTACGTGCTCGATAAAATGCCTACATTATTTTTTTTTGGTCGAATTACAAATCTGTTGTTGGATCTCGACTTTGACTTCATATAAAATGTTTCAGTAGGACTGAGAATGGGTAACTACCGCCAGGAGAAAGTACAGAAATTCGAGGAATTCATCGATCGGCAATTAAAACCAAAGCTTGTGCGTGCCATCAGTGAACGGTATGTTTAGAATGTCTCGTGACATGATCAGTGTCAGCTCAAGAAAATTTATGACTGCTTCATTTTTTGTCCATGTTCATTTTTGTAGTTCTATTGTGTAATGCAATTCAATTTGACTAGTGTCAGGAACAAAGTAATTGCAAATTGAGTTCAAAATAATATGGGACTTAATAACTGGCTCAAGCATTTTCATTTTGAAGTAATGTTATATGGATATGGAAAATTCACTGCTTGCTTCATTTTGCTTTGCAGGGACAAGGTCTTTGAGCAACAGAAGATTTTGTATCCTTCTATATTTTTTTTCTTTGTTTTTAAAAAAGTTTTGGATGAGAGGAAGAAACCTCACCCACAAAACACCAAGCCCTTACCCTTGTTGTTACTCGAACTCATAATGGCCTGGGAGCTTCAAGCGTGCCCCAAACCATCTGAGCTACGGCGAGGGGCATCCTTCTATACTTGTTTGTTAAGAGATACATCTTGACTTTCTTTTCTGAGATATCTGACATCACAAGTTCAATTTCTTGTGTTAACTGAAATTTTTGACAATAACTTTGCTTATTTAAGACGTTGATTGGATTTTGAGCAAGAGAAATCCTCAATAATCACTTGCAAAATTCTTAAAAATGTCACTATATTAGGCGTTTTAGTTGTCTTTCTTTGGTTGTATGTCAATTAATATCTCAAAAGGAATCAGTTGTACATTTTGAAAGACAGAAACATCCTGAAAGAGGCACTCAAACTAACTAAAGCATTTCTAATCCATTTCTTTTTCATCTTCCTTCTTCTGGAGATTCTAATGAAGAGGGTAGGATTTGATAGAATCTTTCCCACTGCATTCAGTGCTTCTTTTTATCTGTTTTACTTGACACCTTATGCTTGTAGCTCAGATTTGCAAAGAAACATAGAGAACTTACAGAAGAATAGTGTAACAAGTCTTAGGACATTGGTGAACCTAGGCTCTGAAGTATACATGCAAGCTGATGTGTAAGTTCTTGTTATGCTTTGTGGTGCTCAATACTGCTCTCATGCTTATATATATGTGACAATAAACGATTGCCTACATTATGTATGTTTCCCAAATTTGTAACTTATGTAGCATCTAGGGTTGACACTGTATGTTGTTGTTCTTATCTACCTGGTGCCATTGCAACCATGGGCTTAAACTTTGAATGGCTGAAATTTTTTCTTAAAGCTTCTATTATAATTATTATCTTCCCAGTTTCCTTTTTATTTTCGTTTAGCCTATCAATGTGATATCCTTTGTTCTTCTTCTTTTCTTTTTGGATGCGGGGGAGGGGGGATGCAGGCCAGATACCCAGTGCATATTTGTGGATGTTGGACTTGGATTCCATGTGGAGTTCACCTGGTCTGAAGCTTTGAATTACATATCACAAAGGGAAGAAAAGATAGCCAGGTATAAATCTTTTTGTTTAAACAATGAACTTGGGTTTCTCACGAGTTTCACTTAAGTTGCTTATACAACAAACCTGCCGGTTGTGGAGTACAAATAATTTGGTAGAAATAACAAAAAGAACTGTTAAGGATGCCCTTGTGGTCATGAAGTTGCTTTCTGATGGATGGGCTTTCTGGAGACACTGCTATTTTGACCCTTTCAAATCATTATCGTGGAACAATTTTTGGTACTTGATTTACAGTGTGCTAGTTTTAGCCAATCACAAACACTATCCGTCCAGTTAATGTTTTTTTTTACTCTCTCTCCCATCTATTATGACGAACAATTGGTTTTCTTCTCCCTAACTTGATAACTTCTTTAAAATCTCAAACTTAATAAAATACTGAATTGCACTCTGCAGGGAAATAGAGGAATATACTCGCCTTATTGCATCAATTAAAGGCCAGATCAAACTGGTAAGTTTTTATATAATGGATCCTTTTTCGGTTTTTGTACTTACTTTGTTCATTTTGGCCTTTCAGCATATTCTGTGTAGTTGCAATGCTGTTTAAACCTAAGCCTTGTCTTTCAAATATGCAAGTTTGCTTGATAGGTCAAATATTACTTGCTTTAAATCCAAGATAGCTAAATCTAGAAGCCAAGATTGGATCACATAAAATAAGTCCGGATGAGCAGTTTTAATCAAATTTGCATTTGGATTCTTCATTACGAGTAAATTACCACAATCATTAACTACTTGCGTATGGTTCATATGATTGCAAGACTTTCTTCTTTTTCCCACTTGGTTTACTTCTAATGATTAATTTATGATCTCATTTAGTTCTATGATGGGATTCGTGAGTTACTGCAACTTCCGGCTGAGGCTACTGTACAGGAGCGCATTGCTTAACATTTTGTGAACTTAGAATACATGTATGTCATCATCATTTTGGTTTCCTGAACAATTATACTGAATGGGCGGGCTGTCCAGACATTATTGAACTTTCAAATGTAATGGGCTTGAGCAGTCGGCAAACCTGTGGATTTGGGCTAATTTATTGATGTTGAAAAGCGAGTGGGCTCATCCCATTGTGAAGCCCATAGTGTATGCTAGTTTCTCATTAAACTTTTTGAACGACTTAAGAAATGCACCAAAAAACCTTGAGAAATTTATTACCGGATTCATAGAAGGCGTGAAAGGAAAATTTTAGGTCACAAAATTAATGCATTTGTATGAACATGGATGTCTTAACAAGAAATCAAACTAAGATGACAGATTATTTAGTCCCCAAATTTGCTGATATTATGTTACTTCTCATCGAATAATAAAATGCTTGATAGTTTTTTGGCTGACGGTACCACTAAGCAAACTAACCAAACAAAGCAAAACAAAAAGATGCTGCTGTGCTGGGTTTTGTCATTTCACATCAGATCAGGTAATGTCTTGTTAATTTGAGATTCGACAGCACGTAGAAACTTATGCATCAACCCTTCATTTCATTGTGATCTGATCTGACCTGACTTGCTGTTTATTTCCTCCGTCCTCATTAATAACACCGTTATGGTAAGGGATGATGCCGTCCGTTAGATTCAATCAATCACATTGAAGAATGAATGAGAGTCATTTAACAGAAAAAACAACTGCGAGGAGTGGATTGATGGGATGGGACCGTGATTTGATTTGACGGAAAGTGAGTGATGTGCAATTGTATGTTTAACGGGCGGTAGAGTATCTTCACAAGACAATGTTCCGTTACCGACAAAAGGAATCCGGCGACGTCACCACCACAACTACCTCGATAACCGCGGAAATTTGGGGAGAGATTTTTCTTCGTGCTTCAATCTTATTTTGCTATCAACCAATTTAGCGTGATTTTGTCGCTTAATTGTTGGTATGATAATACTTACTATTCTTATTAATTTATTTAATAGTCATTATATACTCATAAGATTTTACATAATAATAACAGAAAAAATACTTTTAAAAAAAAACATATACTAATATTTTTATATGTTCGTGCGTATTTTAAATATTGTCCCAGTTTATAGATCAAGCACTGAGTTTGACAAAATATTTATCTATAAATTTGCCCAAAAAATATTTTATCAATAAAATAATTTGGCAATTTTATTCATTTTTAATTGGATTGGCCCACAAATCAAGCACAAACTTAATAAAATATTTGTCCATCTAATTATATTTAAAAAGATCTGAGAGAGATAAATTTCGGTGTGATTTACCTAAGTTTTGATCCAAAATAAAACCAAATTTTAAAAGAGACTCAATTTAACTTGAATTCTGTTCCAATATTAATTTAAGCTTGTTTGAATCTAATTTTGGTTGTAAAAAAAATAAATAATAACTTGAAATTTTTAACTCTGACAAATAAAAAAATATTAATATATGACATTGTATTTAAATAGTTTTTTAAAATATTTATTTATTAAAGTATTTTTAAAATTACAGTAATTTACCTTTATTTAATATTTAATAGTTAATGTTGCGGTATTGTGGTCTAACAAGAAAAATAACTACTAATTAGAAAGTAAATGCGAGTGATGAAATTGACTTGAATAAATGTAATGACCAATTTAATCCTAAATTTTAAGGAAGAAAAAGGGAACAGTGAAAGACAGCTTAGGAAAGAATCGCGCAGAAGATCGGCAAGGTCCCGAAAGAATGAACGAGAAGAAGGGGCCACGTGTCAAAGAAATGAATGGGTATGATTGAGTGAGTGGGTCCCCCTGGGTTTTGTTCTGTGAAAACTGAAATCCCACGTTTATTTCTGATGTGGTCTTGTCCCTTGTGGTGACGGTGTACGAGTTAAAAATAAAAAAGTCTCTCTGATCCGATGGATGAATGCACACGGGAAAACAACAAGAGAAAGTTAAAAGAAAATATATTTTATATATATATATATTATTATTATTATTATTATTATTATTAATGGCGGGTGGGTGGGTGAGTGGGTGAGGCTTGAGGCCGAGAGTGAAAGCTGAAGAGACAAAACGGGAAGTCGAAGGTCAGAGTAGCATGCTTGCTTTTTCACTTGGAACCCCATATTTTCTTGGCTTTATATCTTGTTTTGTTCCATTTTTTCTTTCGTCTCGCACTTCTTATCTCATGATTCATTAATGGCTTGGCTGTCCTGTGCTGTCCTGTGCTGTGTGTCATAGCCCTGCCTCTCTTCACTCTCTGCTGCTGAGTTGGGTTTTCTACTCTTTTTCTTTGTGGGTCATCTCTTCATCTTTGTCTTTTTAAGTGGCTTTATTTATTGTTTTCTCTTGCGTCTCCGTGTCTGGGATCTATGGGGATAATAACATTTCAGTCCCTATAAATTTAAAACATTTCCGAAATACTTAGTTTTATATTTAAAGTAACGTTTAGTTTAGTACTTTGCCTGTTTCATAATCACCATACTCTATTTTGCACTTAATATTTTTATTCACTAATTTTATTTTATAATATAATATTATAATCTTATAATATAAGAATATTACTTTAATCTCAAATTAAATGGTATAATATTTTAATTTTAAGTTATAGTAGGTATCATATTATAGGGATAATTTAGGTATTTGGATAAGCAGCATATGGACTTATTTGACATAAATAGAAACTATATCTTTATTTAATAAAATATTAAAAACTTAGGGGTACAAATATTATTATTCTACCTTTATCAGTGCGTCTGGTTTCTGCCAGGTCACCTCTCCTTCAACAAGCTAATGCATGCATTGAAAAGAGGTAGGTATAATATACGCTGACGGAGATACGAGATTTTCGAGACTTATTAATCAGAATTTATTATATTATTTTTTATTTATTAAATCTCTTTTTATGGTCCCAAAACAGCCCTGCCCTGGAGCAGCGTCAGCAGCTAGATCCTATCTCTCTGCTTATTCTTCAATCTTTTTCTGTGAGTGGTCATGTTTTCAAGGCTGTGTTATGTATGCACAGAGTTACTGTAATGACATAGTTTTTATTGCATTCAGAAGCAACATAAACTTCTGCATGCAACTTCGTGTTATTTCAACACTCTCTGTTCTGTATCAACAGCCATTGACAAAAAATTTCAAGTTCACAGTCAACTGTATATAATATTCTTTTTAATTATTATGGCCCATTATATTACTATATATTAGCATTCTTTTTCTAATTATATTTAGCATTCTTTATTAATTATATTTCCTCTATGTCCTTTAAGTGTGTACTCCGAAAAATCACATAAATTAAATTATCGTGGAACATCTGATAATTTTTTGTGGGGCTGATCACACAGTGAAAAATACTGCATAGAGTAATTATTCCTTCCAAGAAAACCTTTTGGCTGTTTTGTTTTGTATCTAAACTGCAGTTTGGCTTTTGTCTTCATATTAACACAACCTTTTATGATACTTTTGGCTTTATTAGAGTTACTAGTAAGTCGTCATTTTCTTGCCAATTAAGAGATAGTTACAAAAATATGCCTGATTTAGTTTAGTGCTTATCTAATTCGTAGCAATCATTCTTGGATTAGCCTACCAATACTTTTTATTACTGAAAAATAGATAGATATAGATATTAATCTTGAAGTATACAAGACTACATGTGTGGAATTCAAGTGTACAGGCATAAAATTCAAGAATTCTAGATATGCTGCGAGAACAATTAGCAGTAGAACATGAGCTTCTTAACATTCTCACTAAGTTTTGGCAGAGGTGCAGCCTTTGGAGGGGCAGCTCGACAGATTGTAGAAGTATTTCCCATCAAAGTTGCTTGCTCCGAACGTTCAAGGTAAAGTCTACCTCTGTAAGCAGCCAAATGGGCGTAGTAAGCAGGAGGAACCAATGAAACGGGCTTGGTGCATCTTACGAATGTGTAGCAGAGATTGTAAACCAACTTCTGCAGTTCATCAGAAGTGAACTTGTTATCATCCCACAGAATGTGGTAATGTGTTGGCCTGCTTGTCCCCTTTACTCCCCAATGACTACAGAGATAGAAATCAAACTCCCTCGGATGAGTTATCACAGTATCTACAACAGTTCCAGGAGGAATGTTTTCATCAAAAGATTGATTCTGAGCTGAAGATGGATCGTTATCATGTGGAAACAACCTTGTGTGATGTCTCTTTTGCACTACTACGAACGTGATGGGAGGACTATAACCAGGAAATCTCGAACAAGCTTCCCTAATGGATTGCAGTTCCTCTTGCAACACCTTATAAAATTGGGTTTCACTCACCCCATCTCTAAAGAAGATTATTCTCTTGGGAAGTTTGTCTTCTTCATGGTAAAAGTCATCAAGTAGTTCTCCTACCATTGCACCGAGGTCTTGGATAATTTCTTGTCGATGTGTTTGGGACCTCATCCTGGATGCATACTTGTTTGCTGCCGGCCAGTTCATGCTGCCAACCACAGCAGCAACAGATGGACTGAAATCGTCTAGTGGGTGAGGATGAGTCACATCAGCACCCATAAAGATCACTGGCTCATCAGGCCGGAAAAGGCGGGGTATCTGAGAGGGCAATGAGTTGTACAAAGCTACCGTGCATCCACCAACTTTGGCATTGATCTTGAGAGCCAAATTAGCCAGAAACTGTGAACTCAACTTCCCAAGGTTGGAGTACAAGCAACACTGGCTTAAAACCCCGACACTTGTTTCCGCTATTCGTTTCAAATCTGCATAACCTTTGTGCTTCCTCTCCATTATACAAATGAGCAGCTGGAGATTGTTTGAGGCAGCTTCATGGATCTTCTTCAGTTTAGATTCCAAAAGAGAAACATTGTTAAGCACTTGGGTTGGTTCAAATTGAGGGTTAATGATTGTACTCTTGTTAAGATAGATACCCAATTGCTCACATCTTTGTGATAGCTGGCTAATGAACTTTGGAATAGTGGACTTCTGATCATGAGTGCCACCAAAACTTATTAGCGCCCACCTTTCTATTCGAGTTCCTTCAAAGACATGGCTGTCAAGAAAGTTCCATTGGCGGTCATGGCGAGAAGGAACTAAATCTCTTATGTGACCACCATCACCGAGCTTAAGCTTGGGTGGTTGAAGTATTCTCCCATTCAATCTTGTCATTTCCCTTGAGAGATGGAGTTTGAACTCTCTTCCCTGGTTGCCACTGTCAAACCAAATATAAGAGCTAAATTCTTAGAAACAACTAGGGAAAGAAAAAAAAGAAATCTCTAGTGAACATCTTATTAAAGTTTATCTAGTTTTAAAGTTACCTTGTTGGACCAACAGGTCCCCTCATAACTCCATCTATAATTGCCTTTCGTTCTTTTGGCCTTTGGCAACCCATCTTAAGTATTCTTGCCGTCTGATCATCTGAAAGCTTTCCAAGAAACTTCTGTCCTTCACAGATCATACAAAGCTCCATAGGAAGATAACACGGTTTGCTCCTACTGATCTGCAAACATGGCAAATTTCTGAATTGTATATTATAATTATAGTGATCTTTGAAGTAGCTCACAAGCCTTATATTCTTCCCATCCCTGTCTGCAAACCACAGATTTTCAGTAGCTTCCTCAGTCAATCCATAAACGCGATATCTCTGAACTGTTTCTCTATGACAAACAAAGACCCTGATGTTCTTCAGAGCCTTTTCCACTTCTTTCTTTTCTTCACCACTTAAGCCTCTTGTTTTCCTTTGAGGAAGGTCTTTAAGAAACTCCAGACGCTTCTGTAAGTAGGAAATTACTCCAATGCTTTCATGGAAAGCACTTACCGAGGCATCAACATTGAGAGCTAACCCTTGTTGTGTTGGTCTAAGACTCTGAAAGAATCCTCTCAATCCAACAACTCCTCCTCCAATTTCTTTAGCACCTTCCATTGAACTTGAATAAAGTGATCTCCCCACCGGTATACACTTCTCACTTGGGCTCTCCCTCAAGACAACATCCAGAGCATGGAGATAATCCTGAGGAAGCGGGATCCAATCATCACTTTCTTTGCTCAAGTAGTTACTCAGTTCCTTTCCATCAAACTTTGACACAAGTTTGATATTTATTCGAAATAGTTTAAGCTGATGTTGCTTCTGTTTCAATTCATTGGATTCTCCAGAATGTAATGCTGACTTGCTTGTAGGGATTGGGAGGCTAATGAAGAATTCTAGCCTATCATTTTGGAATTCGACAGGGCTATAAAGATTTTTTCTGCCATCATAAGCAGGGTCAGAACCAGAGAGCACAACAGAGTTGTTCTCTACCAGTTTTTGTTTGATCATTCGAGCAACTTCCTTGGAAGGACTGGGGGACATTTCAACATTGTAATGGAAAATTCTCTGTGATGGATTAAATTGGACGAGAAAATGATTCGCAAGGAGAGAAATAACTGGCCCTTCTATCCCACCGGAATCTGGTCTTCTCGCAACCACAAGGGCTTGAGTTTTGGCACCCATGATCCGTCTTCCATCATCTGCTTTAACTGCAGCATTGTTTCTCTTTTGAAGCCCTTCTGAATCTGTTTGTGTAAGTGGAAAGGAATAGTGAGTTACAGAGACAGAACTCATACACGTTGATATGGTAAAATCTAATTGTAGTTCAAGTAATAGTGGTTACTAATAATTAAAGAACACACCAGTTCTTGAGATTCACATATCAAAACAAGCAAGAACTGGTGCCGAAAACTCGACCTTCTCATATTAAAATTTTCGCATAAACTCTAACCAAGGAGATAAACGAGAGACATCGAAACAAAGAATTTAATTTCCCTTTTTAGTATCACACACAGAGAAATGAAGAACAAATATGACGGAAAGCAGCCAACAAATGAAAACTTGGCTAGCAAAAGCCTACAAAAAGCAAACAATAAAAACGGAAAAAAATCAATCTGCTTTATTATTGAGGGAGATTCCCCAGTATGTCACAGAATCCTATGCTTCTCTGTATTTTAACATTTTGTTACTGGAAAACTTCAAGCTAAAACTATGTATGCATTTCAAAAGAACAGACATGGGAAAAGAAATGAGAGGAACATACAAACAGCAAAAGAAAAGTTTGAAACTTTAAATAACATTGACTTACCTGGAGAAATTGTTACAACAGGGACATGGGTATCAGAGGAAGTTGCAAGAGGAGGATTATTAAGCTTACATGAAGGTTTGCGGAAATGGGTTTTTGATCTAAAGCTTTGGTTTTGAGGAAGAGGTGGAGTTAAAGCAAGTTGCAGAGGAATAGGAGGAGGTAAAGGAAGCAGAGCTGGGTAGTAACTTGGATACTGGTATTGGTTACAAAACCCAAAATGATTTGAATATTGCCATAACTGATGCTGGTACTGATGCTTGTGAGGATTAGTTCTGCCTCTGAAACTCTTGGTTTTGGTATTGCATTTCTTGTTTGCATTGGACTCATCTGTTTCTTCCATAAGATATTGAGTGAGAAAGAAGCAAGAGCATGAGAGAGGGAATACAAGCGTTCAGTGTTATAATAAAATATATCAGAGTGGGAAGGTATTTGTAGCAGAAACTGTAGTTATTGCAGAAAGAGGGAAAGAAGGAAGAAAAAAAGAGAGCTCGGGTTTTAGTTGCTGAGGTTCTTTGTGTCTGGTTCTTGATTGTTGAGCGAGGGTATATATCATGGAGGTGAAATTCGAAGGGGAAAAAGGTTCTACCTTGGGTTTGCCTTAAAAGAAAAATTAAAAAAATAATAATAATAAAGCCACATCAAATAAAGGAAAGAGGCAAAGAGCAAGTCTCCATTTGGAGTTATGCACTCTGTGTAAAATGATCAGCATATTTTTTTTAGGGTACGGATATATATTTTTTATGATCCATTGACTCTGTCAAAACATATATGGCTATTCTGGTATATTTTTTCTTTTTTTCTTCAAAAAAAAAAAAGAAATTTATAGTTTCTGGGGTCTTTTGTTTGAAGCTTTTTGAAGTCAAATAGGAGGTGGGAAAGGCTTAAATTTCACAAAAAGGAAGTATTTTTAGGTGATGGTGATTGGACTTTTCTAGTGGTCAAATTTTAAATAAAAAAATTAGGTTCTGATACTATCTGTTATTAGAATATTTATAACATATCATCGTGTAAATCACATTCATCATTACCATAGACTAATTCAAGATCAATGAATAAAGCTTATGTTTTAAACATGTTGGAACTATTTGGGACACCATACTGCTCACTTATTAAAATATTAAGGGTGGGTGACATAAGAAAACCATATGCAAATTTAATTAATCCAATTACAGGTATAGTTTAACCAAGTGCAACAACACATGTAGATGCTGCCGGTCCACAACCAGATTAGTTTTTACTTTGAGAAAAGCTTCATGATGAACTGTGGAGAAAACTAGCATTCTAATATCATCATATGATTAAATTTAACATAAATGAGGTTCAAAATTCAAACTATTTGTATTATTGTAAAAGATTTTGCCAGTTAAACCGTGGGGAGAAAGAAGAAATAAAAGACTATTAGACTTAAAAGAGCCCTACTTATTACTTCTAATTGATAATTTGTCACAAGGAGTTAATCGAGAGTAGGATTAGAATGAGAATCTGCTATTTCATCCTTCTGTGGTTGTCTTTAGATAGAAATTCATATATATATATATATATATATATATATATATATATATATATATATTCTGATATTCATGAGATTTCTTTCATTGAAACCAAAAAAGGCCCTAGTTGTAGCTAGTTTGCTTTTGCCTCATCTTTTGTCAACATGATTACTGGTAGTGGAGATGGGAGATGGGCCAATATTCATGCACCAGGGAATAAGGTGGGTTTTTCAATATACTTTGAGGATAAACATTTGTTGGAATGTGATGATCGGACAATATGATTAATGTGGAGCCTTAAGTTTTTTTTATTTTTATTTTTTATTTTTAACATTTGGACCACATCATTCCCACTATATACATTCCAATATTTTCTTACTCATTGTTCATGAATTCTTCAACATATATGACAAAATAATATAAGATTGGTCAGACCTTAACAGTTTCCAACTTACCCACAACTTGACACTTGTAACACAATCACACATGCTATATATATATATATATATATATATATATATATATATATATATATATATAATATGAGCAGATTTCTTGATCTTGCACATACCTAATCTCTAGAGGAATTAATTAAAAAGAAAACCCAAATTTAGTGAACTAATTAATTAATAATCCCGATCACTGAATTGAGAGTAAGAAAATCTCAATTCTAAAGACTTGTTCAAACAGTAGCCAACATATGATGATGATGATGATGATGATGATGATGATGATGATGATGATAGGTTGATCAATATCTTTGTCTCACTTTCATTTCTTGCTTTAATATTATACCAACTTTATTCATTGAAAAGACTACATGTGCTTTGGTGCATTTCCCTTATCATTTTCAACAAGGCAGATAATTAATTACTTTCGGATAAAAAATTTCTTTTCTGTTTTGCAAAAGTTAATCTTTTTATCCTTTAATTTGTTTTCTATGCTTTTGAAAATTGAAATAGTAGCAAATCTGCAGCTAGCTAGATCTAAGAATGGGGACTTTGACTAGGTTTTTACTGCTTATATAATATATATGTGGCTCACACCTCACAGCCAGAGAGAAGCAGGAGGAGGAATCTCTCCATTTTCCGGGTTTCGTGTTTGCTGCATTTATTTGATTTAGTATTTTATCGAATTAAACTTCCAGGTTATCATTCGGAATATATACACTCTTCTGTCTTATTATATACATATTTGGTCGTCGGTTTCAAATGAGGCAGATTTATTACAATCAATCATAAAGAATTCTTTCTCTATATATCTTTTTGAGTATTTTTCAACGATAAAAATTAAAGTTAAGAAAAAGCTCGTTATGCAGAACATGATTTAATTAATAAGCAGATGACTTTTTGAAAAATTTGCCCTTGAAAGACGAAAATTCATGCATTATTATAGTAAAGTTAATGGAGTAAATTAATCTTTTACTTGACCTAATTATATATAGTATATCGGGCAAAATTATTGCCTCAGAAGATCTATAAATTTTTAGAGAATCTTGACCCATGTGATCACTTGATATATATTGACTAATTAAAAAACCTAGGTGGATTTAGACCAAAATAATTAAAGAGATTAATGATCATGATGAATTAATTAATGGTATAATCTTAATCGCTAGCTATTAATTGGTCAGTTGTGGTGGATATTGCATGCAGCACTTGAAATATGTAAATCTTGATGGATTTTGTTTTAAGAAAATGTCATTTTTGCTTTGATTTATTGAAACTCATAAACTCAGCAGCAGCACTTCAATTTGTTTCCATTAAGAAATAATGGAAATGCCAAATTGAAAGTGCCCCATTATCATTATACACATACACACACACACACACACACATACACACACACACATTCCCATTAATGGTTTTTGATGTTGAAGGCTTGCAGGCCAAAGAATTGATATTATTTGCAACGAGTTAGAGAAGGCGGATCACGATTGAACAAATATATAATAAATTGGTCTCACTTGATAGGTTTGTATTTTCAGATTCTGCAAAATATAAAACTTTAATTAATTCTTTTTCTACGTAACGCAAGAAATATATATGTAGGAATAATAAAGTTTTAAAAAATAATACTGCTTTTAATTAATTAAGTAACCAAAATCCAATAATCAATATTTTTTAGGTAGGGTGAATATTAATATTGCATGCTAGCTAGGGCTATGTTATATATAATGGGAATTTGGAAAAGTTCTGAACACTAATTATCTCAAGTTAATTTATATATAGGCAAATATATAATTTAGGCTTCAGTTTAATTATAAGACATAATTGTAACGGAGAGTTGAGCCTGATGTGAAGATTAACTTCAATTATATTCATATCATTATATAGAAAAAAAAAAGTTACTTAATTTATCACTTGAGCTAAACACCAAGGATATATGTATTTCAATTTATTTTTTTTTTGAAGTATAGAGATATATTAATTTAATCTTATATGAAAAAAAATTCTAGTTAATTTCATTATGAAAGAAATTAAATTTGGCTAATACATTCTAATTAAAATCTTCGACTGAGCATTAGTGAGGGAACTGAATAATTTGAATATTAATGGCATGCGTATATAGCTAGCTGAAATTTAATTAATTATTAGTTGATGAGATCAAGCTATACCTAGCTATATCGTACTTGAAGGATTGATTAGTTGATTTGATTCCATGATCAAATGGTGAAGTAGATGGGAGAAAGATCAAGAGAGCTCCAAGGAGACAATTCACCACCTTCCAGCTTGCTCGATGAAATAGGAAGAAGAAGTAGAAGAAGAGACCGCAGTTTCTATTGATGTTTGTGGAGTACTTCCAGCAGCTAATTTTTCAAGCACCTGCAGCAACTCTTTTTCAACATCATTTTGATCTTTCTTCTGCAGCTTCGTTTCATTTTTATTTTCTTCTTCAGTATTATTATTACTACTGCACAGGCTACAAAACTGCTCAAACTTCGATTTTCCCTCATTTTCTGCTCTAAACTTCATCCTCAAACACTCAGAAACTCCATTGAAAGCATAAAGAGAAGCTGAGAAGTTACGTTCGTACTTCATTCTCTTCATGGTTTCTCTCAGCATTGTTGGATCGTCCCCAGAACCCTCTTTCTCCATTGGCGCCATCATTTCCTCAGCTATCTCAAATGGTGAACAGTTATAACTAGAAGTTCCCAATGCATCAACAAATCTAAAATCCATCGTCTCCATATCAATCTTTTCTTCTTCCAGCTCTTTCTTCATTTCACCAATGTGACTGTTGTCATCGACTATGCTTGTCCAGTTATCCCCCGTGCTCGTAAAACTTGTTTCAAGACTATCAAACATGTAATTATCACTGGTATTCGTTGCACTCTTAGTAATAGTTGCACTTCCACTACTTTCAGTAGTAGTATTGGTGTAATCTTCAAGCACGTTAAAGAAGCTCTCAAAATGGTTATCTTCTACGCTTACTGTCCCTTGATCCTGCGGATTATTATTATGAGGTGCAGTGTTAGTAGCCATGGAAGTAGCAGGCTCATGATTTCTAGCCTTGAGTCTAAGCAAGAGAAGGTTCGTAATCTTTGACGGTAGAGCCGGCGTGGAGGACGACGAGCAAGGCCAGAAGTTTGTACGAGTATTGGCTCCACGTAGCAAGCAAGCAGCTTCATCATAAGCTCTTGCAGCTTCCTCAGCAGTATCATAAGTCCCCAACCAAACCCTTATCTTCTGTATTGTGTCTTTTATCTCGGCCACCCAACGCCCTGACGGCCGTTGCCTCACTCCGACAAAACGTTTTCTGCCTCGCCTAGCACCGCCTAGTGCTGCCACGGCTGCCGCCTCCTCCATAACTTGGCCCCAACTCATGTTCTCATTATCATTACCATTAATTTCCTTCTCTTCTTCGCCTTCACTAGCTTTTCTCTTATTCATCATCATTATTGTGTTCATTCTCATAAATGGGTCTAATATTTTTCTTGCTTCTGCTGTGGAGTGTTACGTGCTATATTTATATGTGAGAGTGAGATCGAGGAATTAAGCAGCCCATAGAGGAGGAGAATTATGAGCACGGTAGCAATCTGCTGCATGCTTGTAGCTACTTCTTTGTTCTTTGTAGAATTCGGCTTTCGCACTAGGGAAGATTTCATTTTCATCTTTGAGGAGAATTCAAGAACAGGGATAAAATTAAGTATTTTATTTGAACAAGTCAGACTGTTTCTTCTGTAATTCAATCCGTATATTATATCTACAGTTTTCTATATCATTTGCTGGAATTTTAGAGTACTTCAGCGATCTACTTCAATACGACCTAAGAGGTTAATTAATTATTACTTGTAAATTAAATCGTATACAATGAAGAAAATTTATCCCATTTTAGAGTAAAGTTAGAGTGTGAATGCCATTGTCAGCGCAACATTGAATCCAAGTTAAGAGTGTAGTACGATATAATATATATATATATATATATATATATATGACAGATTTAATGACTTTTTTCTTTTACACAAAATTTAACATTAAATATAAATCGTTAGATTTATGCACATCTAACGGCTGAAATTATATTTGATTATATATTTAAAGCATAATTAATACATTTATAATTAATACAATGTTAGATGCAATTTCAACCATTAGATATGTTTAGATACAATTATTTATATTTTAATATAAAATTTTGTATAAAAAAAAAATTCATTGATTTTACTGATACATGTATATACATATGTATATATATATATATATATATGTATAATTATAATGGCTTTATTTTTTGGCAATGCATTAAATGCTGGCCTTCATTCTTTTCCTGCAAGGTTCTACTTTTCTTCGCGACCAAATAAATTTTGCTTGTACTGCAAAAGATAGCGACGTTTTGTACCTATAAGCTAGTTATTTAAGCATCAAGTAAGTTAGAAACATTGTTGAAACCAATCTTGTTAAAGAGACATATTGTATCATTGTGTTTGTAATTGTTTAGGGCTTAAGAAACCTCTACCTCTCACCACCGATCATTTTCTTTCGTCATTTACAAGATATACAAAGATTTCCCAAGGAATGAACAGGAGTAAACGACATCAGAACTAAAAACTAAAACCCGTAATATATTTCCCTGATCTCCAAAAGAAAAAAAATTAATTTTATTTTTGACCCAATAGTACTAGACGTCCATATTCAATCCAGTGCCATGAACTGGAAATCTAGTTAATGTTAAAGTCCAGAAGAAGGGACGGTGCAGCTCAAATGGGAGCAATATTAATATTCCTCATTTGTGGTTTTCGTGTTGTTCTGTTGCTTCCACCCTTCGAAATTACCACCATCTTGTTAAATTATTTTTAATGAGTCCTAAATAATCAATCATTCGCTTTGCTGCTATATAATTATAAAATAAGAGGGCCGCTCGGGCCCACACAATCCTCGCATCATGCGCGACAAAAGGCGTTAACAACGGCCGACGTTTTCATGCGGGGCTTCCTCATACAGCCCATCTTCCAGACATATCATATGATACGATAATGAAATACTGTATATGAACTGTTATTATTATTATTATTATTATTATTTATCATCAAGGGCCTCCCCATTTTTTGTTTTATATAAATTTGTGAAAAGTCAAATGTTATGTGCATATGCCCTGCACCTTTTAATTATTTCCTATCTTTTATACATTAAAAGGTTTATGAACTAATCAAACGGGGAATATATACAAATTAAGCAGACTTGATCAAGTACCCAAAAAAAAAAAATAAACGAAGAGAGTAGAACATGAAGCAGATTTAGAGCTTTGTCATTGCAAATCTGCACCATGAAGCAAAATGCCTGGCAGCGGCAGTTACTCTACGCTGTAAGTGGACTAGAAATATCAATAATTCAGACACATTTCCGATTTCATCAAGGGTAGAATTCAAACGTATGCATCTAGTGAATCAAAAGCAACTATGGTCAAGAACACGTGAAAATCAATCATGGAAAACTGATAAATTTGATAAAAGGAGTTGCTCCCATTTGCAGTTTGCCAATCGAATACAGTTAATTTACATGACAATGTACACGCATTGCTTCATGCATACACAGGCACAGTTGCGCTTTCCCTATCTACATGTACCAACCTATGAACTCAAGTAGTATGTAATACATTTGCCTGACCACAAAGAATGCTTTTGCTCTGGATACATCTTTACTCGTGCTTAAAATGAAAACTAATATGGCAATAATTAATCGACACCAGCGTTACTAGTCACCCCCATTATGACGCAAGGATACCTTAATCTCAAATTTCAGAGGAAGAAATAAGGGGACTATTAAGACTGTCAGCATTTGCAGAGTAATGAATTGGCAACAGGGCTGGGTCCTGGTAGGCAGTGGCCAAAGCATCATAAAATTCAGCCATTGTAGCATCATTCTGGTCTTCCTTATCTTTCTTAATCAAAACCTAAAAATAAGAAAGCAAATGTCAGCATCATGGTAAAAGATCTAAAGGCAAAGGTAAGTCCTGTATTATTCCCCCCTTGGGGATGGGGTACAGCAGTTGGCACGTCAGCGTACCTCAGCAGAGTAGGCAATAAAATTGGGTAGGAAGCGTTTCCGGCAGTACTCATTGAAAAGAAGTGTGACGACTGGAAGAGGAAAAATTAAGGTTGATGCTAGAGAGAGCTTCTTCGAAGTGAAAATTCCCACAGCAATAGCATGCATAAGTAGCAGAGAAAATATCATCGAATTGTGCACAATAGGCCAAAACTTCCCTGCTGTTTCATACTTAGCTGCATATACGTTTATGAACTGCATGGTAAATTTGCCAAAAATCAGTAAATTCAAAATAATTCCAAAAATACTAGAAACTAACAACTCCTTTCAACTGTTAAATTAAGATAGAGCATAATTATAAATTGCCAGTCCCTTACTTGAAAATAAGAACTCAAGCACATCCTTAAGATTGTGTTAAAAGAAGCGAACAAGTAGACCATTAACACAGTAAAATTTAACTGGGAATGTATGATAGGGAAACTAGATTATAACAGCACAAACAAAACACACACTTCAGAACTATTACTTTTCTTCACCCATACAATGAATTACTCACTGCTAGCTGTCCTAATTCCCAAAAGTACACTGTATGACGAGAAAAATTCACAAGCAAGTACAGTTGTCCAGTTTATCAAAAGGTTAATATTAACCAGACAGATCATAATCTATGGGATATTTTTATCCATTTTGTAACTTTGAAGGTAACTTAACGTCAAAGTGCAAAGCACTGAACATTAAATCTGTAAACTTACAAAATCCAAAGAACAAAATGAAAGTAGGAAGATCGAATTGTTAGATAGCTGACTAACCTGGTTACGGTAGATAATGTATGCAAGACAGAGGTATATCAATAGGAAGGGCAGAATTAACGGAGCTAGAAAGAAATATGTAATACCAAGAAGTCCAAATAAAAGAATTCTAGGAATATCATTATGGTAACGGATAGATGGGACTTCAAGGTCATCATCTGTACTTTTGGCAAAAGGTTTTCTTATTAGGCTGCATATAAGAGGGATTATGCGAAAGAGTTCAGATGAAGCACTAGTCCATCCCGACGTGACCACATAAGCAATGAAAAATGAGGCCTGCAGCAAAAACTTAGCATTGTCAGAAGAATAAAAACAGTGAAGCTGATTTTATAATAGATTAGTGTGCGCATGTATGTAGAAGAGAGAGAATAAATCTGGGGCCACAACTGGAATTTTGTTTTGGCTAACATGGTACATGTCTATGCAGATGAAACATAGCCATGTCCCTCACAAGCATAACTGCTGTCTACTACTATTGTAGAAATTATGTGGCTGGTCAAAACATAATTTTCTGAAAATGATTTTGCCATCCAGCTACTGAGCTTTGCTAGTGCCAACTGATAAAATCAACATTACTTTCTGAGATAACAATCATGTTCCAGTCTTTTGGTATGGATTAAGAGGAAACAATTTCGCAAAATTTAACAAGTCAGGCAACCCTATGAGAAGCACCATTGTAATTTCTATATTTACGCAATCATATGGGCTTAACAATACACATGAAGTTTTAGGTGCTCGTGCAGGATTGCATCGTTCCGGATTTTTAGTTTTTATTTTTTAAACTGAATTGACGTAGTAGGGTTGTGTTAATACCAAACTGAAGCAAACTGCAAAAAGGAATTCAATGTCAAAAGATCAGAACTGAACTAGAAGGTAGAGACGTAGCTTTAATTAGTATGAACGTGGCTGCATGTATATTCCAACCAATTGAAAAACAAATGAAACTAAAAATAAATAAATCAGAACCAAACTACATCAGCAAACTTTTTATATTTATAAACATCAAAATGGTCAAAGAAAAGAATAGGCCCAATTTGAGAATCTCATTAAACATCTCATACCAAGACCAAGAAAGAGAAACCAAACAGAACCGGTTTTTAAATTCACTCAGTTGTTTTCATGACCCTATTAAATATATTAAGAGGTAGAACATATTATGAGAGCGCAGAACAAGTTTTCTAAGCTTCACATCATAGTGACTCTGAATTTGGCTAGTCCTCACAATTTTCATTTAATGAAATTTTAAGCAAACTGTTTATAGAGATAGTATATTCTCACCTGAGCTGGAACAGAAACAGCTAGCTTTGCAGGAATATTCTTTGGATCAAGGAAGATATTAAGCTGGTATAGAACAGATCCAGAAAATACAGTTGCAAAAAAGATGTTCCATATCGTGAACCAAAGTACTTTGTTACATGCACTCTTTTCTATATCACTGTGAGATATGCATCCTTGGATGGAGGAAAGGAACACCATGATAGGAGGCACTATCTTCAGAAACAGCTGAAGAATGAGACTCGGAAGGTATCCTGTAACTACTTGACTGACAAATGTTCTGCATGTAAAAAACACATAATTTTAGCACTTTGCACCATCAAGAGAGAGAAATAAACAAAAACAGATATCTTAAAAAGATGTTAATTCACGTTTTCCCCGGACTGTCTCTTAGGCCTTAGCTTGTAGCGCATCTGTGAAATGAAAAAACTTTTACAGATCACTTACATAGTGAGAATGCTTTTCAGGAATGGAAACCAAACTTCCAACTGACTCAGATTAGTAAGACCTTGCACAAGCAAAACAGGAATAAGGAATAAAATTGTCAGAATAGTGCAGGCTACTATTATCACAAGCTTGGAGATCCATCTTCGCAGAAATGATGAAGAAAAGAACGGCCAATAAACATCATGTGGTTCAGGAGCTTGCTCTGTCACCCAGTGAGTGGGATTGGTTGATTGTTGCATATGGAAAGCAATTGCAGCACCGTACTGAGACTTGAAGGATACAAAGGCAGCCCGAATTTCCTTTAAAATTGACAAAAAATATGTAGATTAACAATGTGTATCACATAGATCACAAAAGAAAAAGAGACATCTGAAAGTATACTTAATGTTAAGTGAAGAAATCAATCTAAAAAATAATACTAGTGTAACTATCAACATCCCAGTGATAAAAATTGGCCCATAACAAGTAATTACAACATATTTACTTTTTTAAAAAAGAGTAACATATTCACTTTGAATTCAAGAAATCCGTTTAATTGTTTACAGTCATAGTCATAAATAAAACGAAGCAATAATGGTTCATTCCACCAAGGTGCATAATGATCAAGTGTTCAATTTGTTCAGGATTCATTCACCATATTTACTACATTTGATTCATATAGTACACAAAATAAACAAAAGAAAACTCGATGTAATTAAACAAAATCACAATCAAAATTGAGCAGATAATAAATAGTAAACGTTTGTTAAAAAGTGATAAGATAGTGGTAAAGCACGCACTTCTCCTGCCCATGAAACCTCTGATTGTTCCAATCTCAAATTCTCCTCAATATCTTCTAACTGTTTCTCATAATGATCCACAAGATCAACCTTCTGTCCAAAGAATCCAACCCGCTTATACTTTTCTTGATTGGGATCAGATTGTGAGTGGATAACCCTTCCATACAGTTTCTTTGCCTCATTCTAGAAAAGGGATATGAAACAACTATTTGAAGGAATACAAAGAATGGTGTATTTCACCACAACAATCCATATACAGTATAAAACATTTTCACAAACATAGGACAAATTGCTTACAATAAGACTTTGCAGATTACTTGTTCGATGAATAACCATATGTGACAGATAAGTAGTAGGATGGTACTCTTTAAAGAAGCTCTCAACACTTTCACTGACACTACTCCCAGCAAGAACAGGGATACTACGAACTAAGATGGTGAACTGATGAGGCTGAGGTTTGGATGAATAAAAATAAGCCATCCTTTTGGAACTTATATATTTATATTCCTGCAGGAAAAAAAAAATACTAATCAGCATTCAGTCAACTAGCAATTAAAGAAGATAACAATAATCTCTCATAATTGCTCGTGTTGCTTTATTCATCAATCAGCCCTTCACTGTTTAACTAGCAATTACAGAAGATAACGGTGGATGGCAACAAAACTGACACAGATCTCTAAAAAACAAATCTAACCTGCTCGTAAAAAAATTGCACTTTCACAGTCACCCAAAAGATAGAGCTTTAGGAATGAATGGTCAGATTAATTTGTTTAAGTGTTGATATATCGTCAAGCTAAATAGGAGCAACATTTCACTTACATAATAAAGTAAATAGCAGACAAATCCAGTGACAAGATACACAGCACTGAAGTGGACCCATAACCTGAAGAAAAAGACCAAAGCTGATGTTATCATCTTATATTACACATATTGTTAGTTGAACAGGAAACACCAAGATCAACTCTTACAAATGATGCTATCCCCATGTATAAAAGATCAAGCATTACAAGGGACCAAAACCCCAGTTACACTGAGCTAACATGGTAGCCTGCCGCAAAATGCATTTGTTGCCCTATGTGCTTCCCACAAACTCTAATAGGGGTTAGTTATCTTTAGAGGCTTGAAATTACCTTTTAGAGCCACTTTTTACATTTGAAATGGTAAATACATCCAAAGAATTATTTGATAAATCAGCAAAGTCAATCTCATGAAGCGCAGTTCCTGTGCAGTTCACTGGAAGAATAACAAAGATCCCTATAATCCCAGCGAACAAAAATACTTTCAAACTGCAGTATCAGACGAAAACAGGGGGAAAGTCAGAAAATATACGATAAAAAAATCAATATAAATGCAGAACAACAACAATAAGAACAAACTATGCACCACCACGGTGGAAAATACTTTTATGTCCGCCCGAAAGTCACTTTATTAAAGTGCATTCAAATCCATAAGGACTTAGAAAACAGAAAACGTTTCTCTTTAGCTTCAAGCTAAGTTTTCCAAAATGAGCAAATATACAAAATTTAACTGGTTATAACGGTATATAAGCTGCAAACTCCAAATTAACACAGCAATTTGGGACAGAAGTTCAATGCTGTAAAATAATAGAGATCCCATTGTCTTTCTCACTTTCTCTTTGTTGATAATCAAAATAGCTACTTGTGCTAAAACCAAATTACCTGAAAGTTATAATTCGCATAAAGACAACAGCGTCCAAGCCCGTGGATAACAACAGGTCTTCTTCAGAGAGCTTCCATGCCCTGCTCACCCAACCAGGAGAAGGTATTAATCTTTCCAGGTTGAATCCACTTCTCCGTTTAGAACTTCCTTCAGCCAGCAAGCGTGGTATATAAACTTCATAATTACTTGGTTGTTTCCGCAATATAGAATACAAAGTGAAGAACAAAATGCAAAGGCCAGAATTTATTCCCACTGATGTTACAAGAGCAGACACAAGCATTTCTTCAGAGTAATCTCAAGACCTCGAAAAAGATGAGCTGCCAAATTGAACCAAGCACAAAGTAATTGTCTCAAGATGCAAACATATACCAGAGCTTCTACATCAACTAAATTTTACAGTTGTAAGCAGCAAAAAGGAGTATGAACTTAAAACATAAAACGCTTCACATTTTGATCAATAGAAGGAAATCAGAAAGATAACAATTTAACCATAGACTTAGCATAAAAGTTGAGAGCGCTATTCTCTACAATTTCAAGTTAAACAAACCCTAAGAGAAAATCAAGCATAATGAATTTTGTTAAACACGAAATGGAAGCAAGCAAAATTGTACAGTATGAGAGGAGAAACCAAACCTGCAGCTGTATGAACTTCGTCACTTGGAGAAGTATTGAAGAAAAGAATGCCAGAGACTTCGCTACTGATTTGCAAATAAATAAGGAAGATCATCTAGAAGCTAACCGACCATGGAGTTACAGTACTGCTAGTTTGCTGCAATGCTTGTGAATTTCAATTTAATTACCAGGAGTGCCCCTCAACGTGTTGAGTAGCAACGAAATTGTTCGTCCCGTACTTTTTTAATTTTGGTTGTCTTGATTTGAGTTAACGCTTTCTGGAGAATTAGGAGTTTTGGTAGTGTAGTAGATATTTTAGGAAATATCAATTAGAGGTAAAGAACGGTTGGTTTAAGCCGATGTCAGGAACGGCCAGTCAAACGATCAAACTACCCGCCAAGTTTCTTGCAAAACACTTGCATACTTCCACCTCGGATTTTTTTTTTTTTTAATACAATAATATCTACTAATATTATAATTAGAGGACTACTCACATCAGTACTATGGAATGCTGTTGAAAATCTAGATATATTCAATTATAGACTAATCTAGAGATCTCCACACACGTAAACGGGAAAAAATCTACACACACACTTCGGGAGGATCCCAACTAGTGAGGAGTACCCTTCATCTGAAAATTTTAAAATAATTTGTAATATTATCTAATAAACAATTTTATTTGTAAAATAATATTAAAAAAATTTGAATTTAAATTTTACCGTAGGTTAAAATTGAAAAGATTACTAACAAATTTAAATAACTTTTTTAAAAACAAAATTAACCTTTTGTGACATTATAAATCCTCTACCACTGGATATACAAATGAAAGTTAAAACAAAAAATTGTAAAATGAGTGTTGAGTAAGAATTGATTCCCTTTTCTTTTCTTTTTCTAGTTACAAATAAATTATAATTATTAAAAAAATATTATAAGATATTAGAAGTTAGTAGACTAGGATAGGCATGAATTTAGTTTGAGATCCTCATTAAAATACACAAGTTCAGCAGTTTTTACTATTACCTTAAAAATTTTTAATAATTTTTTATTGAAATAATAAATTTTATAAAATACAACTCAGTTACACTTATTTAAGGGGATATAAACAGTAAATCTCTGGCGATGAATTTTTTTAAACTTGTAGTTGTTAAAAATTAAATTTTCATCCTACAAATTCTTGGATCTAATCCCATAAACCACACTGGGCCAATGAAATGCTCGCTCGAGAAAGGCCCATCTAAGGAAAGCTTGCACTTTATGATTGGGCAGGGGCCGCGCGAACGCAGTCCCCCTAGAACACAAATTATGACGTACACTCTCCCCACTGGGGAGATGTTAGGCCGCCCCACTCACGAAGTGCAATGCGAGCCGGCTGCCTAGGCTACAGGCCTCCCGGATCACCCGTTAACCCCGTCCAGGTAAGTAAGGTACAATGGGTCAACTTTTACCTTTTATCGATTGCAGGCTTTCTTCCCCTGATTTGAGTTATCGATGTGGGACAAGAATATTATTTCATCGCCATCGGTTACTTGGTTGTTAGGAATTTCTTTGAACAGTAGTGTCACCGTCCCTGTGACCAAGACAGTTCAAGTCTTTGAGATGTAACATACTCTGCTGGTCCACCATATCAATCACACAAATCCACCAGAAAAATTGAGGTTACTGATCCCAGTTAGATATTTCTACCGGAAAATATCCTTTTGCTAAGATATTTATAAATCGCCATCATGCAAACGGCTTATGTCCTCTTCACATACACTTCGTTTTTTTCTTTAAGATAATATTCGAATCCTATAGATTTCCAAGCTCCAAGCCAAAAGTGCTATTCAGTCACTGACTCAAAACGATTAATGGATAATTCCCAAATTGCAGAGGAAGGCTTGAACTGGAACGAATGGGAGGAAATCCAATCTCCTTCTCAGAATACACTGCCCACAATCCCAGCAAGAGAATGGGATATGATTGCCATTAGAGACAATTATCTTCAGGATAGCCTTTCTTTCTTTCCTCCAAGCCAACACGAAGGATTAGCAACCCGTTCAGAAGATGAAAAACCAAATTCACTATCGTCATCAGCTTCGTCGTTTTCTTCTTCTTCTTCTTTATCTAATGGTTTAGCTACGGATAAAAGTTCAGGCCCCGATTTGAGGCCACGTTTTACGATTCTGGGTTCTGGGATGGTTAGATTTGCAGCTAAGGTTCGTTACTTTGCAGTGTATATAGGGCGTTTTTGGTCATTTGCAACGGTGACTGGCGTTCTAGCAGCGATATTGGTGTCGTTGATGTATGCAAAGGTGCGGGGTTGGCGCAGAAGAGTTCAGGAAGAGAACAACCGTCTGATCCTTTTAATCAAAGAAAAAGACCAGGTTCTCTGAATTCACCTTTTATACAACTGGTTTTTCTGTATATAATTTACTAAATTTATGCGTAGTATCTGATTACAAATGTCTTATGATCGGTTAATCTTGCAACTAAAAGATTTTGCAAGTGTTTGTGAAATGCCTGAAAGAAAGAGATTTTTACATGAATGAATCATGGTTCATTCCTTTAAAATTTTGTTTATGTCGAGCTATATTGAGTAACAAGCAGCTAAAGCTTGCTGAATTCTATGATGTTCCTCAAGTCTGCTTCATGAAAAGCATGGAAATTCCTCTGTTTTTCTATACGAATTTATTATTTGAATTCTTGAATAAAATGCTTCAAATTCTGCAAATTGAATTCTTGTTGGGTTTTCCCTTGTGTGTGTTATATTTTGTGCAATCAGATCTGCCTTTGCTCTTATCTCCGTTGTAACAGGATATGCATGGAAAATTATTAAGCATCAAACACTGGCCATTGTTGATTCACTAATCACTGTGTCTGTATAATCTTACTCTTACCATTTAAATTGATTCTCCAGAAAATTACCCAGCTCGTCCTTCAAATTGCCCAGATGAATGAATTATTATCAGCACGCCGCAAGGTCCCAGTGCTTCGAAGTGGTTGATTGATCATACACGTACAAGGTTGATCGAATTGGTTTTCAGGATTTCTCTGTGCAATATGCCAATGACATTATCAGTTTTGGCATCAGCTTTAATACGCAGAGAGCGAGAGAGAGGGATATAGCTATAGGCATAATTTGTGTTAGATACTTCGATTTCTGCTTCTGTATATTCAGCCGGTGACTGCACCGGCTATTACTTCTTTAATTTACATATCAATGCAGATTGAAGCTTTTCTGTTTCTTCGCCTTTGCTAGTGTATTTGATTCTATTATATATGGTGCTTCTTAGAATTTTTTATGAATGAATAATTTGAAACTTTTAGATACCATAAATTACCATCTAACATAACGAACATTTCTATTAAATTAATATTTACTGATAGAAATTTATTTATTTATTTTTTCATTTAATCATTTATTGCTAAATGATATATTCCGATTCAGAAAATGAATCAATATAGAACGTGATGAAAAGCAAAAAACAAAATCTAACCGGAATATGAAACCTTAAAAATTATCTAATTAGATCAATCCAATTAAACATCACCTGCAAATTTTGAATTTTAATTGAAAATTAAAGAAAAAAAAAAGAAAAAAAAAGAAACTCTTTTAAAAAAAAATAAAAGGAGTTAACAAAATTCGTATTTTGGAATGACACATCCCAGCACACGGTTGCTTATTCTTTCTTTCGGTCCTTTTGATAATAGAATAATAAATAAATCAATTAAAAATGATACTTTGGGGGGCATTTTCGTAATACCACATTCAACTTTCATTTTCTCTGCTGTCTCAAGAGCGTCATTTCTTTGCTTTTCTCGATCACATTTTATTTCGTTATTCCGAGAGTCGTTCCTTGACGGATCTCAGTCATCGGATCCGCAAAGGTAAGCCCATTTGTCTCGATCTCACGCGTTTTAATTCATAATCTATCTACCTTCTCAGTTCTCCCTGTCTACAGTTCTCACTCAATTCATCTTCCTCCGGTTCATACATTTACTTTCTGTACCGCATTTTCTGGCTCCCGATAACAAGTTCATGTATTCGAGTCTGAACTCGAGGTTCTAGTGTGGTATGACTCGCGTCTATTACGGTTGATTACTTGAATTCTCTTTGTTCGTTATTTTATCTGAAACGTCATCATTTCGCTATTGTTTGAATTAAGCGTAAATTTGGTCCTTGGAGTGGTTTTAAAGGCTAATGCCGTTCAATGCGTGAAAGATCTAACACTTGTTTGTTGTTCTGGCTTGCTTTTCTGATTGATTTTGATTTTTAAAAAATAATTTATTTCTGGGAAAAACTTGATTATAATTACAAACAAGAAGCTATGAGACAGTTTACAGACTCTCCTGCGAATAAATCCAGAAATTAGGTTTTCTTTCATTAGCTTAGCCAGCATCTGTGCAAAGTAGTTGGTCAAAGTGAATTTATTGAAGACTGTAGTTTTCTCAATTTTCAAAGGGTTAATGAGTTATTTGCCTACAGTTTTGTAGGGTATGCTTTGAACAGGTTACAGTGCCTCACTACATATAAAATTTAGTTTCAAGGCAGATATTTGTACAAATATGGGGCGTCTAAAGCTGCAATCTGGGATCAAGGCAATCGAGGAAGAACCTGAGGATTATGACACAACTTACTCTAACAAAGCTACTTTGTCATGCATGATTAATTCAGAAGTAGGCGCTGTATTGGCTGTCATGAGAAGAAACAGAAGTGTAAGATGGGGGGCTCAGTATATGTCAGGTGATGATCAGCTAGAACACTCTTTCATCCAGTCATTGAAGACATTAAGGAAGCAAATTTTCTCATGGCAACATCCCTGGCATACCATTAACCCTGCTGTTTATCTCCAGCCCTTTCTAGATGTGATTCGGTCGGATGAAACTGGTGCGCCAATCACCGGTATTGCTTTGTCATCTCTCTACAAAATTTTGACTCTTGATGTGATTGATCAGAATACTGTTAATGTTGAAGAGGCAATGCACTTGGTAGTAGATGCTGTGACTAGCTGTAGATTTGAAGTCACTGATCCTGCATCAGAGGAAGTGGTGCTGATGAAGATACTTCAGGTTCTTCTGGCTTGTATGAAAAGCAAAGCATCTGTTGTGCTGAGTAATCAGCATGTTTGCACCATAGTAAACACTTGTTTCCGTATAGTTCATCAAGCGGGAACTAAGGGCGAGTTGTTACAGCGTATAGCTCGCCACACAATGCATGAGCTTGTTAGGCGGATTTTTTCACACCTTCCAGATGTTGGTAATTCAGAGCATGCATTGGTTAATGGAGTTGGTGCTGTCAAGCAGGAGGTATAATTACATGTTTCATCTTGCTCTTTTTTTGCAATATCTATTTTTTTTCTTGTGTTTGTATTGGTTGTTGAGAAGTGTGGAAATAAAACAGAGTATGTGGAGAAATAAAGAAATCATAGAGTTAAAGCTGTTTCATTGTTTTCTGTTTAATTGATTTAATAATGAATTTTGTTGGTAATTTTGTGTAAGCTGTCGTTTCTGGAGTCCTCATACATCAAAACTGCAATTAAAGTTTCTTCATTACTTTTGTATCTAACTTATTTTCTCAGTAATCAACCAACAGAAATTGTAAGATTTTCTACCGCATTTCCTGTTTTCCCTGGGTTTACTTGTCAACTTAATGGACCAATGGAGGAAACTTGTAATGGTTTTTAATCCAAATTTATGAATGACTGCTGCTATACACTATTTATTGCAGGTGATTGATTGGGTTGACTTTGAGTTATCGTGTAGGAGTAGGTATCTTATGTGAGTTTTATCGATTGAGATTTAAGATTTATTTTTCTTTGGTTATTATTGGCAATGAGTTACTGTGAGGGATGTGTTTTAACTCAAGGTCTTGCTAATATTTTAGTGTCTGGAATAGAAAAATGTATTCCTCTTGTTATTGCCTTTTTCCATGAGATAAGCAGCTAACTCTTAATGATGAGGAACACTTACATGTTTCATGGTTGATGAACCATGCAGATTAGTGGGCTAGATAATGAGTATGCTTTCGGGAGTAAACAAATGGAGAATGGCAATGGTGGTTCAGAATATGATGGTCAACAATCATCTGCAAATTTTGTCTCAGCTACAGGTGTGGTAGCAACTATGGCAGAAGAAAATACAAATGGGGCAGGTACTGGAAAGGACTCTATTTCGTATGACTTACAGCTGATGACAGAGCCATATGGAGTCCCTTGTATGGTGGAGATATTTCACTTCTTGTGTTCTTTGTTGAATGTTTCTGAGCATATGACAATGGGTCCAAGGTCAAATACTATGGCACTGGATGAAGATGTTCCTCTTTTTGCCCTGCGCTTGATTAACTCAGCCATAGAATTGGCTGGGCCTGCCATTCGCCATCACCCAAGGTTATTGAGTTTGATTCAGGATGAATTATTTCGTAATCTTATGCAGTTTGGCTTGTCAATGAGCCCACTTATTCTTTCAATGGTATGTAGCATCGTTCTCAATCTGTATCACCATCTGCGTGCTGAACTGAAACTGCAGCTTGAGGCTTTCTTTTCTTGTGTGATCTTGCGGCTTGCACAAAGTAGATATGGGGCTTCATATCAGCAGCAGGAGGTTGCCATGGAGGCTCTTGTTGACTTCTGCAGGCAGAAAACTTTTATGGTGGAGATGTATGCAAACTTAGATTGTGATATAACCTGCAGTAATGTGTTTGAAGACCTAGCTAATTTGTTGTCAAAGAGTGCATTTCCAGTGAACTGTCCTTTGTCTGCTATGCATATCCTGGCTTTGGATGGTCTGATTGCTGTTATCCAGGGAATGGCCGAGAGAATAGGCAATGGATCTGTTAGTTCAGAGCAGAGCCCAGTCACTCTTGAAGAATATACCCCATTCTGGATGGTGAAGTGTGACAACTATAGTGATCCTAACCATTGGGTTCCATTTGTTCGCCGGAGAAAGTATATCAAGAGAAGATTGATGATTGGGGCTGATCACTTTAACCGTGACCCCAAGAAAGGGTTAGAGTTTCTCCAAGGAACACATCTTTTGCCTGACAAACTTGATCCCCAAAGTGTGGCTTGCTTTTTCAGGTATACTGCTGGGTTAGATAAGAATCTGGTTGGAGATTTTCTTGGAAATCATGATGAATTCTGTGTTCAGGTTCTTCATGAATTTGCTGGGACTTTCGATTTCCAAGACATGAATCTGGATACTGCACTACGGTTATTCTTGGAAACTTTTCGGCTGCCCGGAGAATCACAAAAGATACAAAGGGTGCTTGAAGCATTCTCTGAGAGATACTATGAGCAATCACCACAGATTCTAGTTAATAAGGATGCTGCACTTTTGTTGTCTTATTCACTTATAATGCTTAACACAGATCAGCATAATGTACAGGTGAAGAAAAAGATGACAGAAGAGGATTTTATTCGGAATAATAGGCACATCAATGGAGGCAGCGATCTACCACGAGAATTTCTGTCAGAGCTTTACCACTCAATTTGCAAGAATGAGATTCGCACAACTCCAGAACAAGGTGCTGGTTTCCCTGAGATGACCCCTAGCCGCTGGATTGATCTAATGCACAAGTCTAAGAAAACAGCTCCATTTATTGTTGCCGATAGCAGAGCATTCCTTGACCATGATATGTTTGCAATAATGTCTGGGCCAACAATTGCTGCTATTTCTGTTGTATTTGATCATGCAGAACACGAAGAAGTTTACCAGACATGTATTGATGGATTCTTAGCTGTTGCAAAAATTTCAGCATGCCATCATCTGGAAGATGTCCTTGATGACCTTGTTGTATCTTTGTGCAAGTTTACAACCCTTCTGAATCCATCATCTGTTGAGGAACCTGTGCTAGCTTTTGGTGATGACACAAAAGCCAGGATGGCAACTGTCACTGTTTTCACCATTGCAAATAGGTATGGGGATTATATTCGCACAGGTTGGAGAAATATTCTGGATTGCATCTTAAGGTTACACAAGCTTGGTCTTCTTCCAGCTCGAGTGGCCAGTGATGCAGCTGATGAATCAGAGCTTTCTGCTGACCCTAGCCAAGGGAAGCCTATTACAAATTCTTTATCTGCAGCTCACATGCCATCTATGGGAACGCCAAGGAGATCTTCTGGATTGATGGGCCGGTTCAGTCAACTTTTATCTCTTGACACAGAGGAGCCAAGATCACAACCTACTGAACAACAGCTTGCTGCTCATCAACGGACCCTTCAGACAATTCAAAAATGCCATATTGACAGCATATTTACAGAGAGTAAGTTCTTGCAAGCTGAATCCCTATTGCAACTTGCACGAGCACTTATCTGGGCTGCTGGGCGACCCCAGAAAGGGAACAGCTCTCCAGAAGATGAAGATACTGCAGTTTTCTGTCTAGAATTACTCATTGCAATTACCCTGAACAACCGGGATAGGATTGTGCTTCTTTGGCAAGGTGTTTATGAGCACATAGCTAATATTGTTCAGTCAACTGTAATGCCTTGTGCCTTGGTAGAAAAGGCTGTTTTTGGACTCCTCCGAATCTGCCAGCGACTGCTTCCATACAAAGAGAATCTGGCTGATGAACTTTTGAGGTCACTGCAACTTGTCTTAAAGCTTGATGCTCGGGTAGCTGATGCATACTGTGAACAGATTACTCAGGAAGTCACTCGCCTTGTCAAAGCCAATGCTACTCATATCAGATCCCAGATGGGGTGGCGCACCATTACATCCCTACTTTCCATCACAGCTAGGCACCCTGAAGCTTCTGAAGCAGGCTTTGATGCACTATTGTTCATTATGTCTGAAGGTGCCCACTTGTTACCATCCAATTATGTTCTCTGTATAGATGCATCAAGGCAGTTTGCCGAGTCTCGTGTTGGACAGGCAGAGCGATCTGTACGTGCACTAGATCTTATGGCTGGTTCTGTTGATTGTTTAGCCAGATGGTGTTGTGAGGCGAAGGAAGCAATGGGGGAGGATGAAGTTGCTAAATTGTCTCAGGATATAGGGGAGATGTGGCTGAGGCTTGTGCAAGCATTGAGAAAAGTTTGTTTAGACCAGAGAGAAGATGTTAGAAACCATGCTCTCTCATCATTGCAGAAGTGCTTAACAGGAGTGGATGAGATCCAACTTCCTAATGGTTTGTGGTTACAGTGTTTTGATATGGTAATCTTCACAATGCTTGATGACTTACTTGAAATAGCTCAAGGACACTCCCAAAAGGATTACCGGAACATGGAAGGCACACTTATACTAGCTATGAGGCTCCTCTCAAAGGTGTTTCTACAGTTACTCCATGAGCTCTCACAGTTAACAACATTCTGTAAATTATGGCTGGGTGTCCTTAGCCGAATGGAGAAATATATGAAGGTAAAAGTCCGAGGGAAGAAAAGTGAGAAACTTCAGGAAATAGTGCCTGACCTCCTCAAGAGTACTTTACTCGTAATGAAGACAAGAGGGGTGCTTGTGCAGAGGAGTGCTTTAGGAGGAGATAGCTTGTGGGAGCTTACATGGCTTCATGTGAATAACATTGTTCCATCTCTGCAATCTGAGGTGTTCCCTGATCAAGATTCGGATCAGTCACAACATAAGCAGAGTGATATGGGCGGAAGTTTGGTGTCTGATGAAATGGGTTCTGTTGCTTCAAATGAAACAGCGGCCTCTGAAGGTGCTGAGCCATGAGGTTAACACAGCGTGCAGTGTTTGGATGGGTAGAGTTGCTATATTTGATGGCATTCTTGTCACTATATGCTTAGACATGCAAATGTCATGGGATTATGGCAAAGATTCACCACTTATTGCTTTTGGAGCTTCTAGACGCAAATTAGCAAAGAAGAAAGGATGCGGACAGAATCTCAGGACACTTCTTATTCATCTGTTCTGTTCTGCTGGTTGTCCATTCTCTTCATTAATTGATTCAGTGGAATCTTGGCCTAAGTGTCTGGTCCATATTGGAGAATTAGTTTTCTGTGCAGATATTATAGTTGTCTAGGTGTCTTGTAGAGCATTTTAAGGGGAAGGATTTGAACCACTTGTTTTCTATTACGAGGGAAGAAAGTCACCCATCTTCCGCCCCAAGGTATTTAGCTTATATGACTGGTTTTGGCTTGCTCACTGATGTACAGGTTAGAAAACTGTGACTCCGTACTTTATGTTAGTACATTTACTGAACACGAGAGTGAAGTAGTTAGCTTTGGCTCGTGGCTTCTGCTTTTGCGATGATATTCAAACCTCCATGTATTGGAAATTGGTGGCTAATTGAGCCCGGTTTTTTCCCATGAAGAATGCTAGAATCTAATCACAATTTCCATAGCTCCTTTTATTAACGGGAAAAGAAAAGCAAAAATGTATTTGGATCACAATTTAGAGCCAAAAGAGGGCTAGATTAGGAAATTATTCGAGAACACTCAAGTTTATTGACGAAAAATAAAAAATGTCATTCAAAATATTCATTCAAAAATGCTATTTTGATACATTTTTTGGAGTAAAATATTTTTATACTTAAAATTTACAGAAAAAATTTCGAGTTATTATAGTAATTTTGAAGTATTAGTTTTGAATTATTACAATAACTTCAAAGTGTTATTTTAATAACTCAAAGGAATTAATTTTAGTTATAGTAGTTTAAAAATGCTATTTTCACGTTGTACAATAAGTCGAAAGTGTTAATTTCGAGTTGTTATAGTATTCTAAAGTATTATTTTTGAGTTGTTATAATAATTTTAAAAGTAATATTTTTGTGTTGTTACAATAAATTTTAAGTAAAATTTTGTCTTACTTGATACTCAAATGTATGTGTTAATCAAAATAGGAATAAAAATATTTTTATCCGAAACAAGTAAATTTAAATATTTTTGAATGAAATTATATAAGATAAATATTTTTTGAATTTTGATTATGAAATAGAAGTATTTTTGGTTATTTTTTAAATTAAAAACCGTTGTTGTTTTCAGGAAAAATATATATATATATATATATAGAGAGAGAGAGAGAGAGAGAGAGAGAGAGAGAGAGAGAGAGAGAGAGTGTAGGGTTTGGTTAAAACGGTGGGTGGCAACGGCTGTGAATTGTGAATTTGTGATGAGATGAAACGCACCGTTTCTGTTTAGTGAAGCAAAATCGACATCAGAATTCAGAAAGTTAAAAGTACCATCTTTTCACAGTTTCACCGAGAATCTAGGTGCTGGCAATGACATTCCTAGTTGTCCAATTTACGTACAGTAAATTTGAAGAATCTTAGCTTATATCTGAACAGTCTAATTTTTGTGATTGCATTGATCAAAGATCTAGGGTTTGAGATTTAAACCAATTCACCTGCTCAACTCGAACTCTTCGAAAATGAGTGAGGTCTTCGAAGGATACGAGCGTCAGTACTGCGAGCTCTCAACAAATCTCTCCAGAAAATGCGACTCTGCTTCTCTCCTTCCAGATGCAGGTATTATTATTATTATTGTTGTTATTGTCCTGATCAAGTCGAAGCATTTTTCGAATTAAAATTCGACTTCATCGTATAAAATTTAGCTAATCTTCTTAATTTTATAACTTCGATGGATGTCGTTGATTTAATTTTACAGATCAGAAGAAGGAAAAGTTTTCGGAGATACAATCTGGACTGGATGATGCCGAGACTTTGGTAAGGCATGAAACATTTTTTTGCTTCACGTTTAGAAGTTTCAGTATTTTGATTTTATAATGTGATTTTTCTTTTTTCAGATTCGTAAGATGGACCTGGAGGCAAGAAGTTTGCAGCCGAGTGTAAAAGCCATGCTTCTTGCTAAATTAAGAGAATACAAGTCCGATTTGAATAAGTTGAAGCGAGAATTCAAAAGAATTTCTTCTCCTAATGCCCACGAAGAGTTGTTGGAGTCTGGAACAGCCAATGCACATGCGGTAACCTTGTCATTTTATAATCGCTTATTTCTGCTTTAGATTACTTGTGTAACTTGGGGGAGGAGATTACTTAACTTGATGTCACCTAATCTATTCGTGGATTGTTATGCCTACTTGCTTTATATCTGTTGATTTTCAATTGTTGTTTTACTAGTATATTTTTCAAAATAAATTTAACTATGATGGGAATCATTTGGGATTGTTCATGGAAAACAGAGTTCAAGTATTTTTCTGATCTGCAAAAGGCTGCATAGAAATGTATCTTTCAATTGCTTCTCTGAAAAGCAAAAGCACTCTAACTGCTTTTCTTTAGCCTTAAAATCACTTTGTATAATTCACCCAAACATTAGACAACAGACAGAAAAACTTTTCCGGAAATACCAAAGCAACATCAAATGCATTACTAGTGTTGCTGGCTGCAGTTTTGCTAATGGATGAGAATTTTGAGCAATAATTATTGGTTTATCACTAAATGTTGAAGTTTCCTTTTAGTTTGTTGAATTTTGCTGGAATGGTGATTTATGAGTCTGCTTGATGTCTTGCTACTTGAACAATGTACACGCCAGATGAATTGGATATGTTCGTGTATATTTGCTGGAGAAATTTTAGTGATTGTTAAGCCATTTCAGGTTTCTGGGGAGCGGAGAGAACAAATGGCAATGTCAGTGGAGAGATTGAATCAGTCTGGTGAAAGAATTAAGGACAGTAGAAGAATCTTGCTGGAGACTGAGGAGCTTGGCATTTCAATTGTGGAAGATCTACATCAACAGCGTGAAACACTCTTACATTCTCGTAACAAGGTATTATTGATTGACCTTTTTCCTTTTGGGTTTTGTTCTATACCTCAACATTTTGAGTTATTTCTGGTTTTCATCATGACAATTGGGAGACCATGAATGAGGCTCTCTTGGGTATCATTTTGGTGCTTAAATGAGAAAAAGACTATTTGTAACCATTCTTGTTGATAAGGCAAGGACTCTACATGGTGCAGCAAAAGTTGTGGTTTGTTGATCTATGATTTTTCTGATTTTGTCGCTGCTACTATTGTAGCTTCATGGGGTAGATGATGCCATCAGCAAGAGCAAGAAAGTATTATCTGCCATGTCGCGGAGGATGAGTAGGAACAAATGGATAGTTGGCTCCATAATTGCAGCTCTTGTCATTGCCATTCTCTTTATCCTCTATTTTAAGCTTTCACACCACTAATCTAATCATTACAATCGTTCAAGTAGGATGAAAGTTCTCTGTTGCTTTATGTGAATGTTGTATATAAAGTTGCCAACCATTTAATGGGTGTTTATGCCACATTTTCCGTCATGTTGTTATGTAATTCAACGGCATGTGGGTTTGTATCTTTGTCATTTCTTAATTTTATGCATTTTCTTTACCTATTTAACAACTTTACCTTCTTTGCATGTATTATTGTGCCAATTGCTTTGCTTAATTCATTTGATCGGATCTCTTGAGACTGAATGATACACGTTGGAAGTATATATTTTCCAGTTTGCCAATCTTCATTTTGTTCTCATTTATTTCTGGTGCAAAATAATTCTATATTATAAGAGTTATGTTTTATGTTACTACATAGCCGTTGTATGGTGTATATATATGAGAGGTAAAGACTCTTTAAAAATAATTCACGGGTTATTCTCACTTTGAATTAATATTTGGAGGAATTAACACATCCTCCCCTGAAGTTTGGGAAAGTAATACCTGGAGTGATAGTTTAGAGAAAGGCACATATATCTCTTTTCAAGTTATTCAATTCCATCCAATTTTAATGAAAAGACTAAATTGTCCTTAAATTTTTATTTTTTAAGGATAAAAGTTTTTTTAATCCATTTTGTTTATATTGTAATTGCTTATGGTTAACATAGGTCATATATATTATAAAAACAATTATTGTTATTTTTCAGTTTTGACTCAAAGTTACTAAAATAAAAAAATGTAACTTAAAATTAAAAATAATAAAACGAATTTAAATTTTTAATTGTTAAATAAATACAAATTAAGTTTTCTCTTTCTTTAAAATATATTGGATTGAAATTCGAATTACTTTGTAAGTGTTTTAAATCAATTATCAAGTGTGCAGCTATTTTACCCATACATTTGACATGTATAAATATAATATTAAATTTTAAATTTTAAATTTTAAATTTTGAACAATTATTTTTAGACTTTACATGTCTAATCAAATGTTTCTTTAAATTTTAATTTTTTTCATTATTTAGTTACTTAATAATTAGGGAGGTAAAGGACAAATTTATTTCCAAATTTATTTACTAAAGTAACTATTTGTCACACATGTAAATTCATATTTTTTTCTCTTATATAAATTTTTTCATTCATCAAATACGCATTTTTCTTTTGAAATGATTTAATTAGTTTTATTGTACAATTCAATTCTCCATGTTTTCAAGTCAATTTTGATAATAGTTATCTATCTATATATATATATATATATATATATATATATATATATATATACATAATATAAGATGAGCACCAAACTTTTTAAAATGGAACATATCTAAATTTAATGTTAACATGTTTAGTGATTATAATAAATTAACTTAGTAACCATTTTAGTGAGTTGGAATGAAGTTTTAACTTTTTTTAGTTAAATTAATTAATACTAGCAAAGACGTGCACACTTGACGATGTAATTTGTATAAATATAATATATTATATTATTTGTATTTTTTTATATATACAATTACTATTTCATTAAATTTTTTTTGGATTTAATTTATGAGATGGAGGTCAATTCTCTCTCTCTCCAAATACAGTATCCATTTGCAATTGACATCAAAACACAAAAAGAGAAAATTTATCTTACTTTTATCATAATATCCTTAATTTTAACGGTAAAATAATATAGATGGATGACTTAAGAAAAAGTATATGTATCTTTTTTTAAACTCTCTATGTAAATGTTATTTTTTCAAAATTCACAAGAGGTTTGTATTAATTTCTCTTAATAATTGCATATAAAATGCAATAATTATATTGATGAGGAATTTTCAGATACCTCTCATAAGGTTTTCTAAAATTATAAGTAAATAGAAAAAATGACATAATTTATAGAGACCTCAAAATTTGGATATTATTATCCTTGACCGTTAATTATAAGGGTATAATTGTTAATACACACCCAACACTTACACTCTAAAGTGCAGTGCTCAACTCTCTCTTAATTTTTGCTTTTTTGCAATAGCGTACTCTTTCTCTTTCACTTTCACTCTCTTTATCTTGCAAAAAAAAAAATGATTAAATTTATTTTAAATAAGATTAAAAATACAAATAAAGTCTTAAATTGTAACAACCGCTACCTCTCACCATTATGCTAAAACACATTTAATAGTCGCTTTACTGGCAACCTCCCACCATTATTAGCTACTTCGAAGCTAATGACATCATGCTCGCCCTCACACGCTGTTATCACTTTTTCAACTTGCGTGCCATTTTCGTTTCACTAATTCGCATACCATCACACGTTTAACGTCACCACCACAAGTTAATCGCTAATCAACAAAACTTGACAACGGCTTGACCTTAAGCGAGTTAGTTTTGATGACGGCGAATCAACAACATGTGTGGCTAGACGAGAAACAAGCTTTTGATGTGACTGTAAGGTGGTTGTGGCACCGTCGACAAAAGAGAGAAGCAAGAAACTGAACATATTTCTGACGAGGGAGGGAAGTAAGTTTTAGGTTGTTTTATTTGAATAGGTAAGTTGGAACTTAAGGTTATAGATTTGAGATTCTTTTAATGAGAAAATTGTGAGTTTTTAAAGCAATTTCTTACAAAAAATTGATAGATTCAAGATTATATTCCAGTTTGTATGTTGTTTTAAACTTTAAATATTACATTTTCAATTTATTAATTGATGATTTGATTCTAATTAAGAATATGTTCACTATCCTTTTATGGTAATAAAATTATTAATCGATTATTTGTTTGAATTTTGTTAATTATAACATGATTTTGGTTCTAAGCTTAAAAATTTTGCATTATTTGGTGTGTTAATTGATTATTTTAGTTCCAATTGAGTGTGGATCATTATTTGAATCTTCAATTAATAGTAATGAATTATTTTTATGTTGTACAATATATTCGCTTCATACATACAAAATTCTATTTATTGTTTGTCATATATATTTTTTTTAAATTTGTTGTAGAGTATTTTTGTGTGATTTTATGTGTGTTAGTGGTATTGATGAAAAAGACTAGATTGGTAGTTTTTTTCGAAGCACATCAGCACAACAAATTGCAAGAGTTGTATTGTTCCGAGATGTCTAATAGTGTGAGATTCCCTTGCTAATCTTGGGCTCGGTTGCTCTACTATTCTCGGTGGCATTCACCTCCTTCTTCAATCTACAAAGAGCTATTGTTGCAATTATTTTTGTTGCTAGAATGCTAATTTTTTTCTGCTGCAGCTTTTTTCCTTCTTTATTTTTCCTTCTTGTTTGTACTACCTTCTCCTTTTATTTATTTATATAATATATTATAATAGTTAACAAAATGTAGGGTAATTAACATATCCCTCTCTAAAATTTAATAAACTCACACTTAAATGTTAGGTTTAGAAAAATCTATACATATTTTTTTTGGACCGTTAGTTGACCATTAAAAAACCGCTAGTATCAAGAATATTTTTGGACATTTTACCAATTCAATAATTTAATTTTGTGCAAGTCAATAATTAGAATTTAAAATAAAATAATAATATTTAATATTATCAATTCATCCACACTTTTTAAAGATATTTAGTTTAAAATCTTAAAAATAACTTTCATAAATTAGACCAACATATTTTTTTAATATTGTAAACATAATTTATTCATGAAAAAGTGATCAATTATTTTATTTTTTATATTTTAAAAACGAGTAATTATATTTTTACTATAAGTTCTAAAAATAAAAAAAAATTATAATATTAAGTTTTTTTTAATTTTTATATCTCATATAAAGTGATGTTATATTATTAATTGGATAATAAATTTTTTTTTAAAAAAAATTATATTATTTCATTATATAATGGATAAATAGTATATTGTATAAATTAATAAAACTCAAACAATATAGAACTCATATTACACATATATAAGCATATAAAATAATAGATTGTGTTTTCCAAATCTTAACTGAGGTATGTGTTAATTTCTAAAAAATGTATAATAGTGAGAAACTTGCGGTAATTTATTTTGAATTTTATTGTTTTGAGATATAATTATTTTAAACTTGGTATTGAGTTTGAAGATGCTATTGTTGGTAATTGACGTAGGTGTTAATGAATAGTATTTATGGATTATTTTCTCTTTTATTTTTCTAGTTTCAAACACCAAAATCGTTGCAGCTTTTTTGCCAAATTAAATAGTATTTATGAGTTATTTTTCCTTTTATTTTTCTAATTTCAAGCATCAAAATAGTTGCAAATTTTTTGTCAAATTAAAATGAGGATAAAATGAGATTTTTACGTAAAAAATAGAGGAAGTGAATGAAAAAGATGTTTTCAATTAAGTAAGAGGGATGCTATGTGTGAATTAAGACATCCTTTCTATTTGTATGTGATTTTCGTAAACTTCAGAGGTATATGAAAATTACCCTTACATTTATAAAACCGCTCTGCTCTGCTCTCCTATGAAAGTTATATATATATATATATATATATATATATATATAGAGAGAGAGAGAGAGAGAGAGAGAGAGAGAGATGTGCGTGTAAAGGATTGACTGCAACACAGCAGTGACTAAGAATTACGAAGTTTTTCACTTTTTTACGCATAGATAATAAAAATAAATGAACTGCAATTACATGTTATTAACGGAATTGTAACTTAATTTTATCAATCAGTTCCACTCGATTTTGCAATATGTGCGCACGACACGATAATCACGGTCGCTACACGTGGACAAGGGACCGCCCGATCATATTAATCTCCCACATCGTATTTTCTTCCGTTGTTGGCTGGGACTCCGAGTTTGACTCGTCCGTTTCACATAGGCCCAAACTCCACCGGACCCCACCATAGAAAATATCCCAGCAGATTTCACTTACGTAGTTCGCGAACCCAAGTTTCCTTCTCCTACCTGATTTTCCTTTCTATTCCGTTCTCGTCGTCCATTACTCGAGTCTTACACGCCGAGAAATCCTCCTAATTTCCTTCCTTCCTCTCACACGCCCATCACGTGTTTGTATAAAAGTCTGAATAACTTTTCAATAAGAGCGAGCGAGTGATCAAAGTTTGGTGAGTTCAAACCAAATTAAAATGGATTCACTCTCACCAGTCTCTCCTTCAATAGTTCTCCCTCCCAGCAATCCACTCCGTCTTCGCCGGCGTCAGATTTTCTTTTCACCTCGAACTTTCCACAATCATCTTTCTTCTGGTCTCTCCTCTTCGAGGAGATTACCGCACGTGTTCTGCAAAGTGAGCGATGGATCTCAAAACGACGATGGTGATGGAAGCGAAGAAGTGGAGAGAGCTCTTCACTTGGACGGCACCATTCCAGGGAGTTCCAATGAGTTCGTAAAGCGGGTCTCTTCTCGTGCATATGATATGCGAAGACATCTACAGCAAACTTTCGACAGTAGCAGCTATGATGGTAACTTGATGATTTTTTTTTGTTCACCTTTTGATTAATAATCTCGTTTCGACTAATTGGCTTGTTTTGAAATTTAGCAAGCCGAAACTTTGATTGTTAGGTCTTAATTCTTAAATATGAAAGCTGCAGCTTGGCCAGCTTGCGAGTTATTAATTTGCCATGTTTTGAAGATTCTACATCTTTTCGTAGAATAAGAGGAGCCGCCCATGCTTTTTTTACTTCAAATGAATGCTTATGTTTCGGCATAAAATAAAATCTTTGGACTTCTCAGCTCATCCTCTGGCCCGACTTCATACGTGACATCACTTAATAAGAAAAATAGAATATTTGGTGGTGTATTCCGATCATAACATGTGTACACAGGATGTAGAAGATCCGGTTTTGGCTGTGTGCTTTGTTGCATAATATTTACAGTGATGGTACTTAATACCTTCTTTTAATGGAAATGGCAAAAAATTGCATTTTACTAGGATGAGATATTTTTTTACACTTTTAAGAGTTTCTCCTGTAACATTTGGATTAAAAGTTGGGACATTTAGGTCCTTTTTGAAATGAGTTGAGAGTATTTATAAGTTTTCCCCAGCTTTTACTATATTTCAGCCTAAAACTGTAGACATCTTCTTCTTTCAGTACATTATTTCCTGCAATCTTGTTTATGTTGCTAGCCACTAATGACTTCATTTTTGTATATTTTGACGAAAAACTATGTAAAAGTTGAAAAATGCAAATATGTATTGAATCATCTCCGATGTGAGTGTCTTGGATATCTCTCCCGCATGTTATCTATCTGGCAGGTTGAGGCTTATTATTCATTTTTGTTTGTTAAAATCTGTCTCTTATTTCCAATGTGGGTGTCTGCCTACTTTCAATGGTAGAACTTTTTAGTATTTTACATTTTCTACTGTTGGTGATGATTATAATTTATGGTGGAAAGATATTTCATCAGTAAATAATACATATGTTCTGCTTCTTACAGGGTTAGTGTTTATTGATATATTATGTAACATATGCTTACTTGACATGTTTCATAATCATCTCCTTCCTTGTTTCTGATATCCAGTGTTGGAGGCTAACCCATGGAGAGAAGATTCAAAACCTGTATATGTACTAACCCACCGGCAAAACCAATTGTGCACAATGAAAACTCGAAGGAATCGCAGGTCTGATTTGTTTCCTTGCAGTATCTTTCGTCAAATAATTGTCAATGTTTCCCCTGCTCATGTGTTGCCCTTTTTTTTTTTCTTTTGGACAGTGAAGTTGAAAGGGAGCTTGGGTTATTGTTTTCTAAAGAAGGAAAGCGGAGGTCTGAAATTGGAAATCAGGCTAAACAGTCTAGAGGGGGGACAAAGTTCCAGATGCTTGTGGAGGATATTAGAGAGGGAGTGCTTGTAAGTTTTTTCTTGTATCAGTTGTCTGTCTTTGCATGACTACTTTATCAAAATTTTGTGAGAAGACACCCTTGATTTTGAATAAATTCAAGAGTTATGCTTCTCTCTCTTCTCCGTTATCCTCCCTTAACCAATTGTAGCAAAGAACTCAGCCACACATCACCTGACATAATAGTTTGATTAAGGTATTTAATTTTGTTTTCCCGGGTTATTTTGATTCATCTGTTAAAAACTCAAACTTCTATTCCAGGTATTTGAAGATGAGAATGAAGCTGCTAGATACTGCGACTTACTGCAAGGAGGAGGTAAAGGATGTGAAGGTGTTGCAGAGATTGAAGCCTCATCAGTAAGATACAGAGCAAACTTCAGATCTGCCTCATTAGATGAAGTATTGTAATGATTTCCATACTTTTTTCTGCAGGTGTTTGATCTATGCCGAAAAATGAGGGCCCTTGCTGTTTTGTTCCGCAAGGGAAGAACACCCCCTTTACCTCAGAGCCTTGAGCTCAATCTGAAGGCTCGGAAACGGTCCCTTGAAGACCAAGAGGACTTAGTGTGAATAATTGGACGGAGAAGAATTTCCGATAAAAATTGTACTGTCAATCAAAGATGAAAGTATACTGTAATATAGTAGATGGATTCCTCGGTGAAGTAAATATCTCGGATGTATACTTATTTTCATATGCTAAAATAAATTTGAATTAAAATTTAAAACCTGGCGTTTATCAAAGCAAGCCTCCACTTCACATGATTGCTTAGGTAGGCTGTGTTCCTCTTACGACGGAGATTCTGCCAGAAATCAAGACTTGATGACATGGAACCACAGAAAAAAGAGAACAAAATATTAGTATTAAGTAATGGTAATGAAGAATCATTTAACAACTTTGGAAGGTTTTAATAAGGTGTAAACAAATCAATAAAAAATAGCCAACTGAATGAAGACATGCTGATTAAATTGTCAAATGATCATTAAATACTCTCTTCGATTTGTGCATTGTAGTATTAATTTTTTTTTGTTTTGGATGATAGTTTGATCTTCGGCAAGTACAGTAGACAATGAATATTAGATCTGATCCCAGTTGATTGCCGACGGGGAAAATGCCCTTCACCCCCTAGGGGTTTACCATAAGAACCCAGTTCCTCTCTATATTTTGAAAAATACCCTACAGCCCCCTACCGTTTCCTCAGTCTACATTAAAAAATTAGTTTTTGGCTACAATTACTGTGATGCCCTTAAAGATAGATAAGGGGTCCCACACTACACACTTCATACAATTTTTTGAATTAAAAAATAATATATAAATGATAAATAATATAATTTTATTTTTGAATTAAATTTTTTTTATTTTGCATCGAATTTTTTATTTTTTTAATACAATAAATCTCTTTTAAAATTTTAATACTAGTAAAATTATTTTTATTCTAATTTTATGTTGAAATAATTATTATTAATATAAAAAATTTATAATTTAAAATATTATTGTATAATAATTCATAATTTAAAATAATTTAAATTTGATTATTACAAATATTATCACTATTATTATTTTACGTATTAATAATTATAAACCTAATAAACTAATTTATTTTATTTAAAAAAAATTAAAATAATTAATTTTTAAAAATAAAGAGTATTTTTTAAATCATAAGAGAGAAGTGAGTACTTATCTTAAATTTTAGGGGTGTAAAGAGCAATTTTTTTTCGAATTAAAATTAGTTTAGATAGAAAAGTATATTTTTACCCTTAACAGTAACTTTTTTAACATGGACGGAAGAAACGGCAAGGGGGCTGTAGGACATTTTTTAAAATATAGGGAGGAACTGAGTTCTTACGGTAAACTTCAGGGGGTAAAAGGGCTTTTTCCCTTGCCGACGCTGCTGCCAGCATAATTGTGATAGTTTGCGTATCAGATGGGAAAAACAGCACACACCATACTAAATATATAAAGCCGCTGGAGGGACAAAGAAAACAACAATATAAAAAGGAACAAAAACGAATCTATTTCTGTTGAAAAAGTAAATAGTTGAATAACGGATACAAACGTCTACTTTACACCTTCCTTCAACTCTTGCTATTTCATTTCCCATTCCCATAAATAAAAACAAATAAAATAAAATAAAAAATCTGAAAAAAAATTAAAAAAACAAAAAGCTACGAAAGCCAAACAAAAACTAACACTTCAACGACCTACCAAGCAAAACAAAAATCAGGATCCAATTCACTTCGATCCGATTCAATCTAAGCTTCTCATGAGTTCGGGTGCTTCTTCCCCCGGCGATTCCACGGCGCCGTGCAAGGGTGGCGCCGGCTCATCGGCGGACAAGCAGAAGGAGAAGGCGAGAGTCAGCAGGACTTCTCTCATACTCTGGCACGCGCACCAAAACGATGCCGGCGCTGTCCGCAAGCTTCTCGAAGAAGATCAGTCTCTGGTTCATGCCAGGGACTACGATAACCGGACTCCGCTACACGTGGCTTCGCTACACGGGTGGATCGACGTTGCCAAATGCTTGATCGAGTTCGGTGCTGATGTCAACGCCCAGGATCGCTGGAAAAATACGGTACTGTTTATCGCAATTATTATTTTGACTTAAGCTCATTTTGACTTTTTGCCACAAAAATTCATAAAAGAAGTTCAAACTTTTTCTGTTCAATTTAGTTGGAGTCTTGATTTAATTATCAGTCAGTAGACTGTGATCACTGTCTTACTAGATTGGTGAAATTTCGAATAATGCTGTTGAGAAAAGGTTTGGTTATTTACATGAAAGATTTTCAATTGAACTGTAATATGTATTTACTTGTTGAAGACTTATATAGTTTGATGTAAATTTGGATTTCTGTCATGACAGCCGCTAGCTGATGCAGAAGGAGCTAAGAAGCACGACATGATTGAGCTTTTGAAGGATTATGGTGGCCTATCTTATGTAAGTGGATTGCTCCATTTTCTATCCTATATGCTATTTAAATGCCTGTCCTATAGAGGAATTTTTTTTTTTTTAAGTTTTCATTTACTCTATTTTTTTATTCATTGTAATTTTTGCATTTCCAGCAAAATTTACCGTGTAGCAATTGGCTTGGTCTTTGTACTCTCCTTTTTGTTCATTTCACATCTATTTGATATTGCTTTTATCAAAATGTTGTGTTTGATTGTGCTTTCTATTTTTTTTTATTATTTATGTATTTTTACTTTTGTATTACTCTATTATATCTTCTAGATTTCCTCTTTAATTACTTGTGAGCTCTGAATGAGAATGCACATACTGCAGGGTCAAAATGGCAGTCATTTTGAACCAAAGCCTGTTCCTCCTCCCCTTCCAAACAAGTGTGACTGGGAAATTGACCCTTCTGAGCTGGACTTCTCAAACTCGGCAATGATCGGGAAGGTGAGGTGCACTTTTATTTCTCTCAAGATTTAATGATTTTCCAATTATAGCAGGATGTTGCAAACTGTTTTTAAAAGGCTACATGAGTATTCAGAAATTGGTTTTATACAAAGATTGCATACTATTTCTTTGTTCATGAAACCAAATGTCAAAGGCAAACCACATCACTTCTTGATTCATGAGATCTGCCATACAAATTCTTGATTGATTAATTTTTCTAATAGTTGTATGCTTTTATGGTTTGGTGTGCCTTTGACGTGCCATACAAATTCTTTGTGCATTTGTTCATTTCTAAACCTATCTGCAAGATGCGCCGTCACTGATAATAACCAATGCTGGTAGGGGTCTTTTGGTGAGATTTTAAAAGCCTGTTGGCGAGGAACACCTGTTGCTGTCAAACGTATACTTCCATCGCTTTCAGATGATAGATTGGTGATGTAAGTCCAATGTATTTTCTTTGCCATGTGCCTGCTTAAACTACTTGTCATAGTTCCTTTTGTGCTCTGATGGACAATGAATAGTAATTCACGTAAAAATTGAAATTAACACATTATGTGAGATATTTATTTTTAGATGCATTGTTAAGGGTTGATGTCTCTATTGAAGTAAAAAGTGACTTCAATGTTGTATATAACAAGGGTTAATAGGTGTAGTGCCCCAAACTTCAAAACGATTTGTCTGGTGAATGTTGTAGCTTTAATCTAATTCCTCGCTAACTCATTGTTTCTTTTATATTAAAAATGTAAATTGCTCACTGTTTTACACTTTCCTGATTCAGTCAGGACTTCAGGCATGAGGTTAATTTGCTAGTGAAACTTCGCCATCCTAATATAGTCCAATTTCTGGGAGCTGTCACCGAGAAGAAGCCTCTTATGTTAATTACAGAGTATTTACGAGGGGTATATGAATGCAGATTTGTTTTCTGATTTAACTTTAAATTCTCTGTACACAAAAACTCTTATTAGTGGTTAGAAATTGACTTGAAAAAGAACTCATGCCTACTCAATGAATTATTGTGCTGTTACAGGGTGATCTCCATAAGTACCTCAAGGAAAAGGGCGCACTTAGTCCCTCAACGGCTGTTAACTTTGCACTGGACATTGCCAGGTAATTCTTCAAATCTTAAGTCGTATTGCTCTTTACCTTGTTTGCTGTTTTCATGTAACACTGGAAAAAGGAGCATGAGAAAGTTGGGAGTGTTTTAGAAGTTTCTCAAGGTTCTATGTTTAAAAGGGAACATGGCCTTTCATTTTCACTGGAGGAAAATTGACTTGTCATTAATAGGAAACTACTCTTTGGAATATGTACAAGCTACATTGCTTCTATTTAATTTCATATATCCTACAGATATTCATTATTTCAAAGATGAAGCATGTGAAAATTGAGATTTTAGAAACGGGGCCTAAAATCTTTATCTTTTGTGAATTTGAATATGATGCTAATATTTGTAAAGTTGATGTGGTCAGGGGCATGGCTTATCTTCACAATGAGCCGAACGTTATAATTCATCGAGATTTGAAGCCAAGGTGAGTGTAGTTTTTGCTACTAATTTTTGCTTATAAAGTACACGGTATTCATCAATTTAATCTGGAGTATATTCAAACAAACCTTGTCTTTGTCCAGCCATTTCCTTTATTATTGCTTATCTTCTTACTTCTATCATTAATAATTTTGAGTTGGTATTTGCACCATTTTGTGGGTTTCCTTGATTCAGTGTTGTTTTTATGTATCAGGAATGTGCTTTTGGTTAATTCCAGTGCTGACCACTTGAAAGTTGGAGACTTTGGATTAAGCAAGCTCATCAAGGTTCAGAATTCTCATGATGTGTACAAAATGACTGGAGAGACTGGAAGTTGTGAGTATCTTTTGTAAAATTCTCAGTTGTGAAATATGATCTTCTTATACTTTTCTTTTGTTTTCTGAACAAAACAAAAGACCGGTATATGGCTCCTGAGGTATTCAAGCACCGGAAATATGACAAGAAGGTTGATGTTTTCTCTTTTGCAATGATACTCTACGAGGTAATTGGCTTTCAGTTATGATAATGAGATCTAATGCATTTAAACATAGTTCTAAAGCAGAGTTTTCAACCTGAGCAGATGCTTGAAGGGGAACCACCACATGCAAATTACGAGCCTTATGAAGCGGCCAAATATGTAGCAGAGGGACACAGGCCTATTTTTCGTGCAAAAGGATATATCCCTGAACTGAAAGAGTAAGTTACTTCTATCCTTACATGCAGCAGAAAATTGCTTATTTGGTGCCACACCACACATGGAAAACCTATGAATCAATTAAGAATAAGATGCTATATATGGTGAAGCCACTGCCCACTACTATTCTGACAATTATGTTGGCCCCCTATCAAATTGTTTCACTATTACCTTCGCCCCTATCAAATTGATTTATTTAAAGGACTAATGACTGTAAGAAACCATGCTATGCATCTGGATGACTACCTCTTCAAAATAAGTGATATGCAGAATCTACTTTGTCGAAGTTTCCCAGAAGAAATCCACAGGCGTACCTGTTTCATAGCATGTTTTTCATATAAATTTACTGTTGAAAATAAGACTTTTATTAATTGCTTCTTTGAACAGCAAAAGGTATCAAAATCATGGACATTTATGTTAATAAATTTTTGTTGCTGATGTTTTCCTCTTGGATGCTTTTAGATTAACCGAAAAGTGCTGGGCTGCTGATATGAACCAAAGACCTTCATTCTTGGATATTCTCAAGAAGCTTGAAAAGATCAAGGAAAATTTGCCAACAGATCATCACTGGAACATATTCAATGCGTAGGTGCTATGTATGCGGTTTCTGCCATTCACCACCTGTACGCCCAATCGTGCGGATGGTTTTGTGAATAGAGACTCAACTGGTGAAGCTTGTGAAAATTATTTGCTTTGACCGCCTCTTTCCACTATTCTGTTCACATTCTATTGATGAACAGAGTCATCGAAGGAACTGATATTCATTTACTTCTGCAGTTTTTATATTTCATTAGCCTTTTATGTGGATCTCAAACCCGCAAGTCGATTAGTTTCGCCCAAAACAACTTTATAACGTTTAATCATTTGGCAACTTTTCTTCTCCTTTTTTTTTTCCTTCCTTTCAACTGTAACTTATTGTGGACCCTAGTGATCATGAGAAGAGAGCCCAGGCATTTGCCTGTTAATCCTTTACCTGCGTCTCCTCGTCTACGCCGAATTTGTACATGTAGCTAAATATTTTTTTTTCTTTTGTGAAGACTGCCATTGTTTTCGCTGTTCTTAAAATTAAAGGATGTACGTTTGCAGACATCTTGGTAAAAAGGTAGTAAATGCAAATATCTTGTTGGTTCTGTGAACGTCAATGAATAATATATTTTATATATCAAGTGAAAAATAATCATTAATTGTATCGAAGTCTTTAAGTGCAGTAAGAACTGAGAGTATCTGTCGTAGAAGTGAATATTTTATTTTCAACTATTTAAATAGTCGTGGTGCTCTTTAATTTTAAACCATAAGGAAAACACAACAATCTCAAACGAACCCCTAGTCCTAAATAGCTTCTCAACACACAAAACCAATGTAAAAATTAATCAAACACAAAAGTAGTCAAAAGGTCCAAGATTCCGAAGTGTAAACTGAAATCTCTGCATAGTCCCTAATTGGTGAGTCGTTTAAAAGTTACATTTACACCACAGTTCGGTGGAAGGGCAGCAACCATTGAAGGAAAACACATAAAAAAAAAATAATAAGATGCACTCAGTAAGAAAAATGTATATTGAGCTTCCTGAAACTTTCCAATAAATAATCTAACCATGTGATCTGCAAATTATTTCTCTTCTAGAAGTAAGATTTCGGAAAAATACTTTACAAAATCATGGAATAGAAAATTGCGTAACTTCTCTTCTCACTTAGATGAGCTTCTTTTTCTCAAAGAAAGTCTTCAAGTGCCATAGTTGCAAGGCTGCAACTGTTAAGCATATTACCAGTGAAAGTCCACTAAACCAGGCCATTCTGGAGTTAGTAACTCGGTTCAGCTCCTGCATTTCTTCCTCTCTGAAATAAAGCAATAAGCAAATGTAAAATTTAATATGATTTACGAATGAAAAATATTCCTAGGATAACAAAAAAGTATATATGTTCTTAGCTCAGAAGATTAAAAAAATGTTTTATTACCTTTCACGGAGATAAAACATCTCCTGATGAATGGAATTAACAGTCTCATACAGCTTCTTCAGCTCTAATTCCATGACCTGGCATTGGAAAAAGTGAAGCAAAGTGTAAATTTCATACTATATCTCAATCCAGACATTTCCATACATTAAAAAAATGGTATGCAATAATAACCAAAGAAAATTGCCAAAGAAAAGATTAAGGAGGATATAAATTCAGACAAAAACCATTGACTAGTTTTCAATCAAGGATTTTGGCATGGAAATCCATATTCTATCAAATTGGAAGTAATAACTCATATACAATTACTAAGGAGAAGTTATTACTATAACCAAGCATACAATTTCAGCAAATGAACACCTTATAAGATGGTAAGACTCATAGATAGATCTGCATGGATCTGTAGGATAAGTCGAGCACTTTCATCTCCTATCATAAAAACCAACCAATCTTCAAGGAAACCAATAGCTATGCCACCTTGTAACAGCATGTTGCTCTTGTATCAGTATCAAGAATGGAGTGGTTTATGACACAAATACTCCTCCAAAAATGAATATCTACCATCGATTGTGCATCTGGTGGGCACATAAGCATAACAGTGCTTGGCCATTCCACTTTTCAGTAAAGAGAAAGAAGAGTCCATAGAAATATTTACTTCCAGCAGACAATATTAAGTATATTTCGCAAAATCCAGTTCCTCAGCAGCATTTTTTAAATGTTTTAAGCTTGTCTAATCATAAATCAACTTTTAAGATTGACCTGCATCTAAAAAGCTTGGGGTATACCATGTCAAAAGACAGTAGACGATGCTCTCTGAGCCATGACTCTGGATAAACCATCAAACCTCATACTTGAAAATCATGTTCATTCCTTCTGCAATGCACTTTTTGAACAAAACCACTGACAGTGATCCTCGAAAGATCACATACCTATATACTTTGTATTAGACTTGATTCCTTTTGTTTTTTGTCTTAGGTGAGAGATGAAACTATACCCTGACTTCAACTGCCTTGATCAACAAACATGTACTCTTATCTCTCTTGATTCTGCAACTACCAACAAAGATTATGTGCCTAATTCAAGAGAAAAAGAAAGAAAGAGAAAAAAAAAAAAAGGCTTGAGCTATATATGCATATCCGGATATATTGGTGCATATTTCAACAGAAGGCCGATAGTTTTCAAAAGCCCGAAAAAAGAATACTACTTTCTTTAGCACCCAATAAATTTCTTAATCACAATTAATAATCCTAATATTAATTCTTCTTTCAAATTTAACAACAAAATTCGGCCACTAAACTTAATTAACTCGCCATTATTCTTCCAAAAGAAATAAAATTGTGACGCAAATCACATGAAAACAAACGATGAAGAAGAGTTAATAGAAATTTGACTTACATCAACGGAACCTTTCTTTGCGACATTAGACCAATCCTTAGCTTGCACGCCGGTCCTCCAATCAAAATCAATGGTCACTGTTACTTGCGGATTATGATCGGCGGCCCAAAAGCACGCCATATAATCTCCGGCCTCAGCCGCGGTAAAAGCAAACTGACCCGAGTCGACATGGTCCGCGTAATGATAACTATTACCATAAGCCGACGTCACCTAGTAGAATAAGTCATACGATAAATCATTTACCCAACACAATATATAATATATATTTTTTAAAAAGAAACGTATCATTTTTTTTACCCTGACGGTGAGTTTGTGTGATTCGGGCATAGGATGACCGTCGTTAGGGTTGACGACGTTGTACTTTCCGACCGTCATAGAATTGCTTTTGATGTCTTCGGCGATGCATTTCGTGTGGCCCGATTGTATCTCGAAACGGAGAGATTGCGACGTACAGGATAAAAACCCGACGATCAAAAAGACAGTTAGGGTTAATCTGATCATAGTGACGAGTGATTTGATTTCGAGGAAGAAGGTTTTGTTGGGTTTCTGCAACAAAATCGTTTGGCTTCTTCTAATCGCGAGAAGCGTGGCGCCACCGTAAAGGGTCAACTGTTCTGCGACGTGGTGGCTTGCAATTGGATGAAACACGTAAACGCGCGAAATATGGGCCTTCGCGGACGGGCAATAAATTAAACTCTCTTTTGGGCCGGGCTCAATTGGGCTCAGGTTCGACGAAGAAGGCACTCTCGTTTTACATCTGGAAGATTTTGCGGCAAATTAAATCGAAAATTAAAAAATACAATACAATGAAATAAACGTACAGTTATACAATTGAATTTGAACCGACGTATAGTGGATTTGGTTCCATATTTTATTTTGATTTATGTTAAAGAAATTAAAAAATAAAATAATGGTGAGCAACAATATTTTAATATTAATGTATGGAGAGAAAATTTTACTATACTTAAAATGGAGGTTAGAAATATGTGGATTTAAATTTTATTATATTGGCGTACTAGTGGTATCATAAATTAATAGAAAATAAACGTAAAATGGGTTGGTGATCGACCGTGAACTTGATTTTCGTGCAACCAGCAGCCGCAGCCGCAGTACTATTATTGTTTTGGGAAATTAATACATACCTCCCCTAAAACTTTAAAAATCCACATCTAAATAATAAATTTAAAAAAATTTTACACTATCTCTTCTAAATAATTAATTAACCATTTAATTTTTATAAAAAAATTAAAACTTTTTAAATATTTTTTTAATTTTTTAATTAAAATAAAATATTTTTATTATTTTACATGTTTATGTATGTGTAATATGTATTATATATTATTTGAGTTTTAATATTTGATGCAATATATTATTTATTTATTATATAGTAAAAAAATATAATAATTTTTTAAAATAAATTATTAAAAAATTTATTATTCAATTAATAATATAAAATTACTTTATAAGAGATATAAAATTAAAAAATTTAATATTGTTTTTTGAATTTTTAAAATAATTGATTGTTTTTTCGTAAATAAATTATATTTACAATACTAAAAAATTGTATATGTTAGTATAATTTATAAAAATATTTTATTTTAAATTTTAATTATTAACTTGTATAAAATTAAATTATTAAATTAATAAAATATTTAAAAATATTCTTAATTTTAACAGTTTTTTAATAATTAACAAACGGTTCATGGAGATATATATAAAAGTTTTCAAACTTAATATTTAAGTGTAAATTTTTTAAATTTTGAGGGAGTTATGTGTTAATTACCCTTTTTATTTCACTCACTGTTCCTTCAGCCTTCATCATCACTGACATCATTCGATCCATGATTATTCATTCGTATTTAAAAACCAACAAATTTGAAAAGCTTTCATAGGATTAGTACCTAGTTATTTTGCTTAGTTATTGGTGAAAGTAAATTTGGGTAATTATGATGTAATTACTTAATTTCAAAATCAACCTATGTAATATGTATATGCCAAACCCTACTTTTAAATGTTAATTTGAAGTTGTATTTTCTTTTTAATTAAAATATTTTTCACAAAAACAATACATTATTTGTTAAAAAAAATTTTTTTTAAGCGAGATTAACATAAGCATGTAGCTAATAGTGTGACTATTTCACTACATACTACAATATTACATTACATTTGATAATTTGACATTACTTTAAACCTAATAATAAACAGGTACATAATATTAATTAGTTGAATATATTGAATAGTGAAATAATACGATGACTTGGTGAATAGAGTTGACTCCCACCTAACATTTTTTTTGTATTAAGGTACATTGAAAATTGGGAATAGCAAGAGCAAGTTGGTTAATTATTAATGGAAGTCAATATGAATATTTAGTTTGGGATTATACAGAAAGCTTCCATAATCAATATTTATATTATATTTCACGGTCACGTTCTTAAAGAGAAAACCAAACTTTCATTTTCACGACGGCATCTTCTAAAAATTATAAATATATAAAATATTGATTGAAAAAAATAAAGAAAAAGATTTTGACCGAGTTCTCACATCTTCATTGATTTCGTCAACTACATTACGTTACACAATATGAAGAATCGACATGCGTGCTTCGATCTAATTTTGTCTTAAATTTATATAAATTGTTAGACTTAATAAAACGAGAAATTGGAGACTTAAATTCTGTTTATACTATCATTAAATTATAAAAACAAATAATAATAATAATGGGAATTTTCACATACCTCCCCTGAGGTTTGGTGAAATAACACATAGAGGGAAGGTATGACGTAATTCACACATACCTCCCCTCTCATTTAATAGAAATTTACTTTTCCTTCTCTTAACATTAAATTTTTGTTAAAAAATCAATTTTACCCTCAATCTATGTCATAATTAGAAGCTATAAATGTGAATATTATGTCTATAAAAATGTTAAAAAATAGAACAAAAAAAAATGCAATTGTAAAACTACTTTTTCCTTCCATTGCACTATATATACACACAAGTTACCTTATACATATACAAATGATATTATGTACAAAACCAACATTTCTCTTAAAATTTTCACAACAGTGCCATTTTAGCTCCCAAAATACAGTTACTAATCCTAATTTTTATAATTGCCTTACAACAAATCAACTAGTATTAAAAATATCAGTTATCCTAATTTTGTCAATTCTCCTCATCTTGCAAAAATAACATAATGTCAATGTGATAACAAAAAAAAAAATTATAATTGACCTTAATCATGCACACACACAGCAGCTTCAAAGGAAAGATAAAAAAATAAATAAATAAATTATAAATTGGCATAAACCTTCTCACGCACAGTAATATTTTCTTTTGCTCCATTTTTTAATATTTTTATAGACATAATATTCACATTTACATCTTCTAATTATGACATAGGTTGAGGGTAAAATTGACTTTTTAACAAAAATTAGATGTTAAGAGAAAAAAAAGCAAATTTTCGTTAAATGAGAAATGAGGTATGTGTGAATTACGTCATACTTTTCCTCTATGTGTTATTTCACCAAACTTTAGGGGAGGTATGTGAAAATTCCCCTAATAATAATAATAAAAAAAACAAAACGCTGAAATATACGACAATAAAGATGCATATTTATACATGATTATAATAAGTAAATTGTTAAAAATTATATTAAAAATGACTTAGTTAAAATTGAATTCTTCAGTAAAAAAGACAAACGACTTCGTTATTAACCTTGCATTTGTAGTTACAAGAGAAGTTGATTAACGATATTTACACCTAGTTAATTATCTAAGAACAAAAAAGAAAAAATGGCGAAAAATGTCATTAACATTTAAATTAAGCTTTCGTTATTCTTTAAATGGAATTATATTTAAATTAATAAATAAATGCGAAATATTCATTTTTAGGAAACGCCAAAAACAGTTTTTTCATCCTAGGAAAGATCGGAGCCGTCCGATTATTACAGATCCGTACTTTCCTTCAAATCCTTGAAATAATTCCAGATCAGAAGCAGTAGAAAATTCACTGAAGATAGGCAAACTGAGTATTTCAGTACAGATTTTCGACGGTTGTCTCTGCAACCCAAAAAGATTAAAATAATAATAAATAAAATAAAGCGAGAGAGAAAGGAAGGTTTTTTTCTTCCGAAGAAAATAAAATACCCTAAGGAAAGTTTTCCCAACGGTTGTTCTTGGTTGGTTTGGATTTATTTATTCTCTTTTTCGCTCGTGACTGTCACCCCTTTTTGTGGGTTATATTTTATTCTATTGATCTCTCAAAAGAGTTTCTAAATTTATCAAACTCGTGAAATGGTTAGTCTACGAAACCCTGTTTGACATTCAAGATCCTGTTTTTAGAACAATGCGCGCGGTTATGTTGTGAAAATCGTACCGGGTTTAGAGTATTTTCTGTGAGAGGAAAATTTTCACCAGCGTTTCGATGAAGCGGCGATGAAGAGTGAAGAAGAAAGATGGAAGTTAGATCTGAGAATGTTCAACTGAGATGCGATAAGTTACAACCGCCCGTGATTCCGAGGACAAGATTGCAGGTTTGGTTCATCAGGGTATGTTCAAGCATATTGTTATGGACTTGTTTGGTACAGTTAGTTGCCGTTGGAGAGCTTTGGCATCCCAAATTTCTTCCCAAGATAACAAATCGAGTTCCGTGGATTACGCGACTTCCTCGCCACGTGGACGCCGTTGTTCAATCGCCCCCGCCTGTTGTTGCCCCAAGTGAGTTGCCTGTTTCGTTTGTTTATTAGTTTCAAGTGTTTTAGTGATATTTCTGGAGGTCATTATTTTCCTTTTTGTTTTGTTGTTTGTTTAGTTTTAAATTTCAGCTAAGTGATGATCTAAACCTACATTCTTAGAGGATTACGAGTTATGGAAAGTGGGCATGATCTTTTTAGTAATATAGCTGAGGAGTTTGTTTAGTGATTAAGAGATTCTGGCTAAGAATATGCATCCCTTGCTCTTGCCAGTAAGCGTGTGCTTTATTTGTTTCAGTGGAAAAGTTTAATTGGGTGTGTAATACTCACTTTTTTAATTGGTAATATCGATTTATGGAATATGGATAATAGAAGCTTATTAAATTTGGGTGTAGTTTTAGAATTGAGGTTTTGAATTATGTGTTTGAAGGTTTTATTATTTTTTTTTCCTGTGAAAGGATGTGCTTGAAGATTTGTAATGCAGTTTTATTCAAGTGCATTAATGGTTATTGTGGCGATGTACTGATGCTAATAGATTAATAGATTAATGATAATGATGTTTACTTCAGGCCTTGTGGTTTCTTGAGTGATTTCTACCGAACTTGTTTTGGTAGTTGTGAAAACTTGAAAGAGCTCTTTTATGTGCATTAGGAAGTTCTGAGATGAATGAATGAAGATAGAATGGATTTCAGAGTAACAAGACTGACCATATCTTTCAGCACTAATTTACTATAGTATGCTAGCTACATGCTTGATTCTGATATTTTCCTCTTCTATTTATCATGTTGCAAGACGTTTTTTCAGTACTCCTCAGTATGTCAGTGTCTCCTCATAAAATTTGTTAATAAGCCATGAATCTTTGGTACAAAGTAATCAAGAGGTAATTAACATTGATGAATTAAATTCCTCCTGAATGATTATGTAAATAGAATGTGGGAGAGAGAAAAGAAAGATTAAGGGTTGCTTATAGTGGTTGTAATTGTAACGCTTCTCAATCTTTAGACCTAGGTTCCGTAGGAACCAGTAAAGAAGATAGAGCACTAGGATCATCTACTTTCATTAGATCTCTTGGTCATGAACTGATCATTTTAGGTTAATCCTCTCATTGGCAAATGCTCAGACTTTTGTACATTATTGGGAACTACCCTCAGTAACCAACTTGAAATATGGTTTCTATTATCAAAAAAAGAAAAAAAAAATCCCATCTCTTGAATTGACAATAACACCTCATGCTTTGCAGGAAATTATACAAGTAATGGTTTTCTTAAAGTGTCCTGCAATGGGGGCTTGAATCAAATGCGTGCTGCGGTTTGTATTTCTTATTTTGCTTCTGTTTGCCTGGTTTCTTTAATCCTATATTAAGTTATTTACACATCTCATTTGACATTTTAGATATGTGACATGGTGACCGTTGCACGGTTTCTAAATCTTACTTTGGTTGTTCCTGAGCTTGATAAGACATCTTTCTGGGCTGACCCTAGGTACGTTCACTGTTTTCAAAAAGCTGCCTAATTTCGTTGATTCGTGAATTCCTTAAATTTTAAACTTTTAAGGTTTCTTTCTGCAGTAATTTTGAGGACATCTTTGATGTGAGACATTTCATTGATTCCTTAAGAGATGAAGTCCGAATAGTCAGAAGGCTACCAAAAAGGTTTAATAGGAAATACGGATACAAGCCTTTTGAGATGCCCCCTGTTAGCTGGTCAAGTGAAAAATATTATTTGCAGCAGGTCTGTACTTGTTTTGCTATTTTCTAGAACTATTATATTGTGTGCCAATCAAAAGATTGGAGCAATACATTCTCTTTATTTGCTTCAGCTACACATTTTGACTGAAGGCATGGTCCTATTATGCAGATTCTGCCACTTTTCAGCAAGTATAAGGTTCTGCACTTCAACAGAACAGATGCACGTTTGGCGAACAACGAGATACCACTTGATCTTCAAAAGCTCAGGTGCCGCGTAAATTTTCAGGGCCTGAAATTTACTCCTGAAATTGAGAATCTGGGGTACAAATTGATCCGTATGCTTCAAGAAAAGGGACCTTTTTTGGCTTTGCATCTAAGATATGAGATGGACATGTTGGCTTTCTCAGGTTGTACTCATGGCTGTGCTCAGGAAGAAGCAGAGGAATTAAAGCGGTTGAGGTTCGTTATGTTCGAAAGCTGATGCATTCTTTTTTCCATTTTTGCGGGAATGATTTTATGAAGACTGAATGGACGGTCTCCTTTACTCTTTATTTGCTTTTGAGGCACTGTATTTGTGGAAGAGTGCTCTCAATAGTGCTAGAAGATACATAAATATGAGTCAGTCAGGTCATAAGTCATGGCCAAAATGAGATAGTCTGCTGCATTATAGTGCCGCTTGACTTTGTAAAGGATGCTAATGTTGGAATCTTGATATTCAACAATGATTAATTCAGGTAAATTTTGGCATGGTAATGGTTCCGGCCTTATTTATCTGAGTTATGCAAATGTTTAGCACTTGGACTTTGTCTGAGGCAAGAATTGGATTCTGACCCAAAGAATATCTAATCTTTTCACTCCAATTCTCTGAATGTATCATAGGATCCAAGTAGTTAGTGCTGTGCCATGTATGCAGAGATGATATTATAATTTTCATTGCATTGCTCCTTTGTTTCAGGTATGCATACCCATGGTGGAGAGAGAAAGAAATAATTTCAGAAGAGAAGAGATCCCAAGGGCTGTGTCCTCTGACACCAGAGGAGACTGCATTAGTTTTGCAAGCATTAGGTTATGACAAGGACACACAAATCTATATTGCTGCCGGAGAGATTTATGGTGGTGAAAGAAGATTGGCGGCCCTAAGAGCTGCATTTCCACGGATTGTGAGTTTGTTACTTATCTGTAACTTTTACAATAAGTCTCCAAACTCTTTGAGACTGTTTAACTTTTAACATAAGTCTCCAAACTCTTTCCTTTCTTTTGAATTTTTGTTTGCACAATTTCAGGTGAAAAAAGAAATGTTGTTAGATCCAGCAGAACTACAGCAATTTCAGAATCATTCATCTCAGATGGCAGCCCTTGATTTCATGGTTTCTACAGCTAGTAACACATTCATTCCCACATATGATGGCAACATGGCAAAAGTTGTGGAAGGTCACCGCAGGTATGTGTATCAACTCATGAGTATTAATGTTATATTCAGTTTAAAGACATTATCAACTCATGACTACTAAAGTTATATCCAGTTTAAAGACATTTGAAGCCATCCTGATTTGATCTCATGCAGATATCTCGGGTTCAAAAAATCCATCCTATTAGATCGTAAAAGACTTGTAGAGCTTTTAGACATGCATCAGAATGGTACTATTTCTTGGAATGAGTTTGTGGCTGCTGTACAGCTAGCACACGAGAAAAGGATGGGACAGCCAATTCATCGAAGAGTAATTGCAGACAAACCAAAGGAGGAAGATTATTTCTATGCAAATCCTCAAGAATGCCTTTGTGAAGGAACAAATTGCGATGACATACTAGCTCGTGGTAACTCAAGTATTATACGGTGACCTCAAGGTACATATTTACCTCTTCATATGGTATTCCACACATTCGTCCCCAGACTCAAGTGATGAAGCTATGCCCGTTTTCATGATAGAAACGACAGCATATATACAGCCAGCAGAGTTTTGTAAGAAACGGCAGTAATGATTCGTCGAGTTCTCCATCCTGTCATATCTAAGTTTGGTCATCAATTTTTTTTTTCCCCATTTCATGTATTTATTTATTTTTCCATCTCGGTCATTTGTGTCCAATGCTGTCACATAATTGCATAGTTGATCGTACAGATATTGTAGCACTTCATGGTTCTTCAAAAGTAAAGAAGAATGAGCTGATTTAATCTTAACCAGCCTGTTAGAAACTATGCATGAAGATTTCATTTGAAATTGTGGCGCTTATTTTTCCATTTATATTTAACATCAAGTAATTTCACTTTACAGCAGTTTAAGCTTTAAAGTCAAAACAAAGTTTAAGTAAATTATTAAGAAATCATTTAATTCTTTCTCTATTACCCAGCTATCGTCTCGTGAAATGTTAAGAAATTACAATTCAACTCTGTTTTCTTGAAGCTATTATATTTACTCGTCACCGGAAAGAAATTGTGTGTCAAGATTCCAAAGAAATGATCAAATTATGCTCATTTGTACTCCAATCTCAATTCTCAGTAGCTCTACAACGGAGGTGAATCTTCATAACAGAGATGTCAGTTAGGGTCGCTTTGATGAAGTTGCTTACAATCTCAGCAGATACCCTTTTGTTACTGGGGCCCTTTTGCATATAATGTTACTTTGGCTCCCAGAATATTATTTCACCTTGTTCTCCAACCAGACCAAGATCCTTGAGTCTTCTTTCTTGGTAATATTCCAACTCATCCAATTCCAATTCCCTGTCCTTGAAGATCCGATCGATTTGCTGCAGCACCCTCTTCTCTCCTGCTCTTATGCCAACTGCAATTCTCAACCTTGGATCAAGATTTCCTTCTTGCAACAACTGCTCATCCTGCAAGACAAGTTAATTGATACAAGCATAAGACACAGCACAAATAAACTTTGGGTATAGGCCATTCATTAATCCATGCATTCTCTTATGTTGAATCAAGTAGAGACAATTGATATTTTCTCGAAAAAGATAGACACAAATGAGACTGCTTAACTATTTACTACATGAATGAACAAGAAATCAAAATTATCATATGAATGCACAAGATGGACCTGTTTACCTCTTCAATGGTAGTATGATAGCCAGAGAGGGCAGTTTTGCAGGCATCTCTGACTACTCGGCATATAAGCTCCTCATTTGCACGGCTTACAGGCAATTCAAGGTGACCCCAGATAGTGTTTCTAAAAATTGATTCCAAGAGGAAAGCATCAGTTTCCCTAAGTGCAACCAAGCGCAAATATGGAAGCATAGCTGGTGGAAGAGAACGACCAAACACTATATCAAAGTATGCAGTCTCTCCCAAACCATTTGACTCAGCAATGTCAAGTTTGTCCCCAGAAAATGGATCTGACTCAGGTATCTCTAGTGTTAAGGTATATGCATTGCGATCAGACTTTGATTCTACGAAACCATAGTCCAGAGCCAATTCAGAATTGCTCTTACTCAAATCATATTGGATAAGAACCTGATCAATGATAGACAAAAAATCAGCAGCATCCATATATGAACAGATCTGCTGGGAATGCAATTCATGTATATGCAGTAGAAAGTTTCTTTTAAAGTAAACTCTCAAGTGATATTTTTTTTGGGGTATCAATGAAGTAGTCTTTCGAGCTCACTCCTTATAACTCGTGAGATTTCTTATATAAACCTCAAATTCAGTTTATAATGGCAACATACAAGCATATAATCTATTTCCCTTGCTAATATATATGCTCTCAAATGTTATAATAATTTTCGTTTTATGATCTGGTTCCTTCAGATATGCCTAAAGTCCATTTTGATTTGGGCAAAAAGCAGATAAACTTGGATCTGTAATAATACAGATAATTCAGAGAATTTTCTTGCCTTCAAAATAACTTTTTGGGGGCATATTTGGAGCCACAATTACTGGAGCAATAAATAAGAAATGATAGAAGTTAGAGAGCCTCACCTGCTCACCAGCCTTGACAGGAACAGGTGAACGCAAAGAAAATAGGAGATTCCTAGAGAAAAGACCTGGTCCTTTAATCTCATATGCATAATCTTCTGTGGTTATGCTGGGGCTATGGTTTATCTGATCAATAAGTTCCACAGTAAGTTGAATTTTGAAGTGAAAGGAGCAACAGCGAAATCAAAGGAAATAGTTGAAAATTTGTCGCCTCTATATTTTAGTTTCTTGCTACTGAAAATAACTTGAAGGAGAAAAAAACAAATGGCCTTACCAAGTCTGCAAGAGGGATCAAAACAAGATTTTGTCCACGAAGGCGTGAAAATGCCCTTGATCTGAGAATCCCAAAGGCCCATAAGAAGTCATCCAACGTGACAGAGTAAGCAAATAGTTGCTTGTGAGGGAGTAGGATTTCTTCTTCTAAATTTAGGTATTCATTTTGGACATATTCTTTTACACCTAATGTTGTGCTCAATAGTTGGGATCCTGCAATGATACAATCAGCCTCAAGGATAAATGACGAGATAAAGCAATCACCAGATTAGTGCATGAAGCATGAAAAATATATGTTGTTTATCTGCTCCAATATTATGAAGATTTACCCTCACAAACCTATGTTGTAAAGTGACAAATGCAGCAATAACATTGTAAAGAACTGCTTTGTTCCATGAAATTCTCATAAAGATGTATTCAGCACAAACTACAATCTTGGTTATGTACAGTATTATTTTCACAAATTGTTGATCCTGACCAAGTCATTATTTCATTCTTGATGGACTGGCGTATATAAACGTAAACCTCACTAACCTTGAAGCTCCGCAAGCTCCTCTTCGGACCTGCGCTGAAACCAACAGCACAACACATTGTCAGCCTTAAAAACTCAAACCAAACAAAGGCAACAACAACAACAAACACCCACCAAAACACAGTGGAGTCCGTAGAATCGGGAAGAATATCAAGATAAACCCGCCACGGAGAATCCTCCCTCTTTTTCTCTCTGATCAAGAACAGAGCCACGGAAATCCAAGGCTTTAATCCGCTACACACGCCTCCAATTTCAGAAGCCGCAACCGTATCAGGGTTTATCCAGAACTTGTTGGGAACCTCAAGAACCACCTCGTTTTTAGCAATGTCCCTCTGGGCAACCAAACCGAGTCCTTCGGGGACGGTGGCTGGCCTGACGGGAGACTTAGGGGAGACCACGCCCTGTTCAGAGAGCCACCGCCAGAAGCTCTCAACTTCCGGTGGCGGTGGCTCTGTTTTTGCAGAGTGGAGTGAAGTGACTGAGAAAGCTGCTCTGGTATTGAGATGGAAAGTGGGTTTTGGATGAGAGAATAGAGAGTTTTGTGGGTTTTTGAAGTGGAAAAGCATGTTTCGGGTGATGGAGAGAGTGAGAGAGTCAAGAGCGTAGCCATTGTTCATCAGTGGCTGACTCTGTTTTGTGTGTGGATAATTTGGTGAATCATCATTTATAGCTTGCCTTTACCATTTTGGATAAGATATTTTCTTACCTTCCCATTAACGCATTAACTGGTTTATTAAGATTTTTAAAACAGAATTTAACGAATGCGGGAGAATGCCCGATTTTCTTCCTGGGCTACTGTTTCATTTTTATTTTTTTTTAATATCTCATCATTTTTTATTTTAATTTTTTAATTTTATTTTTTAATAATTTAAATATAAGTCATTAAATCAACTATTTTTAAAAATTATAAAATAAATAAATATTATCAAAATTCAAACTTAAAACCTATAAAAATAAATTAATATTCTTATTATTACACCAAATATATATTTATGAACAATTATTTAATAAATAATTATTTTAAATATATATAAAATAAATTCTATTAATAATAAGTTTTATTAATAATAAAATTTTTAATATAAAAAATTTATAATTTAAAAATATAATTGTTAAAATTTTAAAATATTTAAAATTTAAAATTATTATTATTATCAAATTATAAATTTTTTAAATTTAATTTAAAATTAATAATGATTTCAAAATAATTTTAATTTTATAATAAATTAGATTTATTTTCCTTACTAATTTTAAAAATATCATAAATTGATAACATTAGTATCATTAATGATGATTTTAAAATTTTTTTATAAAATAAGTTTATAATTTTAAAATAATTTTATATTTTATAATAAATTAGTAATATTTTAAAATAAGTTTATAAATATAAAATTATTTTTATTACATTAATAAAATTAATTTTTATTTTAAATATGATTTATTATATGTGTTGAAAAGATATATATATATATATATATTAAAAATTAAAAATTTATCAAAATAAGTTATTTGGTATAGTGGTAAATATGTTAGAATATTTTATCTTATTCTAAGGTTCAAATCTTCACAAATAAATTTATTTTGTAATTTAAAAAAAATAAGTGATGATGAAGTATTAGAAAAAATATATGGGGAGATAATAGAGTATTATTTATTTTATTTTTATCTCAAATGTCGCTAACTGATAGGTTGGAGTTGGGTTCCATATGAAAATTCCAAAAAGACGAAACCCAAGGCTAGCAAAATTGAAAGCCCATGAAGCGTGACCTTTTGGGCCTCAATAGGCTCAATAAACTTTCCCTTTCTCTGGGCTTTAGATGAGGCTAGAAGTTTGCCTCCACAAACACGATTACCCGTGGGGCTGGGGCCATGACTCAACCCAACTAACAACAGGAAAGAATGACAACCGCGCTTGGATGAGCAACACTTATCATTGATTGTATATATAACACGAAATTAATTACATTCTCAAAATTAAAACCGCCGCATTATGATTTACTACACTGTCAGTGATCTAAAGAAAGAACCGTCTTTCATCTTATTATCAGAAAAGGTAGAGTGGCTATTAACAGAGAACAAACAACATGCCGAGGCGACTAGAGAGAAACCGCGTTGTTGCGTTGACGCCAACCTCTAGCTATGCTATGGGATTAAGGAGCTAGATATATGTTAAACTCTTTTTTAACTTATGAATTGTATTTAAAGTTGGGGCGAACCCCAAAAGTCATGAGAGAGAGGCAGCGGTTGCCATACATGAATATATATATATATATATATATATATATATATATATATATATATATATATATATTTAAGGATTTTAACACATACCTCCCTTAAGATTTAAGACTTTAATACTTACATGAAAGATTTGAAAAAAGTCACATTTACCTCCCCTGAACCTTTAATTGACTATCCATTTATACTTAAATGACTATAATACTCTTAATTACTTTAAAGTTAAAATTTAAAAATTTTAATTTTAATTTATATAATGTTTGAAGATTAAAATAATTAAAAATTTAATTATAAATAATTTAAATTTATTTAAAGTTAAAAATTTAATTTTGAATAAATATTAAATATGATACATGATTAAAAACTGAAATTGTCAAGTTATAAAGATAGTCGTTTTGCATATTAAAATTTAGAATTTGAATAAATATGGTATATGAATAAAAATTAAATTTTTATTAATTAAAATTTTAATTTAAATAAATATAAATTAAAATTATCAAATTATATTATCATTAATTAAATTCTTAATTTTAATAAATAATAAATAAATATAAATTAAAATAGTTAAATTAAAATATTATTAAATAAATTTAAATATTATATAAATTAAAATTAATTTTTTAAAATTTTAACTTTAAAGTGATTGAGGATATTATAGTTATTTAAATATAAATGAATGGTCAATTAAAGGTTCAGGAGAAGGTAAGTATATATTTCTTCAAAATTTTTATCTAAGTATTAAAATCTCAAATCTTATAAAAGATATTTGTTAAAATCCCTGTATATTTATTTTATCTGCAATTGGGAATCGAGCAACAGCAAAAAATGTGTGCTTCCTTCCATCTCCATTCTCGAGTACTCTTTAATATTGCGCAATCAATAGTTAGTTAGTACATACGGCTACGTGAAAAGTATGGTTCGATAAAAATGGTCAATCGAAAATCTTCAGTTTGAAATGGCCCAAAAGTCAGAGAAATTAGCAGCTCTATGGAATAAAAGAATAAGGAGCAGTTGGACCAAGTAAAATCCAGTACGGTTATATGTATATATTAGTGGATATGTACTATGTCAAAGAGTTTAATGATTTTTACGCGTAAGATTGAATTATCATAGGTAACATTTCAATGGGTACGGCAGAAGAAAATTTGATTATAAAAGTTTTTCAACAAAATCGGTCTTAAATCAAGGTAAATGGATTTACTAAAAGATTGATAAATTGCTCGATAATTCAAACCATTCACCCATTGACAAGTATTTTGCGATGACAGATTTCAAATGCCGATTGCGTCTTAGGAATTTGGATTAATTCAACGAACGAACGAACGAACGAACGAACGAATAATAATAATAATAATAATGATAAATTTGCATTTACAGTTTACAAATAACGTAGGCGAAGATAGATTATTAGGCAGATCAGATGTATTGAAACGTGTTGAAATCCTTAAAACTTTGTCAAGAAAATTTATAACCACGTGGACAGATGAATGCTTAAGAAGGGAAAATGACAGTTTAATAAATAAATCTTATCCTCAAGTTTGTAAGAAATGAAAATGATACCACCCTGTTCAAATCTTCCACGACAACAATTATCAAGCGCTATTAGTTTACAGGGTTATTTTTATAGAAAATAACCACCCTGTCAAATTAAGAAATATTATATGAAAGCGGGAGGAAGTGGTTGGCTTGGTTTACGTAAAAAGGGTCAATTTTTTTTTTTTAAAATATTTTGTCCTAAACTAAATTCAGTGGTCAAACCCCGACTGCTTCCACCACCTAATGCCAAACTTAACCTTCATTTCTTTCAGTAAAATTAATTAATTAATTTCTTTTTATTTATTTACCTAAAATCTTAATGACATATGCGCATTCATTTACGTTTTACCTTACATGATTACGTTTATCATAAGTTATTTATATGCATTACGTTAATGTACGTACTATAATTAATAATTTTATTATTCATTATTAATTTGAGAGCTATGTTTCACCAATAATTAAGTGGCATTATTTTTTTAATTAAAAAAATAATCTCAAAATTAAAACCTTTCTATTAAATTCTCAACCTCTCTATCTATCTGTTTTGTTTTTTAATTATAATCTGCCACTGGCGTCTAGGCCCTCGGTGGTGGCGGGCGTGTCTGAAGTTTTCCAATGAAAATTTTGACCAGAATTTTCAGCCAATAGGGAGACTCATTTGTCAGGTAAAAATTAATAATATTAATTAGTATTAATTAAATTAATTAGAAAGAGTAGCCTCATTCCTCCCCCATGACGTCTATAAATACATTCCACCTTCATCAATGGCACGGCAGCCTCATCAAATATTTCTGCTTTCATCTCTTCATCTTATTATACTCTTCACCTACTTTAAGAAATATTGACTCACTTGCCATTACGTGCTACATTATTCAGTGAAGATATTCCAACAAAAATTGTTCATTATTTTCCTTCCGAAAGGCAAAAATGAAGTTCGGAAAAGAATTTGCGGCTCAGATGGTGCCGGAATGGCAAGAAGCTTACATGGATTACGATTTTCTTAAGACCCTTTTGAAAGAAATCCAACGTTTCAAGCAAAGAAATCGCCCGCCAGCTACCCCAGGCGGCCTGAAGAGAAAGACGACGTTGTACAGAGCTTTCAGCGGCTTAACACAAAAGCACGGTCCAATCAGTCCATCCTCTGCCTCAGATATTGAAAGCCAAGCGATTCTGGTGAATTCTGTGAGCAGAGATGGCGATCCAAGTTATGAAACCACATTTCTTATGTCCGCAGAAGAAGGAGGAGAGTACGAGTTAGTGTATTTCAGAAGGCTTGACGATGAATTCAATAAGGTGGACAAGTTTTATAGAGCTAAAGTGCAGGAAGTAATGAAGGAGGCAGCGATTTTGAATAAGCAAATGGATGCTCTGATTGCTTTCAGGATAAAAGTAGAGAATCCGCAGGGAACATGGTTCGATAGGTCTGTGGAAATGACTCGTCTTGCTTCAGATATTGCAGCTTCCACAGCTGAACTGTCGATTTCAACTCCAGCTGGAGCAAGAGCTAGCAGTAAGTTTCAAATTAATTATTCATATCTAACAGAGCTTTCATATAAACTGTTTGTCAATGGCTTAAAAGTTTGGCTTTCATATTCGGTTTGCAGGAAGAGCTCTGGATGTGATCGAAGAGAGTGGAGAAAGCAGCCATGGACTGTCAGATGAATCGAGTGATGACAACAAAGAAAGTGATAATATCAAACAAAATGTTCAAGCAAAGAGACCGCCTCTTAACATTAAGACAAATAAAAGACCAGCTCCACTGGAAGTACTTGACCGTGTGAAAATAAATAACACTTTGGAAACTCCTCGCTCGACGATCAAGAGTGTTCTTAGAGTTCCTCAGCAGACAGAGCTGAAATTCAACAGGGAGAATCTGAGGAAAATTGAAGACCAACTTAGGAGGGCTTTTGTTGTATTTTACCAAAAGCTTCGTCTTCTTAAGAGTTATAGGTAACGACGGCTGCTGCTCTTAACTTTGTATATGTAATATATAATATGTACGTTTTTGAAATGAAATCTGATTCCTTTATTTATGTATGAAACAGCTTTCTAAATATGTTGGCATTTTCTAAGATTATGAAGAAATACGATAAGGTAAGTATTACATGAAAAAAAAAAGCCCATCCTTTTTTTACACTTGAAGTTCCAAATTTAGTAATGGACTAACATTTCATTTTTTTCATCATTAATTCTTGCAGATCACTTCGAGAAATGCATCAAAATCTTACATGAAAATGGTGGACAATTCCTACCTTGGCAGCTCTGATGAGGTGAGCTGTCTGTTATTATATATTATAAGGTGGGATTTACGGGACTAATTTTTTCAAGCTTCTACGCACAAAACCCACCAGTGTAAATTTCATCTGAATGAGTCCATTGTACGAAGAAATATTTGCTTATGTTTCTGAAAGTTTGATCCGACGTATCTACTATTACAGGTTCCCAAGCTCATGGAAAGAGTTGAAGCCACATTCATCAAGCATTTCTCAAATTCAAACCGAAGTAAAGGCATGAACATCTTAAGACCAACAGCCAAGAGAGAAAGACATAGAACAACATTTTCTACAGGTAAAATTCTGATTTCAACTTGAATAATTAATTAGTTTGAAGACATAAATCATATTCTTTACATTCCGATTTGCCTGGAGTTGTTTTCTTTTCCCTTTTAACAAATTTGTGGGAAAATCTTGCAGGGTTTTTTGCTGGATGCACAGCTGCTCTTGTAATAGCCCTCATTTTGATAATGCGCGCCCACAATATTTTGCACAAGGCAGGACAGAAACAATACATGGACAACATGTTTCCCCTTTACAGGTAACAAAGGCTTCGCTTTCAAGAATCATCTTCAATTTTCATTCCGTAACATCACTTAATGTTTGACAAGTTATGGAACTTTTCTTCTTGCAGTTTGTTTGCCTTCATTGTCCTGCATATGCTCATGTATGCTGCCAATATATACTTCTGGAGGAGATATCGAGTGAACTATTCTTTCATATTTGGTTTCAAGCAGGGAACTGAGTTGGGATACCGACAAGTTTTACTTGTTAGTTTTGCCATCTCAGTACTAGCTCTACTTACAGTTCTTAGCAACCTTGACATGGACATAGACCCCAGAACAAAAGATTACAATGAATTAAGTGAAGCTCTTCCTTTGATTTTGCTTGTGGTACAGATCATTGAACTTGATTACTTCTAACTGTCTCCCCTATTTAATTTCCAAAATTAAACTCTAAACAAACTTCCTCCTTTTTGTTTGCAGGTTTTAATTGCCCTGTTGTTCTTGCCATTCAACATCTTATATCGCTCAAGTCGTTTCTTCTTCTTAGTATGCTTGTTCCACTGTATTGCTGCTCCTCTGTATAAGGTAAACAGATAGCGGCATACTCCTGTAAAGATAAGAGAGAAAGTTAATTTGAAATGGAACAGCTGCCTAACCTTAAATTTGATTGCTTCCACTGCAGGTCACACTCCCAGATTTCTTCTTGGCAGATCAATTTACCAGCCAGGTCTGTGAAGTGGATTATTTTCTCTGTCAATCACATAAATATCTTCTTTTAGTTGTAATCAATATTTACAGAAAATTTCTATCATTAATGTTGCAGGTGCAAGCTCTTAGAAGCCTGGAGTTCTACATTTGCTACTATGGTTGGGGAGATTTCAAACACAGACAGAACGCCTGCAAAGCTAGCAGTGTATACCAAACTTTCTACTTCGTCGTTGCCATAATTCCATACATGTCTCGCCTCCTCCAGGTACCCAACCAATCTTATAGTTTCAAAACATTATTGTTCAAGAAAACTTCAAGGTTTTGGCAATTAAATGGTTCCATTTGTTTTTTTTTTCTTTTTTTGTTTCCAGTGTCTCCGACGGCTGTTTGAGGAGAAAGATCCGATGCAAGGATACAATGGACTAAAATATTTCCTGACCATTGTTGCTGTTTGCATGAGAACAGCTCTGAGTCTTGACAAAGGTTTGGGTTGGAAAATAACTGCATGGATTTTCTCAGTCAGTGCAGCAATCGTTGGTACATATTGGGACCTTGTTTTCGATTGGGGACTTCTTAACCGGAACTCTAAAAACCGTTGGTTGAGAGACAAACTTCTTGTCCCTCAGAAGAGTGTATATTTCATAGCTATGGTAAGCTACAAGAACACTTCTATGCAGTTCCCATGAAGAATTATAGTTTATAAACCAACTGTAATAATCTCCGACTCTGACCACGATCATGAAATTGCAGGGTTTGAACGTTCTTCTGAGATTTGCATGGCTGCAAACTGTGTTGAATTTCAATTTTACATTCTTACATAGGAACACCATGATTACAATTGTTGCCAGTCTTGAAATCATTCGTCGTGGCATATGGAATTTCTTCAGGTAAACAAGATTTCATTCACTTTTAACAGTTTGATATATATAAAACAGTCGTTTTAATCTTATTTTTCATTGATTTGATCAGATTGGAGAATGAGCATTTGAACAATGTTGGAAAATACCGCGCATTCAAGTCAGTACCACTACCTTTCAACTACGATGAAGATGAAGACAAAGATGAATAAGATGGAAATTCAGATTGTCTAAAAAGAGGGAAGAGAATTTTCTTTTTCCTGTTCGTATCAATTTTGTTCTATATTTGGAAATGTAAGTTGTCTTTTATCAAATTTGGTGGTAAATTCAACGTACATGTGGTCAAGATTTGATTTATTAGTTAAAAAAAGTCCAAAATATGACCATGCATGGAAAATTTTGAATGTACTCAAATTCGTTTTTGCTTCTTGGGATATAAAAAAAAGTAGAAAAATGTCAAAAACTGTAGCAAACCTATTGAAACTGACCAAAGGGCATACTTGGTACTTGATTTCACAGCCACAGCGGAAAAAGATGCATACACTGTCGAAAAGCTTGATAAATTTACACGGAAATTTCTGATGCAATTCGCGGACGTTTCCTTTACTGGCATGTGAGATAATCCCAAACTTTATAGAAAGCGGGATAGAAACAAAACCATCGATTGGAATGAATATCACAGGTAGCATTTATCGCTAGTGGATCAAATCATTCTTTTAGATCTGGTTTTTTAATTTGAATCAAAACACAAATTCACATTGTTAACTAACCTGAGACCTCTCAGAAGTACTGATGTTAGGGTAAACTCGCCTGAGTTGGCGTAAGTTCGTGTCTATCAGGCAACTTACGTTAGAATCTGTTTCAAAGTGCGTTTGAAGCACTTTCATTGTTTATCAATAGAGGTAGAGGTAGATGTTTAATGTATTGAGATTTTTGAGCGGAGACTTTTGCTACCACAATGAACTTGAAACAATTTAGATGCAGTAACAGAAATTTAGCAGACCATTGGTTAAACACTACAACTATAACTATATCAAGCTTGTCAAATACCCCCACCCAGCAAATTGGAAGGATATGCTGTCTGACTAAAGAAGCATTGCCAGTCCTCACCATCAGCGCCATAATGCAGTCACAACAATAAACTAAAAATCATCATCATATCCTAATTAACCTGATATGATCTAGAATGTACTAAAAAACATGCCATATCTTTTTGTAGTACATATCCTAATACACCATTATATATAGAAGGATAGGACTAGCAAACATAGAGCCTCACTTACATGTATGATTGCAGAAATGTTAAATGTATTCTTGACTTTGGAACAACAGTAGCTCAGAAACAACATAAACCTTCAACAAGCCCATACTTGCCTTGTCCCTACAATCCCCTTGAGTTTCCATCCCATGGCCTAAATCACTTTGCTCATTCTAGGTCCCATAATAGACAATGCAACCTATACATAGATCAATTCCTGTGCTAATCCATCTGACCCTCCAGTTAAACTTGCAAACAGTAAAATATTACCCGATTAATTGTTTGAGAAGTTATAAGAAAAGCTGATGGGAAAACATTGAAGTATAAAAAGTTGATTATTCTGAACAAGCAATAGTAACCTCTTTCCTAAAAGTTTAACAGACACATGCCAGATGAAGAGAATACATTCTTTAAAGTATATCAAATTGCAGGGAAACACTAATTAAAGATAGATATCCTTTGAACATCACCAAGCAGTCCGCTCATTTACAATACAAGTCCCCCACTTCAAACTGAAACTTCTAATCACTAAAAACCATAGTTCTCGACCAATCTGATATTGATCCAGATTAAGCTGTTCTCATTTCTTATTGGATTTATGAACAAGAGAGACAGAAACGTCAAAATTCTTATTAATTGCAGGAAAATACATAAGCACAGAGTACTATGAGATGATATTCTAGACTAGCAAAACCGTAAAAAAAGGATACATTAACCCACTAGGAATGCAGAAACACAATTGTACCAGCCTAAAAACATTACTAATTCAGTATCACAAAGTATAACTAGTATAACTGAAGGTACTTAGAAGCAATAACCAAAATAATTAGGCAACAATATGACAGGGATGAAGTAACGGTGATCATCTTAAGCCTAGAGGAGAGTTCGCCCTTAACCCGCAAGGAATACTATAAACATAAACAAACCCAGTACAATGCTCAACCTAATATGACAAAATGCACCTAAATATGGCAATTTAATTGCACATTGCAATGATAAATTATCATAGTAATATAATGCATTTGTCTTTATGAATGAAAAAAGAGTTCCAATGATCACATCACCTAAATCAAAATTGAAATTTAATCACATTCAACAACATTAGAGAGCAATGCAAAAACAGAACACACCAAGATCCAAATAAGTAAAAAGCCCAAAAGTATAACAAGTCATCATATAACCAAATATGAATAATTCTCTAGTCAAGATTATTACGACTTATTCTAAAAATGCCCATGAAATTGGTTAATCACAATTCTCATAATAGCATAACCATTTTCAGTGTGCCTTCCATGGCTGTATCAAAACTTAATGGGAACTATAACTATTTCTTGAAAATTAGTGCCATAAATCGTACATAGATAAAATTAATTGTATTAAAAACAAAAAATTTGAGCGTCAAACCGTCTCAGTTTTCGCCCACATTGCCGTTTCCTTTCGAATCCTTCTGCTGCTCCGATTCCTTCTCTTTTTCCAACTCCTTAACAGCCTCTTCGTGAGCTGATTTCTCCGCACGCAAAATAGGCTCATAGTAATCAGCATGAGCTTCCATACATTTCCTCAAAGTAGAGGTTGCTTCAAAGCACTTCTCAACAACATCCTCCTTGTTCTGCTCAGCTTCTTCCACACACTTCTCCCACGCTATAAAGCTTTCTTTGCATCCACCACCCTTCATAAACAAGCAAAATCCGCACTCTCCCTCTTCTTCCTCCTCTTCGCCTTCAATTTCCTCGCCATTACCACTCACTACCTCTTTCCCTTCCTGGGATTTTTCCGCTTTGGCGTCAGTTGAAGAATCCGAGGTTTGGGGTTTTGATTCTAGGGTTTTTTGGGCGTCACTAATTGAAGATTCAGGGTATTCGGATTGTGGTTGGTTCTTGGAATCTGAAGAGGACATGTTGGGGTTTACTGAATAAGTAGAAGAATTAGAATTATGGGAATCTGTAGAAATCGAAGAGCGAGAAGGTGGCGAATTTGGGTTGAGAGAATCGGCAGGGCTGCTTGTTGTGGAATTCGTTGAAGAGACGACGCCTCCCATACCATGGCCTGTCAAAACCTCTTAAACCTCTTTTTGACACTTTCAGCGGGTTTTTCAATTTTTTTTTTTAATTTTAATTTTTATTTATTGTGATATATTTTTACTCTACCTCATTGAAGTTAATACAGATTTCACTTCCACTTACCGGCTGAGTAATATATTTGGGTACATTTTATATTCTTGAAAAAGTAAAATTTTCTTTTAAAAAACAATAATTATTAGTTGTTTGTTTATCAAAATAGTCTTATATTATACAAATTTATAAATAAATGCCAATTGATTTGTGTACGTGTTAAACTAAAACAAAATCTATCCGAGTGAGATTTCTATCAGTAATAGTCTATACAAAACAAATAATGTGTTTGTCACTGTAAACTTTGGCGACGCAATGAACCTAACGACGCCGTTTAACCGACATTCACTTCAGGCTGTTTTCACGATTCAAATTTGTGTACCCTTCGACGACACTGATAGCATAGGGCTAATGTAGGCTATGATTGGAATTGTTGTTTTGATAACCAATAAATAAAACAAAAACAGCAGATGAATTTTATGTGGGATTAATAGTAAAAGATACAGGAGGATTTCTCATGATGAATATCAAACTGCTCATGAACCTATATGCAGCATTTCTAACCTTCGTTAAAGATAACAAAATAGTACATTATATATATAAATATGCAGCAATTTGATACAAGCCTGAGTTACAGTTTCAAGTAGGAGAGTCGTATAGTATAAAGGTCGAAATACTGATATGTATGTAAAAGCCTATGAACTGAACCATTCTGGAGTGGATACTGCATATTGTCCTCAAAGCAATTTAATTGCACTTTCCTTCTTGAATTGACCACAGTTTGATCGAGATATTGGTGATGCTAATCATCTTTATGGTCATCATCATTGTAGTAATTGAAAGGAAGTGGAACTGACTTGAATGCTCAGTACCTGCCAATGTTGTTCACGTGCTCATTCTCCAACCTGATTCAACATGTTTATTTTTCAGTTTTAGTTTCATTTACAGTAAATTGGTGACATTAATGGGCATAACACAATGCTCGGAGCAGATAGACTGCCAGATGCAAGCATTTCTAGAGGAGCTGAAGAGAACTCTTAAAAATGAAAGAGGAGATATACCTGAAGAAGCTCCAAATCCCACGGCAAATAATTTCTAGGCAAGAAATAGTGGTTGTCATTGCCATTTTCTGAAGAGTGTAAATTGAATTCAATAACTAACTGCATCCAAGCAATTCCCAGTGCTATATTCAGGACCTGTAAATATGGATCCCATGAGAAACTCTACTTCAATATCTTAAGCTAGCACAGGCAAATAAGAACACTTCAATTTTAGTCACTTAATCCATACCATGGCTGCAAAGTCGACACTTGTGGGAAATAACAAGCTTATCTCTCAAATACAGGTTCTTTGATTTCCTTCTCAGAAGCCCCCAAATCCATGACAATATCCCAATATGTGCTCATTGCTGTTGCAATAGCTGAGCTGACTAAAGCCAGCACAAACCAGCTAGTTCACTTCTTAGTTCAAAAGCTGTTCTAATAAGAACTGCCACAATTATCAAGAAGTATTTCAAACCGTTTCATCCATGTTCTGCATCCTTGTCTTCGCACAATTGACAGAGGCACTAACAAACATACAAAAAATCATCTGTAAGTGCCTATGCTTGATATATTTTCTTGAACGAGTTTCCTCCTGAAGGTTTTTTCATTTTAACCAAGGGGTGGATGTGGATATAGAGAAAGGTAAGACGGAGATATGAATGGGAACATAGAAAGTTAAAACCCCTGAGAAAATGCAACATATTGTTTCCTAAGAGTCCTGAATGCCCATCATGACACTGCCATTATCCATAGATTGCTGACACGCAAAGCAAAAAGAAGAGAAAGACCGAGATGAAACCTGTAGGAAGCAGAGCCAGAATGGTATAACAGCAACAGTAAAGTAGAAAGCATTATAAATGCCATGATTATGGCACTTGCTTTGTCGATGGGACATTCTCCCAAACCATTGTACAATATGTATAACTCAATACTCTGGACCTGGGATAAGCAAGAGGCAGTAACATGAACAGAAATTCAAGTTAGAAACCTTTTACTAGTTGCACCCAGTCAAGCGCATGGGTATAAAAGTAAAACGTGACTGGTAAGATTGTCTGCCATGAAAAAGTCTGAAGTGTAACCTGAAAGGGAAAAGCAATAAAACATAACATCTACCTATTCTTAATGGCATCATCTATAACATTTTATTGTTTAGAGGCACTCACCTTGTAGAGAGGGGCACAAACACAGCAAAATGCAGATATAATAAAGAAGAACAGCACAAACACAGCGAAATGCAGATATAATAAAGAAGAACAGACTTAAACGGTTTATGATGCCAAAAGGACAGAAGAATATGACAATTACGATCTGGAAAATGGGGGGAGAAAAGCAAAAGTAAACCGGTTCATACAAACTAGCAAGTATATTGTATTTTCTTATATTTGATAAGACTACCAGACCATAATTTTGTGATAAATAAAAAAATTTTCATTGTCATGTAGCATCTAGGAGAAATGTTTAGCTATTTCATCTTATTGTAAGTGAGAACAGAGGAGCCAGTTCAGTTAATTTCTTGTAATGTTGAGTTCTTGAGCCCATTTCCAAGTGCAAATTTCCTGGGAAACTGGCTAGAGCTAGTACTGCCAGAACTGTGCTGAGGAGGAAGACTTCTCAATAGCTCAATTCAGTTCCCTGCTTGAAAACAAATATAAATAGATAGTTGACCCGATAACGCTTCCAGAAGTATATGTCTGCAGTGTACATGAGCATATGCAGGACAGCATGTAAAGTGGGAAAATGTTAACCATGTATGAGGCACCCTCCTTTTCCATTACATTTCTGGCCTCTATTCTTAATATAATGGAAACAAGCAATGCAATAAAGCAACCAGCAAAGGAACCTGAAGATAAAAAAATCATAATCAGCCAATATCTCAGAACCACATAAAACATTTAATCATTTTGGTATGAATATTTGAACCCGAGTTTTATCTGGTAAAAGATTTGCATACCTGATGAGAATGTTACACTGTGCCTTTCTCCTGTTGCTTTTGGCCTCAATGACTTCGTGCTGTCTTTGCTATTTGAGTTTGAAAAATCGTTGATGAAGGTAGCCTTCACCTTTTCCATCAGAATGTTAGCCTATGGTGGCATAAATTAAGTCTACTATTTTACCAGGAAGGATGTTTAAAATAGATACAATGGAAAAACGTATGAGTAAACTTCTTGCTTATATAAAACTTCTCTACATTACCCAATCATTGAAAATGAAATATTATGCCTGCTTTGTCAGAATTTGGTAATGGATCTATAACACATTGTTTTTGACATTTTCCAATGAGAATCAGCTGTCCTGTGTATGGTATATGAACATCACAATTATATAACTCAAACACAAATATGTGAGAAAGACCTCATCAGAACTGCCAAGGTAAGAGTTGTCCACAGTTTTCATGTATGATCTGGATGCTTTCCCGGATGTGTCTGCATTAATGCAACATAAGAAATAAATTAAGCAATGTCTAAGAACTCCAGTATCAGAAATTGAAATGAACTGTGGTTTGTTTGTTAATCTGTATGATAATCATGCAACTCTAAGTCTAAACAAGGATTGGTGTCTGACCTTCTCATATATTTTCATGATCTTGGAAAATGCGGCAAGAGTCATAAAACTAGTTTACCATTCACAAAATAGAAAGAGAAAATCACAATTCAAATTCAATGAGCAAAGGTAAACATCTCTATGGAATAGAATTTTTACTTTCACAGTTGTTTACCTGTAATGCTTCAGAAGATGTAGCTTGTGATAGAATCCAATGAACACAACTGTCAGTTGTCCTTCAACTTTCTCAAGCTCCTTTTTTTTGAATCTCAAATCATCATCTTTTGAATCCTTAAAACACTTTAATGGTTGCTACTGGAGATTCAAGTGTATTATTGATCTTCACATGCTCAAGGATTTCTAGAGAATGTTCTTTGCACTCGTGGAGGCTCTCCTCTTCGTTGCAATCACTAATACAATTGGAATTGGTAGCAATAACTTGATTGACTTCGGGGCCACCAGTGGATGCTCCCTCTTGCTATCATGAATTAATTCTTTATCTTCTGCTATAAGATCCATATTTTCTTTGTGATTCAAGTGGGGAGGTCATTGTTTCCCAAATGAATAATTATCATTTGCCAATGCTGCAGGAATGAGGCAAATAGAGGGACCTGCAGTTGAGATGAGTAACAGAAGTCTGCTAGAACCATCATTTGACTCTTCAAGTGGTGATGCAGAATTCATTATAGCAACTTTGTTACTTATGAGAACCATTTTACCTTTGAAATTTAAAAAATCATGCTAAATGTGCAGCAAGGGATAGTATGGACTTGGCACTCGGAGTGGATATTGATCATTCATTCCCTAGCCAGAGTAAATCTCTTATCTTAGTCACTCAAGTACTCTGATTTTAGTGTCCTTTTTGAGGCTTATACTCATCTATATTTTCCAGAATTATTCCAATGATACAGGAAATTGCCACGACTGATCCCTATCTGGTTAATTAAAACTAAAAATTTCAATATGCATCAGAATCGTTGTGTATACTTAGAACAAATAAAATGGCAGTAACTCTGCACTTACCACGAGTCATAGTTGTGCTTGGAGCACTGCTTCTCAAGGGCACTGTTGTAGAACTGTCTAGAGAATAATTTTCCCTATCCACCTTGATTCGCAATGCAATCAAGGCATCCATTTGTTTATTGAGCTCAGCTGCTTCACGCATCACTGCCTCTACCTTATCCTTCTAAAATGCATTGACCTTGTTGAGCTCTTCATCAAGCTTGCTCAAGAACATTTCCTCAATTTCCCCCTTCAGACTGCCTCGGAAAATTAGTCTTGTAAGAATGTCCAGACCCATCTCGTGGCAATGAGTCAATGACTTAACATCTATCACCTGGTCTTCAATATCACCGCTATTGACGACATTGCTGGATTGGGTGTTTAGTCCACTGAAAGCTCAACGCAATGACAACTTCTGCCATGAGGCTCTCAAGGGTGTTGGGGGTTGCTTAACCTGTAGAGCATGATTTCTCGCAATATCTGTTTGAGCTCATTATAGTCCATATACGCATCAGTCCACTCATGCACCTTTTGTTTCTTGAACTCTTTCCCAAATTTCATCTTCGTGTCTCTCTAGTTGTAAACACACAAGTCCAAGTTCTGTAGTAAAACTTTGTTGATCTCTAGATTGAAGAGAAGTTTAAGTTCATACATACAACATAAGCATACACATACTTACAAGAGGGAAATATAGCTTGAAACTGAAAACTGAGGTGGGAAAATACAAAAGAGGGAAATATAGCTTCGAGGTAAAAATAGTTTCTCTTTTGAAGACAGAAAGTTTATACCAAAATCAGTGGCAGCATATGTGCCTAAACATGAAATTGAGTTTCAATAAGCTCCCCTTGAATTATATCAACGATTTTCAGTACCAAGAAAGACCAATTGCGCAACCGGTTGGGATCTGTTGTAAAATGGTCTGAAATTATGTACAAACAAGTGAAAAGTTGAAATTGCTGTACCAGAAACTGCAAAATGTGTACTTCCTCTACAATCTTTATGTCATGGTGAACATGTAAAATTCAATGACATGCAACTTAGCTATCAAGAAATTCAAGGATAGGAACATGGACAGCCATTTAAAAGGAACCAAACAGAACAAGAAAAAAGAAGCATGTACCTGGTTCTTTTGTTCAGAAAAACAAGAAATGGAATGCACCCAGAAGAGATTTTCAGAAAACCATCATACAACCGCCATTTGAAAGTATATTTCTTCAGGCACTGAAATAAGACGTATTTTTTTTTTTGTGCCTGTAAAGTTTCTGCTATGTTTAGTCTGCGTACAGCACGGTGCTTTCCGGTTAGTTATGCTCAAAGAATCATGTGTTCTCACAACCACTAGTTTTTTGTGAAATTGATCAATCAAATGCACGAGTTCCTTCTGATTATTTATTTATTACCTGCATCTCATTGGCTAGCACCGATTGCTTTCTGTGGCCCTATGCACCGGCATAACTCTTCTCGTATTTATTGCTTGCGGTGGAGAATTACAAAATCCCACCAATTTGTGACACGTCCTGGACGGAAGGTTAAAAGACCTCGACTTGTAGCTTCTTTCCAAAGCACACCATTTCTTCAGACGTATGATGCAAGTTTCGGTTTTCGTGATTCTCGCCGTTGAATTTGCGTACTTGTTCATATATATATGTGAATTTCTATTTTATATTTTTGTTAAATTTTGGCTTTAGGAACAATCTCTATTACAGGTTTGGATAAATATAGATTTAGTGTTCATGAATTCAGTGCTGGAATTAGAATACTATGTTGGTCTTGCAGGTTTGTTATGTTCATCTATTAGCCTTATCAACTTAGCTCCCTCTTCTAAAACTCGCCCGACGAAGTTGCAGAGATTACAATTCCTTTATTTTGTTTGATCCTGCTAAAACCCAACGATGATCCAAAAACTGAATTATAAATTTTCCCTCCAATGGCTGCAATCTCATCAATATTAAAAATCATCGCCAGGAATATTGATTCGTAGATTTGAGTCAAATTAGATAGGAGTTGTTTGCATAGTAGAAAAGGTGGCAAACTTGCAAAACCTCACTAGTTTATTTCACAATTTAAATAAGAGAATTAACTAGTATTTGTCAATGATATTGCAGTAAATAACCATTTTGTAATAAACCAAAGAACAGAAAAACAGAAGGAAAGAAAAAAAGGCAATCGTCATTTCTACAGAGAAAACTCAAATTAAGATTATTAAACTATCTTGCAAAAGTTAAGATCATATAAAGGGCAGCACACATAGCCCCTATAGATAAAAAATGGCTTTGGAGGTACATCACAAGGGATCAGCTAGCTTAATCATTTTTACTCCTTCCTCCTCTCCCCGCTGCAACAAAAGAAGTGTGGTAACTTTACCCGACCGCAACTCCTGCAACATGATAATTGATTACACAATAGGCCATATATGAATATCTATTGTTCTTGCTCAATCTCAAATACCAAAAGAGGGGGCAATCAACCAAGCACGTTTTGAACTAGTGAGGTGAAAAGGTTACAGCATTGGATTAACATGGTCCCTTAGGCCCGAGACTACGAAATTGTGCAACAACAAGGGTGAAAAAGAGCCCATTAAAAGATCTTTATTTAAGATCTTCAACAAATATTATTTCATTTGTATTTATCTGTTTTTAAGATGCCTCAACCTTGGAATTTGGAGCCAACTCCGGAACTCCCTCCCTACCTCAGAAAGAAGAATCAAGAAAGGAAAAATGAACCACAATATGATTCGCATATCCTTCTAATACAATGCTCTCTCACCCCTTCAAGTTCACTACAGCAAGCTGAGCATTTGTTCAAAAGTGGGGAAAAGGTTATGTATTGGAAAAACAATAAAACAAAAAAATGCTCAAGTCGAGAGTAGAAAAACCAAGAATCTTCCTGAATTACCATAAAGTAGATTTTGAGCCTCTTATTGCTACAGAATTGTTGAAATACCTAAAATAATCAATGGTTTTCTCTAGCCAGTTTCAATTCCTTTCCATGTAGGATTGGAAAACCCAAATTAAATTTTGCCCACAATGATCCAAAACATACTTATTCACTTAATCATATCTTATCATTATAAAAATATTCAATGCAATCGCCTACATGCAATACAAAAAACAGGAAACATTACATGCTAACATTATCAAGAAAATCCTTACTTGCAGCGAATAATCACTGGAACAGGCTTCAAAGCCTTTGGCCCATTTCTTATGCCTCTCTTATGGGGAGAAACCTGAATGATTAGCAAAGGAATGGTAAAACATTCATGTAAGAAGAATAGCATCTTTGATCATAAGAATATTGAATCAATATGAAAAGCCATCAGAAGAAACTTTGATAATTTCAATGAAAAAAAAAATGCACAAACCCATTAAACATCAACCCTAACAGTCTACCATATCCAATTCAACAATGGTGGTCTTTAACCAGCGGAAGCACTTTTACCATAAAATATGGAAAAGAGACTAATACACAAGCTCAAAAATTGGATAAACTTAGTAATCTAAAACCCAAAACCCTAACACAGGGTTTTCCCATGTAAAACTGAAAATCCCAAATAAATATAATATCTTCCTAGAAACTTATATTCAACTAATATGATAATAACAAATAAAACATCAATTTTGAGAGATAATAATAATAATAAGATGCGGAATTAACAGAAAGGGGGAATAAAAGCTTTTACCTTCCTTTTTGGAACGGCCATGAGCTCCATAGACCCACCAATGGAGAAACTAGGGAATCCGAATTCAACGTTGTTGGTTTTGTCAGGGCTTTGATCAGACTCGGGTAAAACGAACGGCGGAGATGGAACCGGAGAACTGATAGTCGCATCCAGAGGGGGAGGAAGAGCCGACACATGAGCCCACCTCCTGAACGGTGAAGTCCATCCCGTGCTACCACCGGCGCTCTTTAGTACCGCCAATCTCAACGCCATTTAGATACCACTCCCAAGTGCAGAGTGCGTGCGTGCTCGCCCGTTAGGTCTTTGTGCTAAGGAGATGGTGAATGAAGAGGACGACGTCGTTTAAAGAGTTACTTGTATTTTCACTGAAGTCCACATTTTCTGTTTATATCATTTGATACGCGTTTGTCAATAATAGACATGATATAAGCATTTTATTTAAATAAATCACGTTTCTTTGGCGGGGTTTGCCCTCTGGACAATTTAATTGCATAGGCTATAGCACAATCTAAAAGTTCTGTCCAAAATAAATAAATTTGACCCCACCATTTATCTTTTCATCTGGACAATATACGCCGACAATTTTATCATAAATGGGATATGAAGGCCCAAATCACAAATTTTTCATGTAATTTTAAGAGGTTTAAATTAAGAGAGGCTTATTTCTTATCATTGCACAATAATTAATCAATCAAATAAAATAATAATTTTTTTAAAGCAAAAATAAACTAACAATAATTTAATATAATAGATTTATATGTATATGTATATTTAGGCTTGGCAAAACTAAATTAGGATAAAAGATGTATCTCTATACAATTATGAAGGAGTACAAAAATGATTTTACAATCCTATAAAATATTTGTTTTGGTCAAAAACACGGGGTTCAGAGATTGCGGACTCTTCTGTGATTCACAAACTTTCGTCAAATAAACACAGAAAGACTGAGGGCTTTAATGAAAATTTCCATATGCTCACATTCGACGGTTTATTGAGTGATCGTCCGTAGTCCCAGGAATGCTGAACTGAATTCATAATGCGGAGTTGCTAATATTCAGCTTCACATGGATCTGAATTCATTCAGGAGACGGTTTTCTCCGTTAAATCGCACAGATCAACCCCTAACTGAAGTCGCACGAGCTCCGTTGAAGAGTTTCGGATTCAGTACTATGAAGATTAACAAGGTTTTTGCTGCTTGTTTAATCATTTTCCCCATTTTGCTCACCATCTCCTTGATCCTTCGTCACCAGCCAACTGATCAAATCTTGAGATTCGCCGATGCCAGAATCTTGGACGGACGAAATATTTCTTCGGTAAAGAAAGGTGAGGAAAACTCTCTTCTCTTATTTAATTTGGTGAATCTGTTTACATGCTAATGGAATTTTATGGAGTTGCCAAGAGGACAGTGATTTTTTGCAAGTTAATGAGCTGCAATCTGATTGAAATGTAACAAATGGAATTGACTTGATTGCTGTAGATCTTGCAAGTACTAGTATAAGAACTCAAAATTTTTCCGGGATTTTTCTTACATAGCATTTCAGATTTGCTTTCATGATCATAGATCTAAATGCTCCTTCAATGTACTTCCCTTGGCCTTGGTGCATAGGAACTGCGAAATATCTACATGATTAAAGTGCTGTGGATTAATTAGTTATTTGGTTACATATTTTCTGCTTACTTCAGTTTAATGAATCAATCCTATCATTATCATGTATAAAATTCCCAATGTATAACACTGTCTCTTTCTGCTTTTGTTCCTTTATTTGGTTTCAATCTATAGTATTTAAGAATTCCCAAGAGCAGTGCTGCATTGCCCCAAATCAGCATTAAAATTGTATCTACCTAATCCAGTTTTTATAAAATTTCAGCAATCTGATGCATTGGGAGATTTTATTTCATGTTTATTTGATTTGCTAACTTGTTCATTTCTTCTATCCAATTTTGTAGGTTCAGTAGATGACCTTCCTAAAGACAAACTTCTTAGTGGACTTCTTGCTCCTGGATTTGATGAAGGCTCTTGCTTAAGTAGGTATCAGTCTGTTTTATTTCGCAAACCATCACCTTATAAGCCTTCTCGCTATCTCCTTTCTAAACTCAGAAATTATGAAGCTCTTCACAAACGCTGCGGACCGCATACTAAATCCTACAACGAAACCCTGAAGCAACTCAAGTCTGGCCACAATATTGATTCCACAGATTGTAAATATATTGTTTGGATATCATTCAGTGGCTTGGGAAACAGGATTATATCCATAGCTTCAGTATTTCTTTATGCTCTCCTAACAGACAGAGTCCTGCTTGTTGATCGAGGAAAGGACATGGATTCTCTCTTTTGTGAGCCATTTCCCGAGACATCATGGCTTCTACCCCTGGATTTCCCCATTATAGATCAGTTCAACAGGTTTGATCGGGAATCTTCTCATTGTTATGGGAAGTTGCTGAATGATAGCATCACAAACGCTACAACAATATCATTGCCTTCCTATCTATATATCCATATTGTTCACGATTATGATCATTTTGATAAGCTCTTTTTCTGTGATGAATATCAAGCCCTTCTGGGAAGAGTTCCTTGGTTGATAATTAGAACAGATAATTATATTGTGCCATCGCTCTTCTTGATCCAGGCTTTTGGACATGAACTTGGTAAATTATTTCCTGAGAAAGGAGCTATCTTCCACCACTTGGGTCGGTATCTTTTCCACCCAACAAACCCTGTGTGGGGGCTAATAACAAGGTACTACCAAGCATACTTAGCCAGGGCAGATGAGAGAATTGGAATTCAAGTAAGAGTGTTTGATACACGACCTGGTCCATTTCAATATGTGATAGATCAGATTCTAGGCTGTGCTCATAGGTTTAAGTTGCTGCCAGAAATTGATGTGCATGGATCTGGTGTCACACTATCAGCAAAGCCTAAAGTCAAGTCTGTCCTAATGACCTCTTTAACTGCTGGGTACTATGAGAACTTGAGGAACATATACTGGGAATATCCAACTGTGACTGGCGATATGATTAGTTTTTACCAGCCAAGCCATGAAGAGTATCAACAGACGGAGCAGAAGTTGCATGAAGAGAAGGCATTTGCCGAAATGTATCTCCTCAGTTTGACTGATGTGTTAGTAACAAGCCCATGGTCTACCTTTGGCTATGTAGCTCAGGGTCTTGGAGGATTAAGGCCGTGGATTCTCTACAAGCCTGAAAATGATACAGCCCCGGATCCGCCCTGTGTGCAGTCCATGTCAATTGAGCCTTGTTTTCATGCTCCTCCATTTTATGACTGCAAGGCAAAGAAGGGAATTGATACAGGTACACTTGTTCCCCATGTGAGACATTGCGAAGATATGAGTTGGGGCCTTAAAGTGGTCGATAGTACGTTAGACTTTCCATTTAAATGGCCCTCATGATAAATTAAACAGTGAAACTAAAGAGATAAACTTTATTTATTGACTCTATTTTCTTTAATTGTAGGAAGTTTAAGAGGTTTAAGGTTTAAGATCTTTTACTATAAAAGGATTTCTATCTTAGCCTAGTGTATTCCTGCAGCTAAATAATTTTGTCATAGAGAGGCTTAAGGAGGAGAAATAGGTTAGAAGACACGTTTGTGTTAGTGTTGAGTGTCTGAAAACATACAGAGAATTGTTATTTGAACAATTATGATTGAACGTCTGTATTATGTTTCGGCGGTGTTGCTTACTATAGTGATATCAGAGCTATTTTCAAACTATATACTGTTTAGTATAAGCAGTTGTGAAACTGTTTTTAGTAATATTTGTGCTTTGATAATGTAAGCCAATTTTATTGTGATCTCGAATAAATATATTTGTGCCAATTTTATAATTAAAAATTAGAGGCATAATATTTGGCTAGAAACGGAAGAACGAGATTTAGTACAGGTGTTTATGAATAATCTGTTTCTTTCTTTTTAGCAACAAAAGAAATGACATGTATAAAGTTGTTTATGATGGATTAATTTTCAAGCTATGATTTTTCATTTGAGTTTATTGGCAAAGAATTTTGTAAAATTATTTTACATAATATGAATTGCTCATTTATTATATTGTTATTTTTATCATGGTTTGGTTGGACTCATCTCATAAGTGCAATGTTTGTTTTCGAGTTCTACTTGTCAATAATAAACTTTGACACGAAATAAGAGTTTTTATTGTCAATATTTATTGGTTCTGTAAATGAAGAAAAACTCCCATCATTATTAAAATAGCAACGTGCTCTTACATTTTAAGAAAAAACTAATTGCGTTGAATTTTTTTACATTATGATGCGACTCGCAACTGAATGGTTTTTGGCTGTGTAGTTATTTTTCAATTTTTTTATTATTACCAAAAAAACTTAAAATTCTTTTTTTTTTTTTAATTGTGTGTATAAATTTATTATAATTTTTATTTTTATCGGTATAAGAATTCAGTTTAAATAGGTACACGGAAATTAACTTAAAAAGTTTTTTGAATATTTGTCGGAGGGCAAAATTTGTCGAGTGATGCACTAAAATTGTCTCGTAGAAACTAAAAACTAAAATACTTGTTGAGGACAAAATATATCGTGGCTCAGAATCAGATAATGTTACGAACTCTTAAAGTTTAGCTCAGTTTAACATTAAATTGGATATTTATAGAATGTCTTACGGACATTTTATATAAAAAAGAATGAGTATAGCGAGACTAGTTTTAAAGTGGAAAAGAGGGTCGAGAAAATTGATAACTATTCACCCAAAAAAATATATATATATATATCAATTCAGAGTGCGGTAAGCCTGGGCCAAATAGCCCATTCTAAGCCCAAGTCGAAGTCCCGATAGGTTAACCAAGTGTTGGAGTCCCTCTTCATCTTGCTTAAACGACGTCGGAACGGAACTGTTGATAGACCAGCAAAGAAGAAAGACCCAAGTGAATAAGAGTTAAAAAGAACGAAAACAGCAAAAAATTGGAGTGGAATCGGAGGACCTTAGAAGACAGCTAAAATGTCGTTTATGAAAGGAGATTTGCTAACAAAAACTAGAAAGCTCGTCAAGGGTTTGGCGAAGGCCGAACCTCTTTGGCTCAAACCCATGGAACAGTGAGTCTCTTTCCAATCTCTATTCTATTAGCACAAAAAAAAGAAAAAAATTAATTTATTTATTTTTTGTTATTTGTACTGAATACAGTTTGGATTTTTTAAAATGTTCCGTAAATGGTTGATTATTATCAGGGCTCCGCCTGCAACATTCCCGCGTTCTGATGGGAAAGTCCAGAGGATTAGTCTCCCCGAGGATGTCTACGTAAAGAAGTTCTTTCAGAGGCATCCGGATTCCAAACATGAAGATGCCATCAAGTATGCATTCGTTTTTCAACTTGCTGTGTATAGTTTCTGTTTATTTAATATGGCAAGATTATATGCTTTGCTACTGTGTTTGATTTTTTTCCCCCCTTAGATCCTATTTGCGTGTTTACTGGAAAGGTCGATTCTTGTTGTTAAGTTTTAGTCAATTTGATTGAAAATTTGGTTGATTGATTCGATTCATGGACTTGATTGAGTCATTTACCGATTTAATTGCTATTTTTCTCGAGTGAGAAGCAGAATTTGATGTTCCTATACACATCAGGTACATGTCTGTTGATTGAAAAATTAGCAAAGCACTTTGAGGTCATTGTTCTTTTTAGCAGTTCATTTGTTGCCAACCTGAAAGCTGAAATGGCTGGGGTGGCATTGTGTTGACGGTTGAACTGGATTTATGTACACTTGAAATTTTAGATTTGTCGGAATTCCAACTGGCTTGTTATATATGTATCAAGGGATAATAACATGTGGGCTTCAGAGAGATTATCTGCTGCTTGTAGATGAGCAAAGAGTGTTCATAATGGAGGTTTTAAAAGATGTATTTTAGTAGAGGCAATATCCTCAGGACACAATTGTTTATTTGATTTTGCAACAAACTTAGATCAGTAAATCACTGGATTTATTTATTTTTTATGTTGACTCTTTAGCAATTTAACAGAGCTAAATGGACGTTAGACTGCACTCATTTGGACGATATAAGAGCTTTGATTGTTTGATTTATGGACATTGGACAATGCTGCCTAAAGTTATCTTTTTACCTTGTTCCTTTTTTTTTTAGTAGTTTCCTAGGTTCTCTTCTTAATTCAATTTCTGTTTATCTTCTTTTAATGTTTAGGCTCTTTTCATTTTCAGAGAGGATTTTAATGACAATGACTAGTAAATTATGTGTTATATTTTTGCAGGTTTTCTGGTTTTCAACCTGTTCCAGCCCGTATATTTGGTTTGCGGGTGCTTGAATTGAAGGAGCAAGGAGTTAGCGAGGAGGAAGCTATGGCCATGGCTGATGTATGTATTCTGCATTTCTGAATTCCTGGCTCTTCTACCCTCCTATTTCCCTTTCTGCTAGAAGTAGCTATTATTATTATCATTTTGTCATCTCTGGATGGATCATCTGGTGGAGAAAATTGCAAAGAGTTACTTTCTTGTCTTTTGTTTTTATTTTTTTTTTATTTGGGTACCATTGAAACCACTTTTATTTCTTTTTAGATGGAATATCGAGCAGAGAAGAAAGTGAAAAAGAAGGCGTATTCCCGATTGAAGGAAATTGCTCGCCTTCAGGGGAAGAGGCCTCCTCCTAACCCATATCCTAGTGCTATCAAGGAGATTCAAGCACAGGAGAGGAAATATGTTCGAGACCGTTTTCATAATCCTAGTATACTCAAACTGGTGCAAATGATGAAAGAGGAGAAGGCAGCAGAGGCACAGGACAGAATCAGAGGCGGTGGCTGGTAAAATTACACTGAAATGAGTTCTGCAACATGGAGCCATCATCATAGGCTTGTCACCGTCAATATTATTTCTTATTATCTTTTTTGATTTGTCAACTACCACAGATCTTTTACTTGGGCTTAATTTAGGTCATGATTGCATAAAACTCAAATGTATTAGAAAATAAGTTATATATTATCTTGTACTTCACATTACTGGATAGATCATTTGTTCTGTTAATTGTTTGATTTTTGTTGAAATATATATCTGACATGTTTAATCTCGTACTTATATGTTCAGTCATTGGAGGTGCTGCTATTTGGAGTTATTATCAAACACATGCTAATTTTGCTATGTCCACAGGGAGAAAGACTGCAAAAACACGATTCTTTTCTATTCTCAGCTGGTGGTGATATGTCCTCCAACCTAAGAGACTGAGATAGAAGCATGAAATGTTGAATATTATTGAAAAAGGTACATAAATTTCACGACAAAATTAGTGTTATCAAATATTGTTTTAGCTTTCTTTTCAAAATTAAGTTGATAAATTTAATTAATATGAAAATTGTTTAGTCAAAGGACTACCTTGTATTACATCTTTTCCACCACTAAATATATGTAGCGTTTAACGTTGTACAAGTTTTTCTTTTTTTCACTTTTAACATGAGTTTGTATCCAAAGAAGATTTTCTTTTACACTGTTGAGTTGTCTGCAAATTAAAGAGCGAAAGGTTTGGTTCCCGTGCCGAAAGATTAAAAAGTAAAAAAAAAAGGATACTAAAGCATATAGAGTTACCAATACCCTTCTTCGTTAGGATGAACCTAAAGAACAAAAATGAAGCTTATTTGCACACTTTCACTGTTTATATTTGAAAATAAGTATCCAAATCCAGGTAAATCAAAACAAAAAGAAACCCCATGTGATTCAGGCATCCAATTTCGGAAAGAATGACTTCCCCTACAAGATAAGTAGAGTTCTAGCTCTTGTGCCAGGCTTGTGAATTGTCAACTTTACGATGTGTTACACGAATTAGTAATGGAGAAGGCAATTGCTTTTATTCTATTTTAAAATCGGGTTCAACTCTTCAGCAAATGCACTCCAGGCCCCCAAGTACACTGATAAAACTTAAAATAGCTGCATATCCAGACAGGAGAGAGTCCACTTCAGCACTTTTCTCTTGCTCCAAAACTCTTCTTAGGTGTCACAATTTCGTTGGTCTACAACAATTCACCAGCAATCCCCATCCCTTTTCTTTCGCAGCTCTCCAGCCATGGAAGCTACTACAGCATCAGCGGCTTCTGGTATAATGACTGCCGTTAACTTCCTTTCGACTTCCCCAACCGCAAGAACGACAAACTTATCACCAACATCAACATCGGTTTTGAAAAAACCGAACTTGCTCGCTCTTTATGCCCCAAACCCTGTCCCAAGAATTACTCTTCTCTCCTTCCTTACCCACTGCTCTACAAAACCAGGCACTAATACAAACAATGAAACAGGTCAAAATTCAACCTTTGAACCCAACTCAAACTCAAAAACTAACCAGAACATATCACCAAGTTCAAATGAGACGCTTTCTTCTTCTTCGTCGCCATCGCCTTTTCCTTCTTCTAGAGGATTGGTGTTTGATTTGGGTTTAATAAATTCATGGGACAGCGCAGAAATTGGTTCTCCAGTGGTCAAAAGATTTCTCAGTGATGATGAAGAAAGATGGTACATGTGGTACCATGGGAATTCTAGTGAAAACCCAGTTTCCGATTGTGTGGGTTTAGCAATTTCAAGCAATGGAATTCACTGGGAGAGAGGTAAAGGGCCAGTAAGAGCTAGCGACGACGTGGGTTTGGTCATGAATTGCGGTAAAGATTGGTGGTCATTTGATACTTTAAGCATTAGGCCGAGTGAGGTAGTGATCATGTCCAGTGCTAAAGTTAGAGCCTCGAGTGCTGTTTATTGGCTTTATTACACTGGTTACAGTGCTGAGAAAGTGAATTTGTTTGATTGTGATTCTTCGGAATTGAATTTACAAAACCCCGACAGGCTTCGTATTAGAAATTTGAGTGGCGAAAATGATGCAAGTGAGAAGGTTTTTAAGTCCTTGCCTGGTTTGGCAATAAGCCAGGATGGGAGGCATTGGGCAAGAATTGAGGGGGAGCATCATAGTGGAGCATTGCTTGATGTTGGCTCCGATGAGGATTGGGATTCCTTATTCATTGCTGCACCACAAGTTGTTTTTCACGGCAATGGTGATCTAAGGATGTACTATTATTCATTTGATGTCGAAAAAGGTAGATTTGGTATTGGCATTGCAAGATCTAGAGATGGAATCAAATGGTTGAAGTTGGGGAAGGCAATGGGAGGAGGACTAAGAGGTTGCTTCGATGAATTGGGAGTAAAAAACCCGTGTGTCGTGAGGAACAAGAAAGATGGGAAGTATTTGATGGCATATGAAGGTGTTACTGCTGATGGAAAGAGTAGCATTGGATTGGCAGTGTCAACAGATGGATTGAAGGATTGGAGGAGATTTCAGGAGGAAGCTGTGCTGAGGATTGAAGCTAAAGATGGATGGGATAATAAGGGGATTGGGTCACCTTATTTAGTGCAAATGGATGGAGATAGTGATGAATGGAGGTTGTATTACAGAGGAGTTGGAAATGGAGGGAGAACTGGGGTTGGTTTGGCAGTTTCTGAAGGAAGTGATATGAGAAGGTTTAGAAGATGGACAGGATTCCATTTGTAGGTTAGATGAGTATTACTTTTGCTATTTTCTGTGTTGTGTTTTATTACTATCATTCTAAATATGAATATTGTTTGCTAAATTGGATGAACGGTGTGTGATTTACAATCTAATGATACTGCAGAATTGACACTGTTACTTTGCTAAAAGCTGGATCATCATCATTCGATCTTTGGTTCAATCCCAAAGCAGTGCCAACTGCCAGTAGTTTTCAGTCTGCATTTGGAAATGTATGCAAGTTCAACAGTAGATGCACTATCCTTTCAAAGATCAACCTCAAGCAAACAAAAAAAATTTAGCCTTAAAATTCGGGCTCAAATCCCCAGTAAACAACCCAAGTTTAATGGGTCAATGACAATCCCAAAGAAAACAACAATTCAATTCTTCTCTTGCCGTTAAAAGCGTGACTTCCAAAGATGTGGGTTTTGGCTGTGTGACAGATTGATCTAAATCCACCATTTTGCTTTCTGCAAAAATCCATCCAGCAAACTGTCACAATATGGTTCACAAATTTTGTCTTTTGGTATCATGGAGAGTGCCCAAAAGTTAGTTAACCTTGGGTTAAAGTTTGGTAACTTGACTGAAATATTTTAAAAAAAAGACATACGACCGGACAATCAATATTTGTTTATTTTTTGGCTTGGTGTCACAAGAACAGTAAAAAGTAACAACATTTTGCTATTATATAAGTAAAAATATCAATTACCTTCTTTCATCGTCTTGAAGTAATTTTTTTGGATTATAAATCACCCTTTATGTCTTAAACCTTGTAGATTACAACAGAAAGTACTTACGTCAATATGGTGCTCCCAAATTTGGGATAAATTCAAACTCAATTGTACATTTAAAGAATTAGAATTAGAATTAGAATTAGAAAACACACAAATATTATACCCTAAGAATACGAAACCCTGAAGATGACATATAAAAGAGTTTAATGAAGATTCCATAAGCAATTAAGTTGCTAACATCTAAAATATGCAACAGTTGAACAGTCCAAACAAGGCAACTGACCTATTGACAACAGAGTACATTTTTTCACCAACAGAGTACTACCAAGCATACTAGACAAATCAAAGCCACATCCTTTCGTCCCACCCTCGCGCAAGGCTACTAAATTATAAGCCATCCAACTTTCAAGGTCCATAAATATGTGTATGTTTGTTATTGTTATACTTCCACTTAACTTTAAAGTTACATTAAATTTTTTTTTAGGTAAATATCAATTTTTTTCTAAAAATAAATTAATTTATCACTAATATTTGATATCTTGTAATTTTATTTCAAAACAATTGTGAATTTAAAGTTACAACACATCAATCTTAAACATATAACTTTTTACGACGGCTACAATAATGCTAACCATATAATAGTGCTTGAATTACATTCATCTCATTCTTTTTTACAAGAAACATAAACAAAGCCAAAGCAAATCTAATTAAACCTCGAGAACAATTCTTACGTGCAAGATTTGTGTCAGCAAAGAGTAAAAGAAAAGACACTAAAGAAGCTAATGGCAAATAGTTCCCACATTATAAAATGCAAACATATAAGTGTTTATGATTATAAATTATTCATCATATTTATTTGAATTATTTCTTTTATTATAAGTGATCAGAAAATGGGATTTAAAATGAAATTCACAAAAAAATAATTCTTCACTTTCATGCAGCAGTTAGAGAACTGTTAGATGCAATTATTACTCAGACTTCATCCTTCTTAGGATGTTATGCACAAATCTCAAGATAATTCTAAGTTTTTTCTTTTTTTTTTTAAAAAAAAAGAAGATATTTGTCACAGGCAGCATTCCGATGGGAATTATATCCTAAGTCGGATTAAATTCAGAGTATCAAATTAAGTTTGATCATATTTGAAGAAATTGCAACTCTCGTAGCAGGCTTCAGTTATTTGGCTGGAACCGGAAGTCATACATAGTGTTCATTGTATCGTATTATTCCTATAATTTTCTCCTTAACCAAACTTCAATCAGTTTCAGAAACAAAAATAATAATAAAATGTTCGGGCCTCAAAGAGAAGGATATTCTAAATACACCCCATTTTCCTTTTTCTTGGGGGGTAATTGACTGAATCTTCTTTAGGGCGGTGTATTTGTAACTGGAAGTACAATTGTCCGTAGATCTGTAACATTAAATTAATTCGGCCATTTGTGTTCAGAATGGCCATTGACCGAAGAGTGATTGGCGGATCTAAAATTTTAAAATTTATATAACCAAAAAAAATAAATAAATAAATAAAAAATTAATTTAAGGGTTTGACATGTCATTATATTGTAAAAGTAATTAATTTAAGGGTTTCCTTGAATAATGAAAGAATTCAACTTTTAATTGCAACTTAAACTCATAATATCTCACGTGCGTGAGATTTACAAAACATTAATCTCCAACACGTACGCTCTTTTATCTTAAGCGCATGTTCTCCAGCTAGCACAAATCACTGCAGAATCGATCCGATCTCTATGTGAAACAGTGTTTCAATTACATATACTCGACAATTAATCTTTTTTTATCCCTAGCTAATGAATTAGTCGACATTCATTATTTAATCGTCAAAGATAACAAGCACGCAGCTAGCAAAACGAAAACAAAACCACGGAGGGCATTCAAGATGTTCGTTTCGTACATTACATTACATTAAAAGGAGCCCACCAAATTAGACGAGATAGTATGTATTCACATTTATTACTACTATTTAAACATAATAAATAAAGATAAGTAGTACTTCCCATGCATGCATCCTTTTTCTTTCTATATATGTATCTCCATCTTTCTTCAGATATATACATATAAATGGATGTGATCCTCCTCATCTACAGTGGGTTGAATCCTGTTATTACTCTATGTAATTGCAAGAGAATAGCTAGTTAGGATTGTTCTGATGGGAATTTTTAGTATAAAATTTATGATGCAACAAATAAGATAAGCTAGCCATAGCCAAGGTATGCATATAACACTATCCTTAAAAAAATTTCTACCCTTTTTAGGATAATGTCCTAATGTAAACAAGTTAATTTATACGACAATATTTTTTTTCAAAATATTATAATTGTTGGTTTTATAATGATGCACTCTCAAATATAAAACCTTTAGAACAACATAAAAGTAAAACTCTCTCTAACAAGATTCTGAAAAGTAATGGGAGAAAAAAATATTAAAAATATATTTTATAGTCTTTCTCTTTTTTGTTTATAAGTATACACATACGTTTTTTATTATAACATATCTCTTTATAGTATTCTTTAATTTTATACAACCCCATACCATATAATTTATCATATTACCATTGCATTAATATAATTATATTAGTATATATAGTTCGAAATATTATGTATATTTACAAAATATACTTCCACGGAGCTAGCTGGTGTAGCATTGAATTAATTTTGGAAAGAGGTAGATGTGAGATAATTGACTAACTACGGTGAGGTCCATCAAATAATGAATGCACATCTTCAATAGGACAAGCTATATCAATTAATTGGATGGATAATTCCATCAGAGCAACTGTAATTATTTTCACTGCACATTTCACATGGGATGGGGAGCACTCAACTTCGATTTTGAATTAATATATATTCTTTCAATCTAGAGATAAACAGTTCATAATTTCGTTATTTTGAATTCAATGAAGCACGCAACGTATATAAAACTGCTGTACGGAGAAATTAATTAGTATCTTATTATAACCAATCAGAACAGAAAGAACCTAAGTAAAAAAAATATGTATATTAAATTTAAAATTTAAATTTAAGGGTTAATTTTATCAATTTTACTCTTTAAATTTTATTTATATTATTTTGGCCTTTGTAGGTTTTGAATCATTGTATTTGGCCTCCCTTGAATGTAATCCTTACTCCGCCCCTGTATATATATATATAAGATATTAGTTGTTCATGTGGCCTCGATCGGGATTTATTTACAACAATTAACTGGTTGAAAGAGAACGATTTGACTCACCCAGCTACAATAATTTCTAAACCATCAAGAATTTGACAAAATTAACCTGAAGAATGGCTGCCAGCTCGCCCTCCATATTAAGCTGCTTCATGATATATCATTTGAAAAATTAGTGGCTACATTAATATTTATTTAAGAATCCAGTAATCAGTTGATGAAATACAATACAAAGACTAAAGAAAAAACAGCTTCAGATAATTTTCCAATGGTCAGTTTTATTCCAAAGCCTTACTCGTTCCACCAAATGCATGCAAGTAAATCAGTCTACTATCCGATTCCTAATGTTAAACCAATTTAATTTAAAACACTGGCGACCAGGTTGTGGAAGCGTTAAAGTTAATCATGCTGTTCCAGTAATTTTTGTCGTCTTCAAAGTTGCCGCTGTAGGTTATTCCGTTGGAGTTATCCGCAACCAATGACGAATTCTGTTCACCAGAATCACAGATCAGTATGTCCGACAAACCCTCCATAATATTCTCAGCTGCCCTAAAAGAGTCTTGAAACCATGTAGCACCACCACCACCACCATCTGTCATTTCATGCATCGCCGCCGAATCATCCAAGTTTTCTTTCAACCCTTGCATTTGGTTTGGTTTCTCAAAGCAATTTCCGACAAAGTTGTTGCCCCCAAATCCTACAGCTGGTGGGATACTTAACATGTTGTCCTGGAACTTCAAGGTTGATGTAGGGGACTCGAGGTTATCCCTCGCTACACCAAACATCCCGGAAACAACTCCCTGCCACGCTTTCAATACGTCAAGGCACAGGGGTCTAGCCGGCGGTGGAGCGGTGGCTAATTTGTTAGGGAGATGAGCCGAAGTGGACCCACTAAGCTGATCTTGCGGAGGGTTATTGGATACTAGCTGTTTAGACTCTCTTACCAGTCTGGCTTCAGCTTCGAGCCGAGCACTCTCCCACTGAGCCATGTGGCTGAGATTCGCAGCGTCTTTAGACTGGCCAACGTCGGAGCCCAAGGCGTTGGTTTTGGGCTTATGGGTGACGGGATCAATTCCCATCTTCGTTAGTCTCTTCTTCAGATGTGTGTTCCAGTAGTTCTTGATCTCATTATCAGTTCGTTTTGGCAAGTGAGTAGCTATAGCCGACCACCTGAAAATAATAATATCTCTATTTTAGAAAAGGATTTATTCCTTGAAAATAACTTCCGTTTGCACCGTAACTAGCATGAATTCAGAATAGTAATGAGAAAAACAGCTATATATATATATATATATATATATATATATATATATATATATATGGGAATCTAGCTAGTTGGTTAGTGTAGTAGCTAGGTTTAAAGATTCTGTAGCCCTTTTCTGGTAATTTTCTCCCCTTCCGGGTTTCATTTTTTCTCAAGAAGAAGAAAATAGAAGTAACTTATTAAACGCGATGAATATAAATAGAAGCTTAGGATACCCTTGAATCCTTTGGACCAACAAGGAGTACTAAGAGAGAGAGTTAATTCTGCAATCATGACAAATTGACAATTACATATAAATATATATAGTTTAAGTAAATTTTATTTCTAAGCGTTCTGATACATAAATATTGTAACTAAGATTATTATTATTACCTGTTTCCAAGTAGAGCATGGAGTTGAATGATGGTCTGTTCTTCTTGCAAACTGAATTTTCCTCTCTTGATATCAGGCCTTAGGTAATTTATCCACCTCAATCTACAGCTTTTCCCGCATCTTTGAAGTCCTACAAATTAACATGCCCAAAAAGCATAAAAAAGAGTAAATAAATAACACTAATTAGGGAATTAGAATAGCAGAAGTTGTTGGTGAGAGTTGAAACTCACCAGCTTTTGCAGGCAAGGCTCGCCAGCTTCCATGGCCATGTTGTTCAATATAAGCCAACAGCTTCTGATCCTCTTCAGGAGTCCACGGTCCTTTCTTCAAACCCGCCTTCTCGCAGCAAGGAGACCTCCCCATGTCCCAGATTTTCAATATCTGTAAAATTTAAGCCTTTGTGAGAATCGAGAATGAGAGAGAAAGAAGGATGCGGAAGAGAAGCTGAGTTCACTAGAATGCTGCCGGCCTGGTAATATATAGAGCAAAATTTTGACAATAAAATTTAAGGTCCTACCAAAACTTTTCTGACCAATATGCCCTTAAACATCCGACTAATTCCTTGCTTCACATTTTCTTCTTTATTTCTATTTTATTAATTTTCCATCGAATGTGATTAAATAAATTTGGATGCATGGCGTAAATGTCTTTTCCCTAATAATAATAATTTGCGTAAATGGAAAATTTAGCTGATCTGTGTAGTATTAATACGTACATACGGAATGAGTGGTAAGTAGGTCTCAAGCAGTAAAGGCAAAAGTTGACAAGCATTATCTCCCTTTATCAACTTTTGAAGCCTGTCTAGTTCTATGTCTAATTTAGGTAGCTCAGAGGTTGCAATGCATGCATTCAGTGTAATTGATAAACTGATCACCGATCTCATTTTATTTAATTTTAATTTTAATTTTTTTTAGTTTGTTTTTAATATTTAATAAAATTTTACATAATTAAAATCTTAATCGATAATTAGTAAATAATTGAACAGAGGTTAATTATACAACGATGATTGATGAGTGAAAATTAAAGAATATGAAGAACAGAGACTACTTACTCTTTGCTAGATTACAGTTCCTGACATTGGCATATTTAATCATATATCTATATATATATACTTATAGTTATACCGAGTGAAAGCTACTGCTCCTTGCACATTCATAGAAAGATGAGCTTAATTTGTACAGGGTATTTAACTCCTAAGGGTACAGATGAAGGTTACTATTGATGCAAATGAAAAAGAGGGAGCAATAATTGTGATATCGATCTGTGGAAATAAGCCCACCTAAAAGTTTGTCCAGATTGATGATTTTGATCACGAGCACACGCATACACGCGTGTATTATAATAAGGTATATATCATAATATATCATTAATTTAAAAGACGCCATTATCAAAATTGAAACGATATATCGATCGAACGTGCATGGATGGATGGATGGATGGCTTGACAACAAATTAAAACATTTAACATAGTTTAGTTTAATTTTCATGGAAACGTACTGTGTCCGGATGGTACCTGGGGGGCAGTTGAAGAGAGCCAAAATGATGAAAGTTTGCATAAAAAGTCTGAACGATAACTTTTAAGCACTCATAAATGTCACTTTGTCTCAATAGAATTCTGTATTTTCAATAAAGAAAAACACACACACACACACAAACATAAATATTTTCACGAGTGAGAAATAAAATAATATATAAATCAAGTAGAGCAGAGAAAATATGTACCGATACAGGTACAGGGATCTGGTATGTATCGTTATAATTATTGGTAGAGATACGGTAGACTTGAATTGGGAAAAGATCCTCAGAAATTTCTTAAGATAACAGAACTGACACAAAATAAATGATCGTTTACAACTGCGTTCTATTTATGTTGGCGACAGAACTCGACACCCCATCTGTTCGTATACATCCCTCATATGTATATATATATATATATAAATTAATTAATATTATGAACAAAATAGAAACCTTTTTAATTTGTATTTGCTCTAGAGAAAATCACCTGCCCTCCATATACTCACTGCCACTCTTAATTACTATTAATTAACACACACCTACGCACAATACCATCATTAATCTTAATATATTGTTCTTTTGCTTTCTAAATTTATATAATTAATTAAAACATTATTAATTAGTCCACATATTTACCAATATTTCTATTAAATTTCATTAACTAGCTTAAGTTGGCGGTGCTCCATAACAAAAATAATTACAAGGAAAAAAAAAAAGGATGTATATCTTAGATACAAAAAAGTTATAGGAAAAGTAGTAATTTCATGCATATGTATATATATATATATATATATATATATATATATATATATGCATGCAATTTATTATATTTATAAAGTGAAACAGTAATTGTCATAAAAAGCTGAAACGAGTATTTATAAGTGGGGCAAACAAAATTGAATATTCCTCCTAATGTGGTGCACGTGGCTACGTCGAGTCTATAAATTAAACGACCTAAACCAATTAAATGGAAATAATAATCAATCACAAAAATTAATCCATATATATATATATATATATATATATATATGCATGTATGTATTTATTTTGACTGTTGAGGCAATACGCGGTGCCGTAATTATGATAGCAATTGGTTAAAAGCCAGCCTTTCATGACTTTCTGTACCGATCCTGTATTATTATTATTATTATTTTATTTTATTTACTATTAATATTAATTATAATCCGAGTAATTTCATCTGTTTTTTTTTTTTAATTTTTTGCGTTCGGGGATAGAAATGACGAAATGTGGCACATCGGAAAAGCTATAACTTTGATTTGGATCGATCCGTGGACCTCTTTTATAATTCGAAACACGTGTCAATTATTGCTTCTTAATTATTAATTATTAATATTTCTGTGGTTTCATCGTCTCCACGTCTCCTTTTACTGTGAAGTTTTAATATTACGTAATTTATTTTAAATTATATATATGGTATTAAATTTATTTCAAGTAAAAATATATAATCCTAATTAGAATTAAAATATTGGTGGATGGTTTAGCTGGAAATTAAACTAAGCTATCTACCATGAAGCTGCAACTGGAACGTGAAAATAACCTCAAAACCAGACCAGATGGCTTACAGTCATTAATTAATTTAATAAGGGTATATTAATATATTACATTTATAACGGGGCTAGCAAAGAAGGTGGTGGCTACTTAAAAAGGAGAAGCATATATAATATGTACGTAATATAAAGACGTTTTATAGTATGTATAGTAAGTAGCAAATGGTAGTAAAAATTATTTAAGTTCAGAGTTTAATTTCAACTACAAGCAGTTATTTCGGGGCCAGTGTTCGTTATATATTTACATTAATATATAATTGGTTCACTGACTGTTTGTATATTAGGTGTTCATGTCACTCGATCTTTAATGTCGAGTACTGATTCTTTTAATTTAAATAATTATCATTCGGACTTCATGGTGGTAGGAAAATCTACTGCAAAAAAGATATGTAATAATATATAATTATTTTTATTCTGTGAATATATACATAGATAATATCGTAATGTGTTTGGTTAATTAGATAGAAATTAATTAAAGCGCGAGAGAGAAAATGGAAATTGAACAATTATATACGTATATACATATATACATATGTACATGCTGGTGTTATATATATATATATAGGAGTAATAAACTTTGCGTAAACAATTTAACTTTCAGTTCAAACCCACTTTCAGATTCTGCCAAGTACAAATTTCTCGAAAATATATATAACTAAATTAATGAGTGGGGATCTGCAGGGCTTCGTATATATATATATATATATATATATATATATATGTACAGTATACTTATTACTTTGATTTTTATTACATGCATGCATGCTTTTGTCCAAACATATTCAAGTATGCCTTTAGCTAAAAAAGTTTTATTCCCTAATTGTAACATATATATATATATATATATATATATATATATATATATATATCAAGCCCTTTCAATTTTCAGAAAAAATGAGGATCGAATTCGGTCATTATTCCAAGACTCCCTGTTATATAAAAATATTTATATATATTTGCGTTTGCGATTTCAATAGTTAACTACAATATATTATGGACAGGGACAGCTAGCACTGATTAATTAACTACTGTAAATGGGGTTATTTTACGGGGGAAGCTAGCTATATATATAGTGAATTCCATATATATATATATATATATATATATATATGTTATAAAGTGAATAATAATCAAAATCCTCGATCGATCGATCGATCGATCCGAGTTTGTGTTCTAACTCACTCTTAGATAGTTATTAGTAGTACATTCAAGGGCTACAGAGAAAAGGAAATAAAAATGAAAATCCTTTCTGCAGGTATATATCAAAATTCAATTAATTAATGCATATCTATATATATCTAACTTTGAAAGACAAGGAACCACGGGGCTTTTATTTTTTATTTTTTATTTTTATTTTTATTTTTTTGGTTGTTGTTGATCTTCGATTTTGGAGATAATTAACAAGGACGACTTGAATTTACCGTGCGTTTGTTATCTGAGTAGTACTACTGGTAGTCATATATATTAATGGTAATGGTAGTAGCTAGCAGTGAAGCAGGTCGGTACGACGACCCACAGTGAAGTAGCATAGTGTAAGTATTAAATAGGGCAACAACTCCACTTATTGTGGCCATAGATTAAAACTTTAATGATCAATATATATCGATCCTTTTATATATATATTCACGTGCGCACAGAAAGAAACTGAAAACAAAAATTAAAAGAGAACAACAAATGTTAAATTCTTGCTCGTGAACTTGTAAAATCTTCTTCTCTTGAACTGTAAAATAGAATAAGGATCAAAGGAAGCCGATTTTTTTGGCGAAATCTCTCCGATACTTAACTCAGATTATGACTTTTATTTTAAGTATATTTTGATAAACCGGATTATGATATATATGAACATAACCAGCAGACCTTTCTCATTATTGAACATAATCGGCAAACCTTGCACCTCCCTAAACACTACCAAGCCCCCCAAGTTTTCAGAGAGAACGAAGTCTCAATGAAAACTTAAAACTGAACATAAAGGCGTCTCTTGTGGTTTTGGCGAAACGTTGGTAGCGCAAGATATGATTGTTCCCTCTTGTTCTGCTTTCTTTTCCAATCACTCTAACATTTTCTGCTGCTCAACATCTTCCTTGTTTACTTCTCTAATGTGCTACATTGTAATACAATAAGACCTTTTGGAAGAGACCATAAAGCATGTCCTTGGTTACTCTCTGATCACCTCTCACTCTACCAATTCCTTTACCTGCTCTGAATTTGAGTTTCAAATAATGTATGCTTTCCACTGCTATTGTTTTCCTAAAGAAATGTCTTCCTAAAATAATAATGTATGGCTCTTCAAATCCACTACTTGAAATTCAATCATTGTAGTCTTTTGAGATGCTTTATAAGTCAATTTTATCGATTAGTTATTACTTAAATGTGTTCCTGGGGGTGGGTTTGTAGCTAGATCAGGTTATTGAAGGCAAAATTAATTAGCGAAAAATAGGATAATTAAATTGAAATTGATTTAATGAGAATGAATTAATAATTTGACTAAAATGACATTGGTAAAAGAGACTCGAATTGGTTAAAATATTACCGGATCCTAGCTTGAATATATAATCCAACGCAATGTATCTAGAATGGAACAATAATAGTGCTAGTGTTTTTCTGAAAATTAGTTGCGCCTGCAGCAGGCTTCTATTCCATGGATCTCTGCGCAGTTAACAGGTGAATTGATGAATGTGGAATCATCAGAACCATAAAATCATACTTATCTAATGGACGAGATTTATTTCCACTTGATTAGTAAGGTACTTTTTTTTTTGGCGTTTCTGACTTCTTAATTATATTCCTACACCTTCAACCATCAACAAGTACGTTCTGCATGCAGCACCATCCAATTTTCATTTTATTTTCTTTTCCCAATTTAAATTTGCATTATTTACGAGGGCTGCCAACTGCAATTATTAATATTGTGGTGGGTTTAAAATATAAATATTAAAAATCTATCGGTTTAAATTATAAAAGACTTATTTTCATTTCATTTGATGACGACTAAAAATTATAATAAATTTTTTTGGAGTGTTGGGGTGAGGAATTCTGTTAATAATAGATTAATTGGATACCCATGATATTTCTGGAAATTAGAGATTAAAATATAAAAGAATTTTAAAATTATAATACAACTAATATGAAGGTACCAAAGCAAGCTGGCCTTCAGGATTTAATATCTTTTACTATTGTAGGGAAAATAATGAACTCATGTATTTTGTTTTCCTGTAATTAATCTTAAATTTATCCAAATAATCCTTATATTAACATGTCTAGATGAATTTTTCTTTTTGAAAATAAAACACTCTTCTACTTTGACAATCTTTAAACAGAAAGTACATATTTGCATTTTTTTTAAGTCATTTTGTTTAAAATAAAATTAAAAAAAAACACAAAATTGGTGAGCTAATTTTGTTGTGGCATAAATAAATTAAATGATCATTTTTAAACTTTTTAAAAACAATACAATTTATTACGTACCCTACCGCACCAACAACAAAAACATATTACTTAAAATGAAAATTTTGAAATAATTATTATTTAACACGCATGAATAGTAGTATATATATTACGTTCATACCATTTAATTAATATAATGGTCAACTTTTTTAATTTTTTTCTTTTAACAAGAATACATATTTGTTATCTGATTTTGAAAATGGAAGCTACACAACGACAAGACATTCATGATCGCAACTGTGAATTCTGGACCTTTATGTTGAATTTTGAATATTAGTTATTCTTTTTAGAAAACATTAATTTTAGAGGGACAACAAAGCCAACCTGAGATTTATACATTGAGGAGCCTGGGCTGGGACAGAAACAATCATTTCTTTGGCACGTGTCAGAATCCTTACGGGGCAGGGCAGATCGGAGAATTGAAGAAATCTATGGTGTGGTGGTGATAATTAATCGATGACGATGCATGGCTGCTAGCTCATGCAGAAACATGTACAAATTCGATATAATTATTGTTATTGTTATTATTATTTCAATATTCCGCCTGTGCTGGCTAGCGAGCAAGCTGCCTCTGTTGTTTATCCTAAAACCCTAACCGGAACAACTACATCGATCCTCTGTAACTGTAAGAAATATCATCAGCAGTTTGTGAAGTAGTTGGAAAATACAAAATGAAAATGAAATTAAGCATTTATTTATTTATTATAAGAAAATTAAAAGTATATGCATATATATGTCTGTGTGAAAATAAATATATATTGTTTATTTTTTTTAGAAATATTTATATATATTTATGTGGCATAATTGTGAATGTCTCGTAGATGCCAATACTTGAATGCATATAATTAATTTATAGCACATGTAACACAATACAGACCATCATAATTTGTAATAAATGTTTAGAAAAAAAAAATAATGGAGCTTAATATATATATATATATATATATATATATATATATATAAATGGCAAAGAGAGAAGTATTTTTCAATTAATGGAAAATTTATTTGATTCTGCCAGGGAGATTTAATGCGATTGAGTAATTAATGTTTCAGCTCTAGCTAGCAGGCCAGGTCATGTGCAAAATTACTTATTACTGGAACATTAACTGCATATAATTAATTGATGATCAATTATATAATTTTATGTGAAGTAAAACAAAATTATAAAGTTTAATAATTTCGTGGCTCAAACTTATATGTACATATGATATACAATATCTTTATGATTATTAGGACAACTCGTTGGTGGAAATAATGATCGATATATATATAAGACCAAGATTAATAATATTTTTTTTATATAAAATTATACATCAAAATATAAACCATTAAATATAAATATATCTAACAGTTAAAATTATATCTAATAGTGTATTAATTATGAATACATTAATTATATAATTAAATACAATCTCAGTCGCTGGATGTACTTAGATCCAATAATTTATATTTGATATAAGATTTTATAAAAAAAAAATCCATTTAATCTGCTCTCTCTCTATATCTCTCTCTCTCTCTCTCTCTCTCTCTCTCTCTCTCTCTCTCTATATATATATATATATATATATATATATATATATATACTGTCACTTAACTGAATCCGTTGGAAGATTTGGTTAAAACTAATTTTAAGGATACAAATGAAAATGCATGCCCAATTAATTTGCTTCTCCATTTTTTAATTAAATGCATGCCATCTCAGAAGAAAATTTTGTCAGACATCTTCCACATACCTAGATCGATCAATTAATTAATTAGTTAATTATTATTATTATTAATTACTAATTGCGGTGGTCCTTTAATTAACAATTAATTAATTTTAGAAAACTCTGTTAATTAAGTTGTGATAATTGATTTTCTTTCTTTTGTTTTTGGCAAATGTCTCTTTCGAATAAGAATTAGATGAATCTTCATAAATGGGCCAATTACAATGTATAATTCTACATGAACTAGATTTTATTAATTAATTGCTAATAATTTACAGCAGGGAAGAGTTTTGGTTTTAAATAAACTCTAAAAAGGAATTTTAAAAGTGAAATATTATTAATAAATAGAAAGAAAAAAAAAAAAAAGCAGCCTAGCCAATAAAGACGACAGAAATCAAATCTACATCAACTAGATTTTATTATAGTACTGCGTGCTTAATTGATTAGAACAAATACACATACATACATACATGCATGTATATGAACAAAATACAAAATTCAAAACCTTTCAGAATGACAACATAGAATCGAATATTATCTAATACTGTGAGTTATGTGAATACGTTAATTCAATTCTTTTATATCAAAAGGGAGATGCAATTTTTTAAAGAATTAAAATGTGATTTTTAATTTTGAAATAGTCAATGATTATCCAAAATTGTCGTCAGTCAATTTTAATTTGTTCGAATATGCAGCTGAATTAATATATGAAAATTTTTACGAGAAATTAATTATACACCATCATCTTTTTATGAATGAATGAATGTACAGCTAGCTCAATTTCATTATAGTTGCAAATTCCTTTCCCTTACACGATAAAATAAAATTATTTTTATTTTTTTGCATTATTGTAATAATTACTTCCCTACTTGTCGGAGGAATCATCCAGAAAATTTCAAAAAGCCCTTCTCCTTCAAGCTTTCAACAGTTTCTCTAAGACTCACCTCGCTGAGTATATAGTTAATCATCCCCAGACTCTTTGCTCTCTCCTTAGAAACCTGGTATATTTGCTCATCCCCCGCATCTCCAAATCTGCCCACCGGTAAATATGTATATGCATGCTACTTTAATTCGAGAAATTTAATATCTCATATACTTAATTCAATGCAGTATAGATGTATATATAAATTAAAAATTGATCGATCCTAGCTAACATGTATACTCGAACAAAATATTAGAGCTATCAGCTTCATTTTCTCCCCCTTTAATTCTTTTAATTAGGTAATTAAGGTGGAATGAATTAATAAAAGCAAGTAGTACTTCTGAAACATACATACTTGTCTGGAAGGTTTAAAGCAGGGTAATGCTGGTGCAAAATCTTGCAAACCTCAGAAAGCTGTATAACTCTTCCGACTATCAAATATCTACCATTTGCTGAGGAAAGCTCAAGAGCTTGAATATGTGCATAAGCAACATCTCTGACATCAACAAATCTGTAAGGGCTGGGAAATGTTTTAGCTCCTGTATTTTTGAAACCGCAATGGCTTAGCATAATAATTTCATTATTAAAATATATTGTTTTATTTCTTGTACTATATATTCTCAATAATATGTAGTTGCTGATGAATATATCTATGTTACCATTTACGAGATCCAGAATCAGCTGCACCGATAAATTAAGGTTTGGTTGTAAGAAAGGGCCTATCACAAATCCTGGATGTATTGTAACCAAGTCAATCCCATTCTGTTTTGCGAGTTTCCAAGCAGCGTCTTCGGCTAGGGTCTTTGAGAGTGCATACCAGTTCTGCAAGAAAAATATTAACAAATTATCCTATATTAATAAAAAAGAAAAACATAATGGATACTATGACTATCTACTGCATTCTACAAAAACCGAGCAAATTGAAATTCAAGGAGGTGCTCCTCACCATGCGTAATAGGCTGTACCTTTCATTTCATCAAAGATATATTTCACTAGAAGATATCTTGTGTATGATTTGCGAGAAACGTTATACGCATAAAAACAAACAAATTATATTGCAAAACGTATAAATTTTAAGCAATTAGAACAATTACATACATACCTTCGACTTCCTGCAAACGTCTGGTTTTGAGACCCAAGTCTCATCGACAACCACATCTGCTGTTAGAGGAGTTCCACTATTTGCAATTGCAGCTATTGAAGAAGTTACAACTACTCTCTTGATAGAATGAACTTTTGCACATGATTGAAGAACATTAGCTGTTCCCTTTACTGCAGTATCGACTATTTTTGCCTAAAAACATACAGGGGAAATGTTAGAAGCAGCTAATTTACTGCCTGTTCTGTTCCACTGTATGTGCTCTACAAATTCACAATCGTATTACAAAGAAAAAGTAAAATTAGTCATACTGATGCTGGAACTATATTAGATCAACCTCTGGGTCGTTGGCCGATAGAGTTACAGGGGACGCTACATGAAAAACCCCATCACAGCCATCAACAGCAGAATCAAAAGATGCTTCTTCCAACAAGTTTGCCTTAAAGAAATGAAGCCTTTCTTTTGCTCCATCAAAGGCATGTAAGTGTTCTGTCATTGCAGGATCATCTGCAGAGTATGTATATAATAGTAAATTGAATGAGGATTCAAACAAGGGGCATTAATCTGAGCTTTAATTTGACAAAATCTCAATAGACGCGCTTAGAAATTAATTCAATCTTAACAGTCTTCTCTTGACTATTTGGGCTTATTTGACAGGCTAGGAATTAGAGTTTCTTTCCAAGATTTACAGTTGGCTAGAAATTAAAGTGATAACACAAAATCATCACCCAAGCACACAACTAGAACTTGAAAAATTAAGGCTACTAATCTTCTCCCTAAATAGTCATCCCAACTATGTGGAAAAAACTGAAGCAAGAGAGAAAGAAAGAGACATACTTGGGTCAAGAACAGCAGCTTTAACGTGTGTAACCTCGTTCCAGCAGCTGCTTCACCAGCCATGAACCTATGAAACCTGAAGCTCCTGTTACACACACTACCTTCCCTTGTCCAGTATTCATTCTGTTTCTTTCTATGATTCGTGATAAGGGAAAGTTTATGTTTGCAGCTTCAGCTTTTTATCTTTAAGATCCGGGTTTTAATACATACCTCCCCTTTAACGTTTGAAATTTTAATATTTAGGATAGAAGGTTAGACATAATATTCACTTATTTTTTTTAGACCTATTAATTAATTATTTATTTTTATTTAAATAATTATAATATATTTTTTAAAGCTAAAATTTAAAAAATTTAATTTTAATCTATTTAATATTTAAAATTATTAAAATAACTAAAATTTAATTAATAATAATTTTAATTTATATTTATTTAAAATTAAAAATTAATTAAAGATAATTTAATTTGACAATTTTGGTTTACATTTATGTTAAAATTCAAAATTTAATTAATAATACTTTAAGTTGATAATTTTAATTTATATTTATTCAAATTAAGAATTTAATTAATATTTATTCATGTGTTATATTTATTCAAATCTCAAACTTTAATATACAAAATAGCCGTATTTCTTACTCATTTTTTTGTAAATATTTCGATATTAACCATATTTCTTTTAATTTTTTTTACTAAATAACTCTATATCCTTATCAACTTGACTATTCTTACAAATATTTTTAATATAAGATTTATTTCATACATATTCGCACTAAATTTACGCTTCAATATCAATCTTATAACTCATAAAGTAAATTTAGGTTTTCAGGTTTACACAAAAATTTTAATAAAACTATTCAACGACAGAAATTTTAAAAAAAATATTAATATGGATAAATTATTAATTTTAAATATATAATTAAAATTTTAATTTTAAATAAATATAAATCAAAATTATCGCTACTTAAAATTTTAATTAGGGAAAATGCCCTTTACCCCCTTGAGGTTTATCATAAGAACCCAGTTCCTCCCTATATTTTGAAAAATGCCCTACAGCCCCCTGCCGTTTCTTCCGTCCACATTAAAAAATTAGTTTTTGGCTACAATTACTGTGATGCCCTTAGAGATAGATAAGGGGTCCCACACTACAGACTTCATACAATTTTTTGAATTAAAAAATAATATAAATGATAAATAATATAATTTTATTTTTTAATTAAATTATTATTTTTATTTTGCATCGAATTTTTTATTTTTTTAATACAATAAATCTCTTTTAAAATTTTAATACTAGTAAAATTATTTTTATTCTAATTTTATGTTGAAATAATTATTATTAATATAAAAAATTTATAATTTAAAATATTATTGTATAATAATTCATAATTTAAAATAATTTAAATTTGATTATTACAAATATTATCACTATTATTATTTTACGTATTAATAATTATAAACCTAATAAACTATTTTATTTTATTTAAAAAATATTCTAAAATAATTAATTTTTAAAAATAAAGGATATTTTTTAAATCATAAGGGGGAAGTGAGTACTTATCTTGAATTTTAGGGGTGTAATGAGTATTTTTTTTCGAATTAAAATTAGTTTAGATAGAAAAGTACATTTTTACCCCTAACAGTAACTTTTTTAACGTGGATGGAGGAAACAGCAGGGGGCTGTAGGGCATTTTTCAAAATATAGGGAGGAACTGAGTTCTTATGGTAAACTTCAAGGGGGTAAAGGGTTTTTTCCCTTTTAATTATTTTAATTTTTTAAACATTAAATAAATTAAATTAAATTTTTTAAATTTTATTTTAAAGTAAATAAGAGTATTATAATTATTTAAGTAAAGTTTGATGGTGAATTAATAATTCAAGGGAGGTAAGTGTATTTTTCTTCAAATTTTTCATCTAAATATTAAAATTTCAAATCTTAAAGGAGTTATGTGTTACAATCCCTCTTAAGGCCTGGAGCTCAATATTTCTTTTCCCTTTATTTATTAGGAGGAACCACGTGACTTTTGAGGATTGGTTCATCGCAATATATATAAATATTTTCTAATGTCTTTATGTTATTGGATGCTTGTTTGATTCTTAATCATTGAGAATGACACTGAGACCCACTTTATCAAATATCTTTACATCTTTTATTCCTAAAAGTTGTTCAATATAATTGTTGATCAAAGTACTTGTCACTGATTGTGAAAGACAAAACCTTGAAGTAGTGCTATTTTTCCTTGTAGAAGTGACATATTTTCTTTTTCATCAATGTATGAAAGAGCTTGTAGATATGGAATTAATATGACACCTCCCAGTCAAAAATGCGGGATTTTCTATGAGAATCTTTCTTACATTATTTGTTTTTCAAAAGAAAATTTATTTTCGAAAATTCGACCTACGAACTAGCCATTTGAAAGTCTACGTCAGCTACATTATTCTAAAAGGAAAGACTAACACCAAAAATAAAAACACAAATTTATTTTGGCAAATGTCCTTGAATTTTAGACGGGCAAAACGTCCTGAAAAATCAGGAGCAGAAAAAGAGTCACAAACTTAATTCTCGGAATGAGTTGTACAGTATAACACAGTGGAGTCAGAGAATTGGACACATATATGATCATGTTTAAGTTTAAGTAGTACATTCAATTTATAAAATATTGTGAGATGTAGAGTACACGTTTATCTTCAAAGGGTAGTACAATTTTCACGAGAGAAATTAACCAAATGGGTTTGTATTCGTAATACACAATCCCTTTATGAATATACAAATTTAATTATTTCTAATGTTTTTTGCATGACTTCCCTTATTGTTGGTAATGGTGGCATCATTTAGAAATTCAGAAAGCCCTTCTCCTTCAAGCTTTCAGCAGTGTCCTTAAGACTCACCTCGCAGGGTATATAGTCGATCATGCCCAAACTTTTTGCTCTCTCATCAGACATCTGGTATTTTTGCTCATCCTTGGCATCTCCAAAACTGCCACCAGTAAATTAATGCATGAAGTTGATCGATCAAAGAATGTATAAAAGTTACATCAAATCAAAAGAAATCAACCGAATAAAAGGAAAATAATATACTGAAAATATACCTCTCTGGAAAGTGCAAGGTAGGGTAATGATGGTGCAAAATATTGAAAATTTCAGAAAGCTTTAGTGTTGCCCTTCCATCTACAATATATCTACCATTAACTGAGGAAAACTCAAGAGCTTGAATATGCGCACGCGCAACATCTCTAACATCAACAAATCTATAAGGGCCAGGGACTGTTTGCTCTCCTGCATTAATCAATTTCGTAAAGCTCAACAACTTAGCATAATCAAGTTTGATATTGATCATTGTAAATTCTCAATAAATGGTTGCTGAGTGTTAATTACCTTTTATGATATTCAGAATCAGCTCCACTGATAAATTAAGGTTTGGCTGTAAAAGTGGACCAATCACAAATCCCGGATGTATTGTAACCAAGTCAATCCCATTCTGTTTTGCAAATTTCCAAGCAGCCTCTTCGGCTAAGGTCTTTGAAAGTGCATACCAGTTCTGAAAGAAAATCAGTACAAATTATATCATACCATCAAAAAGAAAAGGATAATGCATAATACAAGAATATGCGATCTTCTAGCTATTGCAATGATAATTGTTAAAAGACAATTAATATGTGTATGTGTGTGTGTGCATGTGCAACAAGCCAAGCCAAAATGAATTTCAAGGAGGTGCACATCGTATCAATCAAAGTTGATTGCATGATTTGTATTTTTCATTTCATAGTAGAATCAAAGATTTATTCACTAGTGGATATATATCTCTGTACGATCATGTATACAAATAAACAAAATATATCGCAAAAGGAATTAGAACATTTACACACCTTTGACTCCCTGCAAAAGTCTACATTTGAAACCCAAGTCTCATCAATTACTACATCTGCGGGCGGCGGAGTTCCAGTATATATTATTGCAGCTACTGAAGAGGTTACAACTACTCTCTTGATAGAACGAACTTTTGCACATGATTGAAGAACATTAACTGTTCCCTTTACTGCAGTATCAACTATTTCTGCCTAAAAACCAATATGGGAAAAAAAAGTCAGAAGCAGCTAATATACAACCAGGTCTATATATCCAAATTATATATGCTATAATCTATATATAAAAATTCTCACTCATACTTCCTAAAAAGGAAAATTAAATAAAATTAGTAATATTGAACTTGGAACTATATATACATGTATGTTTGATATATTAGGTAAACACCTGTGGATCATTGGCCAAAAATGTTACAGGCGATGCGGTATGGATAACCCCATCACAACCATCAACCGCAGCATCAAAAGATCCTTCTTCCAACAAGTTTGCCTTGATAAAATGAAGCCTTTCTTTTGCTCCATCAAGTGCACGCAAGTGTTCTGTCATTGTAGGATCATCTGCAAAGTATGCAAATAGTAACTAAAACATCATCATCATCATCAATATTTGTAAAACTGAAGCAGGTTAGAAAGAGGGGAAAGAGAGAGATTCTATTCTGACTTGTGTCAAGAATTGCAGCTTTGACAGTATAACCTCGTTGCAGCAACTGCTTCACCAGCCATGAACCTATGAAACCTGAAGCTCCTGTTACACACACTACCTTTCCTTCTCCAGTATTCATTCCGTTCCTGTCTATGCTTTTGTGTGGAGCTTGAGCTTTTTACATTTATCCCACCCAAGACTTGTACCTCTATTCTGTCATTTATTTGTTTAGAGGAATAAAGCTGGGCAAAATACCCGACCCTTTCGGTTTGGTTGGATTCGGATATTTTAGCTTTTAATTATACTAATTATATGAAAATTTGATATATTTCGAGTTTAAAATAACATAAACCAAAATTTTAATTTGTTTAGGTTTAATTCTGCTAAAAATCACCTTTAAAGTAACATCATAATAAATACAAATACCTAGATAAATTTTATTGATATACATTGATATGCGATAATAATATATTAGTATCACATATCTCACATAATTTGTTTTTAACTCCCAGAAAATTGTAAGACTTGTCAATTATATAATAAAGCCATAATATTAGTTTGCATATATGAGTTCATACAAGAGTATTGTGTGCATAATAATAGTTAGTGGTAAAATAATGACATAAATGATCCTTGAAAATTGTAAAAACATATATCTAGGCTAGTTAATAAATAGTGCATCACATGCTACATTATTTAGGATGAAAATTGGGAAACAGATATAATTAAGATTATGACAAACATATATTTTTACTTTTCTAATTTATTTTTGTTATATTGAATTAATTCTCAACCCGATCTACCATTTTTCATATTCAATATTGTCGAGCTCATTAGTCATCAAGCAATTCGAATAGACGTATTTCATAGAATTATTGCATGAGAATGGTCAACGAAGAACTTGTCAAATTTCCGCCCTTCTGGATGGAAATTTGTCAAAGTCGATGCTGTTAGCCTTAGAACGTAAGATATTGGAGCAAATTTTGGGCTGTAAAAAATTGACCAAAATCAAGGCTTCCTCTGGCCATAACCGGCACAGGACGCGATCTTTTGGAAGCTAAAGAAGAGAGATGCGCATAGAGTAGAATGCAACAAGTATGGTTGTCTTTCAAACATGAAATTTTCAATGTAAATACATAGTTTTGTGTAATTAGAGTTATTCTATGATTTTATCTATCAATTCATTCATATCATATAATACTCCTGCAGATATTGGTGAGGATAAAAAAAACTAACAATTTAAATTTCGGATATAATTTTTGAAAAATGAAAAATTGATAGAATTAGAAATTTCGGATATAATTAGAAATTTCATTGATTGCGGAACATAAAAAATAAAATAACAAATGAAAGTAGAGCTATCTTTTATCTTCATCAATGAATGAAACACCTACATATCTACTAGTATATGACACCTCCTGCTAAACTTTTCGGTTAAAACTTAGAGAAAATTTTCAAATATTCGACATAAAAGAGTAGCCATCCATGATCCATGAAAGGCAATCGTCTTATTTGCTAACTCATAGAATAGAAATCAACAATCCTTTTATTGTCAAACTGTTTTTGGAAGGAAAAGACAGAGTATTGTAAACTGTTTTGTCCAGGACCATGAAGGAAATAAACTCTTCCACAATGCTTTTAACCTTTCATTCTAACTGTCATCATCGGACAGTCATAGGAATGGTAAATTAGGTTATATAATACATAATCCCTTTATGAATGAATATATATGTATATATATATAGCTCCACTTCATTACTCAATTATCCCTTGATTGAATCTTTGACAAGGATTCCACTTCTTTTTAATTCTTTGCATTGCTTCCTTTGTTGGTAGCATCATTCAGAAATCCAAGAAGCCTTTTTCCTTCAAGCTTTCAACAGTTTTTTAAGACTCACCTCGAAGGGAATATAGTGATCCTGCCCACGCCTTTTGCTCTCTCCCTAGAAACCTGGTATTCTAGCCCATCCTTGATATCATCCAATCTGTCACCAGTAAATGTATATGGTTTTTGGTTACTCAAGAAAGAGAAAACTCTGGAGAAATTTTCTTATAATTTGAGTCCTAACTAAAGTTTATAGCACATACATTTACGATTTGATGAATAACTAAGGTTTGTGTATATTTCAATAATCTCTACGTCCTATATGCTGACACTTAAAAAATTCTCGGCTTAATGGAACCGGTTCCGAGTTCTTGCGATGAAAAGTTTTTCACAACTAACCTAAGCTATCCCTTTAGATCAAAGGATACACAAAATGTAAATCAAAGAAACCGAGTAAAAGATACAATGAAAACATACTTTCAGTCAGATGCAAAGTTGGTTAATGTTCTTGCAGAAACTTCAAAACCTCATAATGCTCTGTTCCGTTTCCAACGATCAAATATCTGCCATTAGCTGTGGGAACCGGAAGAGCTTGAAAATATGTGCGTATGCAATATCTCTAACATCAACAAATGTACAAGGGCTTGGAAATTTTTGATCTCCTGCATTGCAATCACTCAGCAAAATCTTATAAAATGGTGTAAGAAACTGGGGAATGTATAAGGATTCACAAGATGTTAGATACTAATTCTTGTAATCCTCAATGACCAATGAATTTTATCGTTTATGAGATTCAGAATCAACCCAACAGAGAAATTAAGGTTTGGCTGTAAGAAAGGAACAATCACAAATCCTGGCTGTATTGTAACCAAGTTAATTCCATTCTCTTCAGCAAAATTCCAAGCAGCGGCTTCAGCTAAGGTCTTTGAAAGTGGTACCATCTCTGGAAGAAAATCAGAGCTAGTTATACAAGTGGAGGTGAGTTACAAGGAAATGCATCGTACCATAATTCTTATATCAATTATATAGAAGAATTAACATGTATGCATACAAATAAACAAACTTCTGGCAAATGACACAAATTTAAAAAATGGGAACATGTACGCACATTCAACTCTTTGCACACATCTGGATTTGAAAACCAAGTCTCATCAAGTACAACATCTTCTGTCAGCGGAGTTCCATTGCTGTATGTTGAAGCAATAGAAGAGGTCACAACTACTCTCTTGATTGAAAGAACTTTCGAACATGATATTAGAACATTAAGTGTTCCCTTCACTGCCGGATCAATTATCTCTGCCTGAAATATTGGAAAAAAAGTTGGAAGCAACTATTATGCAGACAGTTCTGTTGCACTATGCTATAAAATTATCATAATAATTCAAAAGTAAAATAAAGTTAGTATTCTTGAAGCAATGAATTGGTCGGCCAAGATATACGGATTAAGCAATATCTACTATCATAAATTACATCAACCTGTGGATCATTGCTTGAAAAAATTACAGTGGATGCTAAATGGAAAACTCCTTCACATCCATCAACTGGAGCATCAAAAGATCCTTCTTCCAACAAGTTTGCTTTGAATGTATGAAGCCTTTCTTTAGCTCCATCAAGTGCATGTAAGTGCGCTGTTATCTTAGGATCACCTGTGGCATATATTAAACAGTGACAGTAAATTCAAAGAGGCTTGACCAAGAACATAAAGTGAAGATTCTGAATGTTGATTAAAAATGTATGACCTTCAAACTAAGTTATTAAAACTGATCCGTGACCTCCTGAAGGGAGAAAACAAACAGGCAAACACTGAAGGAAGAAAAAACAAACACAACGATCAGTTTACAGGTAGAGTCATACTACTATGTCCATTAATAATTGCATTGACCAATTATTGACACTGGATTCAGAATTTAAGAGAACTGGAGAGAATTCCAGTACATGCAATGGGTGCTCATTTCTATCAAAATCAAATTAAAAAATTCTATTAACAGATTGATTGTTTGTGCATCCCAAGTTAATTTGTTAGTATAGAGTCATTAATTTCAATGGCTGAGATTACACATATGAGATTATATACATCTAAGAGGCTTCTCTTGATCGTGCTTATTTGTCGAGCCTAGACTTTCATTACATTTTCTTTCCAAAGGTTTTCATTATTGGTAAGCAGAAGTGAAGAATGAAGCAACCAACCAAAACCAAATTAACACTCAAATTATCATCAGAAGTACCAAACCCACGACTAGAACTTCAAAAAGATGTCATTTTAAAGTATTTAAGTGATCAAAAACATCCTCAAAATTTGGAAAAAATGAAGCAAGAGAGAAAGAGAAAGACCGACTTGGGTCAAGAACTGCAGCTCTGACAGTATAACCACGTTGCAGTAACTGTTTTACCAGCCATGAACCTATGCAACCTGAAGCTCCTGTTACACAAACTACCTTCCCTTCTCTGGTGTTGATTCTGTTTCTGATGCCAAATGAAAAGTCAACCTTCTTCCCGAGGACTTGAAAGGCTTAACCTCCATTTTCTTAAAGCCTTAAAGAAGACCCTATATGATGATGGTGAAAGAGCATGGCGATATTTTTTTGTTTTGTTTATTTGTCTACATGTTCAATATAACTTTTCTCAATGGGATTTTCGTACAGAACTTGGTGAATTAAATCGAAAATATTAAATTTAAAGCATAGTTAGCCACCAAAGCAAGATAACTCTAAGTCCTGAATTAGATATTTTTGAGATTTAATGAAAAATGTTTACGAAAGCTTTTGAATAAAGTACTTGGGATCTTTTTTCTTTGACATGGGAGCATTTTGAGAAGGACAATACATGGAAGTAGTGGGATCTTTTCTTTAATGAATGATTGATTCCATTAATTAGTCAGTACGCCGTATATCTGTTATCTCCTATCTCCTACAGAACATACTTGAACCCGTTCCTACATGAAAACGATTACGTGGAATTATAGCATATGAATTTGTATAGAACAGGAAATCAACTCAAAACTGAGAAGGTGGAAATCACAGTAGGAAAATTGCAACACCAAATCATTCAATAAATTGTAAAGTGACATTTTCTTTTGATCGCCAAATGAAATTCAATCCAAACATTATTAATGTTAAAGTCTAAAACTTTTTTTAATGCTTTTCTTTCTGCAGCTTCATCATCATCCAACAATGATGAATAAAAAATTGCAAAAGCATCAAACCCAGGTGGCCGTGGAAGCTGAGTGATCTACAAGCAGAACATTAGAAATCAGAAGGAAGAGAGCTCTGCAATTTGTCGGAACTTCTCATAAGAGACCCAGAACACGAATTGCCAAGGACCAAGCCTTGCCCACGTTGGAAAGAAACCCTTCCACAATGCTCTTAACCCTTCATTTCTAACTGTCTTCACCAGACAAGCATATGAGTTCTTATACATGATATCATCTTCCTTGCCAGTTACCTGATTCATCATCCTCGTCTTCACTACATCAGCTGGGCAACTCAAAGCAGTTGCAGAGAGACCAGACATGATAGATGCTAAGGTGTGGGCATAAATGTTATCACCAGATATCTGATTTTCGATAACAAAACGTTTTGCATGATCATAACAAGCCAATTCTCCCATATTCACTAAAAATGCTCTTTGGACATTTGGAAAAACTCCTTTCCAAAGTCCCCTAAAACCTTCTGTATGAATGATCTTTCTGAAAGCATCAAATGGTCCTGAGTATCTCGGTTGAAGACCTTTGCTCACCATACGACCATCCGCTTGCATTCTCACCTTAACAAGATCAGCAGGGCTTGCCACTACCTGTGCTACTAAGATTGAAAGGTACTGTTCATTAACTGAAAAAAGAAATGACTAAGGTAACAACCAGCAGATTTATTACAATACAGGCCACATTCAAACAAGCATCATGGATCATTATATAACAAAATTTCGTCAGGTTCTCAAAGACATTTTAAAGCTTCAGAATTTCAGCATCATATTAACAGTAGAATCAATAAGATTTAAGCCACCACAAAAATGAGGAAGATTACAACCACGACAAATCCTCAATGGAACCAACAAAACAGCACAAATCATCTTACCATTGCTAGGAGAGAAAATATAGCAAATGAAGAAAGTAATAATTTTTAGAACCTGCTGTTCAACGAGGTCCTTTTGTAAGTATCCATAAATAGAAAATGTGGATTTGTATATTGAGGTCAATGGTAAACGAATTGCGACCTTTACATCTGATCCACAGAAGTTGTTAACTAAATACAATTATAAGTGGAACTTATGTGCATTGAAATAGCTCCTGTGATCGGCGTTAAGAGCATAACTGTATTAAAACTCAGGTTACTTACGAGAATATCTCAAAATTTGTATCATCCAGGTTCAAACCTTCACAATCTACTCCAAAACACCAGGCAGCTACTAGGAACAACAGTCCTTGCAGGTAAGCAAAATGCAGAAAAGGACTTTAATTATATTGTAGGACTGCAAAACGTATAGAAGCTCCCTTCAGCCAAAATCCATGACAGATCAGTTCATCACATTATTCTTGAATGGTAAGATTATAAGCAAGTGTCTATTTCAGCACCAACCCGCCATTTATAAATTGAGCTAAAACCTTAGGCAAAACAACTACATTACTCCTAAATCCTATACCCAGAAAACTATAACATAAAGATTGGTTAAGAAAAATAAACCTGTAAAAAGATTGGAACAATATGTAATAATTACTTGCAAGCCACTGGGTAATCGTCACCGGCTTGATGATTAACTTCATCATCTTAAACAAAAGATGCAGTTTAGCCATTTCTAGAGGTTTAGTCCTTTCAACTTTTTTCTAGCAAATCTCAATCACTTTTAAATGTAACGTTATAGCCGAACAACTCATACAATCTACAATATTCTTGCGTAGATTTTGTGCGTTAACTTGCATTACAGGAAATTCCCTCTGCATCTACCAAGTTCACAAATTTCTTAATCGTTTCCAGCAAAAATGATCCACAAGCAAAAAGACGAATACCTGGGCAATGACGCCCGAGATTCCACCGACGACAGCTTTTGAAGGAAGAGAAATGGAGCCGCCATTTTCACCGACAACAAAATTTCTCAAATTCTCGTAACCGACGATTCTAATCGGAGTGTAAAAGAGGTGTCTTATAATGGCTGGAGAAAGGCCTTTGTAGAGGGTGAGAGGACCCTGTTGCCGTACGATCTCCGATGCGACCCGGAACGCGTTGGTTGGTCTAGCCAGTGAGTCTGACTCGCCGTGGAGCTGGAGCCTTGTCTTTGTTAAGTCTATTGGGAAAGTTGTGGTCTCCGCAATCATGGCTGAAAGTGAGCTCAACAAGATTTTTGCGTGAATTTGGTCTTGCCCATGGCCCTGGCTTTGCTTCATGGAGACAGATTCCAGAACGCACAGAGCACAGTGCCGACTGAAACAGGCAAAGGAGCAAATCTGGGGTCCGACGTCGTTTTTTGCAGCGAGTGGAATCCAGTCGTCTTGCTGGGATAACAACATTCGGATCGCCTATTTTTACATTATACCAAACAAGGATATTGTTTCTCGATTCGTATCAGATAGGCATCAGGTTTATCACACACTGCATACCTCGTAAAATTAGGATTTTATCACTTACTTACAATCTTATAGATTAATAGTTGCTTATTATTCTCAGGACATCTCGAAGTTACTATCATTTAATGGGAGAAGGGAAAATTTATAAAAATTAAAGTTTGATCTATATGTTTAATTTTGAAACTTCTTCAAATATTTGTTAAAATTGTCGTTTTCCTCTCTAAAAAAATAAAGAAAAATGATATTATTTTTTAATAAAAATTTTAAACTATTATGTTTTTTTTTTTCTGCTGATGCTGATGGTTATTTGAAGAAATTTATGATTTTAGAGTGGAATATAAAATCTCTTTGTTATTTTATTTGAATTATTAGAGTTTCTTCTTCTAATTATTATAGTGTCAAGTATGGAGTTTGAATTTATCAAATCTCATTTTGGATTTATGAATAAAATTGCAAGTTTATCTAGAAATCAAAAAAATTAATGCGTCATTCCGTAACATCCTTGCTGTGTTAGAGTGTATTTGGTGTGTGTATAATTGCACTTCTTTCTGTTAAATATTTCAAATGGAGCAATAACGTCAGGGCTATCAGTGAGTATAAATCGAAAGATAGCATGTATGTGATATTAATGCAAAACCTTTGGGAGATAATTGAGAATTTGCTCATTTCATATAAATGGATGTGTGATAAGTTATTCTCGTTTAAGAAAATTTAAACAATTAGGGATCAGAGTGTTATTACCTCACTTTCATTTATTTTTATTTTTATTTTAATTCAAATGATTCGTAAAGCGCAGGCAGTTTTGGTCCCAACCAATAAGGTTGTCTACGTTGGCATTTTCAGGGCGTTGTGCAGTGGCGGCAAAATCTTTTCTTCGTCTTTCTCACTTCTTCAAATACTCACTCCGCTCAGCTACATAGGAATACGTACATTCATTTGAAGTGCAAGATAAGCTTATTCATTCACATTAATTAAAATGGAAGAATCAACTTCGCCCGACTGTAAGCTAGGGATTTTAGAGACACTTGATGGCGAAGCAATCCAAGAAATTATCGAAAGCTACAATGGTTTCTGTGCCACCGCAAAATCTCTCCTGAACGGCGCCGGCGATCTCTCTGTTGGAACAGAGTTCGTGTCTTACGTTCACTCTCTCTGCAATCACGGTCTCCAATCTCTCGTTCGCGACCATTTTCTCCGCGCTCTTGAGGTATTCAATTCCACTTACCACATTCACTGATATAATTCTTGTTTAATTTTGAGTAATTGATAGCTTGACCATCTAGTTGTACAGAATGTGTTTGTTGAAATGAATAATTTGCTTAATAACAACTAGGTACTTGCAGCACACTAATATTGTTGACTCTAGGGTTTTAGGTTTCTAAAAGTTAAATTTGATGTGTAAAATGTTGAATTCATTACAGGAAACTTTCGAGAAAGTTGGTGTGTTAAAATTTTGGCAGCATTTTGATGCTTACAGCAAAGGTTCATGTCAAGAAAAGAATAAACCACTTGTACGTAGCAATGATCTATTTAAGATTGTACTTCTATTTCGTTATTTTTGTGGTTAGTGTAATGTCATATATGATGTTAAATGCAGAATTATGACGATGAAGTTCATCAAGTACTGTGTAAAGCTTTGGAAGAGATATGCTCAGAGAAACAATATCAGGAAAAGTGCTTATTTATGCTTGTTCACGCTATTCAATCCTACAAGGAATATCCACTAGAGGGGAAACATGTTTCAGATTCAGAAAGAGTACATCTTTTTGCTAAATATCAATTAATGGTATCTTCAGTTCTTATGGCTAGTCTTCCTCCACATTTTCCTGGTATGTCTATCTCAATTGTTAGTTAGGTTGAACTGTGCATAAGAGTTGTTTTTTTATTTCTTAATTACATAGATGTTAATTATTTGGGATTTCTATTTTGAATCTTTTCATGTCATGATATATTCTTCTTATGATTAGCATTTTCCATTTGGTTGCCGTGTCAATTTTACCTTGTCTTGTCTAATTAGATATTTAATAACAACATCTCAAATTCGACAGAATTAGCTGGTATCAGTTTAGGAATTGTGGACACAAATTTAAGGAAGAGACCTCATTGGTTATTGATTGACACTTGGAAGCTTCTTAGCAAATTGCTACTGCTTAGAGCCTATGTTGGACAACAAATTTTGTTCATTTGTCAATTATTCTATTAGAAGCAGAACTATTCCCTATATTCTTTCCAACTGGTTATCTACACTTGTAGTCTCTCTTTATATGCTTTTTGTAGTGCAACAGCCTGTCTTTCATTCTAGAACATTTCTATTTCTGCTTCTCTTTTCTTTGGTGGCAATATTTTGGTAATAAAGAGTATAATGTACATGCCTTACAATGTTCTCAGAGATGCTCTACTGGTATTTTAAGGGAAGGCTGGAGGAGTTAAGTATTATCATGGATGGTGAGTTAGAGGACAAAAATGAATCTCAAGATAAAGATGACATGGATTTAGATGAAAAGGGTAAACAGAGAATTGGTGAAATGGATATTGATGAATCCTATAACAATGGGAAATTTTCAGAGAAAAGCAAACTGGTGAAACAAATTGGGAAGGTTGTTCGCGATCTTAGAAGTCTTGGATTTACATCTATGACTGAAAATGCCTATGCGTCTGCCATTTTTTCACTTCTGAAGGTGGGCATATGTTTTATGATGCAGTAGATGTTTAACGAATCTCACTCTTTTGGACAAAGTTTCTTTCTCCTTATCATTGTTCTTTCTGATGGCCTCTTTTCATGTTGATCAATATAAAAATTTAAGCTATTAAATGTTGTTTTAGCTTCAGATGTACATACCACTTTTTGCTTGTATTTTACTTTATATTTTGGTAATAGCATGTTTTCCTTTTTTAATGGCAGAGCAAAGTACATAATCTGGCTGGTGATGATTACAGGAGTTCTGTTTTGGAGTCCATAAAAGCATGGATACAGGTTTTTAGCTTGAGATACATTTCCCTTTCTTGTTAATGCATGCACCATTAACAGTGCCTACCATGTTTGTTAGTTCAAATACACAGTGTCACACCTTATTTGATAAACATTTTTCATATCATTGTGAGGAATTTCGTTAATAAAATGAATAAGCTCTTAAGAAGTTATTAGTAAGGACATGCAGTTTGACTAGCCAAATACCGGTAGTGTGTGCCCATAAGTACATATTGCTTCAATTTCTTTTTATTCCTTATAATCCCTTGTGCACTAGTTTATATCGATTTCAAATAGTTATGATGCGCATGCAGGTAATAAAATTAACTCCTATGATTATTTGATAATGTTTAACTCCTTAATATTCCTGGTGTCATTTTCTCTTGTAAAGGGTATATATTTTCATGTTGCCAGTAGATGATTTCTTATGCTTGACAGTGCATGGTACAGGTTGTACCTCTTCAATTCTTGAATGCACTTCTTGCATATCTTGGTGAAGCTGTTAGTTATGAGAGTCCCACAACTGGCCTCAAATCACCTTTAGCCTCACGCCCATCTTCATGTTATCCTGGAATTGATACTCCCTCAGAAGGACTCATTAGATGGCAATTGCGACTGGAGTATTTTGCTTATGAGACATTGCAAGACTTAAGGATAGCTAAGCTATTTGAGATTATTGTGGATTATCCTGAGAGGTGATTCCTTTTTCTTTTTTTTTCCATCTTGTTTCTCCCTAAAGTTCCTAGAGTAGAGGTAAATGTAAATGTTTGTGGTTTCTAATAGTCATTGGCTTGCTTCATATTTCTGTTTTAAATTGGGGAAGGACCTTGGTGGTTGTGAACATTCTATAACAAGGGCAGTGAAATGAATTTAAGTTTTTTATAAATTACTTGAAGAGCCCAAAACCGTGTGATTGTGGTCATGGTCATCAATAACGTATGTACAAATGATGGTTATTGGTATAATAATATTAGGTGCTATCCCACCCTGTTATAATCAGTGTATTTAATCCATGCATTGCAGTAAATGGTATTAATGTAAAATATTATTGTGCTTTCCATAATGTATCAAAATTATCTTTTGTATCTTGTAGCTCTCCTGCAATTGAAGACTTAAAGCAATGCCTTGAATATACTGGACAACATTCTAAATTGGTCGAGTCTTTTATTTCGGCACTAAAGTATCGTTTGCTCACTGCGGGTGCCTCAACCAATGATATATTGCATCAATATGTTTCAACTATTAAAGCACTTCGGACAATCGACCCAACTGGCGTTTTTCTTGAAACAGTCGGTGAACCAATAAGGGACTATCTTAGGGGGAGGAAAGATACCATAAAATGCATTGTGACCATGCTCACTGACGGAACTGGTGGAAACCCAAATGGATCTGGAAGTACTGGGGATAGTCTTCTTGAAGAATTAAATAGAGATGAAGAAAATCAAGAGAATATTGGTGTTGATGATGATTTCAACATTGATGACAAGCAAGCATGGATTAATGCTGCACGGTATGTTTTTCCATCATAACTGTAGCGATAAATGTCATGACAATAGGATTTCTGAAGTAATGGGGTCAGATTTGACATGTTTCTCTGCATGAATTTGGAATCAGCTGGGAGCCAGACCCTGTGGAGGCTGACCCTTTGAAGGGTAGCCGGAATCGAAGGAAGGTGGACATACTCGGCATGATGGTTGGCATAATTGGTTCAAAGGACCAACTTGTCAATGAGTATCGTGTTATGCTGGCGGAAAAGCTTCTGAATAAATCTGATTATGAAATTGACTCAGAAATACGTACTTTGGAACTCCTCAAGGTTTCAGGCCTTTGACTGCTCATTTGTCTTCCGATGAAGTTGTGCTCTTTTAGAGTTTTGATCACATCTTCCCAGGACACCTGAAAGTACACTGACTATCTTTGTTATACTGTCGACTTTCCAGATACATTTTGGAGAGAGTAGCATGCAGAGGTGCGAAATTATGCTTAACGATTTGATTGATTCAAAGAGGACAAATGCAAATATCAAAGCAACCATTGCTAAGCAATCTCAAGCTGGTACGAATTGAATTTTTAAACTTTTGACCCTGGGGCTTTGCAGCTAGTGTTGCAATCATTTTTAAAAATACGATTATTGTTTTAGCGACCAATAAAAAAGAAACAAATTTATTGTGAAAACTTTTCGTGAATGTACTCTTAGGTTCTGATCTGAGGGAGAATGAGATATCTCTGGATATCCTTGATTCTACAATCATATCATCAAACTTCTGGCCTCCAATGCAGGTACGGAGAATATGTTTTCTTATACTGATATCAATAACATTTGTGACTGACAAGAAGAAATAATAATAGCAATTCTCTTATGACGGGAAAAGGATAGAGGTGGCAGGAAAAAACAATGTGCTGTTTATTTATTTGTTTACCTTTTTTACCCAGTGTGACTAGTTTTCTTTTGTGGGGAAGGGGGATATGGGATTGGTACACATGGCATCTTATAGAAGCTCAAAGCAGTAGGCATCTAATTGCCCCATAGCTCTGATTCCATACAAGACTATTAAATTATTCGGTCATTCAATTGATTGACAGCTTCATTGCCAATCCTCTCCTTTTGGCTTGACTTTCTTCAGCATGTAATCATTGTGATATGCATACTACGTTACTTCATATCAGTATTTTCTTTTGTTTTCTATTGTTATACATTAGTCCATATAATGCGCTTTAACTGACCTTGAGGAGAATTCCAGGATGAGGCTCTTATTGTACCTGGACCTGTTGACCAGCTGCTCTCTGATTATGCCAAAAGGTTTAATGAAATCAAAACCCCACGTAAGCTACTTTGGAAGAAAAATCTTGGTACAGTAAAGGTTGGGTTCTTCAAAATCATGTGATGTCAAATGATTACAGTTTCTTGATATGAATGTCTAGTTTTTTTGCTTTCTGTCATTCAGACTCAGCAGAAAATTTTCTTTTATTTTTTCTCACTTCATTTTTCTTGCGTAAATGTAAATAATAACAATTTATGTGGCATGCTGTTGTAGTTGGAGCTGCAATTTGATGATAGAACAGTGCAGTTTGCGGTGGCTCCCATTCATGCGGCAATTATTATGCAATTTCAGGACCAAACAAGGTAACTTCAGGATTTATCTGAATATATTCTATGCCCTTTAATGATAGTATAACAGTTTTTTTCTACTTTCAGTTGGACCTCTAAGAGTCTTGCTGCTGCTATTGGGGTACCAGTGGATGTAATGAATCGGAGGATAAACTTTTGGATAAGCAAGGTTTTCGGAAGAAGCTCATATTATAGTTTATGATAACAACCTTCTCTTTTTACTGTTGATCTATAAGATTATGAATACTATAATTATCCACTATGATACAAGTTCAACTATCTATCTCTTTCTTTGCTTTAACTGGTATATAGGGGTGCTCAAAATTAGTACTGAGCTTGGTACATATTGGAGCTCATTAATTAATAAGAAATTTTCCAAGGATTAGAAGTAAAGTGGTTGACTAATAACTCTGGTCTTACACTCAGGGAATCCTTGCAGAATCAGGGGGAACAGACTCTAATGATCACCTTTATACCCTAGTGGAAGGCTTGGTCGATAGTAGTAAAAATGGTGGTAATTCTGGGAGTTGCGAAGAGCTGCTGTTAGGTGATGAAGAGGGAGAGAGATCTGTTGCCTCTGTTGAGGATCAAATACGTAATGAAATGACTGTGTACGAGGTGGGTAATCTGATGCAATTATTCTTTACATGCTGTTATTTTTGTTCTTAACGGTTGTGGCCTGTTGTGTTTCTCGTAAGATATATGAATTCATTCCCATATAAGTCAGTAGCATATGGACTCATTTCTAGGACTGCACTAATTACGAGTACTATGGAGCCCTTAAAATGTGCATGCTTAGAGAAATTGCTGCTCTGAAAGCAAATAAAAAATATTGAAAACATAAATGAACATACAAATACACTCATGCATGCATGAATTGGAGTTTTGTATTTTTTGCTCACTGTCAAGCTAAGCGAGATCTGGTTTGTTGTAGAAATTTATATTGGGAATGCTCACAAATTTTGGTAGCATGGCATTAGATCGAATCCATAACACTCTCAAGGTAAGTATGGTTTTAACATACACCATAATTTAAATTTAAACAAAAAATAAGATGATTTTGCTCATGGATCACTTGAGATAATGGATTGCTGCAGATGTTTTGTGTAGCTGATCCTCCTTACGATAAATCACTCCAACAACTGCAAAGCTTTTTATCTGGACTAGTTTCTGAGGAGAAATTGGAACTCAGAGACGGAATGTACTTTCTGAAGAAGTAACTAAATAAATGAACTATATTACGATGTAAGAAGTCTGAAACTGCAAGCAAACAGCACAGGTGAGTTTCTCTTTTGCAATGTGGATGTGGTTCCAAAATTTTCTTCCTGTGTTTCTGTTTAACTGCAAGATATATCATGACATTTTGATGCTTACAGGGATATTGTGATTGCCTGAAAATGTGCAGGAAGAAATTGCTACAGGTGAGTGTTTGAGTTATTGGCTGCTGCCAGAAATACTGATTTTGAGCTCTGTAGTAAGGTTGTGTTGGGCGATGGCAGAAAGTTGGAATGCTTTTTCCGTCATGATCCTGTTCTGGTGGTCTGGAGTTTGGGAGGATTTTTGACCTGGCAGTGTGACAGGCAGGATGATCTACTTCAGTGCCTGGCGTTTGTGATGGCCTTCTAATCTTTATTCTTCTATCAGTATCCTTCCTCCTCCCTCTTATATATGTAAGCAGCATTGCATAGCACTAAAGCCACTGTATTTATATACTAGTCCAGGAATTTGTATCATAGTGGGCCAGCATTGCATAGCACTGAAGCCCTCTTATATATGTAAGGAGCATATATTAGTCCAGGAATTCACGCACATCCCGTTGAATGACCAAATGCTCAAATAGGACTAAATTATTAAATTCTGAAACGATGTTCTGAATAATTCTCTTCATCAATGAGAGGGAGGACCAAAAAAGATTAAAACTCCATTAAGGTATTGCTGTATCATTTTCACGTCAAGGATTCACAAATCTTGTAATTCCAGCCAAACCGCATAACAAGTTTCATAAAATTTCGAATTGTTTCATAAAATAAAGATGAAAATTTGGACTTCAGATTTTTAAATTCTGAGAACAACACCTAGCTGCGCATCTTAAAAACTGATGACTAAGAGAGTTAAAAGTGAACAAACATATGCATATTAAAATTCTGTTACGAAAACGATACAATCTGGCCTTGAATCGTTTATAAATTAGACTAAAATTAGTTTTTTTTTTAAGAAGTTCTATTCTTGTTTTTCTATTTTTTTTTTCTGGTGTATTTTTGAACTTACGTAGTGAAACTACTTTTTGAAAATGACAAAAAAAAATCATTTATATATTCTACTATAGGAATATTATATTGTTGCATTCACATGATATATAATGAGTAAATATTTAAAAATTAACTAACGGGATTAAGAATAAATTTCAATGGAGTCCCCTTAATACTAAAAATTCTCTGATACCTTGGGAATAAAATAAAATAAAATAGTTATAGCCGTTGCCGTTAGTAAACAAGACACTGAACTACAAAAGGAAAATTTAAAAAGAGAGTAATGTGACCGTTACAAACCCTCAAATTTTAAATCTACGCAGAAAGAAACATCAACAAATCGACAGAGAAAGGCGAATCTTACACTCACTAGTCACCACACCGCCGTCAAACATGGGAGAAGATCAACAACAACAACTTGAAACAGCAGCAGAAGATCTAATGCAGCGACTGAGATTAAAAGCTACTGAGCTGCTCCTGAGAGAAGAATGGAAAGAGGCCGTACAAGTCTACTCTCAGTTCATCGATCTTTGCAAAGAGCAAATTATGGAAACCACCCACGAACAAGTTCAACTCTCCAAGCTCCACAAATCCCTCTGCTTAGCCCTATCCAATAGAGCCGAGGCAAGATCAAGGTTGAGAGATTTCAATGAAGCGCTGATAGATTGCGAAGAAGCATTGAAAATGGAGAGTACCCATTTCAAGGCTCTTCTCTGCAAAGGTAAAGTATTGCTTAGCTTGAATAGATATTCTATGGCTTTGGAATGCTTCAAAGCAACTATATCCGATGCTCAGGCTAGCGGAAATTTTGAAGCTGTTAATGGGTTTTTGGAGAAATGCAAGAAACTCGAGTACCAATCAAGAACTGGTGCCTTTGATCTCTCGGATTGGATCCTTAATGGGTTTCGTGGAAAGTGTCCAGAATTGGCTGAATACATTGGTGCTGTGCAGATAAGGAAGTCTGAGATCAGTGGACGAGGCCTATTTGTAACAAAGAATATTGAAGCCGGGACTTTACTTTTCGTTACCAAAGCAATTGCCACGGAGAGAGGTATATTGTCGGGTGAGGATTCAAGTGAGAATGAGCAATTGGTTATGTGGAAGAATTTCATTGATAAAGTTATGGAGTCGATTTCAAAATGTCAAAGAACTCGCAGCTTGATTACTACATTTTCTAGCGGTGAAAATGAGAATGAGCTTGAGGTTCCTGATATTAGTGTTTTTAGGCCTGAGATACAAGAGAGTAGCTACTCAAATGAGAAGCTTGACATGGGAAAGATTTTGACCATCTTGGATGTGAATTCTCTGGTTGAGGATGCTGTTTCAGCAAATGTTTTGGGGAAGAATAAGGGTCTTTATGGTGTTGGGTTATGGACACTTGCTTCATTCATCAACCATTCTTGTAGTCCTAATGCAAGGCGCATACACGTGGGAGACTACATTATAGTTCATGCTTCAAGGGATGTTAAGGCTGGTGAAGAGATCACATTTGCCTACTTTGACATGCTTTCGCCATTGGAGAAGCGCAAAGAAATGTCAAAAACTTGGGGTTTCAATTGTAACTGTAAGAGATGCAAGTTTGAGGAAAGAATGAGTTCAAAGCAAGAGTTGAGAGAGATTGAGATTGGACTTGAAAGAGGCATAGATGCAGGCAGTGCTGTTTATAGGTTAGAGGAAAATATGAAAAGATGGATTGTGAGAGGGAAAGAGAAGGGCTATTTGCGGGCATCAATTTGGGGAGCATATTCAGAGACTTATGGTACAGAGAGGCTGATGAAGAGGTGGGGCAGGCGGATTCCAACTATGGAAGCCGTGGTGGATAGTGTAGTGGAAGCTGTGGGAAGTGATGAGAGAATAATGAAGGGAGGATTGAAAAGAAATTTCTGTGGGGTGCTCGATTTGGAGAGAACAATGAATTTAGGAAGAGGTCTGTACGGAAAGGTGGTGAAAAAACAAGCATTGAAATCTCTGCTTGAGATGGGCATTTGTGAACAAAGCTAATAAACCATCAGTCATCTGATTATTTTCTTCTTATCCTACAGTTATTTTTCTAACCAGAAGCTCTCTGACATATTCGTGACTCACATTTATTCAACATAAAGTTTATCTGAATATATACAACTACTTTTTTCTACTCGATTTATGATTTCTATCTTGGTAACAGCTCCACAAAGTTCATTAATCTTGTACTATTGACAAAAAGAGCCATAAAACTTGACTCTATTCATTCTTCTTCTATCGTTTTCTCATCCCTCTTTCTTTCGCTAGTGACATCAGCGCAATCTGACCACTTAAGCTGCCTTCATTTTAATCTTTAACTAATGTCTGTAACTCTTTTTTTTGTTCAGCAATGCAGGAGTACTTTCCTTTTCTCCAAGAACATCGTACACAGCTTTCCATCATAAAGTGAGGCTACGTAACAATTCAAAACAATTTCTTTATCGTATTGTTGCAACTTTGAAGATCCACGTCCATTTATTTCATTTAGTTACAGGTTGACGAGCAGAAGAGGGTCTATCCCAGATTGTCGTCTAGGATTCAGCAGTTTTTCGGGCGAGCTTTATAAATAATAAATCTTGATTCGAGATATCTGACAAAGTTTTAAGCATTTTTTTTTCATTCAAGATGATTATCCTGTAACCTAATTGTCAATACGAAACACGCATTGGAATTGAAATCATCTATTATAATGACGAGAAATAAGGTAAAGATAAGAATTGCAAATTTCCAAGGATGATAAAATAAAAGGGGGCTAAAGATATAATAATTATAATTTAAAAAATTCGCTTCAAATTTTAGCAATGAACCCAAAAAACAATCTCTCCGACCTCAGATGTCAGACATTCTCACTAGCTTATTGTAAAGAATGCGGTCATCTCTTCCAGTGTTGCTCTCAAGCAATGCACTTTGCACAAGTTCCTAAATTCAAGTAAGCAACACAGACCCTCAAAATATGAGCACCACAATATATACCGGTTTAAGCATTTTAATTGAAAATTTCCATATATATATATACATATACAGCAACGACAGAACCAGACTTGAGTTGTAATCAAATCCTCACCTTTACATCCCTGTGGGAGAGAAATTTCCCCAAGCTGTGGATGATCAACCTCATGTCTTCAACCTGAAAAGGCAAGAAATATTCTAACCACTCATTTTATAATTGGTTTTGCGGGATAATACAAACAGAAGGTGTTACTCACTCTTAAATAACCAACTTGATTTCGGTCAAAGAATCTAAAAGCCTGCAGTGAATAAGAAACGTTGAGAAGTCAAGGAGACATTATTGAACTTTCATGTTCCACCATTTGTAGAGACCCTTGGAAAGGATTCAAAGGTTTTCGGAAAAATACCTGTAATAGATCCTTATCAAGGTCCTCTTTCTTCCCTGTCTCCACCTTCCTCTCCCCTGTTTCACGCATTTCTACATCAGACTTGTGTTTTGCCTCTGCTGCATCCATAGTAGTTTTCTCTTTAGTAGATTTGTCTACTTCACCCTTTTCATTCACTGACTCCTTTCCAGGCTCAGCATTTGCATCAATTTTACCCCCTCCTTCATTGTTCTGCATATACAACAGTTTCCAAGGCATATGAAAAATATGTAAGGATATCCCATGGTATTGACCATATATAAATTACTGAAACAAATACACTACCCACCAACCAAATAGTAAGTCAACGAAGTTCCTAATAAAAATAACTTATACCAGGTTGATAAGAACTTAAAGATTATTGAAAGTAAATAGACATCCCAGATGTGGAACTCTTTTCCAACAGCATATGCATCTCAGTCAAGCCAATTAATCCAAGTGCATTTGAATAAAACTTTTGGGTATCTCTAACATACAAAAAGTCATTTAACACAGAGACGGAGAGGCTCCACCTCATTAGAAGAGTTGTGTTGAGAAATTGCATCCTCCACTTCTTCATACTCCTCGGGATCTTCCTCTGGATCTTCTTCATCCTCCATTTCCTCCTCTTGCTTTGCCTCACAATCCTCTGGCTTTGCCTCATTCTCCTCTTGCTTGGCCTCATTCTCCGCTGGCTTTGCCTTCTTGACATTGTCAACGGCAGTGTCTTCCTTGACAGTCATATCATTGTCTGGTTGTGCTGAATTTGGTGTTTCGGATGTAGACTTATTTTTGCCAGGAATCTCATCAGCCTTTGAACGCTTTACTGGCGATTTTTTGTCATTTTCCTTCTCATGGACTTCACTCCTCTGCCTCTTACGTTGATTCCGCTTAGCCAAAAATTTGATGCGCAGTCTCTATACAGAACAAAAATATTTATGAATATGGCTATGAGAGAATGAAAACTAGAAGGACCAAGTCAAAAACCAACCTGGAGAAATGCTAAAAGACGACAACCCATTTGATACTGCAGCATTTCATACAGTGTTTCCGCAAATAATGAAAGCTGGAAGAGTAATAGCAACATGGTTGGCATAAGAGAACAAGTACTGCAAAGAACCAAAACCTTACTCTGCATACCAAAATAAGATATGCAGATCTATGGCATGCATGAAGTTGAATAGAGGAAGCGGAAAACATACCTCAAAGGATGATTCTTCAATGTCCTTGTCAGTATAATCCAGAAGTGAATCCAGAGACAGTGATAATGACCGCAACTATAGAAGTAGGATTGCACAATTAGACGGGATACCAGCAGGTATATTACATTAAATTAACATGTAACATTTTTTTTAGAACTTTCAATATATGGTTCAACGGTTGGCTATAGGCTACCTACTTTCGAATCTTTGCTCCATTTCGTTTGTAGAATCAATCCAGGATGTCGAGGAGGTTCTTCGGGCTTTCTCTTTTCTTTCCCTTCTTTATTTGAATTACTTCTAGACTCATCTTTTCCATCTCTATCACTCTTTGCCTTTTCATCTTTTGATTTTTCCTCATCTTTGGATTTTCCCTTTTTGCCATTAGAAATATCCTTTGGAGAAACTCTTTCCTTGCCAGTCTCAGTCTTTACATCAGCTCCCATTCTGTCCTTATCCTCCTTTTCACCCTGGATTTCTGTTTTAGGTGAATTAGCCACACTCTGTAGCTTCTCCTGCTCCAGTCATTTTAGATTTCATTTCAGGGCTTGCTTTCTTTTCGGTGTCAGCCGTTTGCCTATTTATATTGCCTGTATCATTCTCTGTCTGAACTAAGCTTCTCTGATCCCCATTTTCATCTATTTTAGTGTCAACAACCACATCATTAGACTTTCCAGTGACCTTTCTTTTCAGTACCCTCTTAATTATTTTCTTTTTTATGGTTGTTTTCGCACCAGTATCTTGCACAGCTGCAACACTGCTGGGTACTGAATCATCCTTTGGTTTGTCAACAGCTTGGTCCTTTTCCTCAGCTTTCAGCTCAAGCTGAATGTCTTTATTTTCACTTTGAGCAGTGTTCTCTGCTGGAGCCTTTTTTGCAACCTTCTTTCTAGTAAAAGTCTTAACTCCAGCAGGTTCAGCTGAAGATTCTTCCTGTTGACCTGAGATCTCTGATTTTGCATTCTTTTCCATAACATTCTTCTCATCCAGCTTGTTATCCTGAGTACTGTCAATATTCTCCGTACCTGCTGCTTTATCAACAACCTTCTGTTTCACGATCCTCCTAATAATCTTTCTTTTCCCAGGCTTCGCACTGCTGGTTGTCTGAGCACTAGCAGTTTCTCCAGGATCCCTTTTTTCAGCATTGCTTTCCACACCTGTTTCACTGCCATCTGTTTTCTCAACTTTCCTGTCACTTCCATTACCCTTCTGGTTGGCTGCATTACCTTTCAAATCAGTGGAACTCTTCTCATTATTGTTAGTATCAACAGCAAACCCAGAAGATGAAGACTCTTTCTTTTTTCCCAATTTCTCTGCCCTTTCAACATCCTTTGCCGAGTCCATTTTCTTGTCTAAATTATTAATTAATATAGATATTGCCCAAACAGTCAGTGATCTCAATTTGATTATTGATGCCAAGAACAACAAAAATGTACTAAGGAATTTCAGCACTCAACATACCTTTCACACCATCCTTCTTCTCTATAGATCTCTGAAAGATTAATACAAATTATATTAGCAAGACAAACAATAGATCCACCATGCTTTCTTTTTATTTCTAAAAAGGTTTAGGGGAAAAGAGCAGTAATAAACAATAACCCAATTCCAGCATTTTACAAGGTTCCAACCTTGCTATGAAGAAGAACCTCCTGATTCTTTATACTACCATCCATTCAACAAAATAGCCAAAAACAAATAAATGATGATGTCATGAGAGCAAATTTCTATTGACACCATTAACATACATTCTTTTTCTGTTTCTTAAAAAAAAATCTTAAAAACAATCCAAGCTCCAATAAAATATAATAATTATTCATCTGGTAGACCCTGAGATTTTGCACCCCGGGTTGAGTTGAATCAAATGATTCGCTTGGTCCAATTAATGGTCCTGATACGAATGTAGACAGTTTGCAAGATCAGAATTTATATATTTCACTAAATCCAGTCGGATTATCTTCCCATCTCATGGTTGTTCAGGTCAATATCAAGAATATCATCTTATCTTGAAGTCCCCATTGGGGTGTGCTATTAAATCCAAATTAGGCTATCTACTAAGAATTATGGTAGAGCTATTTATGAATTTGCACATGGAAGACTTGACTTCACCAAAGATGATGTGAACTCAACCATGTATGCAGTGGAGAGAGACTCTTGACAGCAGCCCGCATCAACAATGAGCTCCAGATTGAAGTTTTGATAAAAACACTTATAAAGTGGAAAAAAAATTGAAAAACATTAACATATTTAGCATCTCCGACAAGCACAGAAGAATATGTAATCTTATTTCCGTTTTGGCCCTAAAAGAATTCTATATCAAGTCTAATTTAATCCAAACTCATAATTCTTACTGCATTCTGTCTGCACATGCATACAATAAATACATGGGTACACACGTATAATATGCATGCAACATATGTTTGTTTGTGGGCATTTGTAGGTGTCCGTAGTAAGATGTCTTTAAACAAACAAAATTAGCAAATGAAAATACTAACAGAAAAACACTGTTTCAGAAGCTAGAAAATGCACCTCCTTTTTCAAAGAAAGTCGGCGTTCTCTCTCAGCAACAGCCTTCTTGTGAGCAAGCCATTGGGTTCGCCATGTATCCAGTGAAGGGAGATATCCAGATAAATCTGGAACAAAAAATACAGTTACTTCTTTATGGCTAAACAGACCATCCTTGCCAACTCTATCATAATGTATCTGCAATGGCCAAGTAGAAAAGCATTTGAAATTAGCTTTTTCACATAAAGAAAACAATGCAAATAACCCATATGACATCAGAAACTGCTGTATCAAATAAGCTATCAGAAATCAATAAAACAGCATCCACCGGGCAATTATACATGCTACTATTGGTTTAAATAAAAACTCTGGAATAATAGCACTAGTGAGAAAGATGCTACCTCAAGAAATCGATTCCAATTACAACAAGTCTGCAAATCAAGCTGAGTTACATCCTTTGCATATCTACATAGTAACACTGGTCCAGCTGAGAAAAAGAAACACATTCCAATATACAAACTAATTCAAGAAAATAGCATGCAAAACAAACCTAATAGCTGTTTGCACTAGAGAGGAATTATCAACTGAAGGGTCACTGCCATCAGCAGAGTTCCATGGTCCACCAATGGCCATGAAAGAATGGTCCTTCTTAAGAACAGCAAACCGAAGGATATTGCAAATATGCGGTATGCGATCATCAAAGCTTTTCTCAGATGATAGCTCCTCTAGTGCATTCCTGCTAAGCCCACTCATCAAAATGATCTGAAACAGTGAACGAGAAGATATATTACTCAAAAAGAATATATATTATGGAATAATTAATGACATTGAAAAACAGCCAAGGTAGAAAATTGTTCAAACATCTAAAATGTATCCATTCATCAAAACAATACACATCAAGATGGTATATACAATCAGCTTAACAACTGTGATGAGCAGTGTTTTCCAAAACTCCAAATATTGAGGATTGCTATGAAGCAGGCAGGCAGGCAGGCAGGATGCAAACTGCTTAGCTCACTTGATTGAGAAACAAGGTTCAAGGTTGACTTATACAGCTTATACCAATTGTTTAAATAGAAATAAGAATGTTAGAAAGAAAATTTATGCAGGGGAGTCTTCATCATATTTAAAATAAAATAATACATGAATCATCATCATTAAGATGCACTCACTATTTGCTTCTTCCTTAAACATGTAACATGTTCAGCACAAATTTGGCAAAATAAAGCAAAAACAAATTTGGCAAAATTACTTCTTTTGCATTCATCTTGAAATGTTATAGTTATTGTATTTTTCCACCATGAAAAGCAGATAGGTTTTAATTTGCAACTGGTGTCACAGGGAAAATTGAAGAAATTAAGTAAATTGCCAGTCACCAAATTTAGTAATTAGAAAAAAGAAAGTGTACTGCATTTCAGGTCAAGACTGCAAATCCAAAAGGACCAGTAGATAGTAAATAAAGAAACAACAAGATCAGTTTGGCCAATTCAACCCAGAAGAAAAGTGTAGTAGTTACACAGCTAATGAAGCAAGATACCGTTATTTCTATAAGAAAAAGAAAAGTTGTACCATGTGCAATGCAGGAATACAAACAAATCAATCGTAACAACAACAAAATGATTTACAAACAACCTACCTTTGCAATCCATACTGTACTTCCACGATCAGATTTTGCAGGTTCTTCAGTCAAAAGCTTGGTGGACGGAACCCCGCTCTCTTCTTCAACAAAATCATGCTCAAAACTGTTCCATTTAACAAGGTGTTGATTAATTACACTTTTACATGTTTATTAATGCTCCTATTTTTTTCACTCTTCATTGAGCACAAAAAGACAAATCCTTTCATCCAGTTGATTACAAGAAAGATTTAAGAAATAGAAAAATAATCATTAAAATCCACAACAGTAAATTGATCATCAACCTGAGATTTTAAATCCATTTGCTTTTTCTCATTTTATCCAGCAGCCAGCAAGCAGGCCAAACTATAAGATGACAAATTATAGATGATTATGTAGTCACAACTAAAATATATTTCTCAACTATGTTGGCCAACAAAGAACAGTCAAAATCCTACAACTACAAGAATTAAAGTTAGAACCATTATTCCAGAAGCTTAAAATCCGCTTCCATCTAGTCACTTGTCCAACAGCCAGACTCAACTAAAGCAGAAAAATAACATGTAGAATCCCATAACATTTAAGAAACCGAAAGGAATATCCCGAAAATGTGAAGAACATGAAGATTTCCAAAATAATTAAAGATGGAACCCTCACTATTGAGATTTTAAAGATCATTCCTTTCTCATCATTTTTTTGAGAAACTAGCACAGACTATAAAATGAACAATTCATCCCTAGGCAATAACCCAATTGGTTAAGCCCCTTGCAGTGGAAAAGGTCAAGGCCTTGAATCCCCCCCTCACACCAACCTTAAAGGGGATAACAACTTGTGTTTGTGCTCGGGGCAGGATGCAGTGCGTGTGTATATACAACTATTCAAGTAGGAAGAAAATAAAGTAAACCAAACATGACTATACTACAATTCTTATTTCAAATAAATGTAAAATAAAAGCTATTGAGGCTTTTCATGGAATGCAGAGTCCAAGGGAAAGATTACCTAACAGGAGTATGAATAGAAAGTTTAAGCTCCTCCTTTGGCCAGTTAACAACCACCTATTGACAATTGGAATGACAAGTGAACACCAATCTTCAACCACCCAACTTGATATGTAAAATAATAATAGATTAGATATACGTACCTTGGAAACTTCTGGAGATACAAACAGTCTAGGATATCGCTTATCTATAGATAGATAATCCCTCTCTACATCTACCAAACCAGATGAGCTAACCTGCAAGTAGAAAGTATTAGAAACCAGCAGGAATGCACCACATAAATTACAATCAGGATGCCAAGTTTGCCAACAACTATAGCAATACAAAATACAGTCATATGCACAAAACTACGTTGAAATGGTCACAACTTCTATATAGTCATTTCTCTTTCCATGAAAAGAACATTCTCAGTTGCAATAGCTATAACAGCAACAATTATAACCATCCATCCCAGCTAAAAAAGATGTATTATAACACACATGATCTCCACATTCAAGCATTAACTCAGAAGCTCAACAAGTACAGCAAGACTGTCTACAGAGAGAGTAACATGATCTATGGTGATTGATTTCAAGAAATAAAGGAGAATAGGAGAACTCATTCAAGAGATACCTAGGACAAGCGAAACAAAAATCAGGGAAAAGAAGAATTCCAAGAAGATGAAAAACGAACTCAAAGCAGGAAGAACATGAAGTAATATAAAGGAGACTAGAAATTGTAATACCAGACAGACAATTTCTATATTCATGCTTGAAGCTGGAAGTTGTTACAGTGTAGCAAGACTGTGTACATGTTAAATAGAAAAGAAATATTGAAGAATATATTCTGAGAAGGGAGATCAACAGGGAGAGATTAGAAGCTGAGAGATCAGGATCAGGAAAAAGTAACCATTTAGAAAAATGAAAAACTACAGGATCAGGAAAAAAGTCAAAGGAACGTAAAAATCAGATCTGAAGCTGAGAGATCAACAAGGAGCAGAATATACAAGCAAACCCTGCCTTAAGCAAAATAATAGGAATTTATCAAGGCAGCAGAAATCCAAGTACTGGCAATTGAAGTAAATAGCTGAAAGCCAAAAGGTAACTATTAGAAAGAAATGCCAAGTGAGAGGGATAACAAGGATAACAGAGATGGACGACAAATCCCACTGGGAAATGAGAAGATCCTTGAAGAGGAAAATGTTCTTATTATATCATCGCATGACGATGCTCGTGTTGATTTTTACCTTGCAGACATATTCCCTCCTTTTTTCTCTAACAGGTGAATGACGCCTTCAGCATAACAGAACACCAAGTTAGTTGTGAGGTTGCAAGATACATAGGGAGCTACATATTCACAGCAGGACGTAATAAAAAACATCAAGATCCACCTATGCAAAGCTTCATGACGTGGTGAATCTCGTCGCAAGGATCTTCCCTCCTTTGTCAAGGAGGAACCACGGTGGTCCTTAGAGACTCTTGGTGGAGTTCGTTCACGCTTAGTTTCTATTGCACGTTTGCGTTCTCTTTCTCTTTCTCGTTCTCGCTCTCTCTCCTTCTCCCGCCGCTCCAACATGCGTTCCCTTTCCCGCTCTCGTTGTCGCTGTCGTTCTCGTTCCTTCTCTCTCTCTCTTTCTTTCTCTCTCTCGCGCAAATGCTCACGGCGACGCTCCTCCTCCCTTAGCTCAAACTCGCGAAGATAACTTGCCCTATCATCCTTGTGCTCATCAATCCTTGGATGGCCAGCACGTGAAAACATACTAGCAGGATAATCCGGCTCAATAGATGAGGCGTGAAGTCCTTTTCCTGTTGCATAGTCCCTACCAGGAGGCAAACTCACTCCATAGCCAGGGTTTGAGGAACTTTGTGGATACATGAGATCATCCATATTTCTCCGCGGAGCTGCCCCTAATATTGATGGAGCATGTTGTCCACCATATGAAGTAGCAGTAAGCATCGATATATTGCGAGGATCTGCATCCATTCGTCCCCCATAAGTCATAAGATCTTGAGTGGAATGACGACTAGTAGGAGCTCTCACTGCAAGATAATCAGCTTGTCTGCCAGAAATGTGTCACCACTCAGTGTAGCAAGAAATATTTTACCGTTTAGCACAGCTGTCAACAAACTATCACCTCAAAGATATAGGTCTATTGTATGATTATGAGGGTAAGGGTGGTGACCTTGACAATTCATTTACATGCAAAGGGTATTAACTGCAAGTACATCTGGTAGCTTCTGATCAGATATCAAATTTAATCAAAATTGGCCATGCAGCGGATCATTTATCAAAGAAAATACCTGGCACTCCCATCAAGAGAAGAGGATTGCAAGGACTGTGCTTTCAACAATTGTTCTTGTCGGAGCAGTGATGCCTGATCAATACGATCATACATCTCAGGCTGACACAAAATATCAAGGAAACAGAGTTAGATTACCAAGTAAACAGCAGGCTTAATGATATTTTGTTCAAAAAGGAAAACAGAAATTGGCATTAACTTCGAAAGATGGAGAGAAAAACGTAACACCTGATGTTGATGACCAAAACTGACAGCATCAGCAAATCTTCCGCTTGGTTCACTCTGCAAGTCCCTTCCCATATATGAGCTCTGTCGTTCACCATATTGTCTTCTGTCAATTGCAGGATAGTCAGGAAGCTTCTCTGCATATATTTGATCACTTTTATGACCATAACCATGGCTTGATGTCGGAACATAGTCAGTAGATGCAAATTTAGGTGAATCCGACATAGCTGAAGCATAGCCACCACGACCTTCCATAGTTGATGATCCGGCCCCCTTGACATTTATTGCAGGAACCTGTCAAAGGAAAGACTATCCATAAGACAGGCAAGAAACATTAATATGATACCAGACTTCATCAGATGGGTGGATGACAGGGATGCAAGTCAAGATTACAAGTTTAAGGTTTTGAAGCACAATAAACAAGTAACTAAGGTGAGTTTATCCAACAAAACAAGTATAAAACATCATCAATCGAAATGAAAATATCAAGCATAAAATGTTAACATATAAAGTATGAGGATTATAAGGCATCTAACAACATCCACAGACACAGAAAAAACAAAAACAGTAGAACAAGTTCCCGAATCACCAAGGCTTTACAGTTATTAGGACCATAACCAACCCCCAACAACACACACCCCCCCCCACCCAACCACCCCAACACAAAAACCCCACGCATGTCCCCTGGAGACTAGGTAGGTGAAACCATAGACCACAATTTTTTCCCGTTCAGTAAAATTATAAACCCAGGAAGGACACCAGTACAGTCACAGCTATCCCAGAAATTCCATGACTGCTTCAGGACGCGGATGGTTGGACCAGATAATCTAAAAAGTAGAAAGCACTTAGGTTTTAGAATAACAGGCCTCAAGCTTCAGACACTTGAGAAGTTTAAAGCATCATAGCTTTTCTAGTTTATTAATTATTTCTCTGCAGGATAAATGTACAGTGTGGTTATGATAACTATGTGAAAAGGCTTTCTGAGGAAAAATTTGTAAACAATGCTATTAAAACCACTAACCTGCTGCGCCCCACTTAAGGCAGCAGAGCCATATACAGAGGTATACTGTCCTCCATAATGTGGTGCAGTAGATGTATGTCCTCTGTATCCACCAACCTCTGCTTCCTGAGAACCTCCTAGCATTGAGGAATGCCGAGAAGACAAGGAAACATGAGAACTGCTCTCCGGTACCCCAACAGAACTCCCAGAATAGCCAGGTCCCAGCTGTAATATACAAAAAAATAAAAGAAAGAAGGGCTGAATGAGAACTTTAATCATTGGACATTCAGTAATCAGAGAACACAGCTGCATCAGAGCATACATGGAAACTAAGACAATTGGACAGTGTTACATACATCAGTTTGAGAAATGAAACAATTATACAAAATTTATCATGCCTACTGAAAGTTAATCAAAGCAACAATTCAAGTTTCCAAACTAACGTGTGTTAATAAAGGATGCTCGGCAAGGACTGGTGACATAACTACAGTAAAAAAGAAGTGCAACACCAATGCAGAATATCTCAATATTCCATGTACATCTTCATTCGTTAGAAATGAACCAAACTGCATACAATGTTTGTTAATGGTCTATTGACAAGTGAAGTAGCCAAACCCAAAAATTTTATAAAAAAAATGTGAATTTGTGCATTCTTTAAAATACCAGAAAAGATTAACATTAAAAAGTTTCAAAGACACCCAAACTAAAAAGGCAACATAACAAAAGACGAAACATATAGATATCCGAATTGAAAGAATAAATTTGCAGTTATTTACACGAATCAACGCAAAATAACGGAAGAAACTTACATTTTGCCCGTACGCAGATTGACCACCATACGGCTGCTGACCGTAAGCATTACTTCCTCTAGAAGAATACATTATTCAATCAACACATGTACTTTAACAGCATAACCTGCGTTAAAGGACACGAGTTAATAAAAGAAACAATCTTTAAAAAAAGAAATAATAAATTTTGCTGTTTTCACGTTCAAATGACAGTGATTATTATTTTGCGTTTGCTCAATCAGAGAAATCAAACGATAAAGTCAATCTAGAATTGACTTACGATGATTGACCGAAGAGTTTTCTCTCCTTGTAAGAAAAACCCTAAACACAGAGAGAACGATAAGTTGTGAGCACTAGAATGCAACAATAACGACTCCAATTCCATTAACGTTCGCGGGTTTAGACGAGTGGTATTTGGGCCTCCAGAAGGACTCGGGTCTGTTTCATAAGTTGGAGTAGCCTGCCTACTCATTTTCTAACCGCACCCTTTTTGTTGCCATGATTAAAATTTGTACATGTCACTTAGAAATTAATGTGGGTGTGCCTAGCAACAGTGTAAGTTTTAAATCGTTTGATGGGCGTGATTATCTATTTCACCAATTCCCCTTGCTCTCGACAATTTTGAGAATTATTTATTGCTAATGACCCGTTATGATCCCCATGCAAGAATATTTGAAGTTAAGCACCTCAATCAAAACTTGCTTCCCAAATAAACAACACTTACCACAACGAGTAACTAGCTGATCTAATCTTATCCAAAGGGACCCGCGGAGACTTATAAATCATGGCGATCATGCACACGCAATCATCGTCCACCTAACACCCAGCTTTATCAATTGCCCTAATACAAAATATCGATTAGCAAAGTAATACTAGCGTTACGTGGGTGGCCCCGGGTCAAACACCTACTACTACTACTACTACTGCTACTACTACGCACGCCGAGTAGACCCCAATTAACGGCTGAGATTCACGGAATATTCTTTCCAATTGAAATTTTTTGTGGGATGAACATCATCAGCATGCCAAGTGGTAATTCCGATGTTAATCCAAGGGACTAAAGCGTACCACGTGACAATAAAAAAATGCTTTAAAATGGTTATAATCAAGGGGATTAGCATTATGAGGTGGCTAGATAAGAACCACAAGTAAAATCTGCCTACATTTCTTTCTACAATGCTTATCCTGGTTTAAGAAGGACACGTGTCGATCTGCTAAGTGGGGCTGACAGCTACTTCAGAAAACTGATTCGCCAGGTGTGTTAACGAGCTTGTTATTGGATTATATGAAATTTACGATCTCCACTCGCTCGAGTTGAGAAAACCTCCGTACTCTCCTTCTACGAATGTAATTTTAAAATGAAAAGTTATACCTTTTTGTATTTAATGTTAAATTAAAAAAAAAATCTCAACTTTTTCCTTTAAATTCATTTCATATAAATCCAAAATTTTTTCTTAAATTATTATTTGAATTTTCTTTTTAACCATCCGAAAATTCCTTTACTAATTAAAAAAACTAGTATCCATAAAATTAAATGATTTTTTCTTTCAACCAATAGTATTTACTACATATTTTACTATATTCGGTCAAATTGATTAATTATAATTTATTAAAATAAACAAAGAAAAAAGAAATGCATATTTATGTTATAAGATAATTTGATTAAACAATTACATAAAATTAGGAATAACCAATAGTTTCTCATCTAGTGTGGGCGCGATCTATGTAACGGATAAGAACAAAGACCTGCCAAACTCTAACTCGTTATTGGGCATCTAAATTACATGCCTATTGGAATATCCCAAAAAATGGACCAAAAAAAAAAAAATCTCATTTTCCAAATAGGTGCTCTGAACCAAAGCATAAATGGTCAATTTTAATCGGCGTGAAACTGCGTGTGTGTGTGCACGTCGTTTGCCCCAGTCTGCGAGTACGGCCGACATTTTATTATACGAGGAAATGCAAAAGTCAAACAGTCGACCAATCAAATCCATGCAACTCTCACTAAACGACAACGCTACCTCAACGATAAAAGGCCCCGCCCTCTCATTGCAAACATTTCAAACACCTTCATTTCTCTTAACCCCCTTTCTTAATCCTCTTCTTCTGAAAGTTCATTCCTCATTTCTTTCCAAAAATGGAAGCCAAAGGAAGCTCCGGTCTTCCACCTGGTTTTAGGTTCCACCCAACCGATGAGGAACTCATCATTCATTACCTTCGAAACCAAGCCACATCTAGGCCATGCCCTGTCTCCATAATCCCTGAAGTTGATATCTACAAGTTTGATCCCTGGGAACTTCCTGGTTTGTTTTCAACTTAGTGATAATTTTCTTTCCTCTAATAATTTATATATGATTTTGTTAATGATTGTGTCTCTGTTCTGGGTTTGTAGAGAAAGCTGAGTTCGGAGAGAATGAATGGTACTTTTTCACTCCGCGAGACAGGAAGTATCCTAACGGAGTGAGACCGAACCGGGCGACAGTTTCAGGATATTGGAAGGCTACAGGGACGGATAAGGCAATATATAGTGGGTCTAAATATGTTGGGGTCAAGAAAGCTCTTGTTTTTTACAAGGGTAGGCCTCCAAAGGGAACTAAGACAGATTGGATCATGCATGAATATCGCTTAACTGACTCACGAAGACAAGCCAACAAAAACAGTGGATCCATGAGAGTGAGTGTTTTGTCCGTTCAGATATTATAATATGATTTGTCATTTGAACAAGATGTAACCTGTTAGACTTGTTTTTGTGTGTGTTTTAGCTGGATGATTGGGTCCTGTGTAGAATTTACAAGAAGAGGCAAACGGCAAGGGTGGTCATGGATCCAAAAGTTGATGAAGAATCATATGTTCAAATTGGAAAAACAGGAACCAATGATGCTTCTGAACAACAACAACAAATGATGAAATTTCCAAGGACATGTTCACTTACTCATCTAATGGAATTGGAATACTTTGGTCCAATTTCGCAACTTATGAGTGATAATCCTTACAATTTAAACTATGATTTCCAGAACACCATGGGCAACAATACTAATGCCGGCCAACCCGATGGCCGTGTTGAGAAACTTGAGCTAGGTGAAATGCCTTACCAATACACAGATTCTGGGAAGTTCCAAGTGAACCAAAGTAGCATCTTAAACCAGCAACTGTTTGTGAACCCAATGGTGTATGAATTTCAGTGATCTGCGTGGTAATCTGGATTTTAAACGGAGGAGATAAATTGGTTTGTTAGATATTTAACCAAAAATTGTAAAAATTGGTTGTGGGACTACATACTTAAGAGGATTATGAAATAAGTTCCAGTAAATTATTCATTCAGATATATAAAAGAATATATAGCATTGTTGATTTTACAATAGGAATGAGCTTATTCAAAAGCCATCCTTGAAACCGATTGTCTTTGTTGTAAGTGAATGAACTCCGTATTTCAAAACCTCAGAGTCAACAAGGCAACGTCACAAGCTGGCAATAAAGTCTACAGAAACTGTTTGGTATAGCGTACAAGATATCAAAACTAATGGAATGGAGATTTTTCAAAAGAAAATTGGCATGTTGCAGGTACTAACGGATAAAATTTGGAATAATCAAAAGATGATGAGCATGTGTGATGTGTCAGTAATAAAACAATTAATTTTTAAAAATAGACAAAAGGTACTGTGAAATGAAAGCAATATGGATGAGACACGCGTGAGCAAAATTGTCGTGATGCTTGATGGCGACATCAGTTGGTGCTTTGAACGAGTCATTTTACAATTTCTCTTTCTTTTTTTTTTTTAATGAGGAAGTCATTTTACATTTATAGATTACTTATATTGTAAACTTCGCATGCCATTTTGGTAAAGCTTTGTCTCGATGTGTCATATTATTCATACTTTTAACATTAGTTAGGTGAAGGGCATGCAAATGATGTGAAACATGTAAAGATTGTCAACTAAGTATTCGCTAATTCATGAGCTTGAGAACTTACCTAAACTTTAACCACTTCCTCGTTGCCTTATAAAAAAACAGTTGCTCTGGAACCCCCTCTGTGAAGATATTATTGTAATACTTCTCTTTTTCTTTCATTTCAACCTGAAATGGAAGAGAAAAAGTATCTGGTGTTAGTTTCTTCTTCCTCGGAAAGATACATGGGAATTTTGATGCTAGCCTTTGTGGTTTTGTCGTGGATATTCATCCACAGATGGAGCCAAAAGAACCACAGAGGTCCAAAAACATGGCCATTTGTAGGAGCAGCAATAGAACAGCTAATGAACTATGAGCGTATGCATGACTGGCTGGTTTGCTATCTTTCTCAGTTAAAAACTGTTGTGGTGCCAATGCCATTCACAACTTATACCTACATTGCAGATCCTGCTAATGTAGAACACGTTCTTAAGACCAACTTTGCCAATTACCCGAAGGTATAACTCTCGATGATTACCTACTTTCATCATTTTAGTCCAAATTTCTTCTTGTTAATGAAAGTAATTGATCTTAATTGAAGGGTGAAACATACCATTCATACATGGAAGTGCTTCTAGGAGATGGGATTTTTAATGTGGATGGTGAACTTTGGAGGAAACAGAGGAAGACTGCGAGCTTTGAGTTTGCATCTAAAAATCTGAGAGATTTCAGTACCAAAGTTTTCAGGGAGTACAGCCTGAAGCTCTGTAGTATTCTAAATCAAGTTTCAGGCCACAATAGAGCAGTGGACATGCAGGTAAAGCCAAAGATTCTCCGCATGTAGGGAACTTTCATCAAATATATAAAAAAAAAAAAAATTGATTTCACTTATAACTTCAAATGCTATTAAAACATAGTGCGACAATCTACAACAAAATAATTGTTTCTGTATGCCTTTCTCCATCGCTTGTATCATGTCTAAAGTGACCTTGAAAATTGTTGTTTACAGGAGTTGCTGATGAGAATGACTTTGGATTCCATATGTAAGGTGGGATTTGGAGTAGAAATAGGAACTTTGGCTCCTAATCTACCAGATAATCGCTTTGCTCAGGCTTTTGACACCGCAAATATCATTGTGACTCTTCGCTTCATTGACCCTTTGTGGAAAATGAAGAGATTCCTCAATCTAGGCTCAGAAGCTTTACTTGACAACAGCATCAAAGTAATTGATGATTTCACCTATTCTGTAATTAAAAGAAGGAAAGCAGAGATAGAAGAAGCTCGCGAGACTGGTAGAAGTAATAAGGTAACATAATTCAAAGAATCTCTTCTTGAGTATCAATTTAAGGCACTATTTTTCTCCATTAAAGTAACTTGTTGATGATTAATGTCCTAGATAAAGTACGACATATTGACAAGATTTATAGAGTTAAGTGAAGATGCCGAAAACAACTTGACTGATAAGAGCCTCAGAGATGTTGTCCTGAATTTTGTGATTGCTGGCCGAGACACAACAGCAACAACTCTCACATGGGCTGTGTACATGCTAATGACACATGCTCATGTAGCTGAAAAGCTTTACTCAGAGCTCAAAACTTTTGAAGAATACCGTGCAAAGGAGGAGAACATCTCCCTGCTACAGTATGACACAGAGGACCTTGAATTATTCAATCAAAGAGCAACACAATTTGCAGAGCTCTTAAATTATGATTCAATGGGAAGATTATATTATTTGCATGCCGTTATCACAGAAACACTCCGTTTGTACCCAGCAGTCCCTCAGGTATGCATTATCAATAATTTAGTTGATGCAAACGATTAAGTTTGCTCCAAGAACATGCTCAACAAGCCATTTAACATATATTCTACGACTTCAGGATCCAAAGGGAATCCTGGAAGACGATGTCTTGCCAGACGGAACAAAATTAAAAGCAGGAGGCATGGTGACTTATGTCCCCTACTCAATGGGTAGAATGGCGTACAATTGGGGCCCTGATGCAGCTTCATTCAAGCCTGAAAGATGGCTTAAAGACGGAGTCTTCCAGAATGCTTCTCCGTTCAAATTCACTGCATTTCAGGTAAGTTAAAAATTCCCAGCAGTGATATAGGAGCTACACTACACGAAGGCAGCTTCATGGTTCTGTTTTTGTTGATCTGCAGGCTGGGCCGAGAATATGCCTTGGGAAGGACTCTGCATATCTTCAAATGAAGATGTCACTAGCCATTTTGTGTAGATTTTTCAAATTCAAGTTGGTTCCGAATCACCCAGTGAAGTACAGGATGATGACTATTCTCTCGATGGAGCATGGTTTGAAGCTTACAGTAGAGACATGTTCTTAAGATGCCCCCGAGGCAATAATTTCCTTTTGCTTATTACCCTAACCAAGTGGTGTTAAATGAAGAACATGCTTGCTTGATTCCAAATATGATGATTAACAGACAACTACTTTCATTGTGTGCCAACCATTTTGTCAAAAAAAGGCTTTCATGTTACTGAGTACAATAGTTACAGATGCGTCACAGATATTAGTTCCTTGATTAGAATTGAAAGCTCGATCTAATTTGAAAACTGATCAAGCAGAAAGCTTTAATTAAAGGTTGAATAAGGAGGAGGAAGAGTAATCACATTGTATAGTATATTATTTGTATATGTCCACATAGATTTTTTACATGCATGGTACACTTTGCTTTGTATTTTAGGCTACACGGAAAACTAATGACAATAGAGCAGAGACTCCAGCACAAACCTAGGAAATCAATTTCTGCTTCTTTTCTTGCCATTCGTTGATTTCAGCATCTATCTTGGCTTTAACAATTGCATGAAACCCAGGGTACGGTTCGTAACCAAAGAATGTTTGAAGAGCCTGAAGCAACCAAAACAAGCAGCACACATTCACTCAAGTACAATTCCAGAAACTTTCCAGAATTCACAACAATTGACTGAAAATAACAAAGAAAATTACCTCCAGCAGCACAAAGAAGGGAGCCATTATTAATGCTTGAACAAGATTATCCAGGAGAGCTGGTGCTCGTTTCTGCAAATTATTGAATATTGATCAAATTTGAGTAAGAATACGACAGGAAGTTGTAGTTCAGTCTACAGAACAATGACAGAATTAGTTACCTCCAAGACTCCATGACCAATGAACTGCCCAGTCCAACAAAATATTTGAGCTGCAAGAACAACCTGATAAAATGATTCCGAGGCAACATTCAAACTGTCATATATGACGTATATTGAACTTTCCCAAGTCAGAGACTAAAGAGAACCATTGAAAGTCAGTTTCACAGTTCAAAAATCTTTTGCATTAGGTGTGGAATTCACCCATATTGTAGAACGCCATCAGGTTTGAAATACCATGGTTTAAAGAAATCTTGTCAAAATAGTTACGATCATTTTCATGTTATATATTTATTTATTGTTATATTCCAACAGAGTTTCTTTGTAAGTCCATACCCGAGCTTGAAATCTTGTTGACCAATTAAACTGCTGCCAATACGCAGAAGAAAACCTATACGCTGGCATCTAAACTAACAATAATATATTAAACACAAACTTGCTTGATGGGAAAAAGATAAATGGATAATTCTGCGTAAGCAGAACTCGAACTACTGATTTCTTATACACCATTCGTTGCTTATAATTCTAAAATACCCTTATTTGACACAAATGTTGATTCAGCGGACAACAAAGCTACAACTTTTACAGCAATGAATTCCATAAAACAAAAAAAAAAGCAAGAAAAAACCATGAAATTCATCAGCAAGAACTAATAATAAAGCAATTGATTTCTTACCTTCCAAGCAAGCGAAAAGCCAAGCCAACGCGCAACACAACTGCTACCAACCCAGCACACCACGCAGAGCAGAGCAGCCAATAAACCAGCTTTCATATCAAGGCAGACATAAAACACAGAATATACCAAAGCTACCAAGAAGCCAATATTGAAAACCAGAACGACATCGCTTCCGAACAAAGAAAACACTACGTGAGGGAGATTAAAGAGTGAAGGTGTAAAGTAGAGAAGGAGAAGAGCCGTGAAAAATATTGGCCAAACAAACAACATGTGAATGATTACGTTTATTGGGTTGCTGTGATATGCTCCATAGAAAGCAAATTGCTTTTCAAGATCAAGATCAAATAAACCAACCCTTCCCATTGAGAATTTCCAAGAAAAGTTTTGAAAAGATATTCAGGAAATTTTCTAGAGAAAGTTGTTGGTTGCTGGTGGCAGAATGCTTCGAGAGGAAGAGGAGATTAAACTGGTTTAGGCATTGGAAGACAGATTTTAAGAGTTTCTGTGGAATTAATGTAACAGAAGAAAATCCGGAAGGTGATTGGAATCATCACGCGTGGGATTGATGGGCCACGAAGTATTGGAATGTCATTGGCTAACGCGGGGATTTCCGTTAAATTTATTTTTCCGTGATTCCATTGATGGGCCAAGTCAGGATGGAACTTGGGTACGAATGTAGCCGAAGTCAAAATTATAATGGAGTTCATTTGACCAATTCGCTGCGGACAGATTTTGTTTTTTTAAATTTTACTTTAATATTTATTTATATTTAAAATCTGAAATTCATGCCATGTGAAACAATGAATAAGATAGAGATGGATTATTCAACTCCGCGTGGAGAAGGCACAAACCAAACCCATTAAATTAAAAGAAAAAAACAACTAATTTGGGTAGACAGTTAGTGGACTTGTCATTTTCCTTATTTACAATGTAAATGCAACTAATAGAATCATGAATTCGTATAACAGATTTCTCATTTGGTAATTAAATATTAAAATATGGGTGGGGCACCTATTTTTTGCCATGAAGGTTATACGCCATTTCCATTCTGCCTCAACTACTAATAAATATATCGGCGGTGAGTTTAGGTAGGTATTAAATTTAGCTTTGTTTGGTTTTATTAGTAGAAATTATAAGGAAAATAGCTGAAAATATCCTTATTATTAAATAAAAGTTCAAAAATACCCATTAACATATAATTTAATCAAATATACTTAATTTTAATAATTTTGGATAAAAATATCTCTATATCCATGTACGAAAATACATTAACATACCTTATTTGATTTTTTTTTTTTCTTCTTCAACGAGCTTCACAATAAATTACAATAAAGTAGAATAAAATTATTTAATTCCAATTCATTTTTTATAGTAAATCAGTTTTGATTCAATTTATGAGCCCTATTAGACGGTTAATATATTTTGGTAATTGATTTCACTAAAAAATCAAATTTTACGTATTTGTTATGTTGTGTTCGAGCATTGCTCGAGTAAAGGCTAAGCACCGTCGAATAAAGGCTAATAGGACTCGTAAATTGAATCAAAACTGATTTACTATAAAAAATGAATTGGAATTAAATAATTTTGTTCCACTTTATTGTGAAGCTCGGTTGAAAAAGAAGAACAAAAGAAGAAGAAAAAAAACCAAACAAAGCATGCCAATGTATTTTCGTATGTGGGTACTGGGAATATTTTGTCCGAAATTATTAAAATTAGATATGTTTGATTAAATTATATATGAGTAGGTATTTTTGAATTTTTATTTAATAATAAGGGTATTTTCGGTTATTTTTCAAACTATAAACTTTAGTATGCAATAGCCGGAAATTAATGAGAAGCCTTCAGAAGAAGTTGGTGAGGCTAATTTCTTTCTACAACTAATAAACTTTAATTTTATGTTGCCAGCGGTAAAAATATTTTATTATATTTTTCATTCAATAATGGGTCGAAGTGGTCCAATTCTTCGTAAAGTTAATTATCTAGAAGTAATTAATGTTATGATTTTTTTTTCTATTATTTTTAGATTTGTAAAGTTAATCCTTATTCTTTCTTTCATTCTTTGAAAATATTGATTTAGAAAAATGCAGGAGGGCATTTAGTAATACCAATACTCGTATATTATTTACAATGTAAATACAATTAATAGAATCATGAATTTGTATCAACAGATTTCTCATTTGGTAATCAAATATTAAAATATGGGTGGGGCGCTTATTCTTTGCCATGAAGGTTATAGGTCATTTCCATTATGCCTCAACTACTAATAAATATATCGGCGGTGGGTTTAGGTAAGTATTAAATTTAACTTTGTTTGGTTTTATTAGTAGACACTATAAATTTTAGTACGCAGCAACCGAAAATTAATGAGAAGCCTTCGGGAGAAGTTGATGAAACTAATTTCTTTTTACAACTGATAAACTTTTATTTTATGTTGCCAATGCTAAAAATATTTTATTATATTTTTCATTCAAGAATGGGTTGAAGTGGTCCAATTATTCGTAAAGTTAATTATTTAGTAGTAATTAATTTTAAAAAAAATACTAATTTTCTCCCTAATTTATTAGTATTTTACTAATCACATTCCTACTATATCAAAATTATAATTTACCTCCATGACATTTATATTTTTCTAATTTTACCTTCGATTTAAATAATAATTTAAATATGAACCTAACCGAATCAATGGTTTGAACAATAACCGATTTTTTTAAAATTGTAAAAATATAAGTTCTCAGTGGGAATTGAACCTGAGAACTAGGTGAAAATTACTCATATCTTAACTACTACATCCACCTTAATTTTATAAATATTTTATACAATCATTATAATATGATTATTTGCCAAACACATATATATTAATTATTATGAATAAAAATAGTTTTAACTATTATTTTTTAAATAGTAAAAAAACTTTTAATTAATATGAAATATGTAATTTTAAAAATTAAATCAAAATAAAATAATAAATATTTTAATGATTATAAATAATTTTATTATTATTTTAATTTGAAAGATTTTAATATAAAATATGTAATAATTTAAAAATAATTTTATAATTATTAAAATAAAGTTATTATTATTATTATTGTTAATAATACTCACTTTAGACTAATTACAAAAGATGTAATCATAACTATTAATAATTAAAATTAATTATAAATAATGATAAATATTTTAATTATTATAAATAATTTTATTATTTTAATATAAAGGATGTAATAATTTAAAAATAATTTTATAATTATTAAAATAATTTAAATTTAAAATTCTTATTATTATGGTTAATAATAATCACTTCAGACTAATTACATATATAAAAAATAAAATTATTATATGAGATATTATAAATTTAAATTAAAATAATAATAAAATTATTTATAATCGTTAAAATATTTATTATTTTATTTTGATTTAATTTTTAAAATTACATCTTTTATATTAATTAAAAATTTTCTTACTATCTAAAAAATAGTAGTTAAAACTATTTCTATTTATAATAATTACTATATATGTGTTTGACAAAGAGTCATATTATAATGATTGTATAAATTACTTATAAAATTAGAGTGAATATAGTGATTAAAGTATAGGTAATTTTCACCTAGTTTTCATGTTCAATTCTCATGAAGAACTTATATTTTTGTAATTTTAAGAAAATCGGTTCTTGTTCAAACTATTGGTTTAATTCGATTCATACTTAAATTATTTATTTAAACCGTAGGGTAAAATTGAAAAAATATAAATATAAGGGAGGTAATGGTAGTTTTGATATAGTAGTGATGTAACGGATAAAATAGTAATAAATTAGGGAGCAAATTGATAGTTTTTCTTAATTTTATGATTTTTTTCTATTATTTTTATATGAAAAATGTTCATATACCTCCCTTGTGGTTTTCTAAAATCACACATAAATAAAAAATATGACATAATTTATAAATGCCACCCTCCTTATTTAGCGAAAAAGTTAGTTTCCATTTAGTCAAAGGTAATAAAGACATTTCAATATGGACAAAACCTATTTTTGACTTCTTACACACACTTGGCTCTCTCTCTCTCTCTCTCACACACACACACACGCGCGCGCACACATACATACATTGAAAAGTTATCCGTACCAAGAACTAACAAAGCACAACACAAGAGCAACAACCAACATCTATCCAAAGCATAAAAATAAGGTGTAATTAACAAAAAAAAAAAATTGCATCATCCTGTTTATCTTTTTTAGTTTTCTTTTTTTATTTCTTCAACCATTTTCATCTCTCTAAGCCTGTCTTTGCAAATCTTCCCCAAGTTTCTCTATCTTTTTAGATGCAGAACAGAAAACAAACCTAAGAGAGAAGAAATTATAGAAGATTACAAAAACAAAGAATAAATCCACACGTATCAGGCTTATCCCATTCTCTTTCTCTTTTTTTCAATGACCCAACTAAACCAAAGTTTATATATTTATGTAGAAGAAAAATTATATGAAAACGAAGTATGATAGCATGGAAAGAGAAAATAAATTTTTTCACTGAAAATTATGTGGCTTTTCATTCTCTCTTTGTTTTGATTGGAACTTTATAGAGAAAATAGGAAAGCAAAGACCTTTCCCTCTCTTCCCTTATCTATCTTTTTCTTTCTCTCTCCTTCTCTATTTCCTTCTCTTTGTTTATCTCTCCTTATTTCTACGATTTGATAGTAAACTTAGAAATACAGTTGTTCAGTTTTACAACAGTAAGGTTAAAATTGACGTTTCACATAAAATTATAAGTTAACGAACGGAAAAGTGCCTATTTGTTAAATGAGGAGGGAGGTATCTGTAAATAATGTCATAGTTTCTGTTTATGTGTGATTTTAGAAAACCTCAGGGGAGGTATGTGACAATTTTCCATTTTTATATTTGTAAAGTTAATCCTTATTCTGTCTTTCATTCAGCGTTTTTTTTTTAATTCTTCGAAAAGATGGATTTAGAAAAATGCAGGAGGGCATTTAGTAATACCAATACTCGTCTTTAGTAGACAAGCCCAAGCCCAGTCAGCAATTTGTTTTATCCGTACACCCGGACTCCCAAAGTCATAACTTCGCCACAGGCGCCTAAGTTCAAATGACACAAAGGCAAAGAAAGCATAGATGGACAGACACAGTCCTAGTCACAAGTCTCCCTTTACTCTCCAACAAGATAACGAATGCCACGTGGCATAATGTTGAGGTCCAGCTCAAAAAGAAATTCCTCCGTTACATCCCACACAAAAAATTTATCCCAAAACCATGAACAGCTGCTGCAGCTTCACCAACACCACAACCCTCCTCCCCGCCCACACCACCACCGTCGCGGCTTCACCTCATTCTAATCATCACAAAAAATCACCCTCAACAATCCGAGCATCTGTTTCATCCCAAGAAAACCAGAACCCCACCAACCGGAGAAAAATCCTAACAACATTCGCAGCAACTTCACTGGGAGTTGTGGGATTGCATGGCGTCGGCAATGGAAGCTATCAATCGCTGGCTGAGAGCTGGGGTACACGTTCTTTTCTAAAGGAGAAGTTTTTCGAACCGGGGCTGTCTCCGGAAGATGCGGTGGCTAGAATAAAACAGACGGCGGAGGGACTGCATAGTCTGAGGGAAATGCTGGATCGTATGGCTTGGAGGTATGTGATATTCTACATAAGGTTAAAATCAGCTTATCTTTCTCAGGACTTGACGAATGCAATGAGCACTTTGCCGCAAAGCCGCATAAATGATTACGTGAAAACAGCCAACGAGTTGGTTGATAACATGGCCGAGGTAAATTAATTATTAGTAATTATGCATCAATTATTTTAGATTTAATTTCTTTTTCTTTTTTCCTTTTTTTAAAAAATAAAATAAAATTAAAGATTTTAATTTAATTTAATTTATTTGCAGTTTGATAGTTATGTGCGCACCCCAAAGGTATACGAATCGTATCTATACTACGAGAAGGCGCTGAAAAATTTAGATGATATTGTGGCGATGTTTGGCTAGCTAGTGCAAGGAGGCACTTACATTTATTCATGGAGCTATATATCGAGATGCTTTGTCGAGAACATGTATGTTTACGAGGCAGAATTGATTAATTTGTAACCACAAGTGATGTTGAATTCTTTTGCAGTAATTCTTGTATAATATTTATATGTGTGTGAGATAGAACAGCTTGAGTTTTTCGTGTGTGATGTGCGTAGAATTGCTGTAAATTTTTTAATTCTGAAGGGAAATTATAAAAGAACACAAAGTACAAAACTATCAGCTGGTGAACTACACTGACTGCATCCCTGTCGTCGTCGAGACATCCCGATAACATACATATCAGCGTCGAGAGATAGCCACAGTTGATGTAATGATTATTAGTATAAACACAACCATCGCGCCAAATGAGCCGATCAGAGATCCAGAAGTACGTTCACAAAAGGAATCAAACTGTTGGCAAAACGCCAACCAATTAGCACTAGCATTCCCCTCGTGTGCTAAGTATACAATTGCTGCTGCTGCAGAAGCTCCTGCTGTGATCAGAGCCAGCATCACCTTCACAACAAGTTTCAAACATACTTCATTAATAGAACAAATTAATTCTTCAATTACTTTCTGAGATCAAATTTGTAGAAATTAATTCCAAATTTTCTATATGGTGTCTTAGTTGTTGAGATGTCTTGCATTTGTACCGTGTCGAAGATCACCAAAATGATTCTAGTTTTTTTAGCTGGTGTTCTTCTGATAACGTGGAAGATAGATAAAGGGAGAGAAAGAACAAGATATCCGCTCACAATCGAGTTGGCTATGACAAAGAACCTGTTTCGTACACGTTAATTATGTTAATTTTGTTCTTCATGCATAAACATGAAACTGATCCAAGCAATAAGGATGAAAGAAAAACATACGTGAACGTAGGAAGATCATCGTACTCAGCAGTAACTTGAGAAAATTGTGGGAAAATTGAAATTGTCTCATTTGTAGTACCCATAGCTATGGCACTTCCGAAAGTTCCAACAACTGCAATAATTCTTAGAATGAGGTCTAAAATAGAGATTCCTCTGTTCATCTCAAGTGCTGAAATTGCATGTCTGCTGGAAGTCTCACCAGCCTCTGGTGCTTCTGCTTCTGCCTTCATTTTCTTAATATCTGAATGGTGATTATGGCTAATAAAAATGCTTGGAGAAGCAAACGAAGGGAAGACCTGCATTTATACAGATTTGGATTTCTCAAATGAATCAACCAATGGTAAAGAATGGAAGTGGACATTAGGTTGCTATGCGCTCAAGTTGCTGGAGTTTTGCTCCTGCAATTAAGACACATGGCATTACATGGTAGGTTGCATGATATTGCTTAGCAAAGCTAAGATAAAGTTTCCTACCTGCTTAATATAATATAGCTCTTATCTTATGTATTTGTGACTATGACTAGTAATCCATTCTGTTTGTTTCTTGGCTTTTGAAAACAAATAACATTATTTGGCTGCTTGTAGCCAGCATGGAACTGGAAATGTACTGTTTATGAATTATGATGAATATATAAGAATACAAGCAGTGAATTTCACCGGCTTAAATATATGTGAAACCCATCACAATCACAGCGTGGAAGAAGAAGAGAAGTAATCAGTGTTGTGGTTGTAGTCTAGTCTTGGTATATGCAGCAAATTCAAGTATAATCTTTTTGACTTTGAATATGAGCAATGGATAACTTCGATTGACCACACATACGTTCAATTAGCTACTGACTAATTTATGATTTCAGCACCACATGCATTAAGATCACTGTCTGTCTTCAATCAAGCTCAAGGACACAGTTTTCTACTGTAACTATGTCAGCAAATATAACTTATGAAAAGTTATCAACGCTATTTTCATATTCTTATACCAGCTACAGCTGCTAAAGATGGTGTTCTGTAAGAACTTGGATTCGCAATTTTTCATATACATGATGGGTCCCAGTTCTTTAAGTACTCTGCACTGAATAAGTAAATTTCCGGTTGTCCTATTCTTTGGAAATGCGTCAAATTCAATTACATTTCTTTACCTTAATTAAGACTATAATGAAGAAACATGTATTCCGAAAGGTCAGTCACTGACATAAGAAGAATTAGAATAAGATCCCTTGCGGAAACGCATTGAAGCTAGCAGGTAAAAGCATGATCATCATTTGAAACTAACAGTTTCAGAAGCAGAGCCCACAGCAGCTTGCTCTTGATATCTTTGTGGGATTAAGGCGCAGGAGCAACATCAGTTAATCCCTTTCTAGAGTTTGATTCCTGTGGTGGACTGTATAACAGGGAAATTATAGGCGCTGTTTAATATGCATTTGGTGTTAAAACTTTTGCACATTCAGGTACACACACACAGAATCTCCTGTAATACATCCCACAAAGAGTACTTTGAACCTATGTACAGTTGGTTTTTACAATATATTCTAAGTCCAATATTCCAAAATATCAGTCTTCATATAATTAAATTCCAGCTATGTGTTAAAAAATATAAATCTTGCTTGATTTTAGAACATGATAAACCACAAAGAGAAATGGGAGGCAACTTACTTTCATAATATCACTTGTCCTGCACACTAGCTTCATTGAAAATTGAATGAAGTTGATTATCTTCAATTCTTCATCGTTGTCAGTACTTTTATTACCATAGATCTAACATGTAAATATGAGATAGAGATGTAGCCAAAGACAACTTGCCGGGTTTGGTCTTCAAATTACAAGTGATACTCCACAATTGGAACCTTCTGGCAACAGCATCAAAATAAATCAGAAAAATTATAATCACCTTTGCCGGCAAGTCATCCTTGGCTGCACCCCATCATTTCATCTCCACATGCAAGACCATTGATAAATACAAACTAGCTAGCAAGCTTTGAGGAATATGTATAGGTTCGTTCATCTCTGTGTATGGAAGATATGAAATGAACAGGTTGATGATATATACATATATATATATATATAAGAGTTCCATGGGATTGGATGTGACAATTGCAAACATGTGGTAAGCCAATCAAAATCAAACTTGAAGATCTATTTCACCACCAAAGGTCACGGTAACTTATTCCCAGTTTTTGCTGCCCCATACGATATGTAATTTCCTGGACCTGACTAAGATTTACTACATACTAGCTTGTTTAAATTGTTTTGGAAACATTAATATCTTACCCCAAGCCGAGTTCAAAAGTTCAGATAACAGATTGAGAGAACAAATAAAAAAGGAAATGGAGTTATGGGTACTGATGTAATGAAAAGGGACAGTGGGGTAATGTGATATCGTGTGATTCATGAAAATGGTTATGGGAATGACATGGGCCGAAAAATGCTTTATTTCGTGAACTTTCATTCTAATGAGGAGCAGAAGATTTGCTCTTAAATCAGCCATCCCATTTTTTCTGCCCTTTTTCGAGGTACATTGCAACTATACGATACTTCCCACTTGCCTTTCTGTTACAACATTACTCATTAATTTCTTCGCTACAAATTCAACTTGTAATCATTTATATCCCACGTATGCATCAAATAAACTTCTCCAACTTTAATCAATGGAGCCGGAAAATATTAAGGGTACATCCAAATGTTTATTTGATTTGACTTTTATTAAGTCTGTATATCTATTGGGTGCCCTTTGATTTGACTTATAAATTATTAATATTTAATATATTTGTAGAGTGTAATGTTAGTTGATGTATTTGTAGTTAAAAAAAAAAAAAAAGACATATATATACCAATTAATGCGAATACGGCACATAACATGATATGCCGTGTAACAGAATCTTTTGTAGGTTTAAAGCCCATTTAGAAGCCCATATATGACTGGACCAGCCCGTGGGCCTATTGACCCATGAGCATAATCCACATCTTGCCCCACCCATCCGCGAAGAACACAAAATGTGCTGTGCGTTTAATTTAGGCTTTGTTTCCACGATAAAGCGGTGAAGTCGGGTAGACCCACTCTCTTTTTTTATCGGGTTCTCCTTCTCTTTGCAGTCGGAGCTTCGATCAGGTACAAGACAGCCCTACCAATCTACTCCTAGCTCTAAAATCCATCTGACCTCTGTTGTTGCTAATTATGTTTATGGTTCAAATTTACGTAGATTCATGATGAATTCACATGTTATGATTTGATTTCGGTGTATCGATTGTAATCTCAACTTCTGAAAATAAATTACAAGTTATAAGAAGAAGATTTAGGAGTTAATGGTAATGTTTTCTTCCGATGTAGAAAATAGCTGTTAACTGTGCTGTAAAGTGATCGGAGCAGAGATGTCAGGGGCAAATGTTGAAGATGTAAAGAAGCAGGAGCAAGAGATGACAAATGCTGAAGAACACGTTGCTGATGATGAACAGTATGTGCAAGAACAAAGTGATGAAAAGAAGAATGAGGAAAATAATCCCATGCCCTCCTTCGCCCAGCAGGAGGTATAATAATGAAGCATCTCTAAATGTCATCAAGTGATAAAACAATTTCTTATCATCAATGATATAATTTAATTCAATTTGGCGTTTTGTCTATTTGCAGGAGGCAGTTATAAAGAAAAAGTATGGAGGAATGTTACCAAAGAAACCTCCGCTAATATCCAAGGTGACCGTAATTTCTTCCGCTTCTCTATTCTTGGACGGGATATCAAGTGAAATTCTTCTCTTTAAGATGTTTGTTTATTCTTTACTAGCAGGACCACGAACGAGCATTTTTTGATTCTGCTGATTGGGCATTGGGAAAGGTACACATTTCAGTCTAATTTTTTAGCTCTCTCCAGTTTATACGGCTAATTGCAGCTTTGCCTCTTTGACACGATGACCAGCAAGGAGCGCAGAAGCCCAAAGGACCCCTTGAAGCACTCCGCCCGAAATTGCAGGTACGCATAGCTACGCCTGACCCCGACCATGAGCATGTGTTTTTCATCCTTGGAGTTCTACTTTATGACCTGTAAATGCGTCAAAATGAGCGTCTTGACTTCTTATTGAGGCCTTCTACTGTAATATCAGCCCACCCCACACCAGCAAGTTCGCTCAAGGCGCTCGGCTTATGCTCCTTCCGATGATGAAGAAGGTATGCACGAATTTTAGTTGCCTGATGTGTATCTTCTTCTCATAAATTCTTTTAATGCTTATATCAAAGAATAGAGATGTAATGTACCCTCCAAATTTCTAGCTCTTTTTGTTGCAATTCAATTCTTGAAACTTTTTTTCATTGGACACCCAAGTTTTTTATTATAGAACTTTTCAACTTAATGAGTTATTATTTGAAGATTTTAAAAAATGCTGTAAAAAATTTGATAATTTCTCGTTCAATTCCTTGTTTCCTTCCTCAATCGCAGATGGGGACCACAATAACACGTCGTCTGAGGATCAATGCTGTGCATCAGATAATGGGAACAATGATAACGACCCCGCTTCCGAGGATAAGAGCTCCCATGCATAACTAGCTTCCCTGGCTGTACAACAGATGGTCATGGTACTTCAAAGTCTGAAATTATGTTTCAATGATCAAAACCATTTTCACATGTTTGCTTGAATAAGAAACAGTTTGCAATGTTTGTAACAATAAACCCTATTTACGCTATGAAAAAGGTGAGACATTAATATTATCATATTTTCATTTACTGTATTTTTCGATTTTAATATTTTTGCGAACATTGTACAAAGTTTTGAGGATGTCCATGTACAAGCAAAAATTTAAAATTCCTCATAATTAGACATATCAAATTATTAATACATTTAGACAATGAAGTAAGAAGAATGCACTTACTAATCCCTGGTGGTTAGAGGTAGGCAAAATCGAATTTTGTTTAATTTTTAAAAAAATCAAACCAAATTCAAAATATATTAATAATGAAACCGAACTAAAAAAGTTCAATCCGGTTCGAATTTTGATTTTTAAGTCGTACTTCAATTTTAATTTAGTTTCGATTTGTTTTTATTTTGTAAAATTTTATTTGTGTTCTTAATTTATTTATAATTATAATAAATAAATAAAATTAAAAAATTATTAATATTTACTTTTAATTATATATATTTATATAAATTATTATCAAATTATTAATTATTTATAATTTATAAAATAATGAGTTACAAAATATTTTAAAATATTTTACAATCAATCTCATTTCGATTTTGAACCAATTTCATAAGAATTGATTAGAACCGAACTTAATTTTAAACTGAACCAAACTGTTCGATTCGATTCGATTGAACATTTTTACTCGCCTCTAATGGTGGCTATGAAAACGATTGTCCATAGTCAAATCAAAATACACCTTGCATGACAATATCACCTTTTCCAGAATTGCCAGCAATACCAACTTACAAAATTTTTGCTTAAAACTGAACAATTCTTTCAAGTGAAAATAAATATAATAAATGAAAGTTCAAGCTGCTAGGAAGACACACAGCACAGAGAAACCAACAGATATATAATGGAAGTCCATGAGCTTCCAACAATGCCAACAAAAAGAAATTCCGCGATGTGCAATTTTCATGGAAAACTTCAGCCACATAAGATAGGCCCTCATTTCATTTTCCTTCAGCAGGTAACTTAAGAACTCGTTACAAAATAACTTATATTTGAATTAAGGGACCTTAACACATTGAAATTATTGATATTTAATGTCTGGAATGCATGTGCATCTCTGATAAGAAATGTACAATGACCGTGTATGCATGAGTGCAGATGCAGATATTCTTCCATGTAGGTAAAACCTTGAGAGAGAAACTAATCATGCACATGCATATGAGTTCATGAAATGGGTGTGAACCAAAAGTAACAACTTACCCATTATATTTTATCTATTTGACGAAATATGTCTGGCTTCATGACACACTTCCTGATCTAGTTTATAACAGTGATCAAATTATGATAGTCCAAAAAATTAGCTTACCACAGAGCTACGGTAGAACTTACCTGCTCATCAAGCCAGAAAAATCAATGATACATGACACCTGCCAAATTTATAGCTCGGGGATCTAAAAAGCTTCACACAAGGCCAATCATACTTAATACACGAACATACAATACAGAGAGATACCTACCATTTGGACGTTGGATGATGTAATCTTATCCATACCATATTGGTAATCTGTGAATCAATCCATCCAGGAATTTCAATAACTACCTCCCAAATCAACTTAGCTGGCATTGGGTTTCCCTTCATTACACAGCCTCCAAAACTAACCTGAACAAACATTTTAACCAAAACTACCCAACTTGAAAGCAAATTCCAGTTTTCATACATTTCCATGCGACTACTTCCAATGCATACAGGTACCAACTAGTAAAAATGTTTGTCAGCTCTCTTTGCTTAAACAGAAGAGCAATCAGGGAAACTCCAAGAAATAGTACATGCATATGGGTGCCAAATAGTATTCTACATATAAAGATTGAATAGCCAGAACCAAAATAAAATAATGCCCATACGCCAAGCGAATGGTGCACTGACATTTAAAACTACAACAGACTAAATTTTCCAAAGATCTACAGCGACAAATTTAACATCCACACTTTTACATTTAAACATCAAAAAAAGAAAAGAAACAACAACCAGATGCAATTTCAATTGTGCAATTAAAAAATTCCTACTAAATCAAATAAACAAAAGTCATGGCAATCAATCACGAAAGTTTTACAGGGAATACATATTGTTGCTGCAATATATAAGTCACATTGCTTTCATAAACATAGTGAGGAATGATATCAACCCTGATATTTGTTTGAGTCAAGGCCACAAATGACTGTATGGTGATTGCATCATCAGAAAATATTGGTCCCCCTTAACAAAGCATCAAGGGTGGGCCAAGGTGGAGTATAGTTTTGTGAAACCTTGTGCATCTGGTCTTCTGATCTAGGCTGGAGGCTTCATCAAATGGACAAAGGCTTGACTTCATGATTTGCAGATCACAGCTGATTAGAGGGGAGATGGAAGGCGACAAAAGGAAATTGTGCATGGATTCTAGTGAGTAGACAAAGGCTGGCTAGGGTAAGATGCCATCAGCTAATTGCAGTGTCTCTTTCACTAACTAAAATATCAAAAGAAGAAAATTGCATATTAAAATCCACTAGACAGCACCAGAAGGAACAAAAAAAAAAGGAAATATTTACCTGCAAGATCTATAACCAGGGACTAATAGCCGTGGTTTTTCCTATGGGAGACTGAATTATGACCAGATAACCTAACAACGGAAGCTAAAATCAGCCTTGGATAAGGTGATCAATGCTGAACAAGAAATAAAAGTAAGCAAATAATAAATAGACCTTTTACTGACCAAAAAAATAAGTATTTAATTGATATATAATATGTTAATGAATAATTTTCAGTAAGAAAGAAAATAAATAAACATTTGGCAACAAAAGTAAAGCCTACCCACGACCCGAAGAGTGGTCACCATATGCTCCATAGACACTTCCACCACCACTCTGAAAAATAGCAATAACTTAAAACTTCATAAAAATTTAAGCACAACACCAACATATTAATCACATGGCATTTCAGAAAAATGTGAAATATTAAAAGACAAGTCACTGGAATGTTTAATTGCAGTCAAAAATTGCAATAAAAGAATTTAAAAATGTAACTAGTAAAACTTTATAGGAAAGTAAAAGATAATCCTTACCAGTGCACCACTGTAGCTTCCATAACTGTCACGTGCAGAAACATCACCGGCTGCATAAGAAGAGTATCCACGTCCACGTGATTGATTATCTCGATTTCCATATTTTGAACCATCTGAGATGTCCACTGACATGGGGACATAAGGAAGCACAGGTGGATGTGCAGCTATTGCTCCCTCTCTTTCAAATATATTGGCTCTTAATCGTAAAGTTACTTGTGAAAGGGCATTGCTAGCAACATCAAGACTTCCTGTGATCTGATCAAAATTGCAAAATTACTTTCAATCTCATCAGTAAATGTTGGAAAATAAGATGCAGAGGACAATGAACAAGCATGTGTGTGCACATATGTAGGGCTTGCACATGTGGAAAAAATGAAGGCATGCCATGTATGTGCACATATATTCCATTCACCTGCACCATCTCCTCATCTTCATATGCAACTTTAGGAAGGTTTTCATTTGAAAGGATGCGGATGCCTGCCCTTGTAATATTCCTCATCTCAGATATGATGGCCCCACCTCTACCAATTAGACATCCAATCTGTGAGCTTGGCACAAGTATACGGGTGGTGATTACAGGATCACCCGATTCCCTTTCTGTCTTCTCACTGCATCGTGGTTGCAAGCGCATTGCAGCAATAATGGTTGGAGATGGGTCTTCGAAGAACTGTAAGAGCATAGATTACAGCCAATAACACAAGCTTACGTATAAAAGGCCATAACAGAATATGTTCTCACCTCTTTTGTTGATATAAATATAATGCAATCATCTCCTTCAGCTCCTGAACTATCAACTTTAATGGATGCCCCAGATTCCTGTCTGATTTGTTTGATAATACCCCCGCCTTTTCCAATTACACCTCCAATATTTCCAGAGGGGCAAACCAAACGAAGAGAAAACTCCCTTGAAGATGCTTCATCTCTTCGTGCAGAGTAATTGCCATAAGAACCCACAAGTGGGGCACCCAAGAACATACCACTTGATTGATACATGTTAGGTGAGGAAGTCAGAAGAAGGTGCTGAGATCGCGATGGATTCTCATGAAGGCGAGATGCTACTTGAAGAAGAGCCTTCCTCACGACTGCCGGTTCACCAGCTATCTAAGCACCCAGAAACCCCCAAGACACCAGGTAAAGAAGGAAATTTAGTTGAGGATCACAATCACCTTATCAAATGAACAATACATATATGCACACAAACAAGGATAATTCTTATCATGTTTCTGGAGAGCAGATATTATTGCAGCACCAAATATTTTCTCTAGAAGCTTCAATGAGCTCAACAGATGATTGACTAGTGAAGACTCATAACATTTAGTTAATTTTATTATTTGATTAAAAGTAAATACTTAAGTATTCAATATCGTAAACAAACAAAGTACCACTTACAGACCAAAAGATCATGGTCATACACCTAGTGTCAACTTCTTGAAAGGAATAAAAATTCAATGTCCTCTCCGATAAACCATCTTGAACTTGTCAACTGAACAACAACATGACCACTTGCACAGAGGAACAGGTGGCTTAAGAAAACAGACTTTCAAATGCACATATTCAAGTAAAAATGGCAATATCTGACCAAGTACTCCTCTTTTTCAACAGCATACAGAGCCCAAGAAAGATTTAGTGTGTGTATATTGTACATGATAATACTAAAAAAGAGACAAATAATACTTATTATAAGCAGTTTCCTACAACAGAATCAACTCTCCAGTTAAATATGATACCTGTAGAAGCTCATCAAAACTCTGAGCACAAAGGGGTAGATTTTCATCCTTCATAATGCGTATTTGAGCACGAGTTTCACTCCTTATGTTCTGAACTACTTGTCCACCTTTCCCAATAATACATCCAATCTGATCTGCTGGCACAAGCATGCGAACAGTAACTAGTTGAAGCTCTTCAAAACCATCATCTCCAGGAGCATCCTCGGCAATAATTCTGTCATGGACCCTGAACAGAGCATCCTGTGCAGGCGAAACAAACTCTCCAGAATCTTCAAATAGATTAGTTGCCTCACTTGAACTATATATAGTGACAATGCGCTCATCACACCCCGGTACAGTCTCACTAATCCTAATGTTAGACTTAGTATCAGACCTCAATTGTTTCACTATTTCACCACCTTTACCAATAATACTACCAATCTTTTTTAAAGGGCACAAGTAACGGTAAACAGTGTCGTCTGACCCAATGCCATGCTGCTCACCATCATCACCAGGATTTCTCCTCTTACTTCCTCCGTTAGCAGGAGAATCAGATTGAAAATGAGTTCTCTTGCCATAGTTATTGCTTTGGCCAGCCATTACACCAAGGCACTCACTATGTTAATAAAAACCAACAGCAGTAGAAGGTAAAAAAAAAACATAAATCAGCCAAAATAATGATAACAAAAAACAAGCTTCAGAATTCAAGCCAACAAAAAAAATAAAAATCGATCAACACATAAATCAAACAAGCACAGAATTGGAAAATTCAAAGGTACGTTAACAATCATAGACTTTAATTCCATGGAAAAATGATTATATATAACAGATTATAACGAACAAATTATTCAAAAACAGGTAAAAATGAATCTACAAGCTGCGGGTGAAGCGTTAAAGTATGACTAACTAAAGCATAACATGAACATGATTAACGGTTCGATTGTTACGCAAAGCAGAAAGAGAATTTTGAGAATTGAAAGCAAAATTTAGGTCAGAGGAATCGAGAAGAGAGAGACGAACTCACGTAAGAGAAACGGCGAGCGGTCGTGTCGTTCAGCTTGCTTATCGAGTCGCGCGGAAATGAATTTTTACTCGCCCCTCCGGTCAATAAAATATAAGTATAAATATAATAAAAAATAATAAAATAAATTAATAAAACGATGCTTATGACTTTTTTCTGAGTGTATAAAATAAAAATATCTTCGTGACAGACAAGTGTGCTTTGGATTCTATTTTAGGTTAGGAACCGTAGCACCACGCCAGTACACTTTCATTTTTTAAATATCCTTGTTATCATTTTTTTTTAATAATTTAAATTTGAGATAACTACAAAATCTTGTCTTAAAAAATATATTTATAATTACTATACTGTTATTAATTTTAAAAATATAATTATTAAAATATTTAATAAACACTCATATTTAATTATTAATAAAAATTATTTTTATTAAAAATATATAATTAATCAAATCACAATATTTTTCTCAATTTTTTAAAAAAAATCATAATTCTGTTACTCTTTTTATAAAAAAAAATTATAATTTAAAAAATAATATTGATAAAGAGGGATTTAGAAAAGAAGTTTTAGATAATTTTTTATTTTTAATTAAAAATCATTGAATTCTTTTAACGCTCCTTTAATTATTAATATTATATCATAAAAGAATAAAAAAAGAAAATAACAATTAAATTCATAACGGATAATAGAAATGTTTTCCATACGACCAGGTCGGTTCATGTTGTACGAATAGGAATAAGATGATCCTCCATTCGTGTTCATTAATCTCCATCAACGCTGCATGCTCTTTCCGTAAAATTCCACCCACTATAGCTGCACGCGGAGACAAATTTTCAAGCAAAACCCATAAAAATGAGCAGTTATGTGCAAGCAAATTCTGTTCCTGTGGATCAAGAAGACAATTTATTGAAGCTGCAGCTACAGCTCTGCTCCCCCTACTCAACCCGTCCGGCGTCTCTGGTTTACCTTATGATTCCATGGTATGTTCTTTTTCATCCCAAACTAGCGCCACCGAAAATTGTCGTGCAATCTAAATGAATTCATTACAAATTTAGATTTTGGAACAGTGAAGTGACAGTTTCTTTACATTTAGGATATGTTGAACAAATTTCATCCTGCAAGACCGGATTGGTACGAGGAGTTCTATGCCTCGGTTATGAATTCAAGCATGGAATCTTATGAGGCAGAGGTTAGTGTCAACATGTAGATTGTATGGTGAAATTTCATTGATAAATTCAAATGGGTGATAGTTCATGTTCTCTGGTAAGATTGCAGGTTACAAGTCAGAGCTCTTTGATAAGTTGAGGGGAAAGGCTAAGAAAGTGTTGGAGATTGGCATTGGAACCGGCCCTAATCTCAAATACTATGCTGGTGATATTGATGTGCAGGTCGTTGGCGTGGATCCAAACAAAAAGATGGAGAAGTATGCTCAGGCAGCAGCAATGGCTGCTGGTTTGCCCCTTGCAAATTTCAAATTTATGAAAGCAGTATGTTTGCTGATTTCATTTTTTAATATCTATGATGATGTTAATTTCTATCTGGAATTGAAATTTATATCTTCGGCAACATGGTATTGCTTTAGAAAAAATGCAAGGGATCGTATCATAGATGGTTTCATCAGCAGATGTTCCACAGCATTGCAGTATGTGCATCTAAGCGTTAGCATTTCATGCCATTGTTTTTGTGATCCAGTAGCATTAGCAGATGGTTGAATCTTTATTTCATTGTTTGTCTTCTTTATGCAGTGTAGTTGGTAGTGAACTATAAACTTGCTCCTTAAATGTTGACGGTGTTAATTTCATCAGGTTGGGGAGGCGATTCCATTAAGTGATGGGTCTGTTGATGCAGTTGTTGGAACGCTGGTATTGTGTTCGGTCAAAGATGTTGACATGACACTACAAGGTAACTGAGTTCCAGATTTTCCAATGAATAAATGGTAAATGAAATCATTTTTCATTTTAATATCTTGTTTATGTAGTTTGTAGTAGTTGCAAGGTTCAATATGATATAATGCAACTTTGCCATTATATTTAGAGGTCAGGAGGGTGCTGAAACCTGGAGGGATTTACCTATTTGTGGAACATGTTGCTGCAAAAGGTATTAATCTCAACCTTTTAGCATTTGGTAACACATTCGGTAGGATTTTGAATTACGTACTAAACCTGGAAGTTGGTGGATATGCTTTGTTATGAATTGTTGCTATTTTCTGTGTTTTTGGATGATACAGACGGAACACTACTTAAATTTTGGCAGAGTGTTCTTGATCCTTTACAGCAAACAATTGCTGATGGTTGTCATCTTACCAGACAGACAAGGAAGAATATATCTGAAGCCGGCTTCTCTGATGTCAAACTTAGCAATGCATTGTTGTCTAATGCCTCACTGATAAATCCTCACGTCTATGGAATAGCTCTTAAATAGTAGGTAAAACCAAAAGCCAATCAAGTTGCGAATTCTTTTGGCCTCATTGATGATTTACTTCTATTAGACTGGACCATTTCAACAGCATGAATTGATTGAATCACTATACCGACGCCGGGTTTGATTTCCAGGCCATGTCAGGGACTCATCATCTGAAGCTTTTGCATTGACCTTGTTGTTTGTGATTGCTGGCAATGGAAGATTAAATTATACTTTGATTGTAGCTTATCTGCATTTTATTTTCACCTGTAGCTTGGTGAAATTTGCAGGTGCCTAGTCTTTCTTGTCTTCTGCCTTTGCAAACCTTGAACAATTCTCCCCGAGTCTTTTGACACAAATGCTAAAGATTGTCTCCCAGTGGCCCTGTAGAATGCAGATAAAACCTGCGAAGGCATTTTCTGTTGGACTGAAGATTCTTGTATATCACTCGTGTATTTTGCTTTAATTTTTCAATTGCGTACACCATACCTAAAACGAATTCTGTTGATTGCACTGTGCTTGTCTGATATATTTATAATTTTATATTTAGCGATGTAGCCCTTGTAGAATTATTTGGGAATGTGAGGGCATCTAATGATTTTCATTAACCAGGTCCACAGCAAAGAATACAAGTATGACAATGTTAGGTGAGCCTTGAGCCTCTATTATAATTATGCTTTGATTAAGCAACTGCTCATTAGGTCTAATGAAAATCAAGAAGAAAAAGCTAGGCCTTTTGGTGCTGGAAAAGACATTCCAATTAACATTTTGACAATGATCATTGATCACGGCTGCTTTACTATTATGGGTCCATAATTTGAGAGCTTATAATTATAATATGTTATTAATATTATATTTATTCTTATAATTGTTCCTGCATAATATCTTTTGGATTTCTCGGAAAAGAGACTTCTACAGCTTGCATTTCGTATTTATTTAAGTGCCAATTATATAATTCCTTGTCATGATTGACCACTTCGATACCATTCAATGATTGTATTATTATATTACCATGTAGTTTTGTTACATTGCAAAATATAGAATTTTATGTATTTTCATTTTTCTTATTTTGTTATATAAAACTAAATACGTTATAATAATGAAATATAAATTTTAAAATATCTGGTATGATTTTATAAAATGATTCAATTGAGCCCATTTAACTATTTTTTTTTCATCTTAAGTGCCAAACATCGTTGATTTTTTATTATTGAAGGACATACTTGCAAATAAATAGAAGTATATGGTTATAATCAAATACACCAAATCTGAAGGACACAAATGCAAGAAAGCATTTTAACTGCTCTCTCTGTTCCCGATAAATTAGGGTTTTCCATTTCATGCTCTAAACATAAGCTGTCGCGCACGCACCAGCATATTCTTGAAACGCCATTCTGTTCCCTCGTGATTGTGAGTACTCTCTTCGTCGCTGTACATATGTCTTTGTTTTTCATAGTTAATTAGGGTTTCGAACACATTTTTGTTAAATAATTTCACCTTGCTTAGGCTTTTGGATGTTTGTTACTTCTGACCTTGAAGGTCACTGCACATAGTATCTTTGCCAGTTCGTGGTTGAATTTTTCCGATTATTGTGTCGTGAAGATATCATATACAGTTATGTTGTTGGTGTCAGTTATATATTTTCAAAATTTTGTGTTTTGTTTAAGAATGTAGTAGGTTTTGCATTTGCGGTATATTTCTTTCCGTCACTCTCAGTTGGATTGATTGCTTCTTTTGTGCTGAAATGAAATTCGTTTGCTTTTAGTTATTAGCATAAACTTTGATATGCGTTATCAATTGTGCTTGGTTTCGCATGTTGGAGTTTATCCTGTCTTATGTTTATTTATTTATTGAAGATTTTAAAAATAGAGTCAATTTTTGTGATTGTGTTGGATGTAGTATCTCATTGTATCCTTCTCTCTTAAATGTTGTGATACAGGTTGACCTTATTTTTTCAAAAAAGTATGATTTTGAGAAGAAATTCTGTAGATTATAAATCTTTTATTCCCAGCGTGTAGGATAAACTAGTAGTACAGTTTTGTGCTGGCAGTATTGAGTTGTTTGATTTGTAAAGATGGTGTTATGGATTAATTTGTAATGGGGAAGTTGCATTTAGGATGATGATTTGTATTCTCTGAATTAGCTGCTGTGGAAAGCTTTCTAAGGTTGAGAGGAAGTGGGATTTGTAATGTTAAGGTTAATAGAAAATAGCTAAAACGGGGTCGCTGTGTTGTGTGGCCGCAAGGCCACATGGGTCAAATGCAACTAGTAGGGAATGGTCAATGGGTCCCCATGAGCCTTACTGGCAAACTAATACGAGTTTCTCTCCACCTCCATCAAGATGGGATTTTCGATTCCAATCTGAAGGGCTGTCGTATGGTTCATATGATGGTTTTCGGTTATACGGATCTTCTACATCATCAAACAGCAAAGAAAGCAAGAGCTGGGTGAGAGGCAATATTCTCTATAATCATCAGTATTCAGCATCTGATAGTGCCGGGCTGTTTATAAGTAGTCCTTCTGATCTGCCCCAAGGTCCCCAGTGGACCCCTCCAGCAATTCAGGAAATCACTATTGATGATTATGAAACTCCAACAAGGAGAGGTAAAATTTAAAATCTGTATCCCATTTTTTTTCTTAATGACCTGTTTTGAAACTGTCCAAGTGCATTTTTCTACCTTTTTTCCATTTTCTTATTTATATTTCTGGTCAAAGAGTGTTTGTGATGGTACTTGGAAATTGAGTTCGTTTTTGTTTCTTAGGATTTTAGGTTCGTTAAGAGTTTAATAATAATTAACCCAAATCAAACTTGCAAAGGTTGTTGAAGGAGCAATGTGGATGCATCATTGATTACCTTAGAATCATTTGTCTCATTGTTGAATTACATTTTAAGTTTACATATCAAAAACTGTTTGATCTTTTCTATAATCTATAGTTATTTTAGGAGCCATAACTTTATAGAGTTTTAAGTGGAAGTAGTACCACCCAATTTCTTATTGGTTTTAATCCCATATGTCCTTAATGATGAGACAACTTTTATTCTACTTATTTGAATTTGCCTATAATTGTTCAGCCATTAGCTGTTTATGTTCTGTTTTTGAGCCCAGAAGATCACTAGGGTTGTGTTTATTGTGTCTGTTGATGCTGTTTTCTTTCAAGTATTAACATTTTTTTTGCTATTTTCTGTTGTTAGATTCAGTTCCAAGGCAATTTTCTGTTACACCTGCCACGGAGGTACTGCATTCTTGTCTTTGCTTCGACATTTAGCCTTACCAGTGTCTTCCTGTAATTTTCTTTCATATTGGCTTTAAATCCTTTCAGGGAACCTCAACAAATATGGATAGCCGGGGCTCTACATCATCATGCTCAGACAGTAGTGAGTCTGAGCCAAGATTCAAGTCATGCATATCCTCTCATCGCAACTTAACAAGCCGTCTTTCCTTTATGTCCAAACCTATTTACCCCCTGTCCTTTCCCACCCAAGCGCCTGTTAGGGAAGCGATTGACTCCGCATCTACTCCATTATCTGACTATGATTCTTCCACTCCACAAAGGGAGCCCCATCATTGGAGCAGTGCCAGCAACAGCGTTGATTTTGCAGATGTTTTGGAGCCATTCGAGTCTGAAAGTTATGGTCGATCATGCCTGTCATCCAGTACTTTTAAATGCGGATTGTGCGAAAGATTTCTCTCACAGAGATCTCCTTGGAGTCCTCGTCGGATTGTGAGAAGTGGAGACATGCCAGTTGTTGGGGTTCTTTCATGTCATCATGTTTTCCACGCAGAATGTTTGGAGCAGACAACAGCAAAGACACATAAAAGTGACCCTCCTTGTCCTCTCTGTCTCAGATTGCAGGAGGATAATTCTCCTGATCGGCAAGTTCTATCCAGGATGAGGAATGGTCTTCCAAGACGTGGACCATCTTTTGAGGATGGGCAGCCAAGGCCTTGGGGTTGTGTACAGGTCGGGGATTGTGTTGAAGGTGCTTTGCATGTACCTCCACGTAATCCTATGTTGCTATTTAATCGAAATCGTGTTAAGAAAAACCTTTCTTTAAGGGGCAATTCAAGTAAGGAATTTCCAGGTAAGTTACAGAAAACTGCCTCATACTCTTCCCAGCTGTTCAATGGAAAGTCAGTTGATCAAGGAGTAGTTGGTTGCTCAAAGACAACAGCAGGCCCTGGTATTAGATGAAGTAAATTCTGTAGATGATTAGAATGGTGATATTGTCCTATTAAAAGTGTTAATTATGATTTCTTAAGTTTCAGATTGGCTGAATAGATTTGTGGAGAATGGGATTTGGATACCCCGACATGCCGTATGCTGTATGTATAGCTAGGAGTAGTCTGTTCCATTGCGTGTCCCAAAATGTGTATATTGGTGCTTGATTTTCTATTCTTTTTCTTTGGAGAAACTCTTGTGCTTGATGTTCGACGAAACATGTTAACTAAAAATTGTGATTTTTGTGTTGACAACTTGACAATTGACTCGCGGCGTCAATGATTGTCGACTACTTGGGTTGGGGCATCAGTACTGGGTACAGAATCAGGCCTTTTTAGGCCCAAGCATGACTTGGGTTGTTGTAAATACCCGACCAATCCAACCCTTTTTATGGGACCATGAACAAGCGATTTTGGTTTCACTCTTTTTGTGTTTTTAGTGATTAATTCCAGCCACAAACCAAAAAAATTGGTGTGCCCAAGAATGAGACATCAAAAGACCAGCCAAGAAATATCTTCCGTGCACTCCTTGTATTTTCTAAATCATCTGCGGTGGACTGAGTGAGAGGTGATGAAGAAGGGTACTTTTGTACTTTTTGAGTCATCAGTTAGGTGGTGGGTGGGGGGGGCCGCGGGGTCGGGGCAATGGACCATACCGGGGGGTAAAAGTAAGTATGTCATGGAAGATTCTCCTAAACAATATATCGCGGAGAAGTTAGATGCGGGGTAAAAAGTTTTATCTGAAATATGCTGAATTTGAATTTGAATTTGAATTGCCTCGCACAATTTGGCCACTGGGGCAGCTGACAAATTCAGTAATTGAGCAACAAGTTTGAATCATTCTTGGGCATTAGAATTGCGTAATAACAATTAATAAAAAAAAAAAGGAAATCCCAACAGTTAACGGACCTAAGTGTGAAAGAAAAGGGCCTTCAACTCACAAGGTAAAAGATCATTACGGTACTATTGGTCTTGTGCACCTAACTAGCATGAAAACAAAAGGGCAAGCATTTGCAACATGTTCGCAAACTTGCAACGAAAGGTAGACATCAAGATATAAGTAGTTATCCCCATATCAAAGCCATGGACCAATTTTCTCTTTCTTTCAAAACATGAGGTTCACCTTCGCTCCTTTAATCAGAAAAGGCCCTGTCAACTAACTTCTAATTTCTGTAGCCATTCAAATTCGACTGTGGCTATTGAAATATTTGTTACGGCTATGTAATGTATTGCATTGTATGCAGTGACATATGACAATCCTTCCCCACAATCATGTGCCCTGTTGCCATGAGCCCAGACAAATGCACATTCCTGACGGATTACACAAAACAACTTGGATCCTCGATGGGTTTGCCCCTAACGTTTGCTAGTCCTTTTGAGACCATTACCGATTTTTTTTTTTTCAATTGGGGCATGTTGGATTGTGACTTTGCACTCCCTCCCCATTCCCCATGTTCTTAGCCATTTTCGTTTTCTTTCAATGTGCTATTAATTTATGACATCGAAGCCTTACTCCTAAAAGATAAATTTAGGATTGCGACACTTCTCTCAAGCACATCCACCAAGGTTTTTACCATAATTCTAAGGCTCTTCCTAGCTATCATGAAATTTGTAACGTAATGTTTAAAGTTATCAATTCTATATTCTATGTCGCAAAAGTCTTGTGAAGTTATAGATACCATATGGGTACGATATCTAATTCTTTGTGAGCATGTGCAATTGCAAGAAAAAAATTCTAAACTTAGGCGTTAAGGATATATTATGGGTCTAGCATTAGCCAAAACTTTATCGTAAACCTTTAACCGACAATAGTAAGTGGTTGTCTCAATTGGACAATCTAGCCCGAAAACAACTAGAGAAATTAGTTGACAGTTCAAAACCTTGATCTTTCATTCTGTCTTTGTGGCAGATTTTTGTAACAAACTTTTCTAACACAAAATCACAAATGTAATAAATGCGCTTGACTTCGTTATTTGATTTCAGCGAACCACATTAATTGGCGCTCAACTATAATTAATATGTTTGGTCCTGACATATATTTCACTTTCACAAAGCAGAAAAAGCAAAAGCAAAATTTATTTTTGAATTTTCTTCTTCTCCTTGAAAATGAGAAGTCATTTGATATATGACTCTGTAAAGTGTTTCGACCATGTGATTGAGAGGGTCCATGAAATAAGCAGCTTTTTCAGAAGTACTTCCACGAGGGAACCAACAAGCAAAGCCTAATTGAAAATACCTAAGCACGTTGGCCCATAAATATTTGAGACCCTGTTCCCAGCAAAGCAATTAAGCCGCCTCTTTCTTGTAACCCAACTTTTCTAACCGGATGCTTCTTAGGCTTTGGGAGGTCGCAAATGTTTACAGTATGAACGTTCAAAGCATGAAAAAGTCCTTGTTAGGTTTTAATGTCTGATAACTTGAGAGTATACCAATGTTAGCATTTGGTTACACTCAAGCAAAGTCTCTTCTTTTTCTTCCTGTTTTGTAATCCTTGTCTTCTTTACATCATACACACACCACCCATACCCACTTCATTTGTAAATAATTTAATTCTGGAAAAAAAAAAACCCTTTTTGACTACTAATATTTTAGTATTGGAATTTTACTGAGATCTTATTAATATTAAATGGTACGTTGTACTGTTGCAGTTATTTTTATTTTTTAAATTTTGGGAAATACTTATTTATTATATTTTGCAACAACTTTACAATACCTCAATTAAAAATAGATGATATCATAAAATATTAGACAATCTCTTTATGCTAAGTGTTAAAATCCTTCACGTTTTTTGTACAAACAAAACCATGTGAATTAGAAACAATATGATGTTAACATCTGAAATTTCCAAAGTTATTTGTGGACAAATATCTGCACATGGGCGGTTCTTCAAATTGGCTTTCTCAAGCTTGCATTAAATTAAGGGGGAAAAAAAACAACTGATTGCCCTTTTCATTTGCCATTAAAAGAGAGAGAACTGGTTTAAAACGTTATCTCAATTTTTACAGTTCAATTTTTTTTGGAAATATTGCAAGTTTTCATCTGATAGTCACATGATAACAGTTGTACAATTTAAAGAGGATTAAATATATATACATAAATAATATGGCTTGTAATTGCCCTTTCACTATCAATCAACTTTTGTTTACAAAATATTAGTATTAATTTGTAGCTTTTAATCTTATTTAATTTGATTAGTGGGTACTAATCAAATCAAGTGATAATATTTATTTTTACAAATAAAGTGATGTAAGAAATTTGTAATCTTTTGAAGGGAGTTGCAATTGTAGCTGTCTATCAATTACCGTTGGCAGTGGACGCATATATGTAGCAAGCTCCGTATATAGTGATTAGTGTAATGCAATTAACATCATAAATAAACTTGGATGTAACATTTTTATGATTTAAACATTATTTTTTTTATAGAATTTGTCGTAATTGCTGATTTAAATTAGATTTAGATATCTGGCGAATATTCATGCATAACTTGTATATTATCAATCAAATCCATTTGTTTATAATCGTGTCAAATAAAAACACCTCACCGTTCAAAAATTTGAATTTTGAAAAGGACTTTGTTATCTCTATATAACAGACAATAATATTAATTTGATTTGTTTCCTATAAACATAAAATAAAAAAAAAAGAAAGATTGACAGCAAATTCTACAGCTTCAAATTTAAAAATAAATAGTGCAAGGAAACAAGAATCCATGGCTAATCACGATTCACGAGGCAGGCAATACCATGCAGCGGCCTCTCTGTCGGTAACGAGATTACAAAAATGATGATGGAAAATTAATCGGTCGGTCCTGAATATTGCACAGCAATAAAGAAAATGATGATGATGATGATGATGATGATTAAAGTTCCTAAGTTCTTATTATTATTCTTTTTAACTCCGTAGTAGTTGAATTAATCGGTGAGCAGTAGTGTGTTAAAGCAAGCATGCATGCATTACCGAATTATAACCAAACAAGAAGATCTGGAAGTGCTTTACACCAAATCCAGAAGGTAGTTGGAAGTGCTTCAGCTTTTTATGTCAAGTGTGTTGTCTGAAACTGAAATTGAATAATTAATGCGGCAATAAATTGAAAGGTATCCAGAGGGGAAAGAAAGGATGCTCAAGTGCTTGAAGAGAAAAAGCAATTAGGTAGCTGCTTAAGTGAAGGGGCAGCAGCAGCAGCAGTTAATTAATAATTAAATTAAAATCAAATGTACAATAAAGGAGGATCATAGGTGGCAAAACTTCCTCTGATTGCGGCCACCATACCACGCGCGAGGAATGAGGGGTGGAGTAGACACTCTGAATATTAATTAATGTGAAAGAATATCGATCGTTCCAACGAAATTACAGCCTTTCAATTTCTTTAATTAAATAAATAAAAGAATTCAGAAACTTTATTTTTCTCCTCTTCTTCGACATTACTCGGCAAACGCTACAACACGTGTACCGCTTGTTTATTAAACACCTTATTTTTTTTGACAAGCAATAGTTATAATTACTAGATATCAAGTCAACTTGGTGCAATGCAATTGGACAAAGAGACATTAGAGACGTAAAGATTTGATTAATTAAGCATATTTGATGAACGCTTTTAACGACATATCACATGGGGATTGAGACATTTCCACTTTGTTTTGGAAGAAGATTTTCTATAAAGTCATCATAAGATTTGATCAAGCACACGAACAAAAAATTATTAAAGAGATATATGGAGTGGGGTAAAGGCCATCCTAATTTATTTTAATTTAATTGTCTCCTTCCCACTTTTTATGAGAATACAACTTTAAACTCTCTTGCTGCTACTGCTAGCCGCAAAGAAGCCCTTCAAGTTCAACTACATGTAATTTTTCTTAAAAAGTTAGTCTCAATTAAAGATAAAATACCAAACTTGTTAGGGGAGTTTAATTTTTGTTTATTTTAAATTTATTGGTTTAATAATGAATCACATTTTAAATATATATTCTTAATCAATGGTATCACTTCAGTAGTCAATTACAACTTATAATTAACGAGTTTAGTACATGTACGTAAAGGGGAGTTGCACTTCGTACGAAGAAAGTTACATGATAGTCACTATTTTTACATGGAAATAACTGTTTTATAAATATTTTTTATGACAATTTAAAATTTATGTATTCTAGTTGTTTTATAAGAAATAAACATTTTTTTATCTATTTTCACTCACTTTCTCCCATTTTCTTGAACTTTAATTAATAAATTCATATATATTTATTGTTTACTCAATGATTATCTCAAATTTGTAGACATTGTTTGCTTATAAATTTTAGTAACAAAATATGAAAAAGAAATGTAAAAATTTAAATTAAGGGATGATTTCGGTTAATTACTCAATTTTAGACTGTATATGATTATGATATAATATTTTTAATATATTTTATTATATAGGTCGTTGAGATATTTATTATCTTTATAGACTATAGTGTAGTATTTTCATACTTATTATATCACAGTGAGATATTACCAAAAATTGAGCAATTATATAAAATTATTCTAAAAAAAATAAAATTTTAAAATAAATTAAAAAAACTTAACTTTAATTTTTTAATTGGATTCAAAATCTTACTTTTTTGTTTCTTCGGATTTTAGAAATTCTATCAACCACCAGCAGCAATTACTCTTCACGTTGCAAACATCACTGGTCGCTAATGATTTTAGAGTGATGAAGAACATTTGGCTAAAGAAATAAAATGAATGATGTTGATTGGTAGTAAGTTCGACAATGATTTTGAAAAAAGTATAAAGAGTTAAATGATAGATGATTTGGAATTTAAGAAAAATAGAATGAGAGAAAAAGGAGAGAATGTGAAAAAAAAGTAAATAGAGATATTTCTCAACTAAAGTAGTGGATAGACTTTAAGATGAACTGAAGTTTAGGTTAAATTGAGATAATAACATTTGTATCTCTAATTTTTTTTTTTAATTTTGCATCTTTAACCTTTTGAAAATTAAAAAAAAAATTTCTTTTACGTTTTATTGAAAAGATAATTTTACCCTCTTTCTCAGAGTTTTATTATAATTCTACTGAAAAAATAACTTACAGTTATAGCACATTTAAATAAAAAAAATATTTTATATAGTTATTTTTAGAAAAGTCTTACAATATGTGAAAATTCCTAAGAGAACTAATGGCTAACTTAAAATATCCCTTTAATTAATTGTATTACTATTATAATGTGCGAAGGTTTTACTTTTACGCAAGTTAAAAAAAAAGAAACAAGAAAGAGGAGAAAAATTCTAACCGTAGTTAAAACAATTTACCATGGTTAATAGCATAGTAAGTCAACAAAAGAAATGATTTTGTATGCATTTTAGATGTAGTTGCAGAGAATCGGAACTCAGAACACTAAATCTTTTATCAACAGTGAAAGTAGAGACCAAACATAAAAGCAATAAAAAATCTAGTACGATATGATGTGGTCACTTGCCAGAAGATGAACGGTCCAGATCAAACTGTAAAGTTAACAGAAGAGAATGCTTTGGTTGGAAAAGAAGTTAGGATCCTTGGTAGTTTAAAAAGACAAGTTGGTTAGTGGCCGTTAAAGGTCTCAACAACAGATCTTTTTCAGCCCCGTGAAAATGACCAATATCTCCCTGGCTTGATGATAATTCTAGCAATTTCGCCCTAGGGCAGATGTGGGAACAACACAATATCTGGAGGGACCAACTACAAAATCAGAACCGAAAGGTATGGATGAGGGGGAAAGGACAGTGTAATTTCGTAAGTCTGTTTGGATATCTGATGAGTTTTGTATGTAGATTATATTAGAAGCCAAGTATGTTTTGAATTGCAAAGAACGAGGCCAAAGTGCTTCCATGTGCAGCTGCTCCTGCTAGCCTGCTACTACATTACATTTCCGCCGCTAAAGCAAAAGCATTACATATAGGACCGAAATCGCTTTCAATTCCAAGCCACAAGCGGCGGAAAGGTCCCCACTCCCAAGTTCAAATTGTTGCTATTTAAACTTTATTATTATTATTTTACCAGAACAAGACAAACACTGCCTTACAACAGTCTCTTTTTCGCCAACCCATTTTTTATTTCAGGAGTTTAGGCAGATAGGTAGCTTTTGGAAAAAGGAAAAAACAACAGTTGTAAGAATCAAATTATTAAACCAACTTTTGCTCTTGAACCCAGAAGTGTTTTTGAGTTGCAGCAGAAATTTTGCAGGCTTTGAATTTGAATCAAAACTTGCGTGAGTTTGACCGATCCTCTAGGTAGTGGTGCTAAATGAAGCACGAGCATGACTTGATATTTGGGCACATCAGATCGCCAACGCCTAGTCCCTGGTCCTTGGATTGGCTTACTGAGATAATATCTGTGGGGCTAATTGGTTTTCCCTTTTGTGCACCAGCTTGGCCAAAAATATAGTAAAATACCCACATAAAAAGAAGTAAAAATTTCTTGTTTTATGATTAATGTCCAAGGCATCCTGTATTAAAATACTCCGTTACTTACGTCAATCTCTTAACCTAAAGACAAAGAAGAGAAGACTCTGGAAAAACCAAGCATTTCCATGAGAGGAGTTTATTAAAATAAAATGTAAATTTATTGGAGATTCCTTCAAGTCAAAGAATACCCAAAGTTGTACTAGTACAAAAGTTTCTACTTTCTACCTGTTTGTAGTTTTCTTCTTCTGAGTTGGTTGCTGAGTAGGTTGGTTGATATTTTAATACACTAAAATATAGCGAGAATCGCGGTCCTGTTATTTCGCCAATCAATTCGTAATCCGAGTTATTGCTATCCATGCAAATCTTATCTTGATTAATATATAAATATCAGTGATTTGCTACCTAATATTGTTTGTACATAATTACATGCAAGACTGAAGATACAATCCAGCAGGCAGACGAGATCATATCATACCACACCGGCGGAAAACCACTGCAAAGAAAAAGCATAAAAAATTGCTGCAAGAAAACAAAAATAAAAGAACCAAGTGACGACCCACACGTGTTTGAGATTGTAAATGAGATTATGCTCTCTTCTTCAACAATTAGATGGCCTGAAAAATGCTCTTACCCTCGTGCTACTAATTAACCTATCTGAATTCTTACTTTCCCATTGCATACCATTTGGGACCCTCCAAAAGGGAGCGCTATAGACTATTTTGCAACGGAGAAGATTGTATTATTAAATGAAGCAGAAGTGGAAGGTATTAATTTTCCATGAATTCAGAAGAAAAGAGGAAACGTTGGGTCAAAATATTCCATTGAATTCCTTTACCAGAAAAGATTTGATATTAAATTCACACATCCCAAGTCTTAAGTCATACTAATCGGCTGGATAATAATCTAACTAAAGATCCAGTGTGAAATGTGATGTATGTCTGCTTGAAATTATCAAATCAAAGTTATTAACTGAAGTGAAAATTGAAAATGAAAGAAACAAATAGGGGCAAATGGGGGTTTGCTCCTGTCCTGCTTGCTAGTTGCACAGTTGCATGTGGGCTTGGAGTTGGAGGTATATTAACCATGGAAGAGGAAAAACAGCTATGACCCACTTGAATTTAGGGCAATTTCCCACCAAGAAAGCTACAAAACCACGCGGTTTTATGGCAGAAACTGCTTTTGCGAGTCCGCGTGTGTGCTGTTTTCACTATTACAAAAAACTATAATACTTTTATTACGTCTTAGCGGGTTATGGTCCCAACAAAGCTTAAAAGTGTTAGTTAAGCCGTGACGGTAGCTTTTAACAGTTCTGATCCTAACCCCCATCCCCACCCCTTCTTAAATTCTCTATAAATTCCCCCTCAACCCCTCCCCATTTTCTTCACTCATCTGCCTCACATTTCCTCTCTCCGCTTCTCTCTCCTCTTTGGTGCTCCCCTGAGTTTCCAGTTCCCTCCAGTAATAATCTTCTCTTTCTGTCACATTTCGTTTATGTTTAAAGATGCACGCTTTTGAAGCTGGGATTATCATGAAATGCTGAAAAGGGTTACTTTTTCTTTGCAGGAAAATGGCTCTAGTTGGATTTCTCTTGCTGGGTTTACTTGCAATGACGTCATCTGTTCTTGCGTATGGAGGTGGTGGGTGGATTAATGCTCATGCCACTTTCTATGGAGGTGGTGATGCTTCAGGGACTATGGGTTAGCATGCAACGATGTTGTTTCCTTCCAAAGTTTTGCTCATTTTGGAGAAAGACTTACTAGACTAATAAACTTCTTTGTTTTGTATTTCTACAGGAGGAGCTTGTGGCTACGGGAATCTATATAGCCAGGGTTATGGTACAAACACTGCAGCTTTGAGCACAGCTCTGTTCAACAATGGTTTGAGCTGTGGTTCTTGCTATGAGATTAAGTGTGTAAATGACCCCAGATGGTGCTTGCCTGGCTCCATTCTGATCACAGCCACCAATTTTTGCCCGCCAAACAATGCCCTTCCCAACAATGCGGGAGGCTGGTGCAACCCTCCTCAGCAGCATTTTGACCTCTCTCAGCCTGTCTTCCAACATATTGCTCAATACAAAGCTGGTATTGTCCCTGTTGCTTACAGAAGGTATGCTCTTCTCTTTTTGTTCGTTAATTCTCTAATGAAATGGTAAATGTCTTTGAGTAAGTTTCCCTTTTTACCCTCATGTAAAACAGATTTACCTGTAGCGGTAACTTAGAAGTGAAAATGTTGGGGTTTTTGCAGGGTACCCTGCAGAAGAAAGGGAGGAATCAGGTTCACAATCAATGGCCATTCATACTTCAACCTGGTTTTGATCACAAACGTTGGTGGTGCTGGTGATGTCCATGCTGTTTCAGTCAAAGGGTCCAGAACCGGCTGGCAGGCAATGTCAAGAAACTGGGGCCAAAACTGGCAAAGCAACACATATCTTAATGGACAAAGCCTCTCATTTAAGGTCACAACCAGCGATGGCCGCACTGTTGTGTCCTACAACGTTGCCCCTGCTGGCTGGTCTTTTGGGCAGACTTACGCCGGTGCCCAATTCCGCTAAGACTCACAAGCGAAGCTAAACTTTGGCTAGGATTTTAATTAAGACAATATAATATATTTATAGTTACTAATTAGTATATTGTAGTATGAAATTTTAAGCATACTAGGGTATATAAAAATATATGGTAAGTATGAAGCCAAATTTTGGCTTCTCGGGGTTCAAAATGAAAAGGGCTTTTTTTAAAATGGCTCTTTATCATTTTGAGTAGACTTCATCATTGTTGTGGGTGTGTAGTATTATTATCATGGGATCCTCTTATTATTATTATTGGGGGTTTTTCTGTTGAAGTGCAACAGATGGCTGAGGTGGATGTTTACCACCCGCCATTAGCATTTATGTACCTTTTTTTGATTGCTTCTTGGATTTGTCGGGAAGCATTTTGGTCTTGCAAGTTAATTGTAATCAGCTTCGGCTGAGTTAAGAGTGTTGTGATTGGATTTAATGGGTTTGACACCTAAAGTGTGAATTTCCAATCCTTTAGTAATTAATGGAAATTGCTACTTTAATTATCCTCTTTCTTTGTTTTTTTACTGCTTAATTTTGTGTTTCAGTTAAATACTCAGCATTTTACTTGGGCCTTCCAGAGGCCTGAACTCTACTTTAAAGGATCTAGTTTCTGCCCATCCTCCCAATGTCTCCAATTGGACTGACCGATGATGCACCAAAATCTCTCCGGATTACCACCATACCAAATATTATTAATACTTGTAATTTTGTATAGTATTCTTCTAGAATTTAATTAAAACGTGATATAATAATTACCAAGTGATAATTAACCCCTATTTCAAAAAAAAAAAGAAGTGATAATTAACCCATCTCCGATATGTGCCCACGATTAGGATTTGCTAGAATAAAACTACATTTTGTGTTCGTATGACTTTATTTGTCACAACAGTTAAAAATACAAAATTTGTATTATAGTTTTATAATTGAAATTCCATTTATGCTAAATAGCCGTCCTCTGCTGCTAGGGTTCTCCACAGTAACATTATAGCTCGTTCTTTGAGAATATTCTTCTGATATATCTTTTTCAATGAACACAAAATCAAACTGCATAATTGAAGAGTTCGCTACTACACTATTGAATAATTGAGCAGTATTAATAGTCATTCATAGATTAGAACCCTAATTAACAGCATTCCACCTTTGCGGTAGCCTTGTACTTCGGAAATCTCACGAGAAAAGTTACAGTATAATGTCCCAACAAAAAAGCATAATCCTTTGAAATCTAACATCAACCAAGTCCACAAATTAAAACCGAAACTCTCGCAATCCTGTAACATAACTGTATTGGATGATATATCTAATCTTGTTACTGTAATTGGTTGGTGTACATATTTTGAAATTAGATTAAAATAATAATATTTTCCAATAAAAATGTGACATATTTTGCAAAAAATTATGATAAAAAAGAAATTGTCTTATAGTCTCCGGGTCCAATTAATAATGTACACATTTCTTGACAATTCCTTCCTTCCTTCCTTCCAACGATTGGGACAAGCATTTAATTCCTTGTAAACTTATACTCCATTGATTTTCTTTCTCCGCCTGATACAGCAAAGAGAAATTATATTCACCGAGCAACATGGAATTATTTGTGAATTTTTGGAAATAGTTGTCCTCAGTTTGTTTGGCGGGCTTCTTGTGAGCGTGAAAAGACGTTAGGACATTTCATATCAAATCCTGTGCTCGTCTTTTCTCTCCCTGTTTCTTTCGAGCAAGATTTCACCAAGATTCTTACTCTCTTTTTCTAACATGTCGCTCACCAGAGGAAGACAATAAAAACAAAGAAATATCTTAATTTCTCTCAGAAAATAAATAATAGTAATAATAATTTCACCGTAAAATATATTGTTTTTTTAATTTTAAATTTCAGGTATCCAATTTTTAAATTGAGAAATTATATATGTACGTATGCAATGCATATATAATTGCAGAAATTAGAGACCGATGGGTCAACTCCTGACACCGGAGGGGCCTCGAGCCACGTGAGTCTGAATTTTCATCTCATGCTTCTGTCCTATCAATACTTTCTCGGTGCACGACAAACGGGATTACGTGGCAAGATCAGACAGTATCAAGGATTCGATACGCTATATCTTACAATCAACAGAACGAACACCGTACGTGTCGCGGTGCCGTGGAACAAGACAAATCCGCCCATGTGAGTCGCCGCATATTTCGTTGATTGCGTGTTTCTCATCAACGGACTCAAATTTTCATAATTAGATTAATTAACAAGACCAACCGTAAAAGCTGCAACAGTAAGCAGTTACTTAGGTAGGTTTCCCGCCAATGACTCAGTCTCGAATGGTATGTACGGCTTTTGCTCTCATAATTTACTCCATACAATGTGATTTTCAGAATAGTTTAGGTTATAAAATTTGTTACCCAATTCATCATTTAATGCGTTTACCGTAAAAATCAAATTCAAGTTTAAGATGCGCTAGCATTGCCCTAGCTATAACCAAAATTTAGCAGTGGCACGAAATTGATGCAAGCAGCAATTGGGAATTTAGAGATAGCACTAAACCCTAGCTAGAAAATTAATGGAAATTACTACTATGTATATCAGTTCTGCTTTCTGTCTGCATATGTACAGTGTTTCCTTTTTGACAAAATTAACTGGAGATGTTTTCCATTGTGGATTTATTCAATGAATTCGTTTTGGAAATGGTCCATTTATCAGAGAGATAAATTTGCGCCTACCTTCTTTTTTACATTTATTTATTTTTTAACGTGATAGATAATGTTCACAACACAACACAAGCTCACGTAGGAATTATGATCGCAGCCTTGTATAGCGTGCCTTATCACTTCTAAAAGCTAATATTATGTTAAATAATATTTGAATGTCTTGATCAAACCACGCACTGATTTGTTATTTTGCCAAAGTTTAGGGACAAAAATATTAATTACCCCATTATCTGCTTTGCAGTTTGCACCAGGGTCGATTACTTGTTTAAAATGTTACTTATCTCCATGCACCCGTACAGTGATTAATGCTGTAATTTTGGATGTTTTTATGTCTATTTATTTATTATATAATTAAAAACTCCTCCAACATATAGTCTAGATGAGCTGTGTGGATGTACCATTTGTCTATAATGTCATCTTCTAGTAGTAGTTGGCTGGTCAAATATTGTGACTAAAGAGCTCTTTTTTGCACATGGTTTCATGAGTAAAGCCCAGAACCTAACTTGACTAATCCCTTGTCTTTGTTGTTGTAATAGCTAAGAATAGCATTGAATTGATGATAATGATTTCTCCAGCCTTTGAAAGTCTCGCTGCTTTGATTAGTGTAATCCAGGTAGGCTTAGGAAGATAATGAAAATCATATTCTATAATGTTAAATCATATGTTTTCCTGTCAGCATCAGAGAAACTTTGTGCCCAAACAGACTTGGCAAGACTTCATAGAGACAATTGAAATGCCATTTCCCATCAGCTCCAGATTATTTCCAAATGCCTTTTAGGTTCTGTTTAAACAACAGGATGGGCCACAATTACTTGCCTGCTTAGTAGTAGTAATTACTGTTTGTCATTGACTGTGAAATGAGCAACAGAGTTCGATGAACATAAGAGAGCAGGGGCGAAATTGGCCTGTTAACAAAGAAACTTCATATTGTAGATACTGTTTTGGATTACAACCAATATATGTAAGTATTTTAATTTACAGATTTAGTCACCTCAGCAAAAAGGACTGGGAAACTACTATTAAATATTTAGTTAGTATGTGTATGACATAATATCACAAATGTGGTGCCTCATTCATCGATGCCAGCACCATTTTGATCTTGGCAAGCGATCACCATCAGGTTACTTGTATCCTGTAATCATGCTATACATATCTCGCTGGCTGATTCTCGCACTGGAATGGCAAGAGACCATTGTAAGATCAGCAGGTCCATTGTGATGCTTGAGAAAATTTCCTACTCATGACCAACTTCTTCAGCAACCTGATCAGTGATTGGATGGTAACGTCTCTTCTGAATCTCAGTTGAGTTGCTGCAAAAAATAATTTAGACATTATAAGAACAGGAACTTTTGATGGACTGACAACAAAAAGAAAATGGGGACGCTGAACAATATAATTAGCTCTATTGAGATAAAAGCATGTTAATGTCATACACAAAATTATACGATGATGGATGATAAGCAGAAAATATAGGACATATAGGTGGAATGATAATCATCTCAGTCCATAATTACATGCCACTTAACCATGCACAAAATGGTTCAAAGCTCAACGCATACTTCATGAGAAATTCAAACAATTTCCTACATGTTTCTGAGCTGTTTGAGATGCCTTCTAATAAAACATATTTCTATGTACGCATACATGTTCAAACCCATTCTCTCGAAAATCTGTTATCCTACTCTGGATAAGCCAAGTCACCCAAGCCACATACGCAAATGAATTTCCACTCAAATTCCAAAAGGAAACAATAAATGTCACTCATTCCAACATTCATGTGAACTCAAGAACTTTAGGCCTTGGCACTCATTCTTTACCATATTTGTGACAACTCCCCAACCAGATCAAGCAATGAAATACAAGATCAAAACAGCAAAACATAGAACTGCACTATTGGCAGCTTCGAATCATTGTTCGGTTCCTCTTACTCATAGGTCACATGGAGGTGTAGTATCACAGTTGTCCATCTTGTAATTCTGACTTCATGATTATGCCATTAATAAGGGCATTACCAATAATTAAAAAAATAGATAAAAGATCCTGAATCTTCAAAGTCACATTCTACTGTGATTGGAAAAGCTCTGTGATGGAGCTTCATATAGGAGCCTTATATTCTTTTGTAATAAGCTTTTTAATATGTTAAGAGTGCTAAAATATCTTATTAAAACTCAGCACCTCCAGGGGCTAACTGCAAATTAAGCTGACTAGAAATGGCAAATTAGTTGATTAAATGAAACAACACAATTTAAGAATCTATTGAGAAATCGCAAACCCAATGCTTTCAGCTATTTTTCAATGCTTTAGCAAATCAATGATGTTGGATCTAACTAGGTCACATTTCACACCAAATGTCACACTCAAGGAGAAAGGGAGAAACATGTCCACATCTTGACAACTGAAAAAGAAGGGCCTGCTTGAAACTTCCTGTGAAAAAGTAAATGTCTGTATGCTTATGCTGATTTGAGCACATACTCATAGTTACAATAGGTCCTCAATAGCCTTCATACAGAAAAATCGAATGGCAGTATCCTAAAAAATTCTAAGAACATTAATTTGGTGATAGCCTCAAATGCCTTACAGTTTCTAACTGCAACTACTATGCAACAATGGACCATTCACTTAACATATAACACTTTTCAACTCGTATCACTCTTATGGAGAAGGTTGATAGCTGATTCAGCAAAGATCCAAATATATTCTGTACCACTGTGAAAACTAAAAGACCAAAAACAAAGAAGGAACCCAGCAAAAAGGAAGGGGTGTACTGGCAGAAGTATTTTCTGTTTCTTTCACTCTCCAGCCACAATTCAAACGGGTATTCAATCAAGCCAAAGTTGTGTAGCAATTTTTAAGTGACCCATGCGATAAGTATAAAACAAGAACATTTACTTAAGAAACTCCAAAGTACAATTAGCTTGCCTGGGAATATAAGCGCTCGTCAAACAATGTAACTTCACAGGGCCCCGACGTGGAAGCCCAACTACCATGGGTGGTGTCATATCCGGGTCTAGGAACTTCCAAGCTGCCAGTGACATGGTAATCCACTGGATTTTCTTGTATGTTCATATCTGATACTGGTTGGAATTTATCATTCAGCAAATTGACATTATATGGAAGGTAAGAACATTGCCCTCCCAATTGCAGCCTCAGTGATGCGGTCCCACTTAACTCACTAAGAAGGCTACTTTCTTGCCCAGAATTAGAAATCTCTGAACTTTTTCCGGTGCCAAAGTATCCAGAATAACTCCCAAAGGAAGAACTTCCAGAGCATTCCACATCCCTAGAGAAAGATATAACTCAATAGCTGAGAACACATTTCAAAAAAAGATTTCATTCATCTAATTTATGCGAATACAAATAGATATGACGCATTTGTATCCTGCATATGATGCAAAATTCCCATCATATACTTGTAAATCTCTCCCTCTCTCATTTACAAAACAATTTTTTTTTGTCTTATACACTGTTCTGTAGAAATAAACTGAATTTAGTTATCTACACAAGCCTACTCTGAGAAGTCCACTTACCTATGGGAAAGCAAATTTGGATCCTCTGGTAAAACCAAAGGTCTGTTGTCATTGCTTGGAATCCATGATAGAGGTTGGAGCTGTTGTTCAGAACCCAATCTGAAGGGGATGTGCATCCCGTTTTGGAACTGCAAGAGATAGTACTTCAGATAACACCTTTAAATATACGTAGGAACTGATCTAGGAAATATTCCCTGCTCAGTTAACCACTTTTTACCTGACTACTGCATTCTAATGACATAAGTTGCTGCTTTCCTAAATTTTCCTGCCAAAACAACGCAGACAGCATTAGTGCAACAAATAAGCATTCTCACTGACGTGTATTTCATATTATGGTAAAGTAAATCCTCTACTTCATTTGTTTGCTCATACATGGAGTGCATATCCTAATTGACTATTTTCAATAACTTATTTTCATAATTAGCCTGAAAGAGCATGAAGGAAATTGCACATGAACTTTTTTAGATGGCACCAAACACAGGAATAACACACATACCTTGTGCACTCGTATTTGATTGAGATATTCCCTCAGTGAATTTTCCATTTGTCCCAAGTGTTCAACGCTGTTGATCTTATCTGGATTAGTCCAGTAGCTGCAGAATTCAATATTATATACCATTAGCACAGATTATGACTTACAATTGTACGGATCAAATTACAGTAACAGGGCTTGAAAATAGAAACCCCTGTAACTTAGCAACAAAATATTCGCAAGAAATCACCTCAGACGCCTATGTATTTCAGAAAGTTGACTTTGCAATAACCTAGTTTGGTTTGTAAGATCCTGCTCAAAGCAATCCGGGGAATAAAAACATGTCACCCACATGAATATTCATCACCAAAGAATCTTAAATGATTATAAAACAAGACTGAAATAGCTACTTCACATACCTCTATTGTCTGAGAACTGAAACAGAAAGTAAAAAAGATAATTTCATTAGACATTTTTTAAAAAATAAAGCCAGTCCATTGAGCTCCAGCTGAACAAACTGTTTCACTATCAGAGAATTGTCAAATACCTTGTACCCAGAAATTCTTGTACATTTACATCGTGATCCAACTTCTTAAAAGTCTTCTTCAGTGCCTATACTTTCAAAGAGAAAACGGGAAATAATTTAACAAATAAGAATAATGAAATTACATGCACTAAGACCAATCAGGAAAAAGAAAAAGAAAAATTGTAAAACCACTGAAGGAGAATGGGTTGTAAAAGAAACTTACTTCAAGACTTTCCAACTTCCTGTGTTCCAATCCAAAGAAAATTCATTTAATTTGCAATTCAATATGAACATTCAACTCAGAAATATGGAAATAAATGAAATGGTTTTTTTCAAGGGAGATAAATTGTTTCTACCTTTTTGCCCGTTCCTGTGGGGTTAGTTGAGCAAACTTTGCAATGACCTCTTCGATGCTACTAAAATCACCAAAAGAAAAGGAGGAAATTTAATGATAATTTTAAAACATCTTTACAATAAAAAATTTGCAAGCACATGAAAATCAAACACTCTAACTCATACAATGCAATGCAAACAATTCATAATATGTACAAAACTCACTTTTGCTAATAACATTTTGAACACGCATAAATGTCACAATAAAAAATAATTGCATCACCAAATTGTGCAAAGTCATTGCGTGCCTGTAATTGCTGAAACTACTTGCAAGATTTTTTTGTTTCTAGTTGCATAAAACTTCCTAAGAAATTTTGCTTTCCAAATTCCAAACATGCAAATAAGTAAAGAGTACCTTCGCTTTCCATTACATAACGAAGGCTTGCCAGTCGGCGAGAACATGAGAAGGATAATGTCAATGTCACATAGTATTGATAATTCGTTAGCTTTCTTCATGATGCCATGTTTCCGTTTGGCATAGGTCGCTTGACGGCCATTTGTATTCTCCAACTTTTTAATTTTTAGCTTAACCCTTCCCATCCTGCAAATTTAACCAAAATTCTTGAATACCCTCTTTGACAGTCACAAAACAAACTGATTGAAAAACGTAGCTTACTTTCATTGTTTAAGAAAAAGCTACAATATGTCTCATAATTCTAATCAATTGATTCCAAATTCAATTTACGCAATTTATCATATTAACTGCATGCGATGAATTGCATCTAACACATCATTATCACCACCACTTTGCCAACAAAAAGTAAACAGAAAAAAAAAAAAAAACCCATAAGGGTGTTATCTGAAACAAATTAAACAGATTTGAACAGAAAATAAATACACGCTTTTCTTCTTTTTTTTTTTGGTGTTCAATAACAAACTGGGATGAATAAAAACGGCAGAAACAAAATAATCAAACAAAAAAAAGAGAGAGAGAGAAAACCCAAATGGCTAAAACAACTAAAAATGACCCCCTAAATCAAAGAAACTACCTTTTTTTTTTCGAGGAAAATTAGAATTCCTAACTGGTAAAGTGAGATGAAATAAAGAAAAGAACAACTTACCCAAATGAGCAAATCAAACGACAAGTTGAGAGCGAATGATGAAAAGGACTTAAATGTGGGGAGGGGGCCAAAAAGAGAAAGCAGAGGTAGAGAGAGAGAGATGTGAGCTTACATATAGGATTGTATTACACGACCGGGTGAGCGGGAAAAGCGGTCATTCAGAACGAGCTGGAGAATAGGAATCGCTCAGAAGTTCCCCTCAAAACCGACCAAACCAACTCGTCCATTTTACACCCCTTAATACAATATTTTAACTTCAACTTATTAACTCTCTCCAACTCTCTCTCTGCGTTACCAACTTACGAACCGAACACCAACATCATCATCGACAGCAACAACAACTACTCACTTCATCTCTACTACTACATCACTCTCAAATTACAAACAGAAAATGGGTTTAACCCATTTCATTTCATTTCATTTCAACCGACTATAGTTCAGAATTTTTTTTTTTTAAATTTATTGTTTATTGGCATACATAACATAACAAACTTATTATTTCGGTGTAAAGTGTTCACCAAAGGAATGTTGCTGAGTTAAAATAAAATATTTAAATATCAAGGTCAATAACGAAAGAAAAAATGTAAATTATCCTCTATATTCTTAACAAAGTTTTGTACATGTCGCTTTTGTATGCAAATATTTATTTTAAAATATCTTTTTCTACCGTGGAAAGCCCATCTGGAACTGGAACAGTGAATAGGCCATAAATAAAACCCACCATTCTCTTATACTGAGAACTGGGAAGGTATCATTTAACACGGTGTATTTAGATCCTCTGTTTAAACAACACCTATTGGGCTGATGTGACCTGAATCGGCCCAATTCTTATATCTAAATTTTGAAATTTGGCAGAAGAGTTGAGATAACGAAACGCAGTTCCCAATGTACCCAAAAATGATAAGCCGAATCCCACTCCCTCCTCATTCTAAACCCGCCCAAAACCTACTTACAACCACCGTCCCTCGTTGCCGCCACCACCACCACCGACTCCGGCCTTCTCTTCCGCCAAAAACTTCTCCACCTCCAAACTCTAAACGTCGACCCCCATAAAGCCCTTCACCTAAACCCCAATTTCCGTTCCACTCCCCTTTCCTCCCTCCTTTCCCTCCAAAATTACTTTCTTTCCCTCGGCCTCTCCCTCCCCTCTATTGGCCGCATCCTCGACATGTACCCGAGATTACTCACCTCCGACATCCCCGCCGACGTCGAACCGGTCGTCGACTTTCTCCTCCGCGAAGTTCTCATCCCGTTTGACGATCTTCCCAAATCCCTCACGCGCTGCCCGCGAATCTTGGTCGCGGATTTGACCAATCAATTGCGTCCAACTTTCGAGTTTCTTAAAGAATTCGGGTTTACGGGTGTGCATAGGATTAATTGCCAAACGACGTTGTTGTTGGTATCGAGTGTGGAGAGGACTTTGAAGCTGAAGATTGAGTTTCTGAAGAGTTTAGGGTTTTCGGATAAGGAAGTAGAGAGGATGGTGTTGAGGTCACCTGGTTTGTTAACCTATAGTGTGGAGAATAATTTGGTGCCCAAAGTTGAGTTTTTTATGGAGGAAATGAAAGGGGATTTAGAGGAAATTAAGAGGTTTCCCCAGTATTTTTCGTTTAGTTTAGAGAAGAAGATTAAGCCTAGGTATAGAATTTTGGTTGAGCAAGGATTTAAGCTTCCACTGTCAAAAATGTTGAGAGTTAGTGATGGGGAATTCAATGCTAGGTTGATTGAAATGCGATTGCAATTGGCCAAGAGGAGAAGGTAATTGTTGTAAATATATTGCAAAAATCTGTATTCAAATATAAGATGGTAACTGTATGTATATGATTATCTTTTTCTCTTTGTTAAATATTGGCATTGAGATGAATTTTCAATCTTATTCTCTGTCTTTCTACATCATGTGTGACTATGTTTGTAAATTCTAGAGGTCGAGGAACCAAAATTATGATGCATAAGCTATAACGTTATAGTAGTTTTGTGATTTAACTTGTTTAGCCTATTCACTAGAAAAATTCTTGGATCTTACTCTTGCTATATGCACATTCTGTCTCTCCAATGTTGGTTGTGGGCAAAGAACATGTTCTTTGCTTTGTTGTTGGTAGATTGTTGCTGCATATTATTTTTATGAATTGGGATCTTTATGATAATGAGACTAAAATTCACGGTCGAATTTCTATTTAATATCGATGATATGCATTGCGGATATAAATTCAGTGCTTTCCTCTAGCTAATGCATGTTTGATTGAAGACCTTTCAAATTTTTTATTTTAATTCGTCGGTTTCATTTTCATTTCCTGTTAGTGGATGCGTTGCTTCCTTTTTTAAATTATTGCGGAGTTATTTGTGATTGATGATGAAAACTAAATAGGATGCTGGAATAGATGTAATGGTTACTTACATTAATAGTGGATTCTAATGATTTATCCTCTTGAATCTATGAAGAGTGTTTGAATGTACGTGATTCAGAGGTGTAGTCTACAGAGACTAGTTTTATAAAGAATTGGCCTTAATTCATTTCGAAAATATAAGTTTCCAAAGATCGTAATGTAGTTCTGATAATAGTTTGCCTGCATTGTTTTGATGGAATTGTGTCAAGGTTTACCAAATAATACATAGCCATGACTAACACACTTTCTATCTATGGTTGAGTGTTGCCCTTTTTCTGTGGAACATAAGAGAAATCAATCAAATTGATCTGAGGCTGAGGCTTAGACATTATGGATGAGTTTGTTCTGTTCACAGATCTAAGTTATTCTTGTTTCTATTTTTGCTTGAAAATTGTTCTGAAATTCATGTTGGCAGTTGGCAGTCGGGAAAACTGAAATTTGTTTCCTGAGGCAACCCATAAGACAGTGCCAAGTAGTAGGTCGGCTGTGGGCCTCCCTTTCTGTTCTTAAGGTCTTGAAAAAATGGGCCGAACCTATTTGGGTGCCACTTCATACACCCGTTTGGTGGCCCATTGGTTAATGGCATGAAAGTGGGTGTATCTAGGAATAACAGGGGTGGAATTAGGTTCAGTTTTTCCACGAGAGGCGAATTGAATGAGTGTGGGCCGAGGCAATTTTTAGAAAATTACCACCTAAATGCAGCTCCCGCGCCTTGGTGATGGGTTTGTGTGGGTGCGCCCTTCAATAATCTGGATTTCCTAAGTACAACACTTAATGCTGTGACTGTATATATTTATAAAAGAGGTCAACGGCATTGAAGCATATATCGTATCTTTAATGAAATTTAACTAGTAATGGTAAATCAGCTATGGGGTACAAGCGTGCCTTCCATGTGATATACATAATTAGAAAGAGAATCAATTGTACGTAAAACATTAACAGATATGTCTCTATAAAATAATAATAATAATAATAGTAATCATAAAAGAGAGTATTTTATGAACTAGCTATGCCTATGTTAGGCTTCGCAGGTGATAGACGATGATTTGTCTCTGAGAAAGAGAAACCATTGAATTGATAATCAAAATGAAAAGAGTATTTTATGAATGATGTTAACAGTATGTATGTATAATCACGATATTATGCAAAATAATTATGGTACATTAACATTACCTTCTGCTTCGTATCCGAACTGTTTTCATACGAATTGCAACAGAAAAGCTTCAGTGCTGCTGTACCAGTGTCATTAATGTAACGTCAAAACAACTGTTTACGTTACGCTGCCGTTTAAGCTAGGCGCGCTTTTATTATAGTGACCCCAAATTTCCTGCATATTGGACAGAGTAAATATAGGTAATCATGTACATCCAAATCCATGCTTTCGTAGAATTTCCTTCGTCGGATCCTGATCCTCAAATTTGTTTATATCAATCATTCAATCAATCATTTTGTTTAAGATGTTTTTTTTTTTAATAAACAATTAACAAGACACAGGCTTCTTTATATAGTACGGTGGGTAATAAGCTGGAAAAAAAAATGGCCAGAACCGTTGGGCCTGCTTAATTTGTTTGTTTGGAACAGCGTAGTAGAGGGGTCTACGCACGTGGACTGGTACATTCACTTGTTTTTCTTTGTTCAGATATGGTTGAGTCTAGACACTGTAGACAAAGAAGCGAAAAGCAAGAAGAAAAGAAAAAATTATTGAGAGATAAATAATTACCAGGTGCAGACAACTCCTCTATGTTAGTAAAACTGTGTCTCTTCCCCAATCGATGTAAGAAAATCTTTAACCAAATCAACAATCTGTCCTTTTTTTTTTTTGTTTCCCCTCTTTACATCTCTTTTTCCTGCCATTTCCCAGACCCCGTGCACAGTAAAATTAATTTCTTGCACCACTGTAATAAATACTGTACAACACCAAAAAGAAGCCCTATATTTCCATCCTTGCCCTTTATATATATATATATATATATATATATATTTACTTACTGTGCTTCTGATTTTTAACTTGGTACTATTGAGTTCAGGATGATGATGTGGCGTGTCCTTTTCATTTTTTTAAATTTTTCCGTAAAAGAGATTTTCCGAACGAAGTTTGATAGGAAAAAAAAAAAGAAGAAGCAAAAAATGCCTACGCTATGCTCTAGCTTCTCCCTAGACCATCCATTTGCTGTGAGTTGTTTACATCTCGCAAATCATGGCGATGAGCAGTGGGAAACTAGCAAATACCTTTAATTACTATATCTAGTATTAAATATAGTAATGAGGTCATATCTGTTAAAAGTAGCAATTGGTTTCTTTCTGAACTTCTGATTCTTTCTGTATCATCAGATCAGTGTGCATTGTTTACTGACTGTTAAAGACTTATAATATCTAAATGTGGAATCATACATCTTCTATATCCTTCCCCTTGTTTGGATAATTCACCGGATAGTCAGGTCTAAGAAAAACCCTACACATCTGCTAATCTGCATCTCGTCTCTCTTTCTGCAGTAACCTATATATACTTGCTGACTTCATCAGCTTGCTTGTAAATAGAGTTGTTATATTATTATTATTATTATTATTTATAACTGTATGTATGTACGAGTACTGCCCTGAAAATTTGTAGCTTAAACCTTGAAAAAGTGTTTCTCTCTGTAGGTTTTTAGGGTGTTGTTTGTCACGTGAGTCCCACGTGGGTGGAAGGGACACAGGCAGATGTTATACAGAATACAGATGCAGTACTGCACGATGGATGCAGAATACTTTTACTGATTATCTACACTACACATTGCATGAATACGAGCAACGCGTGCATTGTTTTTAGTCGATCTAACATAATGATTGATGAGACGGGTCTTTGGTTATATATTTGGCTTGTGAGAAAGCTGGTAGTTGGGAAAATGGGTTTGGCATAAATTCATGCTTTCTCAAACTGTGCACTGTTACATGTTCAATTGTTGGTAATTAATTAAGTCAAACGTATGATCATGGGAGAAGGAGAATAAGTTGTAATGCCAAAACAACGCAAAAAATTGAATCAGGCATACTTGAACATAACTAGCTCATTGAATAGTTTTTCTAGTTATTTATTATTATATCTCCTACTCCGTTTTGATGAAAGGTACAGCTAATATGACTTGGGTCCCTTTGGCTTGTAAGGTGAGAGATGCATTTATGCTTGGCAGGTATCCGTCCATCGAACATTAAGACGTGGGTCTTAGCTAGATGTTACAATTCACTAGCTATTCCCTAGACTACTCTTAATTATCTATCTCTTCTAAAAGGATATGAAAAAAATACTCTTTATCTCTGAGTTGTCTGAGACCGAGTGAGTTTCATCATGACTATAGCATGAATGATTCTGTTTGGATTTCCAAAGAACTTCCTGTGAACTGTGATGAAGTGATTGAAAAGCATTTTCCATCTCTCAATATGGTCCAATCCAGGAAGATTTGGACCAATAAAATCACACAGACCCACTTAAAAAAGTCGGAAAGTAGCAAGCAGCTTAATTAATTACCAAAGAGAACGGATGTAAATTTACATTGTCCGCGTCTGGGTGACTCTTGCTTGTGGGTTCACTTTACAGTATTCCAAGACCAACCCTAAAGAGACAGGTCCCAAAGTCACCAATTAGAGTCCACATCTCGCGACACACCCAGATGGTATGGTAATGGGAGGGTGAAGGACCATATTTAAGTAGTGCTTTTGTGCCTTGGGACAAAGCTAACCGACTTCCATGCTTTATGATATATAATATTGTATTGTACCTACTAGAATGCATTTACATTTTGCAATGCGAAAACCCAGTTCACGGCCTAGATTTTGTCTTGTTGTTGGGAGCTCTGGGGTACCCTAAAACAAAGTAAGGGCACCAACTGGTTTCCTTTTCATATGGTTCCAAGGGAACAGCCCCAACAGAATCTTATGGTTCAGCCCTACTATTTATATTGTGGGCCATCAAATATATGTATATAGATATATCATTTTCTTTTTCTCTTTCATGTTATTTGTGGTTTCTTCATCGGTAGCAAATATTTGATTAACTGCGCTAGCTATTTTTCACATCTTACAAATATTATGGGGTCATTCCAAAAGCATGTTGGACATATAACAGACTGAAGCACATGAAGTTAATAAGGGTATGTGTTGTGGGAACCCATATACATGCATCATCATCTTCTCCTTCTCGACAAGAAACCATGACAATGGCGGATTGGATGCCCCCAACTACTCTCTCTCTCTTAACAAACAACAGTTTTGCTTCTTGGTTTGGTAATTCAACTACAGCTTCATCTATACCTTTCATGTCATGTGACATACAGGCACCTCGATCAACTTGTCTTTCTAGCCTTATTTTGCTGCAGAAGTTTCACTGTTTTTTTTTCTCACTATATTTGTGCATAGATTGTAAGCCTTTCATATAATATATATAGGTCTTGGAAGCCTAAAAGAAAAAGGAGACTGTTTGAATGTTCCACCGTAGTTGAATATTAGTACGTAGCTTAGCGTTTGTAAGTTTGTTGACATGAATGTCCATCTAACAATTAACGACATTCCGTGAATTTTCTGAAATTGGTTCAGTTTGGTTCTAATCTTGCCGTTTGTATATTCAAGATGATGAAGTCAATATTTTGAACCATTATATTAGGCAATCCAAATGAATTAAACTCCTTGTTATAGTTAATATCGTTGATTTATTAGTAATACGTCAAATCTAATTACTATATGCTTCGTAATTTTAAAAAACATAACAACTAAAGTATTTTTTAGACACTAGCATTTACTCGCTCATTTATGTTGTTGTTGTTGTTGTTATTATTTGTCTATATATTACAAGATTCATAGTTAACATTATACAAGAAAGCATTAAATCGGCCAAGAGATAAATAACAATTACAAGATGATATAAGCCTTATTTTTCGTTAACGAAACTAACTTACATTTTTATCTCTTTCTACTATCGTTAATCAGATAGCTAACTTTATGTATTATTATAATGTGAGTGCTTATTAATTTGCATGGAGGCAGTATTAATATATGAAGTAACGAACAAACGTTTCTAGTTTTGTAGGTAAACTCCCGCAGCAGGGCTCGGTTTAATTATAGCGAACAACTAGGCCGTGTGTTCTTTCTTTCTATATAACGAGGGGTCTTGCTAAGCGTTACAGCAAGTGCCTCTACGTAAAAGCCTAGGGCCAAACAATCAGCAGTAGAGACGACAAGAAAAAAGAAAAAAAAAGCAGGGCAAGAGAGGCATCCTATGTTTGAAATTTGAAGTCAATTTTATAATAATTCTAATCTCGAATTGAAATCAGCAGGGTTCACTCGTGTGCACACGCAGGCACACGTGGGGAGTAGTGCGAGTGTTGCAGAAGAAGAAAAAAACAAGAATATATAGGTTGATCCGGGATCAAGATATAGGCACGATGATGGCAAATATATTTTTATATTTATATATTATATTATATGCATTTATATATTCGGATCCACAAATTTAATTTAGCTGTCAATCTCACACATCCATACACATGTTTCCACTTTTCTGTTTCTATTTAGTGTCTGAAAAGTTGGAGACCAAGTGATCCGTTGTCCTTTTCTCTGAAAATATAGCATATGATGACCACTTTGAAGTTTGAGTTCTTTGGAAACTTTCTATTTGATCACTTCCCACAAAGGCACCAAACCTAACTACGGTCTACGTTGTCCTAACTCATAAACCCATCCCCCTCAATCATTTCTATAACCTCCCCCTTAAGGCTATTTTTTAATTTACAGCAACTACAAATATAAACAAATGAAAATCTTGATAGATATTAATTATTAAGTGAAAATGAAATTATATACCAAGTACTGTGCATGGGTATATGAATTCTAGGGCATTTGGAGTTCTCTCTTCTCTCCCTTCTATGAGAGTAGATAGTCTCCCTATAATTAGGAGTGGATAATTATTCTATACCAGTTAGAGATCCGAACGGCAAGCTCCCTGTAAGTTTGATTCAATAACTAAACAATATCGATATTAAGGGGAAAAAAAAGGTATAATAAGTATCTAATTAACGAATATTTTAACGAAATATTGTCAAATATCAAAGATAGCAACAGTACTTTGAAAGTATCAAACTCACAAGAGTAATGACAACTCATTTGCAGTGAAAACTATTTTTTACAACACAAAAACCCAAATATACATAAAAAGCATTTGGGATTTACAGCATTGATTTCGAATGTAGTTGAAGGAATATGACAAAATGAAAGAGAGTTTTAGGCAGTTCCCGATGCATGTGAGGTCTTTCTCTTACTCTCAGCGGGCGGGGTGGTGGTGGTGGTGGTGATGATGATGACATCAAAAGACAGATAAATGATGCAGTAAGCAAGCAAGCTCACATGCATATGTGAATAATAAATGACATTAGGCAGGGAAAAAAAATATGCTACAATATGACACCAACATGCTTCCTATGGTTGGGACCCTCTGGCCTCGAAATAGTTATAGAGAGGCAATGAAGAGTAACTGCAAATAGGTGGTCTATCTTCTTATGGGGCTCTCAGTGAATGACTTTTTTCAATTGTTGGGGTCTTCTGTTGGTCTGTTTCCCATATAAAACCAGTTTTTCAAAAGTTTCATTTTGACCGAGACTACTTAGTGTGTTCAGTTTCTTTACTGCAGCAGCGATGATAGTACATTCCTGTTACACTGTGATTACATTAAATGTAACGTCTGTCATTGGGTTTTCCAGTTAGTGAAAACTGAATAAATACACAATGGGTACCAGAAAAAGATAAAATGAAATTTACGTTAAAATATTCTGTAGTTTTTTCTTCCTTTTTTTTTTGGTGGGTTAGGGTTTAAAGGTAGGAAATGACAACTCAGTCTAAGGACATTCCTTACACGGAAATATGCCTCTCCTTGTTCTTGACTGATTTTAATTGGAGTATGTCTAGAATGCGCAATTACATATACACATCTTTAATTGCCACGAGGAAACCCGTTTTTTCTTTTTTACTTTTGTGAATATCTGACTAGTCGTGAAATCTATCCTCTCTCGGAAACTACAATACGAACAACTGGTATGGATCATTCATAATTTCACTATGAAATCTCCATTTACAGTAATTCAATGTGCGACACAATAACAGGCTTTTTTACAAGACAAGGGAAAAGACGAGAAAAAAAAAAGGGTAAAGTTTTGGGGGGTTTAGATGACGTTGAAGACATAGTGTTGTTACCAATTAGTTGCTGGAGAATGGAAATGAAAATGAATCAAATAACCCTTGGCAAAAAGGGTCGGTTGTTGGGTCAACTTCAGGTGGTTAACTGAAGCCCAAGTTAAAAAAATTATACTCTTAGGTTAAAAATTAAATAATAGGATTAAAATCAGATCGATTAATTATTTATTAGTGTTTGGCAGGAGCTGTTGCATCAAAGCTCTCATTTTCTGCCCTGAAAAGAAAGGGTGTCTTAGACCTGTACAAGCTGAAGCTAGCATACATCAAATTAGAGTCTTTCTTGTCATTATAGAGTGAGACAGTCTTAGAACTCTCAACCCCATTTGGTACAGAGAAGAAAGAAAGAGACAGATAGAGGATATGTGTGTATCTTTACTTCCCACACGTGTAAATTTATTTTTTTGGGATGTATTTAATCATGTAATAATAAGGAAACTAGTTTAATTAAAGGTTTATGGTTCAGTCAGCAGGGTAGTTAACCACTTTTAACACTTTCTTTTTTCTCTCAGTTGATACAAGAAGGGGAAGCCGTGTAGGTTTCTGTTAAAACGCTTTTGCTGTTTTTGTTATTTCATAGTTTTTCTCTTTCTCTCTCTTTCTCAAACACACTGCTGCAAATAAATCCTTTGATCTCCTTTCCTTTCACTTATCTGTCAAACTTACCTTCAATTCTTAGTCTCACGTAATGTGTTTTTGTTTACTTTTTCTTTTTTTCTTCTCAATTTATATACTCTCTGTCCTTGAAGATGACCCTGTAACAGTTGTATAACAGCATCTGTCAGAGAGAGGAAATGAAGGCATGGCTAACAAGTGCGTTATATATGGAGCAGACAACACGAATGACTTCGCTTACTACTCTTCTTGCGCTCCTTCCGCTTCTTCTCCTCGGCCTCCTCCTTCATCTCTAAGTATGGTTTTTGCAGATATGGGTTCTCTCTCTCTTAGTCCCAATTATGGGGGTGCAGTTTCTGCTGCTTCTCAAGATATTCATCCCAGCAAGTCCTCTGAGCTGGAAAATGAAGGAGCTTTCTGGGCTTTTCCTTTCATGGAAAACGGCTCAAGCACAACTGGGAACTTTGAGGAACAACATAATATTGATGTTAATGTAGTGGGTAAAGGCTCTGACTGCAGTGATGGGTTTGGAGAAAACAGTGAAAGCATGATCCACGATATCGACTTGAATGAAGAGTTTAACCCTAACGAAAATTCAGTCACTGGCAAGGAAATAGATGGTGGACAGACAAAAATTTGTGCTAGAGGTCACTGGAGACCTGCAGAAGATACCAAGCTCAAGGAACTCGTTGCTCTTTATGGCCCCCAAAATTGGAACCTTATAGCTGAGAAGTTGGAAGGTAGATCAGGTAAATAACTCAAAAATCAGCTATTATACCATACTTACGAGTGTATATAGTTACCTTTCTTTTTGCCTCACTTTAATTATATATCTGAACTGAAGGCAAGAGCTGTAGGCTGAGGTGGTTTAACCAGTTGGATCCAAGGATCAACAGAAGAGCGTTCACCGAGGAAGAAGAAGAAAGGCTAATGCAAGCTCATAGACTGTATGGTAACAAATGGGCCATGATTGCCCGGCTGTTTCCTGGAAGAACTGATAATGCTGTCAAGAATCATTGGCATGTTATAATGGCTAGAAAGTATAGAGAACAATCTAGTGCTTATCGAAGGAGGAAACTAAACCAATCTATTTACAGAAGGATAGAGGATATGCCTAACTTTGTCGGCAAAGATGCAGAGGCCGGAAGATACGAACAACTACTACAACAGCCATATTGTTTGAATATCCCCAATGGAGGAGGACTCAGCAATATCTCTCCTTTCCCTTATGGAAACTTTAATGGTGGTGGTGTTGGGTTTGATTATTGCTTAAATGGTTCACCCTACGTGGTCATTGAGCAGGAAGCAATCTCAAGCAACCAAGTTCCTCACAGTGGGTTTTGTGCACAGCAGACGACTAGTGATTTCTTCTCGGCTGGTGTGTGCCTATACGATGATCCATTGCTTCAAATCTCCAATTTTTATATTTTCCTGCATTTTGTGGATTTTGGTTTTTGTGCTCGTTGGTTTTCTTAATCTTACAGCACGCCTACATCATTTACTTGTTCTTTCGATCCAAATTCTCTTTTGCTTTTCTTCGAGTTCATTTATTCTTTTGCGTTGCATTACGTTGACTGATGCAAGCTGCCTTAAATTCTTTTCTCAATGACTAGGCGTGTCTTTGTGTTATCTCGTATTTATTCATATAGCTTACAAGTTGTACATCTAGTTCTCTTCCGTTTTTGTGATTGGTTTGTGTGGGTTTCTTTCAGGTCCCAAGAGCAATGACATGATGGGGATGTTCAGCCATAATATCAGATCCTGGGACAGGCCAATAGATGAACCTCATATCACTGGTTTCAACCCACAATTCTTAATGTCAATGCAACAGTCAAACGTCCATAACCACCCTGACAGTTTCTTACATTCCACGGCATCAAACCCACAAGTTTCAGGCAACGAAGCTTCACCGTCATCAGTCCCAGCAGGGAACAGATCAGTAGCCAGCCGTTTTGACACTATTCCTCCACCGTTTATTGACTTTCTGGGGGTAGGAGCCAGATGAAGCTAGACGAAGAAGCAAAGATAAAAAGCTGAAAAAGACTTTTAAAGAAACAATCATGGATCAATGAAGACCTTAATCTGGATGATAGGCAGCTGAGGGGCTCGCCATTAGAGGTAAAAGAGAAGGATTTTTGTTTTCAGTTAATTGGTTGAAAGGTAAAAAAATAATAATCTGTGCTTTTCAGTCTGTCGAAGAAGTCATTTCCGACCTATATATCTTTTCTCTCAGTCTATCACGTCTTCGAGACTTCAAAAAATAATTTCTTTCTTTTGGTCCCTAATAATTTTATTAGCCTCTTCATTGCCCATCTAGTTACATATATATATATATATATATATATATATATATATATAATGCTTCGTTGAAGATTGCTTGCTTTTGAATTAGTTCATAACACCTAGAAATGGATTATCACGACTAATTTAAGATTTGTTTAGTGTGGTCATTAATTAATTATGATGCGGAAGATAAAATTAATACGTAGGCAAGACAAAATAATATCGTAGGTTATATAAATCGATGATAATGGTGATGATGAAGACAAAACAAGAAACTGAAACTTTTAGAAAACATCCTTTTCTCATGTCCCTGCAAAAATCAGGCACAAATTCTGCAGCAGAACCATCCCCACCATCAAAATTATGCATTTGCATGCATGATAGAAACTGTTCAACATATCCTTATTCACCAGAATTTACTGCAAATTCATGCTCATTCACATGGGGCAGGGGCACCACTAATGATTATTATTATTATTATTGTTTATTATTTATATTTTTTATATATTTACACATTTAGCAAGTTAGTATCTGTGTACGTCTTAAGTATACACGGGACTTGATCCGAAAATGGGACAAAATTTTTGTCTGCTAATACAAGAGAGAAGCACATATGATATGATGGCAATTGACTGTTTTCGGAGCTAACTTGTCTCAGTGTCGTAAGGTTTTAACTCCTGTTAGATATACAGGAGCGCTTTTAACTTGATAATGTTCAAAAGATCCCAATAGTCTGTCACTCACCAGTCGCTACATGGCTACAGTCTGCAATAGTTATATTTTATTACGCCAAAAAAAAGGAAAAAAGTGGACAGACTCATTACCGTAGTATATCATCCACAGGTTGAAATTTGCAGCCCTGCTTTTTATTATTGGTCCATTAGAATCTGGGGCCTTGTCAGATGACCCATCTCACAATCTAGTTCTAGGCTGTGTGTTTACTAAAAAAATTATGCCTGCAATCTATATACTAATCAATTTTTAAATAATTTAACTACCATGATTTTATTATCTTTATTTGTTTCTTAGGGGTGACTTGTAGTCTTATACACACACACACACACACACACACACACACAAGCACACACACAATAATTGGAACAAAAAAAATTATAACAAAACTCACACAGTTTATTAATTTCTAAATTCCGAGCCAAAAAGCCAAGCTATGCCCATGCATGCTAACTTCAGCACAAAGACTTAATCCATAAGTTTAACAAATTCATCAAAATCAATTAAACCGTCTCCGTTTTCATCAGCCGCTCTAATCATCTTCCTGCATTTCTCTTCTTCCAATCCCTCTTGCATCCCTAAACAACACAAAACTCTCTGCAATTCTGCTGCATCAATAAACCCGTCTCTCTTCTCGTCAAACACATCGAAAGCTTCCTTCACTTCTTCCAGGCTGGCCTCCCTCCTCTCGAACAGTTCTGAAAACTCCAACTTGTCGTCGTCAGAATCATAATCCATTACAATCCCTAGCCTTCCCATAACCATCTTTATTTCCCCTTTGCTTAGCTTCGTATCATCTAATTCATCTTCGCGTGCTCTCTGGCCGAAGCAAAGCCGCCGTTTCAGCGGCTCTTGACTGTGTTTTGGCCCTTTTGGGTTGTCGTTGCATTCTTCGGGTTTAGTAAACACTAAGTTAAACAAAGGTTGAAGGTAGCAAAGCTGAAAATTTAAGAAATTTTTGGGGAAAAAATTCATTGTGTGGCAGTCAGTCGATTCAAAACTTAGTGCCCACAAAACCAGGAGTGATATTCGATGTTGCGCATATATATTTTGTAGTAATATCTTCTGCCGAATGTTATATAGTTAAGGAATTAGCTTTGCTTGTTGAGAGGGCAGAACCAGTCGATTTTCGCGGAAACATCCTTGTTCTGAAAGGAGTATAATTCTTTTATTAATTTAGGAGTATAATGTATATTGTTGGATTTACTTAACTAATTTGGGCCATATTAACAGTCGTTAAATTCCTTGTAAACAAACAGAAGACAAATATTAAATGCTATTTACTTCCCTCTAAAACAAGCCCAAGGTTTTTATTACAACTATAAATTCATTCGTATAAATTGATATATTTGAATTACTTTTTAATCGAAGGAGTTTGGTCGATTGGTAGAAGAATGATGATTTTATTATTATCTTTATTTTTGAATTTAAGTTACGTTGTTGGAATGAAAATGATATTATTTAATAAGAGTTCATATTAATGCATGGGCGGCAAGTACCATTAGTAAAGTGTGGGGAAATTTTGAGATTACTTTAGAGGAAATTTCTTCGTTGACTGGTCTCCGGTCTAAGGTAGAAACACGTTGACGCCAAAAGATAGCCGTTCTACAGGAACTTCCCGGACATTAGAAGCGCTTCTATTTTAAGCAAGGTTTTGCTTTGCCTTCACCTTTACACTACTCCCGAGTTTTGGAAACTCACACGTAACTCCTTAGTTGACTGTTACTTTTATGGGAAATTTGCTAAACTCTAACTCTCCTCTAGACTATGAGCAGAGGTTCACTTTGCTTCTCGTCGTTTACTTTCCGACTTCTTTTCTCAAGATTCTTCAATCGTTATTTTTTACTTTGGTACCTAAAAATTTTATTTATTTCTTTTATAACTAAGAATCAAATAAATCCCATTTTACATATTAAATCGTCACAGTATGCAACTTAAAAATATGAGTAGTATTAGCTTTTTTTAAAATTTATTTCCAAAAAGTGTTATAGATGATGTGTTAAGTGAAGTGTCATTTATTTAATAATAAATTTTTATAAATTATTTATTGCATAATCTTACTATTTATACATTTAAAATTTATTTTTGCAATATTTTTGGATGAAAAGAGTTCAGACGTTTCTGATATAAATAAATAAATTCTCTTCATTTATGAAATACAAAAGAGAAAATATGAGAACCAGATGGTACTATTATCCCTCGTAAAATGTAAATAATATCATTAGGCTTTTGGGCTGAGGCCCAAACGTGAATTCGAACACCGGTCGAGCATGGTCTTATGCAATCTTAAGTGGGTCAATGTCTCAAAGCTTTTGATGTTCAACGTTTAAGCCAATCAATTTAATTTAAGCCCATTAACACTGATAAGTTTCGAGGTATTTTGAAATATTTCTATTGAATTTCGTGAAAATGACAGGTAAAAACAAAAGCAAAGGTTACGAAGATTCACAAAGTTCTCTCCTGTGATACGGTGTTTTTATGCGATTCACTGTATGTTGACCGTTTGAAAAATATCAAAGGTTAGTTTGAAATTGTTGTAAATTTTAAAAAAATTTATTTCTAATGTAGTAATAATTAACTTTAAATAGAATTAATTTATTGTGAATTTGAAAATTAATTTTGTGTATTCGATAAATTTATTGTTAAAAATATTATAATAATAAAAATGACTAAAATATACACAATTAATAGTGATAAATAAAAATTAGTTTAAGTATATAATACAATAGAATATAATATGATAACATAACATAATCTAATATATGCTTACTTAAAATAATTTATAAAAATATATATTTAATAACTAAAAATAATGAAAAATTAAAATTTAAAAATTATTTTTATGGTTAATTTTGAATTTTTATAATTTTAAATAAATATATATAGTATTGTACTTAAAAATAAATCATTCTTTTCAAAATTATATTTTAAAAAATAATTTTTTTCTTATTTCTTAAAATCTACTGTAAAATAGTGTAATTTTATCAAAAGTGATTTAAATTTTTTTTATTAAACACCTAAAATAACTTTTAACGATTTAAAATTACTTTTATCTCTCAAGTAACAACAATCTCAAATGTATTCTAAATGATTGAAACAGTCTCGTCAAAATATATCAATAAAATTCTAACCTACTTTGTTAGAAAGTTAGACTTAATCTCCTTACTAATCAACCTAAAATATTCAATCCAGTCAAACCTAAACTTGAAAATCTATAAACCAAATTGACATAATAAAATCTGTAAAATTACCACTCGAAAAAAGAATCATGCCAAATGACTGTGAATCAAACAAAGAAAGAAATAAAGATAAGGTAACTTTTCATGAGGATAATATATTCTTCTTTCGGTTCCTACCGGAAAAAAAGCACGCCCACTCTCAAATTTTTAATTGCTAGTTGAAGAAATTTATGTGATTTAAATTTAAAAAATATATATATAAATATGTGAATTCCATAAATCAAACTCTGTTCATACGAAACAGGGGAAAGATTTAAAATTTAATTTAAAAAAAAGGGTCACAATCAACCCAATGGACACTCCACGACATATTGCTTGTTTTTATGAAAAGTGGAACAACTTTACAGAAAAAATATGGGGTAGTGGCAATGTGCTTTACACCTAATTTACATGGATTTTTTCTTTGCTTTTGACTTTGGGAAACTCTTGAAATTTAATGGAATCTGCAACGAATTGTGTAACTTTGTAATCAATACTGGTATTATTCAAAGTTATCCTTCCTTCCCATTCGAGTTGTTAATTAATTACCCATTAGCATACACAACCTAATAATTGTTTTCTCATTTTATAGTTGTTAAGGCGAACCAACCGCAAGGTTGGGGAGAGCCAGAAGAGAGCAGAAATCAGGAAATTCTGATGTAAAAATGTAAACAAACAACATCATTGAATTAAATGCCCCTAAAAAGTAAAAGTACAAGAGGAAAATGAAAAAAGAAGAGACAGAGTTGCAGCTACACACAATACATACATATACATATATGGCTATGATTTTGATGATTGATTAAAATGCTTTGATGGCATGCATCACATCACATCATGCAATGAATGGCCTGGGGTCCAAACCCAAAAAATGTGGCTATCTATTGTTGATAACAACAATCAAGTATCTAAATGGTTTCACTCTGCGTCTTCAAAATCATAAACATTTACATGGCTGTGATTTTGATGTGTCAATCCCATCAAACAAAAACTGATCATCAAAATCACTATTAACTATGTCAATCAATCCATACATACAACTGTTTAGTAGAAATATTATCTATTTAATTATCAGAAACCTAAACTTTTTAATTTAATCCACACCCTTTGTCGCTAGTGGTGTTATATTTTATAATAAAATTATTAAAAATGGGGTAGAAATTTGTATGCAAACTTGTTCATTAAAAATAAACACTTTTTATTATATATCTAGTCATGATAAGAGAAAATAGGACCAAACAAAAAAGTGAGAAAAAGGGAGCAATAAAATGGGGGAAAAAGTAAACTTTATGATAGACTTTTATGCCTTTTGGTAAGTTGCTTTGATTCTTTGAGCTTGAAAGGGAAAGATGCTTGATTTTTTGTAATATAATTCCAAGTTTATCTGCAAATATGAGGGCCTACTACCATTACCACTTTTTCTTTGTTTTGAATATGCTCTCTCTCTTTCTTTTTTCTTTTTTTAAATTAATGTACTCATTCATTCTATCCCTCTTCTATAAAAATATATTTAAAATTAAACTATCGTAATTAATATAAAATAAAATTATTAACAATAAATATCAATTATCAAATACAAATAAATATTTAATATTTATCAAAGTTTAAATGTCATATTTTTATTAATAAATTAAAGTATAATAATTTTAAATATATTATAAAAATATGTCCAAAATTGAAGTGTTTGATTTTGAACTATATTTATAAAATGAAATAATATAATATTAAAAATAAGTTGCAAAATAAATATTATGAGACTAAAATTTAGTGTAGTGCTTATAAAATTTTTTAATTGTAATACATTTAAAGAAAAAATAAAATCGCATAGGTACAGGAATAGAGTGGTTTATGAACTACAAATTGGACCCCAAAAATCTCTACTGATTTCTTCTGGGATTTGGAGAATATTGAAAGCCCTTAACTAATGAAAACAAATACATATAATTAAGCAGATTAAGGTAGAGTGAGAAAAAGAATCAGCAAAAATTAAAATCCACATTATTCATTGAAAGCAGCGGGAGGAAAGCAATAAAAACCTGACTCAGGTTTACAAATTTATTATGCAGCATTCAGAATTTGTTACATCCAAGAATCTGTCTTGTTTCGACCTACATATAGTGTATATATATAAAACTCACAATGTCATGTATAGATATATGTACATAACAAGTGTTTGCTCAGCAAACCATCTAAAGTTTTGGGCAAAAAAGCATCTGCTCTACTCTCACTTCAAAGGTAAAGAGTATATGAACACTTCCCTATTCTTCTTCCTCTATGTTGGGATTACATATTGCTAGCTAGGCAAGAGGAATCTTGCATTGAGGTTGGTTAGCGAAGTAACATTATGGCAAAAATGCGGCGCAAATTTGTCAGCAGTGAGAAATAGCTAGCAGATCGAAGTGCAGTCCTTGCCATCTATGGCAAGTACTGTTGATATAGTATTACCACTCAGTCTCAGTTCTTCATCATGTGTTCTCACGGAAATTGAGTGATCGGGACAAGGCTGCGGGATTGGCCTGCAGCACTGCGGATGTTTCAGCAGTATAATTTCTGTCATCACGCTTTGACTGAAAGCCCTTAAATAGACCTTCCCCAGAGTTGGTCTTTTCATTCTTAATCCCAAGAGTTGCCCATATGGAGCTTTTAGCAGCTTCACTGGGATCATCAATCCTCAGAGTTTTCGGAACCAAAACTGATCTTTCTGAATTGTTGCTCCCTCTTGATGATTCTTCTTTTTCCGAGTTGGTTGAAGAGATGATGTTCCCATCTCTTGAATGTTTCCCCAAGGTTGGAGTAGCAGGAGTTGAGTTTGGGGCACAATGGGTAAGAGATGAAGAATTTGGTGAGACACATGGCATATTCCAAGGGCCTGGAATGGCGCAACTCCAATAAGCTGTTTCTGGATAGAATGATACAGGAAATCCTGGAGGATAGAAAGCAGGTGGAGGAGGCATTGGAGTGTTCCATGGATAAGGCCAAGGAGGTCCTGGAAAATATGGTACTTGAGGAGCAGAATCTTGATAATTCTTAATCCTTACATCTTGCGAAGCCGAAGTGCCTCCTTTCTCTGATGAATTTGAAGCTGTAATTGAAGACCCACTTGAGTGATCATCTCCATTACTTCTTCCCCCAAGGGAAGGAAGATTTCTTTGTTCTGGTCTATGGAAACCATTTCGCATACAATTCTGTGTCTTACCTGTAAGGTTCAATACAGAAGCCACAGATTCACAGAGTGGTGAATCTGAACCAAAGGTAAGCACAGTTCCATTGTTTCCAAACGAAGGGTTATGGATTCCATTTGGAACATTTGTTTGACCAGAACGGAGAGCTTCAGAGATCATAATCTGTCGAAAATGTGAAACAGAAGTGCTCTTGTTCTTGCGGCGACCAGCACCTACTGGAACATTCCTCATGGTTCCTCCGGCAGTCCAATATCTCTGACAGTTTTTGCAGAAATGCCGGGGCTGGTTGACGTTGTAATTGTTGTAGTAACAGAACTTGGTGTCCATGCTGTTACAGCGAGGACAAGGAAGTATCTTGTCTGGTTTCTTCAAAGGCTTTTCCTGCGAAGTGCTTGTCTCGCTTTGCGCTGCATTCTTGGAGCTCTTCAGAGATGAAGTTTCTCCGTCAACAGAAGGAGTTTTGGGGTGATCGGTATTTACTGATGACGTTGTAGGATCTTTTAATTCCTCTGTTATCTGTTTTGAGGAACCATCTTCCTGTTTATACTCGATGATTTCTTTTCCCGACTGTTCCTGAAATTTTTATCAAAAACAGGTTACTTTGGTCGGAGAAAATTAAGAAGATTTGTAGGATTTAATAAATAATCCAGTTGAGAAACATGTTATACTTGAAATGAGAAGACTAGAGCCACTGAATTGGTCTTATTAAAGTTAATTTACTTCAATGTTATCAGAAACAGAGAATTCAGGAAGAACATGGCAAACGAATTTCAAATTTTTTATGAATTCAAAGACTCTGTTCATATGGTTGCAAATTAAAAACTAAATTCATTTATTCCATGGAAAATAAAAAAGAAAAAACATCAAACACTTGCAGACAGGGGCAACAGAACAGAAGAAGCATATGCGACAGTTTAACTAACATTTTCTTTATAGCCAATACAGATAAAAACCAAAAATTTGTCATGGAGTTCATCGGAAGCAATTGAAATTATCAGATCCTAGCCACAATTAAGAAAGTTCTAGAATATAAGGCTCCTTCCTAAATAGGTTGATCTAAGACTTCTGAAACGTTAACTGTAATGATTGAATTCATTTTAGACGATCATGTAAAGACTGTTCTATTGTAAAACAGCCAACAAATACTCAAAAATGGCCCCTGTAAATTTTGGTAGTGACTAAAATTAACACAGAAAGACTGCGGATCAAGCATCAATCGACAAGAGATGTAATCAACAGTTCCCAAGTAAACCAAAATTGGCCCATAATTCTGACCAAATACCTAAGCTCAAAACTCTGTCTCTGCTTGAAACCATGAGCGACTAAAATCAACCATTAACAAAAAAAACTTAAGCTCTGAAAAATGGGTTGTCCTTAGACTTACAGGATTCAGAGTAATCAATGCCTACATAGTTTCAGTAAAAACACATACATGAACATAATACATACCTTTTGTTCTTCCAGTTGCTCTTCTTGCAGTTCTTTATTAGAGTTATCTTCAGGTAGAGAAGTTTCAGGGTTGCGATCAAAACTTCCATGATCATCAGCAGAAGACGACTGATGATCATTAGACAAAATCTCCTGTTGCTGCGGCTGCTGGTAATTGACTGCCGACAATGGAATCGTCTTACCGAACAGCTTTATTGCAGAGTCCTTGAACTCTGACATTCTCTTACTATTCTCACTAGCGTACGGTGCAATCTGTTGTGTCTTTCTGTGTTGTTGCAGAAGGGGTGAGGTTTTTTTCTTTTGTGTTTTAAACAAAAAAGGAAAAAAAAATCGTTAAAATGTTTGTTTTTTCGAGCAGACTTGAGGAAGGAGGAATGAGAAAGACTACTAAGAGGAGGGGGTGAAAATGGTTCGGGGGGGTTTAACGAGGTGGGGAATGCCACGTCATCAAAGGTGAAAATGTTGTGAGCCACGAGTTCTTGTGGCCTTTGAGATCTTTCATGCTGTCCTGATTCCCCCATATTGCTAGAAAAAGATAGTGCTGTGTTGTCCCTGCTTTTTTTTGCCATGTCAGCAATTTCTCTCTTTCCTCTTTCAATTGCTCGCCTCTCCTCAATTACTCGTCTTCCCCTTTTTCCTTCCTGTTTTGTGAGTTCAGACTCATAAAGTCTCTGTATAAATCATAATCACATTCTTAATTGGAATGAGATGTATAAATTCAGAAACAGTGTGTATGATCTAACATTATATAATATATCTCTTATAATTAATACTATTTTTTTAACTAATTCATTATATTTAATTAGAGATCTTGTATTAAATTATATTTGTATATAAAAAAAGGAAGAGATACTAATAGAGGTTAAATTTTAATTTTGAATAATTATAAAATAATTATGTATTTTATTGTAAATGATAATTATTTTGATTAAAAAACAAGCGTGATGAATTTAAAATTTTAGCATAAATTTTTGCTTAAGTTTCATGGAATTTAACATTTTGGATAGGAGAATATAACAAAAGAATTATTACCTAAAATAAGAAAAGAAAAAACAAAAGGAAAAAGGAAAAGTTCTCTCCTTTTTTTCCCTCCTCGGGCTAAAAAACTCGCTTGCTTTATCTCCCCGAGTATTTAGTGGCGAGCTGACAAGTGACAACCAGGGAAGCCCACTTGCCACATAAGCACGTGGCAATAGACCCACCTGGCTCCCCTGTACAGCTAGCAACAATTTAATTCCATGCCCCCTGCCACATCAGCACCATATTCGCATAGGGTCCCACCTGCAAAAAGGGCAGTGAAAAGGTCATCCGACAACATCCCTGCCGTTCATCATCAGCTAATAGTATATGGCCACGTATTAGAGTCCAGCCATAAGTATATGCCATGACACGAGCGCGTTGTCTTCGGTTGAGGGGTAAAAAAGAAAAAGCAAGTCTTAAGGGAAAAAAAAACCAAAAAAGGAGAGAATCTAGTTCTAGTGGCTGTGCTTGGGCTTGGCGGAGTTAGGGAGAGATATCTATCTCTGATGGCTGACACGTTTCAATTTCACAGAGAAGATAAGACTGGGACCATATCTTTTTCTCTTGTCCAACGAGTCCTCTTTGATTTTTCTATATTTTATCGTTCCCTTTTTTGTCTTCAACAAAACCTTTCCTTTTTCTTCTATTTACAAAAAAACCCGCCTCATATTTTAACAATTATCTTTTTATTCTTAATCAATACGTACGAGTTAAATTATATTACAAGTAAGCTCAATGCTTTCTCGTTGTTTAAGAAAAAATATATATAAATATAAATATATATAATTATACTACTGAAGCTGATGTCATGTTGTTTATCACGCAGAAAAGAGATAAATTCAGATTCTTTTAATTGAAATTTAAAAATTATTAACATATTTTCTCACAATCAAGAATTTGTTTTAGCTAATGATGAAATACTATTATTATTGCTAAGTATACATCTTAAAAAAATATTTTAATAAATATGTATATATATCTCATAAGAATAGAAAATATATAACACTAACATATTCATTTATGCAAATGAATTAATATAATTAAGGTTGTTTATATACTACAAAAGGAATCATGTCCATGTTATTGTGTTATGCTAGCGAAGAGAAGTTGGTTAATTAATGGAAACTGAAACAATTATTAGTTCTCTTTTTTCGGTTTTCTTTTTTTCTAAAAAAAAAGTACATAGACGCATATTCTTAAAAAATATATAGATGGCGCTGATAATTAAGCTACATTCTTAGTATTAATTAGAAGGCAAATTACCAATTGGGTTGGTGGCGATTTTGGCATTGCAACTCTCTACCAACCTAACAAATAATAGCTTAATTAATCTTACAAGTTCATTATTTTGCTTTTGTTTTCTATTTCCCTAATTAAAAAAGAAGACAAGTATATATGTTTAGACATTAAGCTAAGAACTTTGTTGGATTTATGACAAATGCTACACTTTCCCCTCTCTGTTAGGCTATTTAGGGTAGAGACAATTCGGCAAATTTAATTAGTCCTTCAATTTAAGTCTTTTAACTCCGCCAATTTATCTTTAAAATCTTTGGTCTTTATTATCAAGCAAACAATAATAACTTTTAAGATTTCAACTCATCTTTTTTAATTATAAATATATATTAAATTTGAAGATAAATAAAATTTGGAATCTTGAATTTTTATATGATCAAAATCTTTTACCAAGATATGATATTGTATGTCATAATATTATTCGTATGCTGATGAGAGCATTTGCATACCGGCTTATGTAATGAAAGAAAGTATTTTTAAATTCTGCGATTGCTTTCAACTTGTCAAAGCTATAAGCTCGTATACAAATTTCAATCCCTTGTTTTATTTATTTATTTAATTAATTAATTAATGGCCGACCAAAAAGGATAACATGTTTACAGCAAGACAAGGTAGTGCTGCTTAATTAAAATATTATATATATATATATATATATATATTTTAATAGCATTGATTATGACAAGCTCGAGCTTCGTAACCATAAGTGTGTGTCAAGTGTCGAAAGCTTATTTGCTGTAAACAAGAAGTTAAGATAATTAATTAATTAATTCACTTTGTGGGTTTGAATTTATATATAATTAAGACTCCTTGGATTGGACTATTCTTAATACTCACGTGGGCTTTAAGTGCTTTTCATTATTAGTTTTGTATTCATTACTGTTACTATTTCTGATGCAAGACAGATATTTTGGAAGATTAACAAAAAAAGAAAAAAAAAATAACGGTTAGGACTTGGTCAGTCCTAGTACATTCTATTCGGCTCAATTTAAGAGGGGTTATGATATGATATCTTGTTAAATACACGCTAATTTCTGTTAAAATTTTTAATTCTATTAAGACAAAAAAATTAACGCTTATATATATATATATATTATGCTCTTCTCATACAAAGAGAGTAATAATTCACAATTTTTTTTAAAAATAAATAATAAAATAAATTTTATTTTTAATAAAGAAAATAATAAAAATTTAATTTTTACTGTGTGATATCAAAATTATAAATTTTAGTATTAAAAATGCAGTTTACGATATTATTAATTAATTAATTAATTATTAGAGTGTGGATAAATTTTTTTCATTTACAACGGTACGATTTTCTCTTTGTGATAGTAGATATCGTTCAAAATTGAGTGTAAATATCTAAGACAACGCTAGATGTAGTTCAACTAAAATTCTTGATAAATTTTTAATATAATATTGATAAATTGTATATATAATATATAATATTTAAAAAAAAATCTTAAAACTACTTCAATATATATAACACTAGCACTAACATATTTAATTAAGTTTCGTTAATTAATTAGGAAAGTTATACCAATAAGAAGAAGAAGAAGGAGGTGATGTCATTACAGAAGAGTATATATATAGATCGAGTTGATCGGTTCCTTTGAATGTTTGGAGCTAGCTAATTAAATTCATTGAATATGCTTATTTATGAATTTGCTTCAACAATGAACGCATAGATTTTGTAAAAGGGGCTCGGGTGTAATAGTCAATTCCTAGAAGAAGGACATCTGATTCTGATTATTAATGGTACAAAGGAAAAATTTGGAATGAATAATAATAGGGATATTTTTACATACCTCTTTTAAAGTTTATTAAAATCAAAATTTTTGTAAAAATTTATAGAAACTTCTCTTATTATAATAACTCAATTTATTTGACCGTGTGTTGAACTTTAAAAAGAAAAAAGTAAAAGACCAAAAGAACCCTCACCACATAAATAAAATTTGTATTTTTAAATTTTGTACATTGCTCTTTTTTTTTTTTTTTTATCAAAAAAAAGCCCAAATCAATAACCCTAATTTCTACCAAACAACCCGGAGCTTCTCCCCCTCCCTCGTTTAATTTTTGTTTTGTGTTGTGCCTATGCCTGAAATTCAAAAACCTTATTCATTTATTCTTTTCTTGCCTTTTTTTACTTGTGTGAAGTTGTAAGTCAACACATGTTATTTAAAAAAAAAAAGTTAACGCACATGGGTGAGCAAGGGTAATGATTGGAATTAAGGTAGATGATAATATATATCGTCAATGAGAGAGGATCAAGATCGGCGAGAAGCGTAGTCGAAGATTTCTTTGGGCAGAAGAGGATCTAATTGAGAGGCTATTAGTTTTTGCACTTGACATGGAAACCCAACTGGAGATTTAAAATTGCCAATCGAAATTTTTGTTCTTGCTTTTGTTTTTGTTGCGATTGCTGTTGGTTCCCTTCTTGTTGAGGCGATGTTGTTAGTCAGTTGAAAATGGCGGCTCCTGCTTTATGTTTATGGATTAAGGTATTGTTTTCTTCTTATTAGGTTTTGATTTTTTTTAATTCGAAATAATTTTATTTGTAATCTTAATTGAAAAAATATAAAATTGAGAGATTAAATTAGCATAATTTTATAATTATCCTTTTTTAAAGATCAATTCATGGTCAAATAAACGGAGTTATTATAGCAGTGGATGTTCTTATAAATTTTTATAAACATTTTATCTAACTATATTTAAAAATTTGTTAAAAACGTTTGAATATAATTAAATTAAAATTTTTAATTAAATATAAATAATTAAATTAAATATTTTAATTTATTATTTAATATTTATATATATAAAAATATAATATATTAATTTAATTTTTTTAAAAATAAATTAAATAACTTAATATTTATATTTAAAATAAAAAATAAATATATTAATTAAATTGAGATTTCAATTAAATTAAAATTTTAATTAAAAATAAAAAAACCTAACTAACGAGTAACAATATGCATCATCCATCAACTAAATAAATTAATTTAATTTGAAGAGAAGAAAGTTCTAGAATTTTCAAGTGCATGTTAAGAAGTTGGTCAAATGAGAGAGATGATTGTGCATTTATGCATCTCGTCAGATTAATAAACAGTGATGTTTGAATTTAAAAAAAGCTAAAGTACTGTTGGAAGGAAAAAGAATGTTAATTGTTAGGTAAAACCAACTTGTAAGTTGGAATCATTTTTAAACAAACATATATTTATATATACTGAAAAGCAATAATAATAAAAAAGACTGACAAAATGTTTAGTGGAGGAAAGGAAAGGAAAGGAAAGGAAAAGGAAGTGGGTCTGATGTGTTACTCACTTCTATGTGCAAATCAATCACATTTCGGTACACCCTCTTTCCTTTCTTGTTAGTAATTATTCGGGCATTTTGCTCCATAAATGCCCCATTAGGGAAAAAAAAAGATTAAAAAAATCGCAGGGCACGTAATTTTCTAGGGAAACTCTATTTGACTTTTGACGATGATCAGGGGAAGAGAGAATCAATGGAGAATTTTTAATCTTTTTGTATATTTTGATTTCTATGTATTATTTTATTGACTATTGATTACTGTTGGGGAAAGATTAGCGAGCTCACACCCCAACGTACTGCATGCGGCTGATTTTTAAAACGATTTACTCCGCTTTCGAACAATAAAATGATGCAACGGGATGCGTTTTGACTCCTGAATCTATTATGTAATCCACCTCCACCATCCTAGGAGACACAGCAGAAGGTGACCATCTGATCTGCCAAGTCAAGAACCGGAAAAAAAGTTAGAAACGGTTTCAATTTCGGATTTTCTGTGTATGCAAATGCTTCGTTGAAAAAAAGAATGTTTAGATTAATTAAACATGGAATGGATTTGCAATTAATGAGATGCTTGAATTATATTAAATACGGTTTGAAAGTGATGAATGTTTTATAAGAAGCCGGAAATCTAAAAATGGTGGACTCGTTGAGAATAATGATCACTTCTACTCGTTAACGAGAATTTCTCTTCTCTAAAGCATTGTTGTATTTAGAATTCACAATTTGGACAAACTTTGTAACCTGTTGTCTAATTGCGGGAGTTTTTATCATGGTCCGGAAAGAACCAGCTTGTTTTGATGAGATACATGTTGTTGGACGTTATTATGCGTCATGAAATTCTGAAAGTAACGTTCTTTTCTTAAGGTATAGAATATTTATGTAGGAGATGGACTAGATACTGGACACCTGTTTTAGTTTCGTTTAGCTGGGCCTCTACAGTTCCTATTAACTACTCGCATGGGTTGAGTTAGGATTTTGATAGAAGTGAGTAAAATTGGCAGTAGGAAAATGCCTCTGTTTCATTGCTTGTGGAGGTGTAGCAATTGCCTTGGAATGTTCGGGGATTCCCTAGCTAGGCTCTGCCCTAATAACCTTACGAGCTAAAACATATACATGTGCGTGGCCATTGCCTAACTTGGATTTCACTTGCAACTAAGCCTGCAATTTCGTGAGGGAATTTACCACATGACACATAGTGTTTGGCCATTTTCATTGTGACGCAAACAAATATCCTACAGTTTGTTTGTGGTCGATTCAATTTTCCTTGAAGAAACAAGCCCGAATCCTGAACTAGAGTAATTGGGAAAGTTGTACTCTTTTGATTACCATAAAATTGATGTGATATTGACTTAGGATATGGACCATTTATTTCCTTTTTCCTCTATTGTTCTAAGGAGTAGGATTAATTTGTTAATTAGCTCACCAAATCTTCTTACCACAAATCCGAAGAATTAAATTAAAATCACCATCTGCTCTTGTCTGGTCTACTTGTGAGACTTGCAGTTTCCTCTTTCAGTATTGTTTCATCAGAAATGAGCTAGGCTTGCTGTTTATGAATTATTTGAGGGAATATTTCATGGTGATTCCACTTTGTCTCTATCAATCAAGTTGTGGGGTCTTGGACAAAGATGTCATGTCTAGATTCTAGAAATTGGACATCACTCAATGAGGCTGCAAGTGTGACATTCACTCTCTTGGTGAAGAAAGTAATCATGTCTACCACTTATATCCCATGTGCCGGATAATTAGATTCCTGTAAATTTTTCTGCACTTTTACTAGTGCTAAAACATAAGATGAGCCTATGCATATGCACTTTCACTAAGTTTCAAATGTATTGTTGACACATTATAATTTTTTGGCACTTTGTTGAACTCCTCATCTTTAACCATTAGACCTTGTATATTTTCTCTTGATTGATTGATCTAGATCATTTAGCCAGTTTAATTCTTTGGTAAGCTTATTACACAGAATAACATGTCATTGAACTATTGAAGTTTTCGTGTGATTGGTGGACCGTTTTCGTTGGAGCTAGATCATGAGTCATAACTGGGTAAATGCTCCGACATGAAGATCAAGTAATCATGTCTATTGAAATGAAATCATTCCAGTTCATTCATCATTACTATCAAAACGGCTTTATTTGTTCACTTTCATTTTGTCTGTAGAGTCGGTAAATCCATCCGTTCTTGTTATAGAAGCATCGGAATTGCTTCTGGTTCTTGTAAGAAAACAAGAAAAAATTGCTTGTTTTCAATTAATTATGAAACAAGAGGTTACTTTTGTCTCTATGACTATATATTGCTTGATTGTTATATCTTTCTGTGCAAATCATCTATTGGGATGAAGGAATTTTTTTTCCATGTACATGAATACGATACAATGTTCATATTTAATATTTCCTTTGTTGTAAAACCTGTAGAGTTAGTTTGATAAATGACATATTGCTCACGTCATTATCGGTAGGCGACCAGGTTGGCGATAAAAATTGGAGCAATAAAATTACATTATTCTTTGGTGGGAATAGGATGGTGACTGGTTCCTTTTCTTTCTCTTTTCCTGATTCCTGAGGCCACATTCTTCTCATCTTGTTTCCATGCTTTTAGATTTATGAAATCTCCTGTAATGGGTCCCTGTAAAGAATAATAATTGATGAGGCACCTTTGTTTAAATGACTTTCGATTCACCGGACCTTCTCCTACTGACCTAAAAAATACCAGGGGCCGTTTGGCATCATCCCAGAATCTCCTTTACTCGTTATGGAATATTTTAAAGCAAGAAAGGAGGTTCAAGTACAGCTGCTGGTTAAAGAGAAAGGTTGCATAACTCTTCTTTCTTTCTTTTCTTGTTTTTCAAACATTCGGGCCACATATCATGAATACTCATCAATAATTATATTCCTTTCTTTTGAATATGAACTATGAGCTTGCCACTAAAAAAAATTACAGATCAAGATTGAAGAAGAAGCAGATGCTTGTTCAGGAAGAACCCTCTCTTTGATGTGAAATTGGACCCACCAATAGATGGGACCGACATTTTGATCTTATAGAAAAAAAGTTTTTATCCAAGATAATGATGAGGTAACAATCTTTACTCTGTGTCCTAACACACAGTCTAATACAAATGTGGTGAGGAGTTAGTTGATTGGGATCTTCTATTAAAAACATCAGATGTTCAGACAATCTTAAAAGCACCCACCCACGTACTTATCTTCTGTTTTGTTCATTAATTTAATCAATTTTTTAAGTCTTTTAGCTGTCTGCTTAAATAACTAATTTTACTGATCACCTTTGAATCCTAGGAAATTGTTTATCTATACAGCAGAATGTATGGCACTTAGATGGCAATGCTTTGGAGATCAATCATTGGATTTTGATTCCAGAGATCAAACTCTTGACCGAAACTCAAGAAATCTGAAGATCGATCTGATTCATTAAGACTTTTTAGGATTTGTTGTTGGGCAGTGTGGTTTCTCTTTTTCTTTACTTATTTTCTTTTTGTGGTGAAAATTTCTTTTCTTCAGTTGTGCTTGGATATGGATTACAGAATTAAAGCTATCACTTCCTTTGGAATATATTTCTTTATGAGACTTTTAAGCAGAGAGAACTCTGATTTATTGCTTTCATATTGGAAGAAAGGGTGAACCTATAATATATATTTATGTGGACCTTTTTGTCATTTCATCATGCGTTTATGCTTTCACAGAGTTAGAGCGAGAGTTAGAATAATGACATTGGTTGCCTAGGGCTGGGGATGTTAATTGGTATTGCTTTGTATCACAACCGCCATCACCATAGTTTGTTGCCTTGCATCATATCCATGCTGTTTGTGTTAGGACTCAGTTAATATACAACTAATCTTCCTTCCGAGCTTAAAAGCTGCCTGTTTCCAGAAGAATTTAGCAGTCTTTGCCTATTATTGAACTGGTTTGGATTGCTGAGATGTGATTAAGGTGGATTATTGAATCCTTTGACTGATGTTACTACTTGTGACATTATTGCTACATGTTAAGCTATGCCAGTCTGTATAAAATCTCCAGGCCTGAGATACCCCTGTAATTGGACAATCTTACAGATGTATGTATGTGTCGTATTGGTTCAATTTTCACAGAAGAATACATGGGATGAGATTATTACGACATGGGAAGTTAACTTCACTTCTAATATTATGAATGATCTGATCCACTTTTTCTAGACTATTTCTTTATGAGAAAAATAGGGTAAGCTTGGGGGTCCTAAAATCTAAGGTTAGATTCTTTGATTCCTCCATCCCTACAAAGAACAAAAAGAATCTGCCAATCCCACCACACCCTCATCTATAAAAAATAAAAATTAGAAAAAGGAAAAGAGAAAGAGAAAGAAAAATTTAAAAGAGAGAAAGACCCAATTGGGTTTCCCTTTCATTACCAAAAGGAAATATCCATTATGGCATATATTTCAATCAAATTTTTATTTTTCTTCAAAGCTTCTCACATTGTGAGGAAAGTTGCTCCCATTATTCATCATGGTGGGGCTAACCTAACTCAGCAGGGAATCAAGCAGAGTGTATATGTTTGTGACAGAGAGAGATAAATGAGAAAACATCAAGATAAAAACAAACCATACACTTTTTCTTCTTTTCTCTCCTTTTGAGACTCAAATTGAACTGTGTTGCTTTCTCTGTTTTTGCTGCATCAGAGATTCTCTCCACTCCTTTCAAGTCAAAGAAGAAAGAAAAAAATAAAATTTTAAAAAAGAAAAGTTGGTATGAAATGGAAGATGAGATAGAGAGAAAGGAAGAGCCACAGCTCATGGCATATATTCCCTCTTAACATAACCCCACTTATGTTTCCAGATATGGAGTGAGAACATAGGACAGGCCACCAACTCCTCCAAAATTATAAAGAGAAGTATGGCTGCCACATATTCAACCCATAGCATAGCTTAAAGGATCAATAACCCCTGATATATGAGTTTTACTCTTCTATCTGTCTCTTCTTCACCAAACATAAAAAATGGGTATGCAAAATCAAAATATGAACTTGGTTTTATCTACTGATGCTAAGCCTAGGCTTAAATGGACTACAGAACTTCATCAGAGATTTGTTGAAGCAGTCAATCAGCTTGGAGGTCCAGACAGTTAAGTATCTATATATATAGATATAAGCTTTATGATGTTCTTATTTGATCCTGTTTCTGTTTTTCATTTTTTTGATCTTAACATTAAGTTTTTCTTGGGCAGAGGCAACACCAAAGAGTTTGATGAGAGTGATGGGAATTCCTGGACTTACTTTGTACCACCTAAAAAGCCACTTACAGGCAAATTTTCTTTTTACAATGAATACATCCTTCTTTATTGCTCTTACCAGAAGAAAAATGAAATGATTTCGAGTATATTTGCCTTCTTGTTGCAGAAATACAGACTGGGGAAAAGCCAACAGGCTGAGACCAGCATTGATAATAAGCAAGGTGATTGAAAATGCATCAGCTGAGGCAGACATGCATGATCCTCAAGTTATCTTTCCTTTTTCCTTTTTCTTTTCTTCTTTGGAATTTATAGTATTCTTCCGTATGCAGCTTACAGAGAGTCTCCAAGCAGTGATGGACATATCAATAGGAATGATGGACATCTCAGTAGGAATATCAGCGATGGAACTCTCAATCAATTAAATGAGTAATAGTCAGAAATTATCCCAATTAATTTATTGAATTTAGATGGTGTTAGATAATAATATTAGAAAGAGCCTCAACTGATTCTAGTTTTGTGATTATCAGAAGCTTGCAAATTGCTCAAGCTCTCCAAGTTCAAATGGAAGTGCAAAGGAAACTTCATGAACAAATTGAGGTATAACCAGTAAACCATATCCCAAACTCTGTTGCCGATTCTCAATAATATATTGCTACATGTCAATCAAGTGGAACTCTTATTTTCAGGTGCAGAGACATTTGCAGCTGAGAATTGAGGCTCAAGGAAAGTACCTACAGTCTGTATTAAAGAAAGCTCAAGAAACAATTGCTGGGTATACTGCTTCTTCTGTTGGAGTAGAACTTGCAAAAGCTGAACTCTCTCAGTTAGTCTCAATGGTTAACATGGGCTGCTCAAGTTCGTCGCTCTCAGAATTAACAGAGGCAGGAACTTCAAGCTTAAAAGATGCGCAAGGGAAGCAAATAAGGACCACAATATGTTCCATGGAAAGCTCCTTGACGTCATCTGAGAGTTCTGGGAGGAAGGAAGAGAAGCAACCGATAAATGAGATCGGTGACACTCATAATTCGAATCAAACTTCTATTGAACTTCCATTAATGGATGTTCATCCAAAAGACAAGCCATGTAAAGATAGTTCAAGCAGTCAAGCTAGTGGGAGGAAGAGAAGTGAAAGCACTATTTCTGATGGTTTTTGTGAAGAGCAACCGCTAGCTAAAAAATTAGAAACCCAAAAAGAGAAAAGTGGTGACCAATTGAGAAATTCTAGTTTATTGGGTAGATTTGATCTGAATAGCCAATACCAGAATGAGAGTGACTCGGGTTCCAAAGCAATAGACTTGAATTGCAAGGGATTAGAACAACTTAATGGGCCCCTTTAGAGTGTTGGAAACTTTATAGCTGGGTTTTAGTACTATATTTTATGAAGAAAACTCGATTCTTAGGGCTAATCTTTTGTTTATAAACTATGTATATTGCAATGTGTATGGACCCCCAAGAAACTTTTGAAAGTATATCCATATCAAAAGAAGGTATAATACAGTATTGTGTGGATAGATCTCGCTGTCTCTCATGGCTAATCTTTCCAATGGCATATATTCGGAAAACAACTGATACTCTGGTACCTATAAGACAATTTTGCTCTTACTGGTCATGAAAGCAACCAGGTGCTACTTTTAGACTCGAGTCATGAGCAGCCACTCAATAAACCAGCTGGGTCTTTCAGAGAATGTTTATGTTTTCCTAATGTTGCATGTCTCATGGTAAACTTTATCAGATTTCCCGAGTTAGTAGCTACCGTATCATCATTCTTATCCGGGTCATTTCATTAGTGTCATAATTCCTTTTTTAATTACCACGCTTTTAAGAAACAAAGCAACTTTGTCGCCCACTATAAATCATCCAACCACCCAACCCCCGCAGGTCAAACTAGTGCTTGCTGTTATTGCAGCCTCAAGACATCCAGTCACAGACTCTTCGGGCTGTTAATTTTATACTAATTCTTCATATAAATGAAGGGAAGTAGTGCAATTTATCATTGCAGCAACATCATCATACATCCAACAAACAACCAATGATCATTAGCTAAACCATGCGTATTGTTAAATAAATGAATGCTAAGGAACCTTAATCAATTTACCATGCCTGGGAAACTTAATGATTGTAAGGCCAAAAGAATTAATATATAAGATTTCCCCTCCGCACACAAGCGCAAACACCGAAAAATGAAGTTTTCACAGACTCGTTGTCATGAGATTCTCATAGCATTCGGCTTCTTTCTATTAAATTTGCCTCGATCCTCTTCTTTGCGGACTCAAGGTATGCTACTCTGCCAATGCGAATTCATATGCGATTTTCATTTAAAAGATTAACATTCAATTATAGCTATGATCTCATTCTTTGACTGTAGGAGGATTCCCTTATATGACATCAGATGTCAATGAAGTCTCAGGCAAGTCCTTCGATTACATTGTTGTTGGGGGAGGCACTACTGGCTGCCCACTAGCTGCAACCTTATCTGAGGAATTCTCTGTACTATTAGTAGAACGAGGTAGCTCACCTTATGGGAATCCCTTGGTCACAGATAAAAGATACTATGGATTCTCATTGATACAAACTGATGAATTCTCATCAGTTGCACAAAGCTTCATCTCCAAGGATGGGGTTCAGAATCATAGAGGACGAGTGCTTGGAGGATCTTCAGCCATAAATGGCGGGTTTTACAGTAGAGCTAGTGAAGATTTTGTTAAAAGAGCTGGGTGGAATGAGGAGCTTGTGAAGGAGGCTTATGGATGGGTGGAATCTAAGGTAGTTTTTGCACCTGAGTTGACACCATGGCAAACTGTGGTAGAATTTGGCCTTCTTGAAGCAGGAATTCTACCTTACAATGGTTATAGTCTGGAACATATTGAGGGCACAAAGGTGGGTGGAACTGTGTTTGATCAATGTGGAAAAAGACACACCTCAGCTGATCTTCTGGAGAAAGGGAATCCGAAAAATATAATAGTTCTTCTGAATACAACTGTAAAGAACATTATCTTCAATACTAATGGTAAGCAATCTTAACAACTGATATAGAAATTTATTCATCTAATCACCATTTATGATCAATCTTTACCAGGGAGCTGAAGTTTTTGGTTCTGACAGATTCTGTTCAAAATCATGCAGGTAAGGGAAATGAGAGCAGAGCTCGTGGCATACGGTTCATTAAGAGCGATGGTAGCTCAGATCATATCCATGAAGCTTACCTCAATCAGCCAAAGAATTCACCTAAACAGGGTGATGTTATTTTGTCAGCGGGAGCTTTAGGCAGTCCCCAGATCTTATTGTTAAGTGGCATTGGACCTCATGATCACCTCAAAGATTTCAACATTCCAATCAGGTTAGATTTGAAAGAGGTTGGGCAAGGGATGCAAGATAATCCTTGCATTGCCTTATTGGTAGACTCCATGCCACAAAACCGGCTACCTGAGCCACCTGAAGTTGTGGGCATAGCAGATAACTTCAGATTCATAATCCAAGCTGGAGTTTTGCCGATCAGCTTCAATGCATCAAGGATGCCAATTGCTGCCAAGATCGCATTTCCAGCTTCTAGAGGAAAGCTTGAATTGGACAGCACAGACCCCAGGAAAAACCCTTCAGTGAAATTCAATTATTTAGCAAAGGAAAAGGACTTAGACGAATGCATAAAGATGGTTCAATTACTTGAGAAAGTGTCAAAATCTCAATCAGTTTCTACGTTCCTCGGAGTTAAACCCCAAGAAAAGTTGATGTCTACTGAAGATGAACTGAGAAAATTATGCAAGAACAATGTCAGGACTTTCTATCACTATTATGGTGGTTGCGCTGTGGGATCAGTTGTTGATGATAATTATAGTCTCTATGGGGTTCAGGGATTGAGAGTAATTGACGGGTCAACTTTTCAAGTATCACCGGGCACAAACCCAATGGCCACACTGATGATGCTAGGAAGGTACCAAGGGATCAAAATCCTTAAAGAAAGGAAAAAACTTTGAACCCAACAAAATCCTTAGGACTCTGAGTGTGTCAATTTGAATAAAAGAATCCAGTGTGTAATCAAACTAACAATAATAATTTGTTTTAGCTTTCTCAGTTTGATCACTGTCCTTCCATATCTAGCAAGTTTAAGGACGTATTTTCTATATATTATATCTTAAGCAACACTTCTAACGAGTTAACACTAACAGTCTCTTCTGATATCCACACGAAAAAAAATGCAATAACCGATGCAAATTACCTAGTACTTCTAATTTCAAGTGAAACATACAATAATTCTGTACATGTTATTAAAGAGAAAAAAAAGAATAAAAAGGACATCTGCCTCATGTTCTTCTAAACATATAACAATCTCACCATCCAGCTCTTCGATTTCCCTTTCTGCAATTTTGAAACTTGGCATGGCCCCAGCTGAAGACTTTGAAGCCGGCGGCTGACCACCTTTGTTAGCTAAATTTCTGAGCCCAAGTATGAGATCCCTTCAAGTACCACCATGCCCTGAGTGAAAGGATCGGTGAGCATGATTTTTTCATTTCACTTTTTTAGTTTGTATTAGTTTGAGGTGTTTCTTCATATAGTTCTGGGTTTTCAGTGATGCCCAAAATAAAGCGCAGAAACAACAGTCTCTCAAGCAAAGATGCAACCTATTGTGTTTCAGTTTCAGAATCTTTGAGAATGATCAAAGACTTAACCACCAGCATTTGATTATAAAACATTTGATGTTTCATTTAGAAAATGTAAGTTATTGGATATTCTTTTAATTTTGGGAGAAGGATTATTGTGTTTGTAAAATACGGTGAAATGTATATTTTAATTTTAATAATTTAAAAACCACCCATTTAATTTTTAATTTGTTAAATAACTTATATAAGGATACGTATTAATTTTCTCCTACTCGTTTTTTTTTTTAAAGATGCAATATAAAATTTTACTTCATATAAGAAAAGATTACAACAGTAAATTTACCTCCCATATATAAATATATTGTTAAGATTAATTATAATAAATAATTAGATGGATCTTAAATAAAAAATTAATCATACTATTTTATTGATAAAAAAGATTTAGAACTGAAATATCCATGATCATCTATAAGGATGGATTATCCATGTTAAATAAAAAATAAATGAATAATTTTTCACTTGTTAGAAATAAAATTTATATTTGATCTTATTTTTGGGATATGAAGAACTTTCTGATTTTTTTTATTAGAAGAATACAAAAAAAATTCTTTAATTTTAGTAAAATAATAAATAAGAACCCATATATATAGTTTTAGTTTGTAATGGATAAGTAGCACTAGACTAGAGCAGCGTGGCGTGTGCTATTTTATTATATCGCCACAAATATTGGGTCTTGTCATCACTCATCGTCACATCACACGACATCACATCAGGGATTTATCAGCTACAAATGGACTAAAGTATGGTTCATTTCTTATTACGCTAAAATTCAATGGCCTATTCGTTAATATCCATTATTTATTTTTATTTATTTATTTATTTTACGTTCCCGCCAAACCGGGCGTTCATCAAATTCAAACCAGCGAACCATTGTTCACTGGATTCTCTCCTTATCTACCATCAACCTCGAGCATGAGTCTGCCGCAATTTTACCAAGTAGAATTGCGTTTTGATTTTGCTCTTTTGGCCCTTTTAATTTGTCAGATAAAACAAAATCACCTGTTGTTTGACTTTTCATTTCTCAGCATATGATTTTGGATCCTTTGACACTTCTTGTTTTCCGCCACCCCATTAAATAAATTTCACGAATCAATGAAGTCAATCCCGTGTTATCCCAAATTGTATATGATATTATAATATCTGTAGAATCCCTTCAACCCATAGACTTTAAGAAAACAACGTTGAAAAGTAGTCGTTACTTGTGATGGAGATGCTGTAGAGGATAAAGGATAATTGTTTGAATTGACTTCAAAGAGTTGAGACAACACTTGCTGGGTAGTTGGCGTAGCATTTAGATTTTCTTATTCCAACTGAGTTCATTTGATAAATATTAAAATGAAGGAATTCTTTCTTGAGCTCTGCATGGAGAGGATGGCCGATGGGTGATGTGTTACTGTTATATTCAATTAATCTTTTGCCGTCTGCGGTTGCTTAGTGATCGTTCTTGAATTTTAGAGTCAAAGCAACTTTGTCCACCATAATAAAAAATACGTCACCCAACCACCCAAACCCCGCAAGTCAAACTGGTGCTTACTGTTATTGGCTATTGCTGCCACTAGACATCCTATCGGATTAGTTCTGTGATTATATAGCCAAAGGGATGGTTTAATATATATATTTTCCTTTCACTCTCCATAAGCAAGCGCAAACTCCGAAAATGAAGTTTCCACATATAGTTCGTTGTCGTCAAATTCTCCTAGCCTTCATCTTCTTTCTCTTAAACTTGCCTTTATCCTCTTCTTCACTGCCTCAGGGTATGCTATCTACACTGCTAAATATGGATTGTGGATCATTAACAGGATTTTAATTTAAAAGCGTAAATATTCAATTATAACTATGGTTTCATTCTTCTCTTATGTTGTAGGAAAAGAATTCACCTACATGACTTCAGATGTCAATGAAGTCTCCGGCAAGTCCTTTGATTACATTGTTGTAGGGGGAGGCGCAGCTGGCTGTCCACTAGCTGCAACCTTATCGGAAAAATTCTCTGTGCTATTAGTAGAACGTGGCGGCTCTCCACATGGAAATCCCTTGGTCACAGATAAAAGGTACTACGGATCGTCACTAATACAAACTGATGAATTCTCATCGGTTGCACAAAGCTTTGTCTCCGAGGATGGAGTTCGAAACCTTAGAGGTCGAGTGCTTGGAGGGTCAACAGCCATAAACGGTGGGTTCTACAGTAGAGCTAGCGAGGATTTTGTTAAAAGATCCGGGTGGGATGGGGAACTTGTAAAGGAGTCTTATGCATGGGTGGAAGCTAAGATAGTTTTTACACCCCTGTTAACACCATGGCAGACTGTTGTTAAATTTGGCCTTCTGGAAGCAGGAATTTTACCTTATAATGGTTACAGTTTGGAGCATATAAAGGGAACGAAGATGGGTAGAACTGTGTTTGATGAGTGGGGAAAGAGACACACCTCGGCTGACCTTCTTGAAGCGGGGAATCCGAAAAATATAGTAGTTCTTCTGAATGCAACTGTAAAGAACATTATTTTTAATACTAATGGTAAGCAATTCTGGTAACGGATGCACAAATTTCATCATCTAATCAACCATGTATAATCTTACTAGCGAACTGCAGTTTTTGATTCTCAAAGATTCTGTTCCAAATCATGCAGGTAAAGGAAAAGAGAAGAGAGCTAATGGCATAAGGTTCATCAAGAGTGATGGTAGCTCAAATCACACCCATGAAGCTTACCTCAATCAGCCAAAGAATTCAGGTACGTGGGGTGATATTATTTTGTCAGCAGGAGCATTGGGCAGTCCCCAAATCTTATTGCTAAGTGGCATTGGACCTCATGATCACCTCAAGGATTTCAACATTCCAATCACGTTAGATTTGAAAGAAGTTGGGCAAGGCACACAAGACAATCCTGCCATTGGCTTTTTGTTTGACACCGTGCCGCAAGTACGGCTACCAGAGTCACCTGAAGTTGTGGGCATAGCAGATGACTTCAAATTCATAATCGAAGCTGGGGTTGTGCCAATTAGTTTCAACGCATCAACGATGCGAATTTCTGCCAAGATGGCATTTCCAGCCTCTAGAGGAAAACTTGAATTGAACAGTACAGACCCCAGGATAAACCCTTCAGTAAAATTCAATTATTTAGCGAATAAAAAAGATTTGGACGAATCTGTAAGGATGGTTCAATTGCTTCAGAGAGTGGCGAAGTCTCGATCAGTTTCTTCATTCGCGGGAAAACCCCAAGAAAAGACGGTGTCTAGTAAACACGAACTGAGAAAATTATGCAAAAACAAGGTGAGGACTTTCTATCACTATCATGGTGGTTGCACCGTAGGATCAGTTGTTGACGATGATTACAGAGTATACGGCGTCCAAGGATTGAGAGTAATTGACGGGTCAACTTTTCAAGTGTCACCAGGCACAAATCCAATGGCAACGCTCTTGATGCTAGGAAGATACCAAGGGATCAAAATCCTTGAAGAAAGAAAAGATTTTATCTCCCACCAAAATCCTTAGCATCATATTCTGGTGACTCTGAGTCTATCAACTTGACGAGAGTCGGCATGTAATCCACCCGACATTAATAAATGGGGAATAGCATTTTCATCCCTAACCTTCACCGAAACAATAAATCACGACATAATACGAAAATGTTAAACAGGTTAGTCTGACTTAGTTGTTTTCTTATCTTTAGTTTCACATAAAACTCTTACCAAGTATGCAATTGTTACAATTGAACAAATTGTCATTATTTTTACAAAAAGTAAGGGTATAAAAATCATTACCCCCAACAAAGCACTTGTTTCACTTTGTGCAGCTTCATCACTATCCTCCCATTTCAAGCGTATGTAAGGTGATCATTTCTATATCATCATATCTTAAGCCACACTTCGAACAAGTTTACTGTTAAAAAGTATTCACCCGGACTTATGTCAAAGAACCTGGGGAATAAATTATTGACAAGAAATTGCAAGAAATCAATGTAAATTACCAAGTATTTCTAATTTCAGGTGAAGCGCATATATAGCAATTGCTCTGTGCAAGTTATTCCAAAACAGGGCCCAAAAAAAAAAAAAAATTCTCTCGCAAAACTTCCTTAATTCTCTGTTTCCTGATCAGGGCTAGGATTTGCAGAAGTTGAGACATCGCTAGAATCACTCGAAGGAGTAGTAGTTTCGTTTTGATTAGAATCTCCGCCGCCTCTCCTACCACTATTGAATGAAAAGCTAACCCAAATTTCTCTCCTTTGCTCCTCTCTCTTGTTACCCTTTTCTTCTTCATCAACAGGCATCTTGTACCGACAAACAGGACACGACCCATGAATCCCAAGCCATTTCTCTATACAATTTGCATGAAATTTGTGCTTACACGGCATCTCTTTCGCTATCTCACCAGCCTCGTATTCCTCTAAACATATGACGCACTCACCACCGAACTCTTCGTTTTCCCCTTCACCAATTTTGAAGCAGGGCATGGCATCAACTGATGCCTTTGATGCCGGCGGCTGGCCATCTTTGTTAGCTAAATTTCTAAGCAGAGAATCTAAACTCGACGTCCCTTCAATGACCACCATACCCTGAGTGAAAGGATTGATGAGAATGATTCTTTCACTTGAATTTGTATTTGTACTTGCTTGAGGCGTTCCTTCGTCTGGGCTTTGTGGGTTTTCAGGATTTTCTCTAGTGGTAATGTTTCCTGTGAAGCCCATAATAAAGGGCAGAAACAGAGACATGTCTCTGTGTCTCAAGAGTCTTTCAAACAAGGATGAAATCTCTGGTGCTTCAGCTTCAGAAGACATGAGAGTGATAAAAAAACCTGACTCAGAAAGATCTGATTTTTAAGAGAGAACCTTAAGCTCTCAGAGAGAATTGTAAGTAAGTTGTGGGCTTGGAATTGGAAATTGGAAGTGAAGGGAAGAGATATAAGTGATAAAAAAACCTGACTCAGAAAGATCTGATTTTTAAGAGAGAACCTTAAGCTCTCAGAGAGAATTGTAAGTAAGTTGTGGGCTTGGAATTGGAAATTGGAAGTGAAGGGAAGAGATATAAGGGCAGCACCCACAGGAAGACAAGAAGGTTGTGGAAAGATCTGGAACATATTTGAGCTGTCACTGTGATGCTCGTCTAATGATTCATCGCCTTCTTATTGATGTTTATCCTCTATCTCCTAAGATATTTTTTGAGTGCTAATCAAGTGCTGCTGCGTATTTATTAAGTATCACTACGCCCGCCGAAACAACCACCATTCCCATGTGTCACACTCATACTCATAATTCTTTTTCTTCATTTTAAATTGTATATCCCAATACTTGTTTTAATTTTAAATTAATACTTGACTTCAAACTGGAACGAGAATCACAGAACAGATCACAGAATTTTCTCCCTTTCTTTTCTTTTCTTTTTCTCTTTAAAAACTCTTTTGGGGGCGGAAGATTCTAGAAATCGATTGGTGGAATTATTTTTTAAATATTAATTTTATGTTATGACCAGTAAACTAGGGTCAAACTCAAATATGCCTGAGATTACAATACTTCATGTATTCGTCAAAATTTCTAACAAAATCCCAATCCCAAAGTATCCCGCAAACGAAACTCTCTGGAAGAATATTGGGTTCTCTGGTATTTGATATTTTGAGTTGTCAAACCATCTTGCTCATTCTAGTGACCCCTAGAAAGTTATCAGGGTAAGTTAGACATTATATTTATTTTACATATATATATATATATATGTATGTAAATTTTATTGCTTGAGAAATAAATTAAAATAACATGTCGTCTATATATGTATATATATTTTTTAAAACAAAATAATATAGCCAATGGTAAACACTCAACGGACTCGTATCATATAAGCAAGGTTATTCCTCAGCAGAAATGCCCAAGGGGTCACTGCTAGTACGCATATAACCTGTTTGATAAAATTCCTCTGTGATAAATTGCCGTCTGTTATACGTGTTTCTAGTCGCTCATGCTTTAAGCTTCTACCAATTATCATTTTACAGGCATGGAGGGGGTAATCTAATTCGTTTCTCGGGCATGCATATTCTTGGGCACTTGTAAATGTTACCATGGCTCTTATGAAGACTCTTGCTCTACAATTCAAGGCTTGCGATTTCTTTGGAACCTATCCAAAACTTTTCAACTTCCCATACTGTCAGAGTAGAAGTAAGCAAAAACAATATTCCTTTTTTCAATTTGTTTTTAATCTCATAGAGAAGAAACCCTTTAAGCATGCATGTTTTTGCATTCTGGATGGACTGTAAATCATCTTAATGTCCAGTAGGTTTCTTTTTTCAGCCACTAGTAGTGGAAGCGAGGGCAAATGCCCGCATGGAAAGCGCCAAAATCCGCAACAGAAGGATGCGAAAGAAAGTATGTTTCATGGATTTCTATTTTGCAGCTGTATATGGTTGAAGCCTTGCTAGTTCTCTGTTCATTTTTACGACATTCTGCCGATGATATGCTCGGCCGAATTTGGTCTTGTTTGAAGGATTAGGAAACCATTTCCTATTTAATGAGTTGTGGCTGGCCTTTGTATCAATGTTTTGATTTTCTAATGTCTTGACCAGTTTAATGGCACACCTACAAAACCAAGGCTTTCAGTTTTCTGTTCCGAGAAGCAGTTGTATGCTATGCTGGTAGATGATCAAAACAAGAAGTGTTTATTTTATGGAAGCACTCTGCAGAAATCCATTCGTGGAAATCCGCCTTGTACCACTATTGTAAGCACTTCATCAAGCATTACATTTCTTACGTTAAGAGGAAAAATAAAATTTGCTAATGGCCACTGCTAAATATAGCTACCCTTTCTGTATTCTTGCTTTTTTATGTCCACTGGTGAACGTTGTTGTTCTGTTTCCAGGAGGCTGCTGGGCGTGTTGGTGAAGAGCTCATCAAGGCTTGCATTGAGCTTAACGTTAATGAAATATCATCTTATGATGGCAATGGTTGTAATCACGGGGAAAGAATGCAAGCCTTTGAGATTCCAATTTCTCGCCATGGATTCCTGGCACAATAGATCAACATATTCTTTTTCAACTTCGAGTCTTCTGGTGATGTGAAAACTGAAAACATCGGCTTTATTGCTAATCAGACTTCGAGAATGCTTGTAGGAGAAACTGTGTTTTGGGATTCTGTTTTGTCTGATTGTCTCAGAAATTAAAATATGCACGACAGTTTTATAATATTTATTTTTTCTCGCCATTTTATAAAGGAGCCAGTTGCAGCGTTTGGGAGATAGTTAATTACCGTTTGATAGCGTGAGATATTCAAAATCTCAGTCAGTTATTACATCCTAGTATTTCAACATTAAACAAACTCACCTCTGTCTCAATATCATCTTGATCTCTCAATTTGCTTGGTCAATAATCACTTGACATTATGGAAAACACTGAAGAGATTGGAATCAAAATGTACAGTGCAGCCCCGCAAAATGTGCAGTGCAGCCCCGCAAAATGATCCAACTCCAAACCCTTCTTCCCCACAAACTCTCCCGAGACATGGTCGGAGAAGACTGGCAGTGGCCAAAGGAATGCAAAAGACTCTCTCCAAAATATCAATGCTCGTAAACTTCCTCTCCACAGGCACTCTTTTAACCTTTGAAATGCTACTCCCATCTGTATCAAACAATGGTGATTGCTCACCAGTTAGCACTCGAATGATTCATGTCCCTCTCAGCCTTTGCGCTCTCTCATGCTTTTTCTTTCACTTCACCGACAGTTTCAGAGGTCCTGATGGCAAAGTCTATTATGGTTTTGTGACTCCAAGAGGATTGTCGGTGTTTAAGCCTGACCTTGGCGTGGAAGTTCCGAAAGATGAGAGGTATAAAGTGGGTTAACTGATTTTGTACATGCAATTGTGTCACTGATGGTTTTCGTGGCAATTGCTTTCTCCGATCATCGTGTGACGAATTGCCTTTTCCCCGGTCACGTTAAGGAGATGGATGAAGTGATGGAGAGTTTTCCTCCCATGGTTGGAATAATTTGCAGCGGCCTTTTCTTGGTCTTCCCCAACACAAGATACGGCATAGAATGCATGTCCACTTGATTTTGCTTGAGAGTACATTTGTTTCTTGTTTTACTCTCTTCGTTCCCCAAAGTTAAAACATAAGGAACTAATGCTCTATCTATTCGTTATCATGTTAACTAAGGTTTCAATTAATGAACTTTCGTTGGGATTGTGCAAGAAAACTAACAGAATCTCTTTTATTTTGTATGAACACTGGGTTAAGACTGAAGTAGCCAACTAAGCTTTTATTTTGTTTCTGAAGATACTGTACACTTCAGGATCTTTTATGAGTGTTCAACGCGAATTCTCAGAGAAACTAGAAAGGAAAAAGAATCGTGTAACTGTAAACTCTAGAAGAACAGAGTCAACATTATTTTTTTTGTTTCAGAAAATACTGTGCACTTCAGGATCTTTTATGAGTGTTCAACGCAAATTCTCAGAGAAATCATAAAAGAAAAAGAATCGTGTGACTGTAAACTCTAAAAGAACAGAGTCAACATTATTTATTTTGTTTCAGAAGATACTGTACACTTCAGGATCTTTTATGAGTGTTCAACGCAAATTCTCAGAGAAATCATAAAGGAAAAAAAATCGTGTAACTGTAAACTCTAGAAGAACAGAGTCAACATTATAGTAAGTGAAAATTTCTAACATCCTGATACTGAGTTGGTATCTATACAATACATCTCTCTCTCCTCTACTTGACATTGATACCTTCTACTTCTAATATGCACCAGTAAAAAATATTTCCATCCTATTTTTACAAGAATAAATAATTTCGGACAACAATTAGTGCACTATGTTCCCTGACCAGAAAATATTTTAACAATTCCCTTTGCCTGATTCTGCTCAATCCTGCTATCAATCTCTATCAAAAACCGATTTTCAAGATGTATAGATAAAGTCACATCTAGCCACATTAAGCCCAGGGAAGAATATAGCTGTGCTTCTCAATCACCACAACATCTAGCAGTATTTCCTTCCTGGAGTTTCTGCCAAAGACAGAGCATCTCCCTAGGACTTTGGTAGTGGGCAACAACATAACCATCCTTACAACCCTCATTATGGACCCTCTCTTCTTGTTCATACCGAACTTCTAAACCTTCTTTCTTCATATCTGCGATCCAAATGCCCATTGCCACATCTTCTAGCTTAAACATCTGCCATACAGAGCATTAATTTAAGCATTTGACAATTTGAAATGGTAAACTGCGTTAAGCTTAAGTACAGATAATAAAAACAGCAGCAGGGAATGAAACATAGTTTAATAGTCCAAAAGGTTTACATTAAGAAGGGAAAAAAACAATAATTGACTGTCACACCTTTAATTGGCCTTCTTTGTATCTCTTGTACACTGCCTTTGCTATGTCATGGGACACAACATAACCAGGACCATGTGCCCAGGGGGGGTAAGTTTCTTCAGGCCATTCCTTCATAAAAGCAGACAACATAAGAAGCATAAAATAAAGTTATGTTTTAACGATAATTTGTGGTTGGAAGTGTTGAAATATTTTTGTGTTCCAATAAGGGAAATTTTTTGGGATAATCCAACCACAAAGAGTTGTACCAGTATAAATTTTTTTGGTTGTTAATTTAAGGAAGCAAAGATCTAGAAAACTCAAATGCTAGCTGCAATGAACAAGCCATGAGCCAAGTTGGCAAGTTGAATGAAGTTGCTGAATTCAAAGAGAGCTAATTGGAAGAATTACCTGAGGGCTAATGAACCACTTGCTATCAGTGTTCCTATGTGGTCGGGACTCTGAGTTAATGAGTCCATAAAGCAATCCAGAACTCACATTAATCCTGTTTAAAGACGTCATCACTTCATCCACACGAACAAATGCATCATCATCTGTCTTCATGACAAATTTTGCTGAAACAACCTCCGTCTGTTGAGGAGATGAGGTCAATGAGGTAAAGGAAGAATTCTCCAGATATAAAGAAGAGACAAGACTTTACCCCAAAAATGCAGATTGCTAAAGTTTTCCAGGTGATGAGACTGTAGTAGTCAACGAAAGGCATCAGCTGTATGTCTCCGTATGTCCGTGCCTCATTCCAGAGTTCCCCATTGACTATCTGGTTTTTATGCTGCAATATTCTTCAAACTTGGTAAGTACTTTCAGAAATTGGCTAACTACAGAACATTGCACCTTAAATACTAATGTTGAGAGTTCAAAACTGAGACCTCTACAAGCACCTTAGTTGGGCTTGTGCTAAGTATCAGAAGAAACCCAGTAGTGTATAAATGGATGGAAAAAAAAATTCAATAAATTAGATGATGATTGTCAGTTATTGTGCGTCTCCAATCTACACCCAATATATATGACCACATAACAATTGTGTACCAGAAGGAGGGGAAAAAAGTAAGACATAGTGAAGCTCACCAAACCAACAAAAAAGCGAACTGCAGCTGCTCCTGACCGCACTGCAGCATACTGCATCCATGTCCTTCTAACAGCCATTCTTCGCTTAAAATTATTTGCTGTTGAGAAAACACCAATGAACAAATCCACCGGTTTATGAAAAGAGAGGGGCGAAGATCTTAGTGCTTCTAAATCAGTTGTATGCTCTGAATCCTCGGATGTGGGTAAACCACCTGGCCAAGACAGAAATTAATTTCAGGTCTCCAGAAATCTTAACTTCATTGACAAGCCACGGCTCCAAAGTCTGAATGTATGACCAGAGGAAAACAAATAAGTTCGCTGCAAGTATCATTCAAGTTATAGAATTCCAAAAGTTGCAGTATAGACAGATGAAAGAAATTACTTCACGATAAGCAAAGGATGTTATGTGCTTTCCATCAACTGTTGTTTGGATTCCTTCTGATCCTACTCTAATTGTGGCAACAAAAAGATGACCTTGCTTAAAAGGAAAATATCTTCTGGTTTTAGATCCTTCTTGTGCCTTTGGGGACATCCTTGAATTATTCAACAGCATGCTAGCAGTAGAAAGTCGCTTGTAATCTTTACCGACCAACTTGTTGCACTGATCCAACTCATCCACTGCAACTGAAAAGTAGATGAGTTATACCAGAATATAACAAGGCACAAACAGAATGAACAAAGGGAGAAGCAATTAGCAAATGGTTCCAATTAAAACATTCAGTTGATAGAAATCATAATGATAAAACATTAACCTGATTAAAATTGAATTGAACACATTCAATAAATCATTGACTTTGCAACAAAATATTGCTTCTGATCTACAAACAACCAATGACCTTGATAACGTACTGAAAATGTACTGAAGTTAAAACTATATAGTGTGAAATAATTGCTTTACACTATGTACTTTTCAACATTGGAGGCCCCAATATTGGGTATTTTGAAAAATAGAATATGTTGTCTTAAACTCAAAGGTCAACAAAGGTAAGTTCTTTTAATGGATGAATGCAACATGCATAAGCAATGTACGAACAACTTTTGCCTTTTTATTGTGCTCGGTAAATTTAAAAAGTGATAGTAACTCTTACCTTTCATAATCTTTTCAGGAGAAGGGGATGGACAACGCTCCTCGTCACCCCAGTCATGAGCTAATGTCCAGGTGTTTTGGACAATCACAGGATTCTCAGTTATCTTATCACCAAGTAGCCTAACATTGTAATGCAAGATAATGGGTGGATCAGGCTCCCCCGGAAGTGGTTCTCCTGTTAAGTCAATCCGAAAATTACCAAGAAGACCATCTGGTATGCCAATAATTGTAATAGAAGAACCCTGGGTTAGTCCACAAGGAACCTGCAACTTAAAACTGGTGCTGTTAAGATCTGTGGCATTCATTTTATTTATAAAATGAGGACATTGTTTCTCTTTTGCTCTCCTGGCTGAACTTTCATTAGTATAACCAAGTTTTTCCTCTTCGACTGACACCATAAGGTTATTCCAAGCACTTCCAGCTTCCTTGATAGCCTCTACTCCATTTGCTAAACCCCGAGAACGATTAATTAAATGTTTCAAGAGATTCCAAGTATGCAAAGATTGCTGCTCTTCCTTGGATATATTCCTCTGAGAAAAGAGACCAGCGGCTATTGTATCAATTGAAATGACTTGAGAAGCATTCCCTGGATTTTGAACTGCAGCGGGAGCTGCAGTACGCTGCCATTCCAGAGGATTACTTGCATTAGTGGGGACAGGACTTGTCAGATAACTGTCCCCAATAGGATTTTTCATGAGACCATATCTCAGGAGCAACAATGTAAACAAGGATGCAATTACAACACCACCGTACCATTTCTTCATTCTGCTGTTTAAACAATTGCGTCAAAATTTATGAGCCTCCTTTCCATAGAAATTGAGCAAAAAATAGCCAGTACACAACTGACCAGTGATCAACACATGAATGAGCTTCATAAAAACATAATTGAGTGAGCAAATCCACAAAGCTGAGGTGATACTAAAGTGGACAAAGATGATGTACGTAGCCACACTGTTAAAACCCTTCAGAAAGATACAATCCAGCCATAGAATGCGAGAGTAAAAGAATCATTACACTAATTGGAGGCAAGTTTCAGATCTTATTTTCAGTTGATTGTTTTTTCTCTTTTCACAAACATCTCTTTTTGGCTTGGCAAATAAGAGCTTGCACTACATCATTGACAGTTTCGCTGCAGAAGTTCTCAATCAAGCATCTGAGAAAGGGCTGTGAAGCCAGAACAAATTCCAAGAGCAATTAGTCCACAAATGAGGATCAAAGTTTCTATAAAATTCCACAATTAAAGGTAAAATCCTCATGAAAAAAAGGTTCAGACGGAAAAGGATTTATCAGAAAGAAGAAATTGAATCAAACACGTATAACATGAAACTGAGATGGAAAATAAAAAAATAAAAAGAACTGATCGCCTTGCCTCTCCTTTGGTATGTGAATCATTCATAATTGATCTTTAGGAAGCTACATCAATGTTCATAAAAACAAAAGTGGTTCTATAAATCTGAAATAACTTCCAAAGTCCCCAAAATTGAGCACCACTTTCACCGTAATATTAAAGAACAACCATAAGGAACTCATTCATAATACTGAGATATTATCTTCCTTTTTCATTCAGTGAGCAAGTGATCAAGGTCAATACCTGACCTAGTATCATATTACCCCACATGGGCAAATTACAGGAAGCGGTTTACCTTGCCCTTTCAATGACCATATAATATTCTTTGTTGACTAAAAGAGCCAAGCCTAACCTATACAAAATTCTAGAATAACTTAATTGACTTGGAAGCGCACCAAATAGCAGACAGTATTAACTAGATAACTTGTTAGATCAAATCTATTGAGGTAGGGACCATACCATATTAGCGGCTGATATTACATTTAATTGAAAAAAAAGAAACAAATTCAAACGACATTACAGTACTGTGCAAGAAATATAGGTCTCAACTGCATAACGATCAAGTTAATTGCGGTTTTAATTGAATATTAAGTAACTGGAGAAAGTTCATTTCAGCCAGCATAGTGGAGTTTTTCTTTTTTCCATACAGAAAAAAGAAACAAAAAAGATAAACTAAATCTTGAACATTAACAATATCAACATTCGAGATTTACAATAATTTGTTCCAGTGTAATTACAAATACTAAGCTTAGTTCAAGTGAAGTTCTTAAACTGAAAAGAGAATCAACACGAAATACAATAATACGAATTCTTTTAACTAATTCATTTCCTTCAATTTCCTCGGTAAACAAACAGATCTCAAACGCATTGCACTAAATCCGAACTTAATCAAACATTGGTCACTAAAAGGCAGTAAAACCAGCTCCAACTTCGAAAATTTTAATGAAACCAACAAAAGAAGCAGAATCAACTGTCTCGAGTTGAAGTTGAAGAGCGAACTCACCTTTTCCGAATCTTTTTCACAAGAATTCCAGAGAAAGTGCGAGAAAATCGGTGAGAAAATTAGCGTTCGATGTCTGTCGTCTTGACTTGTCGTCTACGCACGCGCAGCACGCCAGCGAGAATACTAAAAAGAAATGAAAATAAAATAAAATAAATTCGATATTTCATGTAGATTTACTACTGCATAAATTATGCGTGTTTGTTGACTTCCTTAAAACTATCCAACCGAAGTCTTCATTAATTGTTCATAACTTCAAATTAGTGTCGCTTTAATAAAGACCGACGTTATGGTTTGACTGTAGAGAGCCAATGGAAGACCGGCATGCGCATCTGATTTCATTGTTATTTAGCTACAAGTTATGACGTGGCGAACTGTAAATGGCCAGGTGAAACACAACGGAGAAACTTATTCCCTTCTCTTTTTTTCTATTAGCTTTTTCTGTTTAATGTGCACCGTTAGCTTTAATTGAAGGGTAAACAACATCGGAGTCCCTAAAATTTGTCTAATTAACCTCATCAGTCCACTTGTTTTACAAATATTTAACAAAAGTCTCAATGAAAAAGTAGACAAAATATTAAATTAATATCATTTAATTACAAAAGCTTATATATTATGTAGTGACAATTAACTCATTAATATATATTTACATTATCATTAACACGTGTTACAATATCATTGAATATTTTTGCTACTGCTAATCGCTAGTCCCTTACTACTAAATATCATTCGTTTAAATAATTGTGAATATTATTAAAATCTTTTTTCTAACACTCTATATAATGATAATTATCATTATCGTCAGTTTGAACAACTATTTATTATAAATCAAAAGTTGAATATTTTATATCTAAAAATTCAAGTTTAAATTTACTGCGAACGGTTGTTCAAATAACAATTATACACCATTGTATAAAATATTCAATAAAAATTCTTACAATATTTATAGTGATGTTAATGAATGACATTAAATAATAGTTAATAGCAGTCGATAATAATCGGCGATAGTGGTTAATAACTCTTTAAAATTAAGTATAAAATTTAAAATTTACATAGGCTCATGTGAAAAATAATTTCTTAAAAAAATTATATAGGCATAGATTAATAGTTAATAAAAGTATAATAATAAAATTATACTTTTTTTTATCTAAACTAATGATATAAATTAATGAATTGGAACTATTTTAGATATTTCTAAAACGAGAGTGAGACTGATGAAATCAATTGGTCAAACCTTAAAACTCCGATGACATTCACCCTTATTCAAATTCGCATTGTCCAGCATTATGGCCACCAGTTGATGGTCTTTGGTCACAAACCCACAGCCACTTTACAATTGAAGGAAGAGGGGATTGTCATATTGGTCCTTGTAGTTCTTTCTTTTCGAAATATATCTTGGTACTGATAAATAAGTGGTAAAGTTTGGATCTATTTGTTACTTTTAAAAAATAAATGGACCAATTTGATAATTATCTTTGTTGTGAATATCAGTTGGACCCAAAATGCGCCATATTTTACTTGGAAAATCAACGGTGATTCATTGGGCTGTGACGAAACTAAGATACCGCCTTGCTACGAGAGCATTTCTTCTCTCTTTACGTTGTTCTTCATTACTTTCTCGTTTTGGCTCAACATGTGCAACGGCAGGCGAGGGTCGGTAAATACGGCAAACAAAGCAGGACAAGATAATGACAAAACGGTGCTGTTTGGTTTCAAATTATGAATGTAAACGTTACTACCACTTTTTACATTAATCCCTCTTTAATATTATTTCAATGCATCCAAGTGTTGAATATTTATGTTCAAATAAATCATGTCCAGCATAAATCTAAAAACCATACGGCATACGAATTCGCACGTACACAAAGACACAGGTGAAGATATATAAAATATTAATTGATTAAATTATTTGCAATATTTATCATTGTTTGTCCAAATTGTGAGAGAATAAATTTTTTATTTATTTTGTCCATAAATGAACAGGAAACAAAAATTAGTCGTATAGCAGAAAAGAAAATTTGATTGGACAATAATATTAAAAAACAACTATAACTTTGTAGACATTAAACCTGCAACACGAGAATATCGATTTGAGAATATAAATTACTGATATAGCTAGCATAGAATGTTAGATTGATAATATCAAACAACAAATAATTATTAAGGAATCAGAATCAGTGTTATAGATATAAATCTTGAATTAATAGTGTGGTAAATGGTAATCAATAATAATTAAATTTTGTGTAAATATTTTTTAAAAATGATATCGCACTTCAAAAATGTGTTTATCTTAAATATGTGACGATCTTTTAAAATTATCACATAAATAATGTAATTTTAGAAATTTTTTATCATAAAAATATTAATTGAGTAATTTATTAATCAGAATATAAATTTTAATCTCAACTTAATGTTGTTTACAGAACGCACGTCTTTTAAAATTTGTGTGTTTAAACCCTGTGATTTACAGGACTCTTCCTTATTTAGTTGGAGGCTTTTTCAGTCTGGATGGTCAAAACGTACTCCCTTTAAAATATGTGTGTTCAAGTTTTATAACTTATAAGGCTCTTCCCATTAAGTTGGAGACTTTCTCATAAATAAAATTGTGGACTATTACGTCCAGTGCACGAAAATTTTTGGAACGTGCTACATTAGTTTGTATTTAGATTCTCATTAAATTTGTGGCTATAATATTAATAGATATCCACTTGAAAGAAAAAAAACATTAAACAAAGCCGACGGATTATTGGGGATTATAAAAAGTATTTTAAAATCAAACCTGGACCTGGCCTGTAAGAAAAGAGATGCAACGTGGAGCAAAAATAAGAGGGCAAGTGTTTGCAGTGAAGAGACAAGCACAACATGGGCACACATTAGAGAATGATAACCGAGAAAGCGAAAATGGTGTTAAAGAAAACCTGAAAAGCTCAGCAATCATAATAATGTATTATTAAATGAATTGACAAAGAGAAAGTGTGGTTTTAATTTTTATTATTTTTTTAATATCACACATTATAATCTACCAATATTACATTAAAAATTTATAGAAGTTGAGAGTCTTGATTGATTCGAATTTAACACTACCTTAAACATTTGCACCTATATTTAGGTGATGTCCGCCCTCACTTAAGAGGGAATTGTGCCTTTGATGAGAGAAAAATTAACTCACACAAATATAATAGGCTCCATTATTAATAAATAAAATATCTCACGTTTTTAATCTTGATTGATTCATTCGCATTTAGCGTTGCTCTGAACATCTGCACCCATATTTGGGTGATGTCTGCCCTAACTTAAGAGGAGATTATACCCTCAACAGAAAGAAAATTAACCTAATATAATGACCTCATTATTAATGAGTATGAACATCTGCACGCATATTTGGGCGATATCTCCCTTCACTTAAGAGGGGATTATGTCTTCAACGGGAGAAAAAATTAACATATACACTAATATAATGGACCTTATTATTAATGAGTCTGAACAGCTATACATATATTTAGGTGATGTCTACTCTCATTTAAGAGAAAATTGTGTTCTCAACGGGAGAGAAATTAACCTATATACTAATATAGTGGCCCCCATTATTAATAAATCTGAATATTTACACCTATATTTAGGTGATGTCTACCTCGTTTAAGAGAGAATTATATCCTCGATGGAAGAAAAATCAACTCATTTATTAATATAATAAATCCCATTATTAATTAGTAGAAGATGCCGTATTTTTAATGTAAGTCTTACCATAGGCTCACCATGTCAGCCCCTGGCCTCTCCGACTAGGCACCAGTGGTTGGTTTTAATTTTTATTTTGATGTCTGGTTCCGTACGACAATCTGCCTATTTGATCGGAGTCTGTTGGGCCTTTAATTTTGAATTAAATTATGGGTAATGATAAGTACGCCCTACTTTTTGTTATTGGTCCCATCTCATTAAAAATAATATCTAATTAAAAAGAACAATAGACTAAAAAATTATGGTGATTTTTCATCGCTGGCACTCGTCTACGGTCAATCTCGACAGGGTGCGTTTGATAATTATAAATATGGCCGGGTGGAGTGGGCTGGACTCTTTGCCTCGCTTTCTCGTGTCATGAGCTAATCATTTCGCGGGCCGCCTGAAGTGAAACCAGACCCAGTTATTTTCACGCTATTTGCTTTTTATTATTATATTTGGCATAAATTTTACTTACAAATTTTTTTTGTCAATACAACAAACGATCCTGCTAGCAGTACGGAGCGAGAAACGAAACACTAGATGAAGACTATGAAAAATACGGGGGAAAACAAATAAAGTGGAGACGTTGACTCTTGCAAATTCCAGTCCAGTACGCTTATTGATCTAAAACTTAGGGAACTGGACTCTGGAAGAGCATCTCTTCTTTGGTAAAACTGGACATTCGATAAATTCTGTGGCAGAAGTGTCGACGCACATATATATTTGGTAAAGCTGGCTGTTATGTTCTGGATCAACGTTGCATTCTATTCCTGGAGGAAGCCCAGTAGCTTCCTTTATGGCATCTGTTATACTGTCTAGGTCGTAAAACCTATTATCTGGTTTGATTCCTGATGAAAGCGTTTTTCAATTTTCAGTACTATATATCAGTCATGGGAATTACTTGATACATGAAATGAATGACTTGATGCATGCTTTAATTTTAAGACAAGAAAGACTTAAAATATATAGCGTAATTGCGTACCAGAATTCTTGAGAATCTGGAGGAGGTTTACTTTCTCTTTCAATCTGAGAGCTGCTTCGAAGTATTCGCGTTGGTCAAGTTCAGACTCTGCGCACGTCCCGTGTTTTTCCCATTCGTGTGACCAGAATTTGGTGCCATCGTTGCTAGGGCAGGACAGTGTTGGCCAATTCGTTTGCAGGTCGCTGATGAGATCCGAAATCTATATATATATTCCATCCATGCCATGCCAGAACATTAAGCGAAGAAATATGAAGCAAATAATTAAAACCTAAAACAGCTTGCTTGAACTAAAAGATGCCGGGAGGACTAAAATACCTCAGACTTCTCGAAAACACTGTCAGGATCACAGTTTGATGGATACGAGCCGTCGTTGTATTCGGGCCAAAGACCATGAATGCCAAAATCAGCGGCAGGCTTTCCTGACTTGGGATAGCAACAACTATGCTTTGTATCGCAGTATGATCCAGGCCACTGCATATATATGATCAAATCATAAAAAAACTAAAATCATATACATCATCCAAAGAGCCAGACCAATGTTGCAGAGAAAGCACAATTACCTGTTGAACAAAATAGAAGAAATCGAAGTCCTGTGAAACACAAAGAATTGACAGATATTGTATTATCAAAAGCTTGATAATGATTGAAAACTGGAGTTTCATCTTTAGATAATGGATGTTGTTTCTTCGGTAATTTTATGAATTATGAGATCGCTTTTGAAGTTAAAAGAATGATAATGATACGAGATTATAGCGATTGGTAGGTTTATGAATTTATAGGCAAAAACTGGAAGGCTATGACAGAATAATGTATCCGGAACAGTATATGACTTTTTATTAGATTGTTTGCGTATTTGACGGTCTTTGTTAAGGGTTTGCTTACATTTTTATATTTCTTTCCTATAATCTTATTTTAGTTATAGATGATCATTTCTTCTTCTTTTTTTTTTTCCTCTTGTTCATATTTATATTACGAACGAATGATTCATGAATCTAGCTAACCAAAATTTTCAGATAAGTAGGAGGGTAGTTGAGAATTTTATAAGACAAGTGGTGTTTTTGGTGGTTATCTACAAACCACTGCTTTAGTTTAATTACTTTTAGAGGAATCAATTTCGTTTGACAGCATTTTCAGTTCAGTTTATCATGATTAAAAAATAAGACATAAAAAAAGAAGAAAGCTCGAGTCTCCTTCAAGAACATTTATTAATAGTTGTTTTCTCTTCGATCTACTAGTTCTTCCGATGGAAGTCTCCAACATCATCAATTTGTTATTAAAAAATTAATGTTCCCTTCTTCCAGGAAATTAGAACATGATCATGAATTAAACTTTAATAACGAACAAACTGCATATATAGTTTATTTTAATTTTTGTCTCATTATTGGCTGCGAAAATTAAAAAATGTCAGTCAATGAACCTGTTCAACAAATTAAGTTATTCGGATTTTGCTGCAAGGAAGGAAACCCCAAAAACTGGTTAGCAGTACAATATGTTTATATTGCGTGCAAGAGCCAACTGTTTAATGAAACGTGGCAATTAATGACATAGGCTTTCTTCGCATTTGGCTATTACATATATTAAAACTGTTTGGAAGGTTTCAGAGTATTATTAGTTAATTAACTAACGGTTGGAGAAAGGAGTAATGGGGACCATTTTCCTCTCCTATATATATATATATATATATATATATATATATATATGTATATGTATATACATCTGCATAATGTACGTTTGCAATACCATATGGAAATTGATTCGTGTATATCAGTTAGGCAGCTAGCACATATATGGCCATGGAACGTGATTGTTGATTTTTTTCTAGGTACCGCCATGCTACCTAGTTACGTCCAAGACTCAACAATTCTTTTAAGTTGTCGTTATCAGCTTGCTTCAATATATATTGTATGTATATAGCAAAATGCTAATTAATTCAGTTAGAACAGAAAAAAGGAAAAAAAAAACACTCGGGCACTTGTTAGTTTCAACAAGTAAGATAATTTTTTAATTATAAAAAATATTATTCGCTATAGATGAGATCTACCGTATTTGAGTGTAGATAGATTTATGAACAGTTTTATATACGATTTTATTGTATATGTAATATTTAAAAAAAAAAGACATAAATACTTAAAATTTTGACGTTTATAGACTTTTTCAAATTTGAGTAACATCTGACTCATATCTATTTTTTAAAAAATATATATATGAAAACCATATACCACAACAAAAATTAAACAAATCTATTCCACTACAGCACAAGTTCAATAATCAAATCACTAAAAATAATCAAATATTACTTTCAAATAAAACTTTACCATTTATAAAACATAAGGCTTTACTTTTTTTTTTTGTTATAGTCAGTCCGCCTAAAATTGTAATAAAATTGCTTGAATTGCAAATAAAATCTTATAATTTCTACAAATTTTATTGCTCATACAACAAATTATGATTCAATTAGCTGTATGTATGGAGAAATGAAACTACAGATGAAAAACATGAAAATAAATTACATAAAGGGAGATGTTAACTCTTGTAAATTCGAATCCAGTACTCTTTTGATCTAAAACCTAGGGAACTGGACTCTCGAAGCGCATCTCTTCCTTGGCAAAACTGGACATTCTATAAATTCTGTCGCAGAAGTGTCAACGCACATATAAATTTGATAAAGCTGGCTGTTATGTTCTGGATCAACGTTGCACTCTATTCCGGGAGTAAACCCAGTAGCCTCCTTTATGGCATCTCTTATGCTGTCCAAGTCATAAAATCTGTCATCTGGTTTGACTCCTGAAAGTGTTTTCAATTTTCTCCGTTAATTAGCAATTAGAAACTTTATGTATATTCAAAGACTTCATGCATTTATGCTTTTAAAACAAAGTTTACGTACCAGCATTCTTGAGAATTTGGAGGAGGTTTGTTTTCTCTTTCAGCTTCAGAGCTGCTTCGAAGTATTCACGTTGGTCAAGTTCAGACTCTGAGCATGTCCCATGTTTTTCCCATTCGTGTGTCCAGAACGTGGTGCCATCGTTGCTAGGGCAGGACAGCGTTGGCCAATTGGTTTGCAGATCGCTAATGAGATCTGAGATCTATACATATACACATTCCAAAGACATTTAAGAAAGAGACATAATTAAAAGATACCGAAATCTTTATCCTGCCGCAGACGATTTAATACCTGAGACTTCTCAAAGACACTATCGGGGTCACAGTTTGATGGATACAAGCCATCCTTGTAGTTAGGCCAGAGACCATGAATGCCAAAATCAGCTGCAGGCTTTCCTGACTTGGGATAACAACAACTATGCTTTGTATCGCAGTATGATCCTGGCCACTGCATGCATGTATATGATCATCCAAATCCAACACCTTAATTAATTGACAAATATTTGAAACATCATCCAAAAGAATGATATATATATATATAGCACCATTGTGAAGAGATTAATGAATTAAGCTCATTAATTTACCTGCTGAACAAAGTAGAAGAAATCAAAGTCCTGTGAAACGCATAGAATCGATAGATATTGTATTATCAGAAGCTTGACAACGATTGACAACTGGATCAGTTTCATCTTTAGATAACCGATGTTCTTTCTTTCTGGAAACTTAATGAGATTGGTTGGAAGTTAAAAGAATGATATTGATAGGGAATTGACGATTGGTAGATGTATTGATTTATAGGCAAAAACAGGAAGGTTATTATGGATAGAATATTCTGGCCAGTATATGCTTTCTGTGAGTCTTAGTTATATTTTATTTTATTACATGGTTTCCCTGTTTGACGGTCTAATCACGGTTGTTGTTAAGGGTTTGCTTGCCTTTTTATATTTCTTTTCTATCATTTTATTTCATTTAAATAAATGATCATTTCTTTTTTCTCTTGTTCATATTTACTGACGAAGGACATTAATGATTCATGAATAAATATCTAGCTAATCAAAGTCGGAGTTCTGTTCAGATAAGTTGAAGGGGAGTTGAGAATTTTATAAAACAAAAATAGAATTTGTTTCGTAGTGTTTGGGAGTTATCTAAGAAGTGATGTTTAATTTAAATATTTATACGTTCACAAGAAGCAATTTCGTTTTCAGATCATTTCATTATGAAAAAAAATTAAGAAAGATTGAGTGATCTCCCTCAAGAAACCTTAATAACAAACAAACTCAATACTTTATTTCAATTTTTTTGTCTCATTATTTGCTGTGAAAATTGAAAGTTTTAGTCAATATTAGACCTGCTACAATAATGATCCTGATTAATCTGCAAGGGAGGCAACCGCGTGATGCTTTGAAGTTTTGTCTAATTAGATTTACTTGTAAAGTCTACTAAAAGTATTGCCAATTTGCAATTGTTATAAACTGGGACCAGACTAGCTTAGTTGGTAGCACTAATGTATTGCGTGCAAGTCAACTGTTTGATGAAAAGTGGCAATGACATAGGCCTCCTTCCCAAATCCCAATTGGCTTTACATACTAAACTCTTTGGACGGTTTCAGCTAATTATTAATTAAATGGGTGGCAGAAATGAAAAAAAAAGAAAAAAAAAACGTTTTCCTTTACTAACAAAAAAGTGTACATGCATCTACATTTGCAATCACATGGAAAACAAGAAAATGATTTTCGTGTTTGTCATGTACTGGGAATTAAAAGAACTTTATTTTTCACGGAATAATGTGATTGTTCATTATTATCTAGATACGGCCATGAAAGTAACTTCCAAGGCTCAACAATCGTATTGCGGATGGCGACTTCCACAATTCTTTGAGTTAAGATGTTATCAGCTTGCTTCAACTTCGGTGATACGTAAACATAAGCTGGAAGACATCATGTGAATATGGATATGGATACCTTTTTCTGTTTGTGTATTGTTTTTAGATAATGGAATAGGTAAAAGTGATAAAAGAATAGCCGAAGTCCATTTATTCGAGAAATTACTACAAATTTGACAACTGACTAATTAAATTTGAACAGCAAGAAAAGACATACCCCAACTGCCACCAGGGAAATTAAACAAGTTTAATAATCAAACCATTACAAACAGTGATTTGATTGATATTGGAGAAATGAAAGACATTCGTTTACGTACTAAAAGGAAGGAAACTCAATGCCAGAGCCGCATTTGCCTTTTGGAAACACCGGACACTCAATGATGTTTGAGGCAGATGTGTCTACACACAAGTAAATCTGGTAAAGTTGGCTGTTGCCTGATTCATCAACGTTGCATTCTATCCATGGAGCGAACCCAGTTTCTCCTTTAATTGCGTCTTTAATTCTTTCCAAGCTGTAAGAATTTCCATCTGGTTGTATTCCTGTGACATAAAACAAAAGGCTAGTTCAAAATTGGTAACTAAATATATTCAGCAGAAGAAAATGATTGTAGAGAAATTTCTCTCTCTCTCTCTCTCTCTCTCTCTCTATATATATATATATATATATACACACACGCATACACACACCTGCGCTCTTGAGAGCTTGGAGGAGATCTACTTGATTTTTGAAGTTGAGAGCTGCTTGGAAATAGTCATGCTGGTCGAGGACGGACTCTGAGCAGGTGCCGTGTTTCTCCCATTCATGTGACCAAAATTCTAAGCCATTGCCGCTTGGGCAAGCCAGTGTAGGCCAGTTCTTCTGCATGCTGCTTTTTAGGTCCGAAATCTATACAAGAGATAGGCGCAGTTTCTGGGTGATACATTATTTTAAAACGAAAACGAAATTTGTTCTAAATACAAGGGGTATCCCAGGAAAAGAAAGTATATATATTATCATTAGACGTTTGAAGAGTGCTTTTTATGTAAACATTTTGTAAATGGAGCTATTAAAAGTGTCAAATATTCGCAATAATCTTGTAGTGAGCTAAAAAGAGGGCGATATATTAGTACTGGGCTAAAGTGGTACGACGAAACGTTTCTTTTTCTATTTTTAGAGAAATCACAAAAAGTTTTTTTGAATAAGAAACGTACCAAACGGGCTGCAAGAGATTCTCTAGTCTACAGCTTGTCCGATACGAATTACTACCGAACAATGTGGTAAACGTACGGAGATTGCAATAAAAGTGAGGATCATGGAAGTACCTGGGATTGATCGAAGGGGCTATTGGGATCACAGTTGGATGGATAGGAGCCATCGTTCTTGTTTGGCCAGAGTCCATGAATGCCGAAGTCTGCTGCCGGCTTTCCAGTCGTTGGATAGCAGCAACTTTTAGCTGTATCACAGTATGATCCCGGCCACTACATCACAACCAGAAAAAAAAAAAATTACAACCCGCAAAATTAAACAAATAAACAAAAAAAAACACAGCGCAAAAGAACTGTCGATCACTTACCTGCAGAACAAGGTAGAAGAAATCGAAGTTCTGGGAAGCACAGAGAATTGACAGATACTGAACGACGAGAAGTTTGATCAACAAAGAAGAGTATTTGGACTCCATTTCTGTTTCTCTCAATAGGGTTTCGAAATCAATAATAATGTATATAAGGAAGATACAGTGGTGTGAAATGATGTTGATAGCTGGATTATAACGTATTTTTAGGCAAAAATGGAAGGTTATGGACACAGAATCTAGATCAGTATATGCTTATTTACCTATCGCTATCTAAATGTGAATATCAGTACGGGTAGCTCACCTGTGTAAGGCATCTCCCATGCTTATTATTGCGTCTGTCGGCTCTCTAATTAATTTTTCTTTTCATTATATCGTTTAATCTTTTCTGTCATGTTCATTGTTTCTATTTTTACTTTTTCTTGCATTCATTCGCTTTCCCCAACTTTCAGATTCTGTAATCCTGGGATATTTTGTAAGAGAACATCTATTTTTGGTATTTACATTATGAGTCAATATTTTCTTTGCATGTTAAATTTGATATGAAACACAAAAAATTATACATTTTCATAATGAATGCATTTTAAATATATATATGTATATTTTAATTTTATCTCAAATGTGTTATTAGTTAAATAAATACTATAAAATAAACTATATTTTAATTTGCTTTATGATTAGGCAATCGAAGTCGGGACAGATGGCGATGGGTATCAGTAGCACTGCGTGCAAGTCAAATAGTTTGGTTAGAACTTGGGAATAGGAAAATTAATTTAAAGCTGCTGGCAATAGATAAGTCCACCCTATCAATACCATACTTGTTTGAATTCTATTTTGTTTATCCTCCTCCTCTGTTCACATCACATCTAAATTTTGCTTTCACATGTGAAAACTTTTACACCCACAATTCCAAGATCCATTCACACTCGTCCACACCTTCAATTAATTTCAACTGGTTTAATCTAGAGCTTGGATAATACTGATGATTGAACCAAATTATACCGTAGTTATTTAATCGACAAGTCCAATTTAATATCGAAAATTTATAATTATTTCGAGAAATAAAGGTTCATCAATGGATTTTGCTTTCATATTCAGTAAATCATCAATTCATGCTACATTAGATCACTGCAATATGTCTCAACACTTATTATTTCATTATTATTATTATTATTATTATTTTTTATCTTAATCTTTGGAATGAAGATCAACAAATAGTGAAACTGAAATTAGTACAGCCGAGACCAGATCTCTAGAATCAGGGAAATTCGACCTCCGATGCACACCCTCTGCGTGATGAAATCAGACAGTCAATCAGGTTTGATCCAGATCTGTCAATGCACAAATAAATCTGGTAAAGCAGGCTGGTACCCGATGAATTCACATTGCATTCCACCACAGAAGCATATCCATTTGCACCTTCAATTCCCAATATTATGCTGTTCAGGCAGTACAAATTTCCCATTTGTTTCAATTCCTGTAACATCATAAAATTTTTTCTAGTTCTGTTAAAACAAGTCCTAAGTAACACTTTCTGCAAAAAGTAAACCTCAACATATTCAGCCAATGATTTACTGTTTATGACATTATGAAGAAGATTTAAGAAAAAGGGTTACCTCAATTTTTAAGAATTTGGAGAAGATGTACACTGTCTTTGATGTTGCGACTGAACAGACTCTGAACATGTTCCATGTTTATCCCATTGTTGATGTTAATGTGCAGAAAAAATTCGGATTACTGTTCACGTAACTATTTACGGGATACTGTTCACCCAAAAAATATAATGTATCTTGTGTTTTATTAGTATTTTAACTATGGTTACATCCCACCAATGAATGTGAGACACATGTAGGTCTCTTGTGGAAAGTATATAAAGTGTATTTGTGGTGAAAAACCTAATTTAGAGTGTTCAAATTTGTCCAGAAAAATTCTGGAGTGTGGTTGCTCGAAATTCTCTGTTTTTCCTCTGTTTTGCTACTGATTTTTCAGTTTTTTTTTGTATTGTTCTGGTTGCTGCAACATCTCCTTCTTTGATTTACTTGTTTGGATGCTTAGTTGGAGATGTTATCAAGCTAAACTTGGTGACATTTGCTGAAAATTCAGCTAACATTTTCTTGTATCAGAGCTAGGTTGCAGAAAGTCAAGAAACTAAAGATTTAAAGCCAAAAACAAGATGGCTAGTACAAGTTCTTCAAATCCCACGATCCAGCAATCTTATGTTACGATTGTTTATGGAGAAAATTATGATTTTTGGTGTGTAAAAATGAAAATACTCTTTATTTCATTAGATCTTTGGGATCTAATAGAAATCGGAGTTGTTGAACCCGTATCTACATCAACACTCATTCATGTTTCCAGAACTTTGAACCATTCACACTTGGCCACGAAAGAATTGAATAACTTCTGCTTGCATTCTAGAGATTAGGTGATATAGGATAATTTTAGAATTTAATTAGATTAATAAGTCTTTTTATTCTTATCAATTTAATTTATTATTTAATTCTTAATTTTTTTATTTAAGTAGGAATTGATTTTAAAAATATATATGCATGAAGTTATTAGTCATATGAATAGACATCAAAATTTCTACACTATGCAGACCACATGACGCAGATACATACCCGGGATTCATCTAGTGGTTCTGAGGATCACAGAATTCTGGCCAGTAGGCATTATTGTAGTTGGGCCAAAGCACATGAACCCTAAAATTTGTTGCAGGTTTTCCTGTTGTTGGGTAACAGCAAGTTTGATTTGTGTAACACTGTGATCATGGCCACTGAATCACAAAGGCAAATGGATTAGAATAACTTCAGATGTTATATTGTTGCTCATTGTTACTGACTCGTTGCACAAAGAAGGAAAAAATTAAAAGCCCTGAGAGAGGCAGACAACTACTAGACACTGTATTACCAGAACTTTGTGAAGATTGAATAGTTGGATATCATCTTTCTCCAGCTCTCTCCCTTTTGCTTTGTGGATTTCTTTTAATAAATTTGATGTGATGATTCAATTTAAATGAGAGTTGCGAAATCAAGATGAAATCAGAGTTCAGAGAAGCGCATTCAAATATCGACCAAATTTTAATAGTGATTTGGTAAACATGGGTTTTGAGTCTATTAATTTTTAGTATAATTTATAATGGCAACGTCCATTTAGAATCCCCTTGTTAACAGTTTTTCACATATAGATAAAACATGATTCTCTACTAATCTAAATTTTCTTAATTTTTTAAAAAATAACATTGATAACAGAAATTTCTTTGAATCAAGGGCACAATGTTACATTAAAAACAAATATTCTTGACAGGAGAGCAGAAGTTTAAAGGTGCCAGAATTCTGGTTCAACAGAGTTGATGAATGAGCCGACAATTCATAATCAATGGTAAATTAGTTGAGATGAAATGGTTCATCAACACTGCATTTTTTTTCCTTTCATTTTGAGCTAAGCATCAATGCTACAAAGCCGACGATAGACCTGTGCAATATTTACCCAACGCTTTGAATTTCGTTATTATTTTTTTTTCTCCTAATCTTTTGAATACTGATCAACAAAATGTGAAACTGATCACTGAAAGCAAGGAAATTAGACCTTGGTCGCACAGCGCTGTTGGGTTTCACCGCTTTCACGGGACATTCAATCAGCTTCGACGCATATATATCAACGCACAAATAAATCTGGAAAAGCTGGCTGGTACCCGATGAATCCACGTTGCATTGCACCACAGAAGCATACCCAATTGCACCTTTAATTGCCTCTTTAATGCTATTTAAGCTGTAAAATCTCCCATCTGGTTCAATTCCTGCAACACCATAACATTTTTCCGGGACCTGTCGAAATAAGCATGAAGAAACACTAAACTTCCTGCAAGTCGTATCTGCTTAAATAATTGAATAATTTCCTTAAAGGATTACCTGAAATTTTTTTAAGGATTTGCAGAAGATCTACGCTGTCTTTGGGGTCGAGCTCTTTCAAAGTAGTCGTGCTGGTCCAAGACAGACTCTGAGCAAGTTCCATGTTTGTCCCGTTCGTGTTTCCAGAACTTTGAACCATTTGCACTAGGACATGAAAGAGTTGGCCAACTAACTTGCATTCTGGGGTTCAAGTTGGTTATCTGTTGCATTTCAGACAAGCCGTTTAAGTTTTCTGATAAATATGGTGAAACAAAAAGCTGCAAATTATTGATAATCTTTTTTTTTTAACATTTTACCAGAGTGTCGCTCTTGTAAAGGTGGTAAGAATGTGTCTGTTTTCTTATCATTTATATGATTTACAGTTATATACCTGGGATTCCTTGTAAGGGTTTTGAGGATCAGAGTTTTCTGGCCAAGAGGCATTATTGTAGTTCGGCCAAAGCCCGTGAATGCTGAAATTTGTAGCCGGTTTTTCCTGTTGTTGGGTAGCAGCAAGTTCTATTTGTGTCACAATACGATCCAGGCCACTGAATCAGAAAGGAATATGCATCAGAATAACTGCACATAAGTATATATATATATATATATATATATATATAGTTAAGATGGTATCTTCTTTGATTTTCCTGTTGAACAAAAAAGAAAAAAATCATAATCCTGCGAAACAAACATAGGTATCGGACACTGTATCATCAAGACCTTGATAAAGATTGAATGCTTGGAATTGGATATCATCTCTCTCTTCTCCTCCTGCGTTCTATATTTCTTTTAAGATAAAGGTGATAATGCAATGGTGCATATGACTAGATTTATGGGCAGCAATATCATGTGAACAGAAATCCTGAAGCAGCATGCTGCTATATTTTATTTCTCTGTGAAACATGTGCACAAGATTGCTATTTGAGCTTTTGTTTTCTTGTATATATTTTTATTATTTTCAATGTATCCTTGCCCTTATTTTAATTTCCATCATTTAATCTAAACCAGAGTTTGGGAAATCAAGATAAAGTCTGAGCTCAAAGAAATACACCCAAATCTTGATCGCCATGGGCATGGCATACGTTGAGTCAAATTTTTGGCATATTTTATAATGGCAGGATCCGGTCAAGATCTCATCGCAGTATGTCACAGAAATACATAGAATCTGCAGATAAATAATTCATCAGTTTAAAGGCACAAGAATTTTGATTTAAGCACCAAACACATTGAAATGATCAGCGAATGGCTCTCATACAAAGACAGCATCACCGAAATCAGAGTTTCATCTTGCCTAAAGAAAAAAAATACTTCATATGTACTATCAAATACAAGATTTGAGTATTTCTGATTTTTTGACACGGCCAAAAGTATCCCAATTCTAAATTTTTGAAGTTAGAGGATTTGTATTTACTTAATCTGCGTAGCTTGGATGGGAATCCCTTGTGGGGTTTTTTGAGATCGATAATATGAGCCTCACCTTTTCAGTTCTCCAGGTTATCACATGAAATGAAGCATACCTGAAGGTAGGCTCATATAGTAGAAATCCTTTCCACTATAATTATAATTATGTCTGGAACTGCTGTACTAAAATGATATTAGTGCATATTAGTTAAAATATTTGGTAGATCGCAGTTTGCAGGAAGAACCATTCACTTTCTCACTTATATTTAACATTTAGTGATTTCATCTTACAATAACTATTAACTCTAATGTCACAACACTTCAATATCAAATGTACCTTATATAAGCCTCATCTAGCTAGGTCAAGTAATTCAACACTTCACTACCAAATTTCTTTCCTTTTTATTACAATCATATTATTATTTCGAGCAAAGAATTGATGCTACAACCGATCATGTCTCCACAATTTGCTCCAACAAGTCCTAGAACATGCCTCTAGAACTAGAAGAAAGGAAACTCAACCTCGGAAGCACACCTTCTGTTGGGTGGCACTGGACATTCAATCAGCTTCGATGCATCTTTATCAACGCACAGATAGACCTGGAAGAGCTGGCTGTTATGCTTTGCATCCACATTGCATTCCACCACAGGGGTAAACCCAGTTGCACCTTTAATTGCCTCTATGATGCTGTCAAACCGGTAGAATTTCCCATTTGGTTCAATACCTATAGCGTTCATATAAATTTTCCTACTGTTAAAACAAAGTCTTAACAACTAACAATTGCACAATGTCTTTAAGGATGTGATTAAAAAGTCTTTAACCTGATTTCTTAAGAATATGGAGAAGGTCTACACTCTTTTTGAGGTTGAGACTTCTTTCAAAGTAGCCATGCTGATCAAGGACAGACTCTGAGCATGTTCCATGTTTCTCCCATTCATGTTTCCAGAACCTTGAGCCATTTCGACTAGGGCATGAAATAGTTGGCCAACTTACTTGCATTCTCGGGATTAGGTCCGAGATCTGTTGCATTTCGGCTTAGAAACTTAAGTTTGGATGACACAAAAGGCAGCAAATTAATGCTTGTTTCCTAACATTTCATGACAATATTGTTATTGTAAAACGAGGACAGTTCTATGCAGATTGTCAAAAACTGCCTATGCAGTTCTAAAGTGAATCTAAATAGTCACTTCTCTTACATTTGTCATTAGTGTTATCAGTCAACAATACAATTTCTATCACTCGCAAACCAGGCATAGAGCATGTGTGTATCTGTTAAAACATTTGATAAACAATCGATTTTACTCAACAACTAATATTTATCAATCAATCACTTATATTAATATTTTCTAGTAGCTGTTAATTAAAAACCATAACACTTCGATCCTAAATATATCCATAATGTAAATACCTGGGATTCATTGTAGGGGTTGTCAGGATTGCAGTTTTCAGGCCATGAGGTATTTCTGTTAGAAGGCCAAAGTCCATGAATGGAGAAATCTGCTGCAGGTTTTCCTGTTGTTGGATAGCAACAGCTTCTCTTTGTGTCACAATACGATCCTGGCCACTGTATCAAAAAGTAAACAAATTAGAATAAAGTTTAAAAGGATTGTTGCTATTACAGGGATGATATATCTCTTGAAACAAGCTCATTGTCATTGACCTGTTGCACAAAGAAGAAAAATTCAAAACCCTTTGAGACGCAAACTACTAGAAGAGACTGTATTATCAAGAATTTGATAAAGATTGAATAGTGGGATATCATCTCTCTATATCTCCTTCAGCTTTCTGGGCTTATTTTAATAGAGAGATGATAATGCAATAGTGTAAATGGCTACACTTATAGGCAAACATGACCATGTGACCAGAAATTATGAAGCACAATATAGATATATTTTATTTTTTTCTGTGAAATAGATGTACTTGGTTGCTACATGCGTTATCTGTTCTATTTATTTCTTTTATATATTTTTATGAGAGATGGGGAATCAAGAATAAAGAATTGCATTCAAATCTTGACCATATTACCATCATCATTTGGAAACCTTGGGCATGACTCACGCTGAGTACTTTGAGTCTATAATGGCAAGATGCAGTCAAGATCTCATCATCAATGGGTCACAGAAATATATGGAACATGCTGAAATTTTTTATGGTAGTTCTGGGTGGAACATATAGTTTCCATGTTAGGTTTAGGAGAGAGAATGAAAAACGAGCCATCAGCTTATAGGCACAAGAATGTCGATTCAAGTATTGAATCACATATTCTTTCAAAAAAAAAAAAAAAGTATTGAATCACATAGACATGGCAAGAGGATGAGTCTCATATATGGATAGAAGCACTGAAATCAATATTTTATATTGCCAAAAGAAAAAATTAATGTACAAATTCATACCAAACACAAGATTTAGATTATTTGATTGGTTAAACTGAATCTCTTTACACCGAGAAGATATCCCAATCCCCAAAATTTTAAGTCGACGATTTATATTGCTTTACATCCCTAAATTTACATGGGGATCCCAAGTGGGGTTGTTTGGGACTGATAATGGAAACCTCACCTACTCCATTCTTCTTGGTTCTCACATGTGGCATGACATAGTGCACAAGTGAAGGTTTTGGATGCAATGAAATATCTACAGCCCTTTCCACTAATTGCCAGGGTTGAAATTGGGCACAAGGCAAGGCCAGGATTCATGTCTCTGTTATGATTGCAATGATTTTAGGTTCAATCAATTTTATCACCAGAAATCTCCACAAGAGCACTTCCCATCTTTAAAGTGATGGAATCGTTGGACATCTCTAAGGACTATTTCCCTGTCAAAAATCAATGATATAAGTTTAGCAGCAGAATGGCAATCCCCACACACCCGAAGGTTCTTCACCACACGAATTGTCGATCCAGGTGGAGTGTTTAGGAGCCCAAAAGTAATGGCCAGTTTTTCACTATGATATCTTAGCGTAATTTCTTTCTTTTCATATTCCATATCCCCATGATGGACTAGAGAAATATCTGGTTTGTATCCAACCATCTTCAATTCTTTAACCAACTCATCAAGTGCTTTGTGGAGATCACTAGAGATTGAATTCACTCCATCCCCGGAGAAAAATTCATGCACTACATTATTCACCTCTATGGAACTACAGCCAGGAATTTTCACCACACCTCTATCTCTCATCAGTTTCCTGAAAAAATCAACATCTTCCCATCTCCCAGCTCTTGCACACAAGTTTGACAAAATCACATAATCCCCACCATGAGAGTCATCTAGCTCAAAAATTCGTTCACTGACCTGCTTTGCCAGTTCTAGATTTCCATGGCTACTACAAGCTGATAATAAGGTTCGCCATAGTATTGGGGTGGGCTTGATTGGCAATTCATCAATGAACCTATAAGCCTCATTCAAGCGTCCAGCTCGACTAAGTAAATCCACCATACATCCATAATGCTTGATCCCAGGAACAATCCCATACTTTTCTCTCATAATATAAAAATAACTATAACCTTCGTCTACTAATCCAGTGTGACTGCAGGCATACAATAGACCCAAAAATGTAATCTCATCAGGACTCAGTCGTTCCTTTATCATTTCCTCAAACATTGATATAGCTTTGTGACCCTGCCCATGAGTTGCATATGCCACAATCATTGCTGACCAAGCTTGTGTATCCCTGCCACTCATGTTATCAAAGATAGAAATGGCATAATCCAAGCTCCCGCACTTTGCATACATATCTATAAGTGCGGTATTCACTTTCACATACTTATCAAAACCATATTTCTTAATATATTCATGTATCCACTTCCCCAGATCCAGAGATCCTAACAAAGAACAAGACGACAAAGCACTAAGCATAGTAACATCAGTAGGCTTAATGTGTCGCTCTTGCAATTCACGAAACATCGACAATGCCTCATTTGGCCTACTGCTTCGAGCGTACCCCGTGATGATTGCATTATATGAAACAACACAGGGATCTAATATCTTATCAAAAACCAACTTAGCAGCATCCACATCGTTACACCCCGCGTACATATTTATAAGTGTCGGACATACATATACATTATAATTCAGTCCAAGTTTGATAGCAAAGCAATGCAATTGTTTACCTTCTTGCAATGCTTTAGCGCCCATGCTCGCGCATGCTTTAAGCAGAGATGGAAATGTATAGTCATCGGGTAGAAGACCATAATTTAGAACCTCAACGAAGAGAAAAATAGCATGAATTGGTGTTTTGGAGCGCGAATAGCCACGAGCCATGGTATTAAACAAAACAATGTCTGGTTCTGGGATTCTGTCGAACAGTAGGTGGGCATGTTCCATTGATGAGGTGGTGGGGTTCTGGGTGCAGAAATTGATAAGCTTGGTGAGGACAGTGTGGTCATTCTGAAGGTGGGTTTTGATGGCAAAAGATTGGATTTGCTTGAGCTCTCTAAGAGAGTTGCATTTGGATATTAGAGATAGCGGGTTCGTAGTGTCATTTCTTTGGGTGTTTGAGTTTGTGTAATGGTTTGAAAGAGAAAATTGGCTTATTGGTGGAAATGGGGTTGAAGCCATTGAAGCTAATTGGCTGCCTTGTTGGAGCCGGTGGAGGGAATGCAAGGGTAAGAGCGTATTTTATTGGTAATAATCAACTGCACCCATGAATATGATAAGATCATTTAAGATTATTGAATAATATATGGCCACGCCTATAAAAATTTTCTTTCCTTTATGTTGTTTATTATAATAATCAATAAGGTTTTGCACATATTTTCCTCGTTATCTTACTTCATATATATATATATATATATATGTATATGTATATGTATATGTATATATTGAAAGGTCTTCCTTCATTAAACATTATAAACATAAAATTTCCAACTTTTGAGATAAGCCCCATTGTATTGTTACTTTTGCTACTTTAAATATATTGGTCACTCTGCTTTAATTAAAGCATCAATTGCAACCATAGTCAATATACTTTGAATAAATTATACGTTATTTTGTCAATCATCTTCGACAACGACATATAATCATTATTAAAATTATATTTTTAAGTTTATTTGAATCGGATTTAATTTTTTTTTAAATAGATCGGATATGCATTTAACGAAATTCTATTCAATCTGATCTACTTAACAGCCCTAATAGTAATAATGCCAAGCGCTTTTCTTCTTTGTGAGACATGTTAATTGAGTTGCGCGTCTTACTGTATCTTCTTGCCTTGGTAAAAATCCAATCAATAGTGGTTCTTTTCTGTTCTTATTAAAATACAAGCCTGATCTTACCACCTCCATCAATTTTCAAAGATGGTTTACAATTTGTTTCAGGGAAATGTAGGTGCCCAGAACACAAACAATCGAACCAACCAACAAAATCCCCATAATTACCATCGGCTCTAATCCAAAACTTTGAGCTGTTTTATTAATCTTGAGGTAGCAGAGACATGGAAATATTATTGAGACTGTGACACTCAGGAAGGAGCCGATGAATGCCATAACGTATCCGAAAAATGGAATTGTCAAGGCCACAATAACTGTGCTGATAACCAGTACCGTTTTGATTAGGACACTAAGAGATCTGCTTTTGCGGAAATGAGGTGTTTCTTCAAGAGCAGTTGCAATCGGAGTAATTATCATTGCATATTTAGTGAGGGGATTGATTAGAGTGGTGTAAATTGCTACTTTCGTACTGAGCTTTTTTAGGGGAAGATTTAATGTCACTTGAGATTTCAAATGATCTCCATACATCAGGTATCCTAGAACTGCCATTGATCCATAGTTGACAGTGCTCGCAAGAAAGCAGACTAGTAAAACCTGCATGCCATGGGAAGACAATATAAGAGAAATTAAAATGAATAATTGGTTTACACCAACAAAACTTCTGCGATTAAAATGAAAATTTTCAATGAGGATGTTATCTTTTTTTTTACCTTGGAGAATTGTCTTCTATCTTTCATGGAGTTGCACAATGTGGGGAAAACAGCATGTCCACAGTAACAGAAAGTAAACAAGCTTATAGCAGTGGGCAAACCTCCTATGTTCAAAACAATGCCTTTTTCATGGAACCCAACACCATCAACTGCACCAACCCATAAAACACAAGCAGACAGAATAACGGAAGCCAGAACCCCACCAGCAGAGACATAGGCCAGAATGCCCAGATTCCTTAACCATGTTGTTGGCAAAATTACAAGGGAAGTGAGAAGAACAAAGCCTTGTTTTCCTCCAATTTTTAGGCTACCAATTTTGAACCCCATGTTAGGAAACAACTTGTTTAAATTGTCACCTTCTAGTATCAGAAATTCTACAGCAACTAAATACAGTTCGAGATACATGAAGATTGATACCAAAGCTCTTCCTTTACACCCAAACGCCAGGTCACCTATATCAGGATATGTTTTGATGAGTGGATGTGCATTCATACATCGCCGCAGAAGTAAACCTGTATACCAGCAGAGAATTGCCACTAGAAGAAGAATTATTAAGCTCAGCCACCCTCCTTGAGAAAGTGCATACGGAATTGATAGAATCCCAACACCTGATGAAACAGGTAACCAATTCAACCTGGTTATTTTTAGGCACATTTATAGTAATCGAAGTTGGAGAACACAGAGTAATATAAAGCAAAAGTTATTGGTCCATCTTGGTGAGGATTTCAATTCAGAAGATTGTGTAGTCTAGATTGGAAAAAAAAAAAAAAACATGTCTTCTTTATGTCCTGCATGCAACAAAAGAAGAGTAATTTTACTGAGGCATATGTGAAACCTGCTGAAAAGCAGACAGATCATATATCAATCCAAAAATACAGTTGAAACGCTCTTGCTTGGAGCAGAAGTCTCTGACATATGCAACCTGAAGAAGTTGGATTATCCATTATAGAATCATCGTGATAAAAAAAAAAATAGATTGAAGCAATTGGCCCTTAACAGTGATTTGATGAATGAACAAAAATGAACGGCAACAACATTACAGTCAAGCTAAATACTAGGAAAGATTTTAACCATATTCTTATTCCAGTGGAAGAAAATAAGAGACCTGATAAGGCATTGAGTCCATTGAAACAAGTACGAAGGAAAGTGGTGCCATGTTGCTGCTGCTGTGGCTGTGAGAGCTGGTCTTGGCTTTCGATTCCCTCTACTTTTCTGTTGTTCTCCATATTTTGGTGACTCTAAGACCCAAAACTTTGGCACAAGGACAGCGGATATCCTTGTGTGTGTGTGTGTGTCTATATATATATATATATATATAAAATATACATAATATATATAATATATATATACACTACACGAGTGACAACTTACAAAGCACCTCTATTATTGATTGTGCTAATAAATAAAAAGCTTGATTTAGAAAAGGAGATTGTGAGGATGAGTAGATTCCCATTCAACTTCTACGTGGGTGTACTCAGCAAATTGTGACAATAGCAATTGAGTTTCTAAAGGGAATACACTCACATGCCACACCAAATGCTCGGAGAAGAAGTAGTTTCCTTTTCTTTGATGGTTCTCCTATGGAATGCCGTGTGTCTATCTACTTTCATTCATGCAGTTTTCATGTATATTCACCTCAAGAATGTTTATCAATTGTTCTTATATTGCAACTTTTATGTTGCTTCAATAAATGAAAGTGCTCTTCACTTTTTAAGTATTTGTCAAACGGTGTTATTGGTTTATGTTTGGATATTAAGAGGAATTTGTCCATGTAAAGTTTCAACAACATAGACAGGTTTCCCTACCAGAAAAATAACATACCCTTTTGTGTCATAGTTGATTTGGTAGCATCTGAATTTGTTATATAACAGGTTTTGATTCAATCACAAACAGTGAAACTTCAGGAATGACTAAGGGTAGGGTATGTTTTAAACTGTTCCGTAAATACCCACTTGTATTTGCAACTTTATGTTTATCGCTCACCATCTCACTTATACCTTGTAATTAGTGACAATAACTTGATCCCAAATACACCATAAATTAGCTAACAATAGTTTTAAGCACCACTGATTTTAGTCCAGCGCAAACCCTACTTTTGTGGTATTTTATCCCTTCCCCACTTTTGCTGTATTTCCTCTAGTGAAGTTGATATTTCAAATGCATTAAAACAAATTATCTTAACGATTATTATATAACTAATTGACCACTTTTGCTTCATAAAGTTTTGCCCTATCAAAAGCAGATTTGCCACAGAATAAATTGAAAAAAAAAAGTGTTTAAAAACGTATCAAAACCCGCCCCAGACACTGTGACTGTGATCCTGTAAAGTTTATCAATTTACAGAAATCAAAATTTCAGAGATTCGAATATTTACACTTAATAAACACTGCATGGTTACTAACAACAAATTTTATAATTAATACTCAAAAATTGACAGCAGAAATTCAAAGAAGGGAAATAACCAACCACATCAGTGCAACATAGCAGAAAACTTTGGTACAAGTGCAGAGCAGTTCATAACCACAAAAGCAATCAAAATGTTAACAGCACTGGTTTAGCTCCATTGATCAATATATATTGACAGGATCTTAAAATTTGTAACTATCTATCTTATTTCAAACCGATGAATAGTTGGTTCCATCTCATAATAGTTATAAATTAAAAATCACAGTATCTCAGTATCGACAGAGGGTCTAGGTAGTCAAACCTTGTCAATCAGCCAACTTTAAGGATAATGAAAGGTTCGTCCCTTTCCTTCTTTTACTACTTTATTGAACCTAGAAACTTGCTTAATTATCTCTATTACTTTCCAAAAGAAAAAAAAAGATTAGATTCTTTCAAGACAAAGAAATCAATTGCATCATCTTTTTTTTGGCTTGACAAAATTGAAAAATGAAATTCCATCAGTCAAACACAACGCAAGTGATCTAATTTACGTTAAATGGACATTTTCATAGCTTTGTTGCAAGTATATGCAACCACAACAGCCAGGCGTATAGCTATCGATGTAAAAAGAAATACAATTATATATCTCCTTTCTCATTGATAGACAGACACTATTCAACTTTTAAAAGGAAACAAAAATTACGAGTGAAAAGATTTGTACCTGAATCACAAACCTTTTTTGTTTTACTCAATAGCTTTCCGCTCGAAATATAGAGCATGATATTAATTTGTAACTTTTAAGAAAAATTTAGTAACTAAAACTAAGTGAATATTCACTTTCACTTTAGAACTAGTATTTATCATCTTTCTATGCATTCATGTATATACGACAATCAACTGTGGATTTAAAATCGCATCAACTCAGTTCTAAAATAATAGGGATGAAGGCGAGTAAACGAATATCTGCTGCCGATAAGAAAATGAAAATTCAACTTTACGAAAAGAAAAGTAGAAATAAAAATTTGAACCACCTATGAGAAGGCTGATTCTTGCTGACACTATTTCTTGGCATGTTCAGAGCATTTAGCCATTCTTGTAAACTCAGCAACAACTTCCTTTCGAAAATTAGACAGTTATCACCACTACCAAAATGGATATATAATAATTAGCCACGATTTTCATCTGCTTTCGTTTTGAAAATTGGAAGGATTTTCAGCTATTTCATTCTCTGCCAAAAGTTAACATCATTTGATTACTGACTTCATTCATTCTACAATTTAGCCTCGGATCACTTGTGCTCCAAGGTCTCAAGGTAGCCACACATTTTCACCTAGCTAGCTGCCCACTGGCACTGGGTAAGTGGAATGGAAATGTCAACCCTGGTTAAGTCACTTTCACATGATATATGTGACCAGGATTCAAGCCCATGCCTCCTACACGCTGAGTTAAAAAAGTCATTCTCAGAAAAATGATTCCACCCACCAACTCTCCCTTTCTCTCCACTGAAGTTTTGATGAATTCAGCATGAACGTTCTCAGTCTAGAATCACTTTAATTTATCATATTTTATCGCTTCCTTCTCCGTCTGATATTATCTGATCAGATGATAGATGAAAGACTATTTTAGCAGTATGGGTACGTAGCAATTTGGATGGCTTTATTATTTATTATATATCAATACGGTTTAGTTTTGAGTGCACATACGATGAAATGAACTGATAATCTGATAAAATTGTTTGTGTAGATAGAATGCACTTGATCTACAAGAACCTAGACAAATGTCCAATAATGCTCGACTTTAGATGTGCCCATGGTGCGCTTCAGAACTTACAGCACTAATCATAAAAGGAACCAATGCTTATCATGGTGGGCAAAGGTATTCGCATCAGCAATAAATAATAGAGATGTTAATGGATTGATTATAATAAAAGGAACAGAAACGTGGAATACAAGTTACTGTTGTATACGAATTTTACAACAAAAGCATAAACAAGGCCGTTTTGTCTTCTTCCGCTTGTTTAAAAATAGTCAAGAAGCAGAAACGGCTACTGGTGTCTGATCAAAACATGTTTTGAACTTTGAAGAACCAAGGATCACTTGCTGCATGCTTTCGTTTTGAAGGAATTTTACATGATTTAAATTCATCAAAGCAAAGACAGATACGGGTGACATGCTGCAAGGGATAAAATCAACTGTGCTATTAAAAAAAACAAAGCACTGTAAGTTTGTTTCTCTAGTAATGGACACTCCTCGAAGCCTCTGTACTCCGGGCAGCTCATAGTGTCTTGCCTGGTTGTTTATGCAAAACTCGTCTAAAATCATGGGATTCTCAAAAGACTTGTAAGATGGACTTAGAAAAAGTCCTGCAAAAATTAATATAAGGAAAAGGGATCTGAATAATATTATCCATAAGCCAGGGGTTCATAATTTTAAACATATAGAACGGGGGTTCATATGCCAAAACACGATTCGAAGGGTTATTTATCTTAAAAAACGCCCTTGCGCCCACGCAACATAAAAAGTTAAATAGCTAAAATCAAAATCATAAATTAATAATATTAATTAATCATTTTCATTTTTTGATAATTACCAGATCGACCTGAACGCGCAGAGAGGGGGCGAAGCCATAACGAAGGCCCCTCTCTTTTTCCAATCCTAGTTCTTGAAAAACAACAACATACAAAGAAATTTAATTGAAGCAAAATTTTACCATTATTATTATTATCATTATTTTTTTTGGTTTTCTTTCGTTTTCAGAAAATCACATGGTTCTCTTCACATTACCATCAATTCCCAATCTTTGATGCGACGATCGCATGCCCGTACACGGATCAGTTCCAAACCGGGCGACGACATGGATCCACTCAAGCTTCATATCAGACCCGTTAAGAGATCCACCAATCTCTTCTCGCGTAATCCAAAGAATGCCAAATCCAACTTCTCGTATACAATCCCCATTGCGTTAACCGCCATATTAATCACTCTGACTTTGTGTTATTACGTTTTCATCCACGCGGCGAAACCTAAACCCCACAGTTCGGTGAAATACGGCGTCGTTATAGACGGAGGCAGCACGGGGACGAGAATTCATGTTTTCGGTTATAAAAGTGAGACCAATGAGTTTAATTTCGAGTTGGGAAGCATGAGGGTGAATCCGGGATTGTCCGCGTATGCGGAGAATCCGGGAAATGCGGGGGATTCTTTCACAGAGTTGGTGGATTTTGGGAAGAGGACAGTGCCGGAGGAGTTTTGGGATAAAACAGAAATTAGGTTAATGGCGACGGCCGGGTTGCGGTTGCTCGATGTTAAGGTTCAGGAGAAGATCTTGGACTCCTGTAGACGCGTGCTTAGAAAGTCTGGGTTTAGGTTCAGAGATGATTGGGCGACCGTAATTAGCGGTATGTGGTTTGGTTTTGTTTTTGTTTTTGTACGACATTGTTATTAATGAGTACTAGTTGAACGTAGTACGATATGATTAGGAATACCTAATGAGATGATAACGTGTAAGAGTATGGATTCATTTTGCTTGTTCTTGTTTTGCATTATTAGAATTACAGAAATTCTACAATTCTTGCATGTACTCATACCACGTTTGTACTTAAGAATTGCAATACTGTTAAGGAGCTGTGAGTATGAACAGGATGACGTGATCTTAACCAACAGTCTATAATGGACTCAATATTGTCAAAATGACTTGTGAAAAATATAAATATAATCAAGATGATAACAGCTTCCCTCATTACACATTACACCGTGTTTGTGTCACAACTTTAGAACCTGAATGTTGGATATCATGGATGTCAGGCTCTGATGAGGGTGTATATGCTTGGGTTGTTGCAAACTATGCACTTGGTAGCCTTGGAGGTGATCCATTGCAGACTACTGGAATTATTGAACTTGGGGGTGCCTCCGCTCAGGTTTAGTTTCCTCTTTCCTCCTATTAATTACTTCTAATAATTTGGAATGTTTAACGATATCTTTCTGTTTTCTGCATTTGTACTTATGATATAATATATGAAAGGTTAATTAGAATCGCTGGTGTGCTTTTGTTTCAGGTAACCTTTGTTTCAAGTGAGCCTTTGCCTCCAGAGTTTTCACGTGCTATTAAACTTGGGAATGTCACTTACAATCTCTACAGCCACAGTTTTCTTCATTTTGGCCAGGTAACAATCATCCATTTACTTATGTTCTTTTGGCAGCATCATTCTCTTTTTCTTTACTGCTGTTGTCTGTTTGAGGGCAATAATATTAGTTAATTATGCTTTTATTATTCATATTCATGAATCAATGCATAATGTCCCCAGGGCTTATTGTATTTATCATTTCCTTATTCTCCTTTTCTTTTCTGTTTTTTGCTGAGTGCTAGTGATGGTTAGTTATTGGTGGGTTGGCATGCAAATGACGTTGCCCTCAAGCCTCTAGTGCCATACTAATAGGCTTTTTTCTTTCAATTTTTCAGCTTGTGAAATTGAAAATGAAACTTGCACAATAATTCTTGTCCCTGGCATAATTACTGAAATTGTCTTTGTAAACTTTTCATAATTGTCTCTGACTGCAATGTAGGCTTTTTGAAGTTTTTGAAGTTTTTGAAGTAAGCCATTGTTAGTTTCCTCTTAAGATGTTCAAATGTGTTTTATCAGTTTTTTAACTGTTTCATTTTGCAGAATGTTGCATTTGAATCATTGAGGGAATCACTCACTTCAGGAGATTTTAACACAGGTAGCTACTCATGCCTTAGGTTTCTGCATAGGTTTTGTATGTGGACTTATTGAAACGTTATTTAAACCTTATATCATGCCTTGAAATCCAAGTCTTAAAATGACTCATGCCGAAATGCATTTCATTATCTTTACAAATCTTGCAATTTTATCGTGATAGCAATTCTGCTGTCATCTACAGGAAATAATGTCTTTGCTTCTGTCTCACGTTATGATATTTAGAATTTGAAATTTATATCTGTATCAACTAGCAACAGTAATTTAGAAAAAAAGAAGGTTTGAAGATTTTGCTGAACTGCTTACTTCATTTAGCAGCTTTTGCAATTATTAGGAAGTTTGACTCTGATTAGACCAGCCACTAGGATGTGGCTAAACAATGTGCATGCTATTATATGAAATTTTTTTTCTTGTTCTGCAATCTTAACTTTGATTAAGGTAGTATGGACAAACATTGCATAATCTCTGGATTTGTAGAGATTTGATATTTCTTTCACTGTCTATACATCATTTCTATTAATGCACCTGCAGAGTCTCTGCAGAAGGGAATATATACAGATCCTTGTTCTCCTAAGGGTTACTTACCTCATATAGAGTCAGGGAAGCTCTCTCCCGGTTCTTTGGCTTCAAAGAATAAATTATCTACTCTTGAAGCTGGGGGTAACTTTTCAGAATGCAGATCTGCTGCATTAATGCTCTTGCAAAAAGGAAAAGGTTAGAACTCTCTTAGAGTGACTATAGATCAGGTTTCTTTCCAACAGCCGTAGTGACTGTCTTATCCTCTGTGAACTGCAGAGAAATGCTCCTATAAAAGCTGCTATTTGGGATCGACTTTCATGCCCAAGCTGCAGGGAAAATTTTTGGCCACAGAAAATTTCTTCCATACATCAAAGGTATTTATCTCCACTTTGATAGGTGAACATATTTCTTAAAATTTTTTGCATAATTTGGTTTCTGGTTCTTAATACCCTTATTTGAAACCCTTTGGAAGAAGGATTAAGCTTCTACATGACCACATACAGCATGCATAGTCATAGATGCAATTTTTACATGATTTCTTAAGCCTTTTTGTCTATGTTTCTTTCTCCTATTGCTTGCCAGTTTTTTGGCTTGCGCCAAAGGGCTTTTTTAGCTGATCTGCTGATATCTGGAGAACAATTCTGTGGAGAAGAGTGGTCAAAGTTGAAAAGGAAACACCAGTCACTTGATGATGATGATCTGTTGCGCTATTGTTTCTCTTCGGCATATATTGTGGCTTTACTTCATGACAGTCTGGGAATTGCTTTGGATGATGAGAGGTATTTTTTTTTTCTTTTGGGTTTACTTGTTAGGTAGATAATCAGTCCTTCAATTTAGGCATCATGAACCACTTTGATCAACATTCAATCATGTTAGTCCTAAGCAAATCAAGCTGTGGATCTCTGCCTGAAAATGCTTGGGGAATGTTACTCTCGAGCTTTATATCTCTGATCAGTATGTAGATGGTTTTAATTGTACTTTCTTCCAGTCCATCAAATCCTATTGACAAGATTTACATTTGAACAGGATTGGTTTTGCTAATCAGGTGGAAAATATCCCACTTGATTGGGCATTGGGAGCTTTCATTTTGCAAAGCACAGCTGACTTGGATGTACAGCACCCGAGCTGGATTGCCACCATTATCAGTGATGATTCACCCACATTGTTCTCTCTAATTGCCATTACAATAATGTTTATTTTTATAGCATGGTCTATATCAAAGTGGAGGAAACCCCAGTTAAAGACGATTTATGATCTAGAAAAAGGACGATATATAGTTAGTCGTGTCAATAGATGATAGCATTATAGAGAAGAGATAAATCAATCTTATTGATTTTGCAGATCAGGAGAGAGCTGAGTGCCATGTAATTATAATACCCAATTGATTTGTATGCTTCCTCAGTTTGCTGCAAAAGTCACCCTCAGGAATGCTAGCTTATGTACTGTGGGGTTTCAGCGCAGAATATGGTTGTAACATTTTTGTGGGAACTAGTGTAGAAGATTAAGGTTTTAGATCCTCAATTTCTATTTAGTGGGACCACCAATATCAATTTATTGTACCACATGCTGTTTCTCATTACCCAAACTCTAAGAAGCCACCCTGATTGTACCCCGTGGAATTATACTATTGTGTGAGGGTTCAGATGATATATCACTGACTCTTTTATGTGTGGAAATGATATTGCGGATGTGTTTTCTCTCACAGGAAGAAATGTGTATTGATTTGGCAATTTTTTAATTGACTTTGCATAGCCGGTTAAAAGCCATTCCGGGAAAGAGGTGGTTGGATGAATCACGATGTTTATGAGTTACTGTAGAATTTTCAATTGTTACCTCTGCAACTAACTCAACAGAGCTGCAGCAGTAATGGCTCCTTGGCTGTGAAGAAGAGGTTATCTGAGAATTGATGGCATGCAGAGTAGTCTCTCTAGCAGGAGAAAAGGAGAAAATTGCTTGTGCCCGCTGAGATTACTGCAAACGGAATATGAAGGTAGAAGACAATCTATCTTATTACTGTAACCCATTTCAGAGAACCCAAATCATATCTATAAAGAGATCGTTGTTCATGACATTTCAATTACTTAATCTCTTTAGTTAGTAATAATAATACTCACGAAATGCCATGAACAAGATCTATTTTATAAACGATTTTTTTATTCTTTTTCTGATATATGATATAATACCCCGCCTGCTTCAAACCCAAAAAAAAAAAAAAAACGAAGAAAGAAAGAAAGAAAGAAAATCATGTCAAATGATAGTAGATAAAAGAAATTATACCAATAAAGAGATCGTTGTTCATGGCAATTCATCCATTTTTACCAGTTGCCTCTCCTCCGTAACTGTAAAAGGGGTGAATCGCCATGAACACGACCTGTTTATTGTAATTTAACCAGTAAGAAAAGAAATCATCCTGAACTGAGCACATTTCACTTGAGTTGAGACACTCTCCATTTATTTATTTATACTTACAGACCCCAAAGGACTGCATGCCTAGAAATTTCCGTATAAATGCTGCTTGAGGATCATTGTCAATAAATGCCATTAATGTATATAGATTTTGGTGGAAATTTGAAGGAAATTTTTGGTCCTATCTCCTTATGCCAATAGATTTTGTGAGATTCTTATGAAATTAATTATCCTCCTAAATTTGCCATTTTTCAGCTGATTGCTTCCTTTGAAAGTTTAGAAAAACCAACACAGCAAATTTTGTCCTTAGATATTGCATTTAAGGGTTAACATGTAGCGTTCTCTCCTCTTTCCTTCCACACAATCTCAGTTTTCTACCGGCCACACCAATGACCTCTTTCTTTTTTCTTATTAAAAACAGAGTTCACCCTCGTCAAATTAAAAAAATAAATTAATTAAACATCCCTATTCATCTCTTTTTACGAGGAGATCACTGTTAATATATATATATATATATACGCACACACACAGTCATTCGTAGTGGTAGTATAATTTGAAAAATCTATCCTTATTAGAATGTCTATTTGTATAAAATGGGAGTGCTTTGAGACTCGCATAACTTGGCTATATATATATATATATATATATATTTGAGCTTTATTATTTACAATCATAATTAATTAATCATATTGCTATGTAAGATTAAAATCTACTGATTATTTTTATTCGGTGGAGGAACAATAGCAATTTTTAATCATTAATGCCCTATCTCTTAGGAAGAGTAGAGTAGTATTTACAGCATTGATATGCTTTCCTTTAGACGAAATTAAGCTGTCACAAAAAGAGAAGGGAAATTAATTTTCCCCAATTTTAAATTTAAAACCGTGTATTTTCATTCATCTTTATGCATGTGCTTAAGTATTATCAGTCAAAGCTAATAGCTACTACTTATTAGTAGTGTTCTCTCACTGCTCTGGTGTTATTGAACCAAAATTGAACAAGTGAATAGAAACACATTGTTGTTATAATATCTTGCCTAAGAAGCACCGTCCCTAGGCTAGATTGTTACATGTCACAAAATTTAAAGCTGCAATTCAAAGTAACAACATCATATGAACAATATATCAGTGTAAATCTTTTATATATATATATATATATATATATATATATATATAACAAATGCTATACACATCTTCAAGATCGAAAAACTGTATATAATTCATGCACCCGTTAAATGTTAAATTTAACTTTACTGAAAAATTATTTGTAGATTTTATTTTAATTTAAAATTCATTTTCAAGAATTCATTTTCTCAACATATTTTAAAAAATTATTTATGTCATGAACCTCACTAGCAACGAGGGCTTTCGTTTGAATTTGAAGAGAGTAAGAAAGAAAGTTCCATCATCATCGTCATAATTCTAATAATAATAATAATGTAGAAAACTCAATTAACTAAAAGAAAGAAAGAAATGTGGAAAAAGAAAACGAAACGATGTCGAATATGCGTAAATAAATTTGAAAAAATATTCGGTGCCAACTATATCCCAATTCTGCATGTGGGCCCAAACAAGAAGTCCAAGAACTGGTCATTTACGCGGCAAGCAACGACAACAACTCATCAAATTTACAAAACCGCCCTTAGTTAAACCCATTGTTTTTGTTTTTGCGAGAACCAGCGAGTTGAGTTGAGTTGAGTTGACAGACGGCGAACGTATAATACAAGGGTTCATCAGAAATTATAAATACCAATTTCTTATTTTTAGTGGCGACAACTCCCAAGTGCTTTCATCGAAACCGCGTTTTCAATCCAACGCCCAAAATTTCAGTCTATTTGAATTTCTTTTTTTGGGTTCCTACATTTCTGCTCACAACAGCCAAATCAACGAACGGACGAACGTACACAAATTTTGCCCATGTAAGAAATACTTTAAAGATTCTATCTTTCATCGTCGAAGTTCTCAACATTTTTTTTATCTGTCTCTCCGTCTGCTTTCCTCTCTCATTGTCGTTCTCTGTGGAACCTCCGATCCGCTGCCTCCAAGCAGCGGGATCGGTTGTTTCTCGGTTATCGCTATCCCCGCTTTCGTTTGTCTACGTTTTGCGTTGGATTCTTTAATTCTCTTCTCTTTTTTTTTGGATTTTTAAAATTGTAGGTGGTTTTTGGTTTTTTTGTCTTTTTTTTTTCTTGTAGAGGATTTTAACAAAAAAAGAGAAACGAAAATGAGTGATCACGTGGTTTTATACGTTGACCGGTTGACGAAGCCGGAGAACGGACAAGAGAATGGCGAAGGAGCGGGCGAGCCAAGTCGTGGAACTGGTACATGGGAAAATGAAGCGGGGCCGTCGTGTTCGGCGGAAAATGCGGGAGATGAGGAAATGGGGGACGACGAGCCGTTGCTTCAGGTGGGTGAATGTCGCATTTGCCAGGAGGAAGATTCTCTCCACAATTTGGAGACGCCTTGTGCTTGCAGTGGCAGCCTCAAGGTATGTCTGTTTGTAACCCTTGTTTTGATGCTTTTCTTGGATTATGTAATTCTTTGTTGGTGTTTTATGCTTTGTTCTTTGATGGGTTGCTTTTAAAAAATTTTGGAATTGTATTGTGCAAATGAGAGATTTTCTCTAACTGTTAAGAAAGTTTTGGCAGCAAGCTTATGAAATTTTTTTTTTTAGGGTCACTGTGATGCCAACAGGCCTGTGATTTATTTTGTTGTAATGAACTATAGGATGCAATCAGTTGTCAATTGTTTCATTGGTTGATTTTATGGTCGCCCTTTTGGTGCATTTGCCTACAAATTCCATAGACAATAAACTTATGTAAAGGGGTGGGAATGGGATACTATTCAAATCTTGCTCAGTCTGTGGAAAAGAAAAGGGTTATGTATGTACAATTGTAAACACGGTAATTTTTAGGTATAAAAGGCTACTATTGAAGCTAACAATTAGCTTCCATACCCCAAATCTTGTTTCGACATTTATATGTTTCCAGTGTATATTTATAAGTTATGTGTTTTGTCCAGTATGCTCACAGAAAGTGTGTTCAACATTGGTGCAATGAGAAGGGAGATATAACTTGCGAGATATGTCACCAGGTATGCTCATGGATTTGGTTTTTCTATAGTTATATCGAATCCTATGTCAACCATATGCTTTCAAAATCGGATTTTGTTACTTTGACCACTTGAGTTTTAACATCTTTTTGTTATGTGATGCAATGTGGTTTGTCACCAGATGCCAATGCATGATTATGTTGCTGCGGCTTACTTGTTCTTAAATTTTTTAAATTCATAAGTTGAAACTTGTCCTCTGATTTCGTCCTTTTCTGTGTATATAGCAATATGAACCAAATTATACTGCTCCACCTCCTCCACCTCGTTTGGAAGAAACTGCTATTGAAATTGGGTAATAGAAATTTTCTTCATATATTATGCTGTTTCTATTTTTCGGTTTGATATTGCTTGTTGAAAATTGTGCAAGTAACTCTTTGTTGATTTACCCGATGTGGCTGAGAAAAATTGATTTACATGTGCATTAGAGTTAGTGATCTAGACAATCCACTTGGAATTAGCATAATCATAGCATTCTAACAGTGTCTTTTATTTCATTGATTCTTGTTTTCAGTGGAGGCTGGACAATCTCTGGCACCCCTTTGGACTTGCGAGATCCTCGCCTCTTGGCCATTGCAGAGGCTGAACGTCACTTTTTGGAAGCCGAGTATGATGAGTATGATTCTTCAAATGCCAGTGGAGCTGCATTTTGCCGTTCTGCTGCTCTAATTGTGAGCTCTTAACTCTTCAACCTTCTAGATTTATGCAAAATTCAAAAATCATTTTCGATATGTATGGTAAAATTTACTTTTGTTAAGTCTTGACTCTATGCAATTTGAACAATCATCTTTTGGTACTTATGTGACTGAGGATAAGCCTTGCACAAGCATAATATCTGATGGAAAATGACTTCATTTAAAAGAAGAAGAAGAAAAGTTGTAGTCTTTGCAATGCTGGAAGGAACCTACTTGGCTGTTGAGCATATTGTTATTTCAGTTAATAATTTGTCATTCTGGAGACTCCCTTCGTAATAAAAAAGAAAATCAATTTCCATCTCTTAGATGATGGAATCAAAATCTGATTATAAGCTTAATCAACTTTGTTTGACAGTTAATGGCCCTTTTGCTCTTGCGGCATGCGTTGGCAATCCCAGATACTGATGGAGAAGATGACGTGTCTACTTTTTTCTCTGTAAGAAGAAATTGGTGCTTTCATTCTGTCCTATTGCACCTTTGCTATTCAATAGTATTAAGTGATGGGGTTAGTAGTCAGTTAAATCCCAGCTCATTAACTTGTTGATGCTCCGCAGCTTTTCTTGCTCAGGGCTGCTGGATTTCTTTTGCCCTGCTACATCATGGCTTGGGCCATCAATATCTTGCAGCGTCGAAGGCAAAGACAGGTTGGTGTCTCATGATTCTTGCCTCTTCATTGTTTCCTAATTTCTTTCTCAGCAGAATTTATTTTGCTTTGGTGACGTTTATCGCCATCTCTACCAAACTGGGGGAGAAAAACATGCAGCCATTATATGGAGATTATGTTTTCTAGCTCCAATTAGTTTAGAATGTTTGTTGAAGGTATTATCATATTTTGGTGAAACAGGAGGCCGCTGCATTAGCCGCCACACAAGTTGCATTTGTGTTACAATCTGGACAACGTAGGGGTCTGCAGTTTACCATAGCACCAGGATCTAACCAGAACAACACAACTCAGGCCCAGGAAGTTGTTTGATATGGCCACATATTCCATTAATTCATGTCAAATATAATTCTGTCATACCAAGGTGAAGGACCGAGCTAACAAAATGGTAAATGAGAAGTGTTCCCTACCAATAAAAGGAGTTGAGAGACGTTAAATTTGTAATTAAAATGTGTATTAGTGTCAACGGTGAGCTTCAGTTTTTGCAACATTTTTTTCATTTATTTATGTATATGTGTATGAATTTCATAAATGCTTAGCATGGACGGCTGAAATCTATATTTCTTCTTGGCTGTTTATGTAATCAGCGACATGTTCAATGATTTTCCAGGTTGATATAAGAGCGATATTCTTGCTTTGACTTCCTAAAAAAATGCCGATATAATGATATGATAAATAGGGGATAAAAAGCAGAATATAGTGTTCAAGGCTTCAAGCTAAAAGGTTATTGTACTGCCTGTAGAGAGACCAGTTATCCTTCACCTTAGGCAAACATTAAATCTCATCCATCATCCAGTTTTGAATAGAAGTGTGAGAATTTATGCTTTCAAATGAGAAGGGCTTTCCAGGCGTTTCCAGCCTGACGCTGCGCCCTCCACTCTAGGAGCGACGAAGCACAGACCTTCGTCCAGGTCCCGTGGTTCATCTCTCTACTTGGATGGGGCAACCACCCACCAGGCCCTACCTGTTTAGGCTAGCTAATGTTCGACCACATTAAATAATGCCCCACTTGGTCACAAACTCGGTAATTACCGAGTTCGGTGATCGGTAGTAGGAGGTCCATCTTGATTATTGACATCGGTTACCCGATGTGGGACAAAGCTTTCAACTCTGTACTCTCATAATTTACAAACCACTTATGATTTTTTATTTAATTTCTTATCGCTTGTCTGTGTAAAGAAAACTTCTATAATAACTTGGTCTTTATTGAATATGTACGGTTTGGACGTCTGAAGGGCGGGGGGCCCGGTGATGGTAGGGCATCGTTGCTAATGAGTTTTAACTTTTATATGTGGACTACATTTCTTCGAGGCTGGTAGATTTATGGCATATTGTTAGCTCTCATTTGTATTTGTCAGCTGGATACTACGGTATGTATACGCGTTCAATTTCTGAACTCACATCCTTCTGATCTGATTTAAGATGATATAACATGAAGCTAGTGCAAGTTGGGTCTATTACGATATACCAATCCATCATCTTTTTTTACCACAAACAAGCAAGGCGAAACATGTTACTGCAGTTTTGGTTCCAACTTCTCGTTCCCAATTCATCAAACGGTTCTAACGTCATTTGACAGATTAACTGTACCATGTTATTTCCCATGTGCATTTGAAGCATCCAACTCAAAATTTTATACGCTCAAAACTGAATTATTGGTGCTGTAAAAATTTATGCTGACATGGTATTATAAGAACATTAATAGATCCTATTCATAAGTTCATGAATTGTGAACAGTGTGTCTACCCAACTAATTGACATGATGTCTATGATCATTTGATATATCTACTTTTCAGCATCTCATGCGATCACCAATAATCCCGTGATCAACCTGATCCTGCTCCTGACCCTTCATGTGTAGGATAGGTAGAATAGGCTTGGCAACATGATATCATATGATCTCCACCAATACAAGAGAAAAATAATCCGTACTACCAACTATTAGACAATATTAATACAAGGGCGGTTGCCGGATAATGTCAAGAAACTCGCAGCACTGTTTGCTCTTGTGAGAGAATTATAGAAGTCAGTTAGGCCACAAGAATAAGGGCCTACTCTTTTTAACATCTTGCATATGTCACAACTCACCAGCCTACTTATAGGACTAATTCTCACTAAGCCAAGCAAGTCTGCTTTTCTCTCTTCCGTCCTCCTCCTTGTGGCTAATTTCAGCCTTTAGATTGCTTTGAAGCTTCTTCATGTTGAGTTTCTTTCAGTTGGTAGCTCAGGGGACACCTGAGGCACCCAAATTCTAATTGTCCCTAAAACAAGGTTGTACTCTCCCAAGCTTTTAACTCTCCCCAATATTTTTTTTCATTTTTCTTCTCTTTTAGTTTCCCAAATTTCTGGTGTTGGGTCTTTTTCAACCTTCTTTTTGTAATTTAGTGCTTCCTACTGAAGCTTCTTTCCTCTAAACAAATTCTTGATCTTTATATCCACTTCCTTTGCTTTTCTGCAGCAAAATTTTCCAAATTCAAGTCCATAGCTATGATTACTGTAACATCAACCTGCAAAAGTAGCTTGCCACAAACTTTGTCCTACGAGAGCAACAATAACAACCTACGTGATGCTTCCTTTTCTTCATACTTGAATGGTGCTGAAGAGAACTTTGTAAATAAACTTGTGGAGTCAAGTCAAAATCTAAATCCTACCATTGCTTCCCAAGAGGAGCAACATTACTTGCATAAAAAGAAAGAAGAAGATGAAGAAATTGGAATATTCAGTGCTGAGAAGTATTTCAATGGAGCAATGGATAATAGCCCAAGACTTCCCAAAGTCAGTGCAAGTAATCATCAATACGTAAAAGATGATCAAATCAAAGTAGCTCCAGTGAAAACTAAAATTCAGCCTGGGACTCCCAGTGTTCGTTCTGAATCAAGTTGGAACAGCCAAAGCGCGTTATTGCAGAATGCTCTGAAGAATCCATTTCCGAAACAGATAAACAAGGTACAAAGGAAGAGTTTTTTTGCTGGTCTAAGATGCAAGTGCTCTTGTTCTGACAAAGATTCTGTTGATATTAATGAACATGTCGGAGAGACCAGTTTCAAGAAAAGTGCTAACTGCAGTACAGTTCAAGGGAAAGCAATCACAAAAGAACCCATCATATCTAGTCAACCTATTGACACAGTTCAAAATGATAAACCTGCCGGAGGCTTGACTAAAGAAGATCTTGGGTTGAACACAGAAAACTGTTTCAGTTTTCCCACTATGAATTCTGGGGGAGAAGATCTTCCCATAAAAGTACACTTTGGAGAAGAGGAACAAGAAGAAATAAAGCCAAAGAAGTCACTGGAGGTGTTTGGTTGCCCTGTGATGGAAAAGAGAAATAAGTCTTTAAGCCTTGAGGGGAGGTTATCAATGTTATCCTGGGGTGCAACTCCGAGACTTGAGGAAATGGAATTTTCAGCTACTCCTGGCGGCGAAAGCTATAACGATGCTGCAAGTGATGCAAGCTCGGACTTGTTTGAGATAGAAAGTCTCACAGGCAAAGCCAACCCTTTTCTTGCTAGGCAAGGATCAGATGCTACCTCTGGTTGTGCCACTCCAACAGCTTGTTATGCACCAAGCGAAGCAAGCATTGAATGGAGTGTAGTCACTGCCAGTGCTGCAGAATTCTCGGTGATGTCAGATTACGAAGAGCTAAGACCACCAACAACGGCAACAAGTCCAATGAAGACATTTTCAGTGGCATCAAATGCCAAAACTAGGACTATCACAGAGTTGCCAAAGCGACGTCCCAGCATTTCATTGGGTTGTAAAAGTCACAAGGCAGTTAGAGTTGCAGGAGATGCATACACAACAAATGAGAAGGCGGCAAATTATGACGCACGGATACGTCGAGTGCCAGATTCCTTTACACCAATGACAAGGTTTCAAGCTGAGGCTAAACTGACGGGATTCGATTCCAGGCAGAGGCAACATGCTCATGCGCTTGCCGCCACCCGCTCACTTCCCAGATCACACCCTCCACGTCCTTCTAATCTTCTATACATTCAGTGATTTAGAATCACCGTGTTAAAGTTCCCTTCAGTTTCAACTTTTCTACTAAATATTATGAATATTTACCTCACTACTACCATCTTTGAATTGCTTGAAATTTTCCAGTTTACTTCTTACGGTTAAAAATAGATAGAAAAAGTTTTCTTCTTTTTGTTTGTACATTTTGTTCCATTTTTAATAAATCAGCTTCATGAGCTAGTAAACAAAATAGTTCTAAATAATTAAACCCAACAGAGAAGTAAAAATAAAAATGGCACTAGGTGATCTGAGTACGAGTAAAATTTCGTAAAGTTCCCCACTGCGTCAGTTAATAGTTAGATGGAGTAGCTGTTCTCATATCTTTTCCAGAGACTTACATTCAGGCGTAGAATGTTGATTAAAATGACAGGCTTTTCACGCCCATCAATCTCCACATTAAGAATGTAGGTTGATGATTGTTGCATCGATCAATTGGGTGACTATCTTATTTATAAGGTGGTCCTCGTCCGTATTTTCATACCATTTCATTTCAATCCCTCAGTGAAATACAACCAATATCCTGAAAAAGTTGGATATTATGCTATGCTCAGAACTCCCAGCATGAGAAAAATGAAACAGTTTGAGATTTTAGATTGATTCCAGGTAAGATTAGACATACAGAATGGAAAATTCAAATAGGAATTCTAATCTCCTGAGTTGCAGCTTTGCATTTACTGCGTTTCGTGATATCTGTTGCTCTTAGCATGAAGCACCATTTATTTCTCCTTTAAAATGGTGACCCATGACAGAACTTAAATGAGTGGATGGTATCATCTGAAATAGCCAGCAACCTACCAAACAATTAATGAGAAAGTTTTTGCAGAAACATTCTCTCCTATTTCCATCACTTTGATGAGCTGAGCATTAGCATTTGGAACTATCAGGAGATAAACAACGAGAGGGACAGCCATGAATAACTGGGACAACAAGATATAACCATAAAAGTGAGGGTAGATAAGTGTCATAATTACAGCAGAAACGATGCATTAATGTTGTGAACATGAAGGAATAATATTCTTCAGGAATTTATTGCTGCAAGAAACTTATTTGTGGTTACGGCTTGCAGATCAATGGACTTTCCTGGAAGACTACTTAGAATGTCAAATAAGGAACGGAAACCGTTTGGGGTCTAAGCTTTAGAGATAAGGGTTGTAAAACTTTTCCTTCATGGACCACCCTGGAATAGAGAGGCATTTAATTTAAAGCTGTGTTATTAGGCTCGATGAGAGCAATTTGCCTTGATAGACGACAGGATGAAACTTCAAATTATGTGAGCTGATAATTGCTAAAAAGGGGATATTGAAAGAAAATGACCAACAACTACGGGATAATGTAACTTCAAATCATTCTCTAGTTTTAGCCAAATAATTTCCATGAGCCCATATAATATTAGGGTATGTTGGTTCCTAATAAAAGATAGAATTGAGACTTACTGGTCCCTTTTTGAAATTTCAGCTAAGATATTAAATCGGCTATATGAATATAAGATTAGAGCAAAAGCGAGATATTTTATGAGACAAGTTTAAATTAAAAAGTATGTAAGATAAAGATATCTATGTGACAATTGCAAACCGTTACATTTTTGTTGGACGCCATCTCACAATTATATTGTAGGAAAAATATTGGACCATTGGCGGTCAAATAAATATAAATGAATAAAGCATTGATAAACATTAGCTATCAATTAAAAATAATCTGACAACTTGAAACGCTATAGGAACTCTGAGCAAAGAGTTTGGATTGGAAAATGAGCCAAGCTATTTGTTGTCACCAGAACCGTAAGTCAGTTAACTGCAACTGCAAAAATTGCTACAACAGGTTCATTCTGATTTCACTTAAAAACCAGGAAGAAGAACAAGAGCATCATCTTAGTACAATTCACTGGAAATTAAAAGCTAATTGAAATCAAAATTCCCACTCCATACAATAGATTCAGTTTCATTGGACCTTGACTTCGTTATTTAGCTTTTATCAACAAAAAATTATGAAAAATATAAAACACAACAATACATATATTCACAAATCACATGGCAGTCGCTCATCAGTAAAAGAAAAAAGGTAAAAATTTAATACAGGTGGTACACAACTGATTGTCCTAACATAATGATCAGTTGTCCTTGTATTCTTTTGTAGGCCGAGCTTCAAAGCCCCCAGCTTCTCTCTTCTCAAGTGAATAGGGCATATAGGTTCCAAGAATTCTATCCCACATAACAAAGAATGGTTGTGCAAAGTTGTATTTGCTACCATAAAGCTGATGGTGGATATCATGGTACGCAGTGTTGTTTTTGAAGAACACTTGGAAGAGGTTCCCAGGAAGCCATAGTCCACAATGATCATCAACTGTTTTGATCGTGGCAAAGGAGAAAAAGAAGATGGAGGCTCGAGGAGACATACCGGAGAGTAGAAAAGATAAGGCTCCACCAATTGTGTCGTTGAGAAGCCCCTCAATTGGGTGATTGTAAAGAGCTCCAAATGCATAGGGCACAACCAGGCGATGATGTAGAGAATGGATATGTCGATACAAAAACTTGTTCTGGTGCATGTATCTGTGTATAAAATATTGCCATGTATCCATAACCAACATTGCTACAACAAACTGCCTAGCTAAAACAATTATAGAAGACTGTTGATTCGCCACCCCTGTATCATTCCCTGTTACCTGTGCAAAACAAAAATTTCCACCGTAAATTTGTGTAATGATGGATGCAACATTTGTGATACCAAGATATCAATAACTTATTAGTTCAAGCTACGTCAAATGTCAAATGAAAACAATAATAATAGAAAGATGATAAAAAAGTGAACACAGATACAGAGAGAAGAATTAACACACAGATGACAACATGCTTTTGCCAAATAAAGACAGTTCAAAGATTCCTTTTAAGCAATATCATCCATATTATCAATTTCATCAATTAGATGGTCAAGATGTCATAAAATCCTTCATATATTTAATTAAAGCATCGTCAGAAATGGAAATTGAGCTGAAGGCACAAACCAACGAAGCTTACCATGCCAATTCCATGATAACCAAATTAGCACAGAATTACTTCCACCTATTCTTACTCGCATCATATTAAGAAATGCAAAAAAGCACTTTATATATCTCTAAGTCTACCACATACTAAAAGTTTATATAGAAATTAATACGTGTCCATAACTAAACAACAACACTCCTCATATTGAGCAATTTATCATTAATTGCTAATGGACCTTTTTGTTCATCATATAAGCATGCCTTGCTAGCTGAGAAGTAAAAGGAATAGTATACGGACGTTGATTCTTCATAGGTTAAACCGACAATTCAAGTAAAGAGCTATTGGCAAAATTTGACATGGTCTACCTAAAACAAATTAAACAAACCACACGAACCTCCACAATCTGACAAATAAGTCCAACAAAAATTCTCATTTCTCAACTGATATATCAAGCAAATCCTAATTACCTAAAAGTTCAATCTTTTTAACATATGTTGAACCACAAGATCAACATATACTTGAAAAGTCAACGCTAAAAATTTTTGAACTAAAATCAAATATAAAATGAAAATTATTAAAAAAAATTTATCAATCCTTCACAAAAATGAAAATAGAAACATTAAAAGAAGTACCGAAAACAAGAGAATTGCAACAATAGCCTGCAAAAATTGCTGAACAAGAACGCCTTTGACAACAGTTGCTTTAGAGACCAAATTCTTCTCGTCCTCGTCTTTTCTAGAGTGCAGCCTATAATTTTCAAGCCGATCAAAGGATCCAAGAAGAACGTATAATCCCGAATATAACCAGTACACTAAAATAGGGACGAAAGTGCCCAACAAATCGTCGGAAACCGCAAACGCCATCGTTTAGACGATCGCCAACCGGAAACCTATCGCATCGCAGCTAAAGTGCCCTAATTAGTAGCCAGTATTTTTGGACTTAAAACCAAAAAAGAAAGAATAGGAAAGTCTTTAAAGATAAAAGATATTTTGAGACAAATTGAAATTAAAAAGAAGAAAGGAAAAGTCTTTTATGGCAACTCTGTCGTTAGGAAATATCAAAATTCTTCTCTCTCTCTCTTTCTTTTATTTTTCTTTTTTTTCCTAAAAAATTCTTCTCTCGAATCCATTATATTTTTGTTGTTTTGGATATACTTCAAAGTTGGATGTGTTTAGAATTTATTAGTCAACAAATAAAAAATTGTTGAATTTCTAGAAGTAAAATAAATAAATTACAACAATAAAGTATAAATGATACGTCATCATAATTGTTTCACCGCAAATCAAATACGATCAAAAGAGTGAATGGTAAATATTAATTTTTTAAAATTGATGTGAAATATACACATATCCCACCATTCTCGTAATTAATCATAATTTTTAAATTTGTAATTATCAATTATTTTTAAGATTTAAATTACGAAGATTATCAATTTTAAAAATAATTACTGGGATATGCTTAGCATTACTGTGCTTCTACTCTTAACTTTTAAAACACAACAATTATTGAGAAATATTTATTTTACTACAAGGATATTTACAATATTTGCAATTTAATATTATTCAAACATATTCAAGAGTCCAACACTAAGCAAATCATAACCATAAATAATTACTCTTCTATTTATATTTGAGATTAAACAATTTCGATCCAGCTTTAATTAAAGCCAAAACACAAACAGCCACCACCACCTGACTTCATTATAGAGAACAACACAAGAACTCCCAATTTAAATAACGCCAAGGGAGACTACTCGGTACGCAGCTGAAAATCTGGCAGCAATGACTACCAATAATCTGACTACTGCAAACATTTCCGACCAAAGAGTTTGGTTTGGAACTCAGTTATTGCTACTAAAAAAATTGCTATAACTGAGAAGAAAACAAGGGCCGCATAAATTCACCGGAAATTAAAGCTAATTCAAACCAAAATTGCCACTCTACACAATAGATTCAGTTACATTACATATCATTATTTAACTTCTATCAACAAAAAATGATGAGAAATATTAAACACAACATTATATGGATTTACAAATCACACGGCAATTGCCATCAGTAAAAGAAAATTGTAGAAGTTAATACAGGTACACAATTGATTCTCCTAACAAAATGATCAGTCATCCTTGTAGTCTTTTGTAGGCCGAGCTTCAAAGCCCCCACCTGCTCTCTTCTCAAGTGAATAGGGCATATAGGTTCCAAGAATTCTATCCCACATTACGAAGAATGGTTGTGCAAAGTTGTATTTGCTACCATAAAGCTGATGGTGGATATCATGGTAGGCAGTGTTGTTTTTGAAGAACACTTGGAAGAAGTTTCCAGGAAGCCATAGTCCACAATGGTCATCCACCGTTTTGATGGTGGCAAAGGAGAAGAAGAAGATGGAGACTCGAGGAGACATACCAGAGAGGAGAAAAGATAATGCTCCACCAATTGTGTCATTGAGAAGCCCCTCAATGGGGTGATTGTACAGAGCTCCAAATGCATAAGGGACAACCAGGCGGTGATGTAGAGCATGGATATGTCGATACAAGAACTTGTTCTGGTGCATGTATCTGTGTATAAAATATTGCCATGTATCCATAACCAACATTGCTATAACAAACTGTCTAGCTAAAACAAGTAGAGAAGAATGTTGATTCACCGATCCAGTATCGTTTCCTGTTACCTAAGCAAAACAAAGGTTCCACCATAAATTTGTGCAATAATGGATGCGACACATGATCGCCAATTTATTGACACCAAACAAAAACTATAACAGAAAAAAGATTATCAAAATGAGCATAAATACAGATAGAAGCATAACACACAGCTGAGAGCATGCTATTACGCTCAATAAAGGCGGTGCAAAGATTCCCTATAAGAAACATCATCCAGGTTATCAGCTTAACATTGATCAGATGGTTAAGATCCCAAATAATAATAATTCATGTATTAAATACAGCATCTCCAATAATGGAAATTGAGCTGAAGGCTTTTTTTAACAAAACTACAAAGAGTAACACAATGATTCCATGAATAATTAAAACTACTTTCTTTACAGGCTTCAACATCCAATGGATGACCATATTAAGCCATACCAAAAACAATTCATATATACAATTAATGCATATAAATATCCCTAATTGCTACTACACCTTATTTTACAAGCATGTTTTGATAACTGAGAAGACGAGAGCTATTGGCAACTACCAAATAAAAAAGAAAAAAAAATTAGGCAAGCTACAGGAAACCTACACGATCACACACATTCCCCGCAATCCGACAAATAAGTCCAAGAACAAAGCATTCCTCACCTAATACATCAACGAAATTCTAATTACTAAACAATTCAATGAGACTTAAATCGGACTAAAAAATCATGAGATCAGTACATACTTCAAAGCGAACACTAAACAATTTTTAAACTAAAATCAAATTCAAAGTGAAAATTTAAAAAAAAAATCAAATCTTTGAATAATGCTTCACAAAAACACCACGCACGACCAAAAGAAAACAGTTCTTGTAATACAGAGATGCAAACAGAAAGATTAAAAAGAGCGTACCTTAAACAGGAGAACTGAAACAATGGCCTGAAAAAATTGCTGAAGAATAACGCCTTTGACAACAGTTGTCTTAGAGACCAAATTCTTCTCGTCCTCGTCCGTTTTAGAATGCAGCCTATAATTTTCAAGTCTGTCGAAAGATCCAAGAAAGACGTATAATCCCGAATACAACCAGTATACTAAAATGGGGACGAAAGTGCCCAACAAATCGTCGGAAATCGCAAACTCCATGGATTTGACGACAGCCAACTGGCCACTTATGGCATCGGACCTCAGAGTGCCCTAATTTGAACAGCGAATATAATCGATTGTGCAAAATAGACACACAAAGCCCTAATCTATATTTATCGAAGGGAAAAAGGAGAGAGAGTGAGAGACAGGCGTAAAAGGACACCTTTTATAATAATTAAGTGGTTTCAAAAAATACTGGCCAGCATCCCGCCCGTTGCCGTTGGTAAATTCTGTACGTTAACGAATCTGTTGGCGTCGATAACTTTTTCTCATTTTTATGGTAAAAATTACCCGCAAGAGCTTAACTATGTATTAAAAAAACTAAATTGTTTTGTATATCTAGTATATTATTTTTATATTTAATATTAACATATCATTTTAGATATAAAAACTATTTATTACAGGAAATAATAATATAAAAGAACTAGTGTTAGGCATCATTGATGGCATGCATGGAGGATCAATTCATCGTTAAAATTGTAGAATTATTTTCAAGAATTAAATTAAATGCAAAATTTGCGGCCAGCACGTTGGATGCTAATAATAATAGCAACAGCGGTGCAATGCAATATTACTCGTCGCAAAACAATGATCATTGTCAACCTCGCTAATATTTGGGCTCCTCCAGTAATAACCCGCCATCAAACGAGAAAGAGAGATACAGTCCTGTAAAATATGACAACTGTAAGAGATACATGGTTTGATTCGATGGAACAATAGTACAGGGTCTGAGTTTGACACTTGGTAGGTGGATGATTTCTTCGTGTATTCCATTCCATGTGGCGGGGCAAATACGCCAGCCTATAGCCCAATATGTATTCCCTCTCTTAAATAATTATGGAGCACATGGCTAGTATCATAATATTTGTCACAAAAAAATTCTCTTTATATATCTATTTATTTTGATAGAAAGCAATATTAGTATTTTGTAACAACACATGTTGCTTTTCTTATTAATTTGAGGAAGATGCTATGATATGTTGTTACCACAAAGTGATAGAAATCAATGTTTTCAAATTTTGAATGAAAATGTTCATGCATACCTAAATCCTAATCAAAACAGGTCAGCCGACCGTTTTCTCAACTATTCTTTTATTCCATGAATTATTATGGGATGTAATCTCCAAATCACCTCTAGTTGCAGAAATCTTAATATCTGTAGACAGCGAAGCAAAGAGGCTATTAAACAAATGCTTTCTCTTTTTTTTTCGATTAAAGAATATCATAACAGAATAATATAGACAAAAATTGCAACTTTACAGTCACTTAATTCCAGCAGGAACTATTTTAAAAGGATGGAATCCTTCTGTGCTGGGAATTCCATTCATGATCTCATTGAGCGTAAGATTACTGACGAGCGCGCCAATGACAGAGATAAAACCAACCCATAGTGCATGTATTGTTAGTTGTAACTTAATTAACAATTGCACTTGATCTTCATCACGTTTCCTCCCATGTGAACTTCCAGCATGGTCAACTCAAAAGATATATAGCATCAAGGATAGCAAAAGAATGTCTCTCCCCTCTTACAATGCCTCCAACTTCTGGCTCTCGGGAACTTTCTTTGGAAAATTGAGGCTAGCCTGTGTTGTCCGCTTACAAAGTGCTATCAAAATAATAAGATTGTATTAGTTGCCTTCAAGTCATATGATGAATGTCATAGCAGTTTGAAATAGAAAAAAAGGAACTGTATTCCAACCTTTTGCCTTATTTTTGTTAGATGACAGGATGGAGGACTTCCACTCCTCATAAGCAACTTTCTCCATTTTCTTGTGCCGTTTGTAACTTGAAACCTGCAGAAGTTTCATGTCAACGAATTTTGACATTACTTGAAAACTGAGAGCACTAAAATAAATATAAGGATATATGCAGAATTTTACATCAGTGTCTAAAGTACTCCAGCAAGCATGATATTACAAGCTAAGATAAATAACCATGAATTGGGAAGGGGAAAAGCTAGGTAGAAGGGGACAAAAGCCTTATCTTGCCACCACCTTGTGTTATTAAAGAATCATATAGTTGATACTTTTTACAACCATATCCAATTGTGAGAATGGAAACCATTCAGATGGCTATAACTGATTATAAAAGTTTGGTTCTATGTAAGACAAAAACTTCTGTGAAGCAGAGGTGTAGCCCATATTGTCATCCAAAAGCATCTTCAATCCAGTTACATAATCAAAAGGAGATTAAGAAATCTATAGAATTCTGTCCCAAGCTATATCATGTGAAGCAACTCTCGATTCATAGTAACACTTCAACCATTTAATCTTTTGTTTATATGCATTACAGGCAAGAACCAAGCTCGGCAGATCAGGCAAACAAGCAAATCTAAAGAAAGCCAGCAAACTGAATCATATGGTCTTGATGTAGACAAGAATATCCAGAACAAACCTTACAGCCTCAGAATTAAAGGGACTTACACTCCCTCCGAATCATGTAAAGAACAGTCTTGTGAAATTGAATAATTTTCAGGAACCACAACAGAAAAGAGAAAATGCTTTCAGCTGATATGCAATAAATAATTAGAGATACAACTATTCTACCTCTGCTCCATCATCAGATAGATCTCCTCCATCTTCAAATTTCCTCTTTCCAGGTAATACATCTAGCAGTTCTACATACATATAGCCAAAATTAGAGACAATATGCACAAAATTAAAAAAGATAAGTATAAATACTATTTAAACTAATTGTTTTCAATTCCCATGTCGAGCATTTCATTACTAACACTATTACAAATATACACATAAATGGAGCTTGAATGAAGTTTCCAGCATTGAGGCAAAATGAAATGTTACCTCGATTTGATTTGACCTCCCTAGGATCTTTCTTTTCCTTAGCTACTCCAAAAACATCATGACACAGATCCTTCATTGTGGTAGAAACCTATATTCATAGTTCCTCATACAAAATCATTTCACATCGGCAACTACAATGAAGAATAATGCAATGTGGGGAACACTATTACTTACACTAGCAAATTCAGATTCAGATGTGCCACAAACCTCAATCAACTTAAGCTTGTCTACCTTGAGCTGTCAAGTGAGACATGCAAACAAAGTCAGAACATGTCTGTATACAATATAGTTCTCAAAATATCATTTATCAGAAATTATTCTTTCTTACCTTGTGCTTCTTTGCACACAAGTAGAAAGCAACTGCAGTAAAGACAGGGCGAGTAAAGTCAGCACTTGCTCGTCTAGAAGCTGGTAATGAAGCAATAAACCGGTCCCTGAACCTGACACCAACAATTTACATTAAGTCACTTGTCAAACCAACAAATACATCCATAAAAGAAGATTTAAAACAGATGCTGAATATTGATTTTGAAAATCCATTCTGTGGGGAAGTTTTACAATCACATAGTGGAATACCATTTATACGTGCAATCAACCCACACCAAACAACACAAGCTGCAAACTAGACAACTAAAATCTACAATGTAATGAAGAAAAGAGAACTTACAGAGACAAGCCCCTTTGCACCAAAGGAATGAGCCTAATACACCCAAACCGAATCCCCAATTCTCTTATATCCAAATTATTCCTAAACCAGATAATCAAATATTCCAATCAATAACAAGCCACATCAAATGAAAATTAATAAAACAACGTTTTAAGCAGAAACATAAAACAAAAAACCCACTTGACGCCAATGCTATTCTGCAGCGAATTAAAGGATCTGGTATAAGCCTTCTCCGACATTCCACTCAGCTTAATTGCTGTCTGTCGGTCAAATATTACATCGGACCTGCAAAATTTAAAACCCAGTTAATTTACCATAACCTATCTTACAATAGCGGGAATCAATTAAGAAATAATATGGATACCTTGTGGCGGCGAGTTCTAGACAAATCACAGCCTTACAGACCTCTCCCTACAAAAATTCGATTTACAGATTTTTTTTTATAGGTCTGAATTTTGCGATTCAAAAATTGAACAGAGACTAAAAAAACTAAATTTAAAAAAAAATACTTACGACTCCGATAATTGAAGAATCAAACTGGACATCGCAGAGGCGGCGGAGCTCGGCAGCTTTCCTGATCAATTGCTTGGAATTTAAGAGCCCTAGCTTCTTCGCAATATCAGAGAGATCCATTTTTTCCAGATGGTGTTTATCGAAATGCTCTTGTTTCTAGGTCAAAATTAACGGAGAGATGAAAAATGATTCTGGCTCTTTAAGGAATAAGCATAACTGATAGAGTTGGCGGGAAACATTTTGAAACTTTTGCGGGCACGGAATTAATTTCATTCCCGGGTAATATATTTTTGCCGCCAAGCGAGGATATACGGTATCTCTATAAAATTTTCATGTTGGAAGATAAATTCATTGCATTAATTTAACTATGTCTATATAACAGCGAAATATTAATCTAAGCGTTACGATTTGCATACGTTTGGTTTCCCTAATTATATAGAGATTGATTGTGAAGATTATTTTTGGAATAGTACTCTAATCTAATGGAAAAAGTCTATGTATCTCCCCGAAGTTTGTGAAAATTTTAGTTCAATAGAAAGTTTATAAAAAATAATACAAACTTTTTTTATAGACAATAAACTTATCAAAATATTAAATTTTTTTTTAAATTATAAAATAAAATGACTAAACTTTAATAAAAAAGAATAATATTTTAACCACTGTATCAAATACATTTTAAATATATATTTAATAAATAATTCTTTTAAAAATACATATTTAATAATTTTTATAATAATTAAAATTATTTTGTTATTATAAAACTTATAATTAAAAAAAAGTATATAATAACTTGAGTTTACAATTATTATCAAATAATAATAAAATTATTCTTAAATAATTATTAAAGAAAATAAATTTAAATGGTTATAAAATAAAATTATTCTAAAATTAATCATTTAAAAAAATTATTATTAAGTAATTGTTGAATAAAATAAATTATTTTATTTAAAAAAATCTAAATAATGATAATTATTTTTAAATTTTATAATTTAATGATAATAATAAATTTAAATTTAAGTTATAATATAAATTTAATGATTGTAAAATTATTTTTAATTATAATTTTTTATTAATAGTAAAATAATTGTAATTATTATAGATTTTATTATATATGCATTTTTAAAAGAGTTTATATTATAAATTAAAAAATATATTATTAAAATTTATTTTAATATAGTGATTATAATATTAGGGTATAGTGGTTAACTAAAATAATTTTATTTTATAATTTTAAAATAAATTTTAAATATTTTAATAAGTTGATTATTTACAAAGAAAATTTATGCCCTTCTCTATAAACTTTCCATCAAATTAAAATTTTCACAAACCTTAGGAAAGCATGTGTACTTTTCCCCTAATCTAATGGGAGACTTAAATTTGTGTAATTTTTAAGTTAATCCTAAAAGTTTTACAATATCTAGTTAAGATGGCGCCCGCCAAAACTGTATCATTAATATGGTTAAGCTCGAGCAGATGACCTTAGTCAGGTCATAAACTCCAAGTTTAAGTAAAACAATGTAAGATTAGATATTAGAAGAAATAGTAATATAATAATAGAAAATGTATCAAAACAACATAGCAAAAGAACTTCAATTTGTATATGACAGGCACAAACTGCAAATTTTGAATTTCAGATTGCAGATATATTTCAAAACTGTTATTCTGGCAGATATTGTTTAAACCAGAACATCTTACAACCAAACCAATAAAATTACAAAAAGATGGTAGCTTCAGTTCTATTGACCTTCACTAACTAGAAATAAGTTCCTGCTGAGTAACATTTGAATGAATATACTAATAACAAAATGCTACTTTGATGTCTCTGTGGATGGTTCCTCTGTACCGCTGCCATGGACCAGCTGGTAGACCATATAGGCAATTAATATTTGTAATCAAAATGAAAAACATGAAACAATCACAAACAACAGAGGAAAATTTGGTCATACCAAGGAACCAACTTGCTCATACGCTTCCATTACTTTCGGATCTTCCTCATCTTCATAGCCGAGTTGTAGTACTCGTGGCCCATTGACAGACCAAAAGGCTCTTCGTCCTGCCTCCTGGAAGATGGAAAAAGTATAGATGCAATGCTTGTCACCAAAGTGATATACCTTTATCTAAAAAGGTGAGTAGAACAGAAGGCAGAGGGGAAGATAAAAAACAGGTTAATTGAATAAGAGTATTGTAACTCTCCCAAAGAAACCAGAGTCCTCTCCTAGGACATGGCTGGCTTTGTGCAGCCTCAATGGTTCAAGCAATTTTAGATGTACTCACTTGTCACACATCCATTAAAAAATGTAATTATAGAAAAAGAAAAGAAGTCACTGTCCGACCTGTAAAGTGATCAAGTAAATAGACTCTAATGCCTGAATGCGAATTTCAGGATCATCAACTGGTTCACGCTCAATCCTGAGAGCACTTGCAAGCTCAAGTGGCATTTTGGATGTGTCCTCTTCCTTGTAAACCTGGCCAAATGTGACCAAATCAATAGAAATGAATTCAAATATCATTATGTAAAATGTAGAAACAAGGTGAAAAAACATTAAAAAAATTGCAAGTCGCAAAGATAAGAGAGCACTGAAGTAGCTGCAGCATTCTTTCCAAGTTGACATTCAGAATAGTAACAAGAATCTGCAGCTCTTGCAAGCAGGAAAAATAACCAAACACCCAGTATGAAGCAGTATCACTCATATTTCCAATTTAAGAAAAACTTAACGCAGATTTTATTAATTGTTAACAGTCGTGAGATAAGAAATGAGACAAAAGAAATCTTGATGCCCCTTCCTCCCCCCACCCCAAAGAAAGAGAGAGAACAAAAAAGGAAAAGAAAAATGTCTGAAGGATCTAGATAATCATAAAAACATTACCTTGTTGCCAGCAACAGGTAGAAGTAGAGCTGGCCAAAGAAACTCAGAAATTAAAAGCAAATTCTGCAACTGATTCTCAGCTTCAAAACAGCAGTTTCGAATGGTTCCTGAAACCTGCAAGCAGACAAAGCCTAAACTTGAGCCAGCTAAGCAGTGGGCTAATTGCGCTCAATATGTCTTGAGCATTTTAACTAGAATAACCCTTGTTAGTATATGCTGGTTGAGCCAGGAATTCTTCACAACTGCAAGTAAAATCACCATTTAGTCAATCCAACATTCACCAATGGCTAAGACATCACTTTTTCCCCTGAATCTAATGCTTTTTTATTATCTATTTCTTTAGGCTTTTCTTTGTTAAATTTCACAAGAGTTTAAACTATCAAAACTGAGTGACACCAAGCTCAACTTAAGCTTGGATTCCATATTATATTTGCAGGACTAGCCTCTTAAAGACTAGCCAGAGCCAGTCTAGAACAACTAAATGCTACTGGGCTCAAATAGATAATATCCCAGTAATGACCCAGAACATTCAAATATCAAAGAAACAAAAGGGATTGCACACTCATATGTCACGACAAATGATATTTAAAACGTAGGTGTATTGGGAAGCATTCAAATACCACTGTCATGCATCATACTTAGAGAAAACATAAAAACAGAACATGAGCAAAAGGTTGTTAGGTAGAGACCTGTACTGTAGCAATTGAACTTTACTAAGCTATGTTCTTTGCTTATCTAATTAATATTTCACATACCTAAGTTAAAAAATGTACATTTTTAAGAATCCTTGGGTGATTTTAACAATTTGAGGTTATCTTTCATACGCACCCCTTTTTTCCGCAATGAACTGCTTGAATCAAACTGTCTAATAATCTGCTTTAGCAATCCTCGTTTTGAATCCAGCAAAATTTTCCTTCCTGCTTCTTTCTTTGAAATGTTTACTAGTATGGAACCAACATGTTCAAATGGATCATCTGGTAGATGTTGTGAACAATAAATATCAGACAGAATTGTGGGAACAAATAAAAAGGAATAAAAGTTCAAGGGTTCAAAAGGCATAAAACCATAAGTAAAAAGAAAAGAAAAGAAAAGAAAATAGAAGGGCAAAAATTTAGTTGTTCTTATAAAGTTTAATTTTTCACTAGTAGTGAATTTCATAGAGGACTAAACTGGAAATTGGGTGACTATCAACTGCTACACAATCTTAGCCAATCAAGCCCATAATTTTGTCAAAGAAGTGCTGAATTTTCAAAATTCTAACACATTCCAGAAGTAATCCGCTAAGTCCACCAATAAAGTTCAGTGTTATTACGACTAAAACATCTCTTATGGAGACAACTATTTAAGCTGAAAACAAGACAACAGGACTTGATTTGATAGGAATCAGGAAATAGAAATTTCATGGACATAAAGTAAGCGTAACTTGCATGCTAAAACAAACTCAAGAAAAAAGACGCAACATTACCACTAATTTCACTGGAGGATCGACAAAAAGATCTCACAAGCTTCATAACATACAATCCTTGTAACTGCTCATCTTCGGTCTAACAAGCAAACAAATTCCCATAGTTAATGTTTTATATTTAGCACGGTAAATAATATCAAGATGATGCTATCTTAAGGCAAGCAATAGATTGTGATTGCTCCAAAATAATTCAAAAATGACTTTGATAGATAACAAAATCATTGGTGTCAGACAAACACTAAGCATAGAATGAAGGAAAGCACCTGAAGCAAGGAAGAGATGCCATCATCCAGTTGGGTAAGGTTAACTAAAAGCATAACCAGTAATCTGGTAATAGTTGAGTCTGGCTTGTACAACAAATCCATAGCCGTTTTAATCATTCCCATTCGAACCATCTTTCTAGATAATTCAGAATTCTGTGACAGATTTACAAGAGCTTCAGCTGCAGGTTCTGAAACCTCCTGAAATGTTAAGCCAGATTGGTAAATCCACAAGTATAGACACACGGATTATGAATGATACAACTAAACTCAACTAAGTATGGGTTAAAGCTATAGAAAGTGGTTAAACATCATCATACACTATCAGCACCTTATTTTCACTCAAAAGTCGAGATAATGAAGGCAGTGCAATCTTGGAATAATGAGAAAGGGTCTGCAGGCCATCTTCCGACCCAGTTAATCCTCGAACAATATCAACAGCTGCCTTCTTCACCTAATTTGTTACCATAAAAATACAGCATGTGTTACAGAATATATAAAAACAAGTGTTCCAAACAAGGAAAACAGGAAAACAAGAAGCATTAACCAATATCATAACTAAACGTCTAATACTAGTAGAAGTTTGATAAGCTTTTCTTTGTCTTCTTCTGCAACAATTATTTGATTAACAGCGCTTAAGCATAATATGATCAAATAAAGAGAAACTTTACCACAGATTTAACATATAATCACTTTCCAAGCACACATAAGAGAGAATTGATCAATGAAATCTAATGAAATTGAGCTGGCGAAACAATCAACAAACAAATTCGATGAAACAAAATTTTCTTCTAACGGCCCTTGTTATCTTCGAAACGTAAGTTACGTGGGGTCAATTGCTTAGCGCTGTACTACAGAACGTTAATCGAAGCAGAGACACTAACAATACATGGATTTCTGAGAACTTAAAAAAAAAAAAAATCAGCTTGAAGATAACCAATTACAAATTCTTCAAGAGCTTTTCACATCCCCTCCCCGCTATTTCTCGAAAACCATCCCGGAAGTTGAAAAAGAGAAGGAAGCTTACCGGTGGAGATGGATTAGATAGGAAGTCCAGTAGCTCTTCCAGCTCAGTCGCCATTGCTGCGCTTGGCTGCTCCGCAAAAAATTGGTGATACTTAGTACTGAGCAATTTGAGCAAATATACTCTGAAAATCAGGTGTTAAGCCACTATCCCTGCTTCCTTAATGTTGCAATTCTATCCCAATTTGGTAGCAAAATACCCAAATATCCCTAAGCGTGAATTGTCCCACGTCCAAGTGGGGCGCTGGCCTAATGAAAACCGCTCCTTGTTCTTATGGTTTTATTATTGGTCTAATGCATGTAATTAAAATTGGAATCCCATTAGTCTTGCCGAGCATAAACTCTCTATTCCAAGAGCTGTAGCCGGTAGCACGTAGGCACAGGGTGAAGTTGGAACTAAATAATTGAAGGATCAAAACGATCCAAAAATAAAATTATTTAAATAATAAATAAATTAATAATTTTTTAAAATATAAGAGTTCAATGACATATAAATTTAAAAAATGGGATTAAAATATTAAAAAAAATTATGGAAGGGTTCGACATTTTGCTACGGTGTAAGTGGTTGAAAAGTAAAAATTATATGAAGAACTACGTTAACTAGTTAAAATTATTGGTTCTAATTTTTTTAGCAGTATTACAACAACATATATCATACCGATTGTTTATCCATTCACAAATAAAATATTTCCACTACTGATTTAACAATATATGATGACCGCATAAATTAATAGACGATGATATGCTGGTAATTACACAGATATATGGAAACACACTAATCTATGACTTCTAAATAATAGCGGTATCAAACACAAGATAAGAACTCGTAAGCCTGTTATCCAGCAAGTTAGCAACCGGAGTGTCCACCTACACTCCCACTGCCGTATTAGGATTTTCCTTGTCAAAAGTTGAGGGGGGACTGCGGGCTGATATTGGGATGGGCCCAGATGCGTCCACGCAACTACACGATTCAGATGGGTTCAGGCTCTGTAGTGTTTGGGTCGTTGACTAATGAGCTGGCCCAATGATTAGAGAAACAAATGATTTCTATATTATTAGTCGGAATATAATAATACAATTCACATTGTCTTTTACTCCTTTCTTTGTAATTTTTCTTCTTCTGTCTTCTCCATTTTACATTTTCTTTCATTGTTCTAGCATTATAGAAACAAAGAGAGACCGTCGCGGCTCTTTGATTTTTTCTTTTTAATTTTCTTGATCCAATCGAGTCTCTTGCACTGTTTTCTATTCGATTTGTTGTGCTTAATTACCGAAAAAATGAGAGTGAAAGAATATAGTTAACATCTTAAGGAGAAAATAAATTTGTAGAGTTTATTGAATCATTTATAAAAGTACAAAATTCTTAGAAATTATTCAAATTTATATAATATATAAATTTGAATAATTTCTAAGAAACGAATAAACACTACATGCATATATTACAACACAACAACAAAGAGTTTAAAAGATTCTCATTCTATCTTCTTTTTGGTATTCATAGAGACTACTTACTTTCTACATCTAATGATTTTGCTTCATAATTGTAACTCAAAGTTACCATATACCTCACTGCTAAAGAAAGTTTGGATATAAATGATATTTTGAGCAACATTATTTTGACAATGTTTAAAATTAAAGTACCAAAGGTATTCATATATCTAAAAACCGTTTGTTTTTTAATTTATATACAAATATTTGTTAAATTTTTTTAATATAATTAGATTAAAAATTTTAAGTTCAATGTAAATGAGTAAACGTTTGAATAATTTAAATATTTTATATATCAATAATATTTTTAATTTATAATTTAATATTTATATTTGTCAATAATTTAATATATTAATTTAAAATTTTTTATGATATACATGTCAATATATTAATCTCAGATTTTTTATTTCTTTTAAAAAATAACTTAATATTTATATTTAGACATTTAAAGTAAAAAAATAAATATATTAATCAAATTCATATTTTAATCATATTTAGATTTCAAACAAAAAATAACACTGCTTACCTACATCTATATTAACTATTTTTGTAAGATAAAATCATAAAATATTAAATATAAATGAGATTCTATAGTAAAATTGTTATGAGACATTTAAAACTAATTATTAAAATGTTGTCTTTCTATTCACGATTGAAACAACATCGTGGATAATAAATATTAGTTGTAAAATAAAACTGAGTGTTGTACAAAATACTTTAGCCATTACACTTTAAAAATTTTAACATAAAGTTTCATTCATCGAAACCACAGTCCACAAAGCATTCAACAGTTACCCCACACATACACATATATAAAAAGGAAATTCTCCCTTATCCTTTAGTGGGAAAGAATAACGTCCATTGAAAAGAAATAAATTAACTTAAAATGCTTTAGCAGTTCTCTCTCTCAGAGATTAAAACAGAGAATGGAATGATTATATCAGTTGCAAAGCGGCGAAGCATTTATTCTTATATTCTTACATACTTATCAAGGTATGACAGTGATCTGCAAGACAAGAACAATCTTAAAGTAGAACAAGTAAGCATCTTCCTTTAACATTAGTTTGGTAACATTCTGATTGTAGCCTCTCACTTTTGTCTTCCCTTTGGAGCATTAGATCCACACCAAATGTTCTAAAGCAAATCAAATGCTATTATTTGACCACGAAACACACGTTGAATGTTCGAAATCCTTGTAAATTAAAACCACAGGCTCATGGTAATTCTCGATAATAACAGTTCCTAATAATGTAATTGTGAAATTATTCGTATGAAAGAGGAAAGGTGGTCTGTTTTGAGGAATTAACCTTTCCAAGCTGCTCGGATGAAGAGGTTTTTGGCATACCCATAACATGCAGTACATAATCCTGATCATATGATATTAATTTTACAGTTTAAGCTAAGAAAAAAAAAAATTTAAAGGAACGAAATTTAAATGAAAAAGAAAAAAAAATCAAAGAGGGAATAGTTTCAAAGATGGGTATATGATCTGTAAAAATTAGAACCTCAGTTTGCTTTATCTTCTTTAACATGCTTTGTAACTCTTAAAACTAATGGGTCCTTAGTTTTAAAACGAAAGGACTAAAAAGTCACAACTTTAAGACCAATCTCGAGAACTACACGGCCATATAATATGATTTGCAATATTTTTCTGTTTGCTTTGTTTCTGTTTTGTTGCTCAAAAAATAAAAATGTTTCTCCGGCAAGAGGATGTGGCCCAATTAAGATTCTAATAGTTAACTTTAACAGGCGAGAAGCCGTATCTAATCAACTACAGTTAATTTAACCTTAACCAGTACGAACCGTACCTCAATCTAAGCTTCGTGGTCCCACCTGCCACCTGGCAATCTTTTTTCCAAATCACAATTTGGAGGCTTCAACTTCAAGCAGTAAACTGGTAATTCTGGTATGGCTGCGGAAAATTCCTTGCCAAAAACATTGCCTGAAGAATCAATACTATTAGCTGTTTTAAACACTTCAAAGGAATGATGCCTAAGAGGAAATTTAAGAATAGAAAGCAACAACTCAAGCAACATTAATACTTCAACTGGAGGATAAAAGCAGTTAATTGGCATCTAATAAATTATAATGTTCGAGCTAAAGGCTCTATTGCTTGTAGAAAAACCAGTCATCCTCCACCTTCATCCTAAGGCAACATCAAATCTCATCCATCACCCAGTTTTGAAATAAAAGTGCAAGAATTTATGCTTTAGAATGTTCCAAGTTCCACGTGATGTTATTATACTATAATAACAACAGTAAAGTAAAGAGATAAATAAAGAAAAAGAAGAACTACTTGAATAAATGAAAATTTAAAAGAAAAACTAAAAAAAAATATATGAGAGGGAGTAGGGCGGGCCTTCTCTGAATCATTGAACACGGATTAAGAACTTGGCAATCCAAAGACGAGTAAAGAAAAGCATAAAGAAATACATTTAGCACAAGAAACCAAGTACTGTTATTTTAGTTGCATAGGGAAGAGAGCTTGGAATTCTAAAGTGAAGAGGAGATCTTAGAATGGCATAAAGCAAGTGTTTGTTTCTTTTTGGCTGCTGATCTATTCTATATTCTTTTCCTTCCCCAATTGATTCTTTATATGAATTGCTTGCCACTGTAGCAATCTAGTAGTTTTCAAGTGGTCCTGGTCCATGGCTTTTGACTGCCTCGTCACTCCCATTAAAAAGAAAACAAAAACTTCCTTTTCTTAATAACAAAGGAACGTAAATTACCAGAGTACCCAGAAGAGAAACTTTTGTATTACCATGTGGGCAAATTTGCATATGAAGACATCAAACCTGCAATCTCAGAAGCTCAAGATATATTAGGACTTTTAAGTAAAATAAAATAATCTTTAACATGAGATTAGCCTAGCTGAGCATCAAAATTGGCCAATAAAGAATGTCTAAGTGCCTAGTGCTTATCCAGGTAAGCATGGTCGGGTGATGTGGCAAGATGGTTATGAAACCAAGAGACTGATTTGGCCCAGTTTTGGTAGACAAAAGCAAGGCAAATGATAGAGATGTAGGGAAACAAATGAAAAAAGATACTTGGCTTCTCAAGGGTATTGTTCCAACCCCTTTATTTATCCTGCACAGATTCTTCCATAACAGCCTTAATTTGCTTAGAATGCAGTCTTATGATTTGGGTGAATCTAAATATCTCTGCGTCTTCTGGGGCCCTCCCTGCTTTATGCTTTAAAGCTCCTCCAAATCCAATAAGAGATAAATAACAGGCTTACAAGTTACATCTACAGGAATATAACACAAGGATAGAAGGATTACAATCTCCACAACCCATTTATTCTCTCATTACTCTAAGCAAAAAGAAGATACTTCTATTCTTCTTGTTTGTTCAAGTTTAGAGACCAATAATGGTGTTTTGTGCTCAAAGACTGTTTGTCCTTCTTATCTGTATGGGGTTATTAGCTGTTCAACCAGATAAAGTTTCTGGCATGCGAAATATAGAGCTTGTACTCAGACACAACCAACATAATCAGGGGATGGTTCCACAGAATCAACGAATCCTCAAGGACACCACCATGGTAGGAATGAATGCAGGAAACAAGTTGACACAAATAAACAACAAATTTGATCCAAATCAATCAAGCAAAAGAAGAGTACGAAGAGGGTCAGATCCTATACACAACAGACCGTAATACATTCGAGTTCACCCAAGAGAGAAGCAGCAAGTTAACTATTAGAAGGAACAACAGTTTCTAGCAATGCGGAGGAAACTAGAAGGTGGTGAGTTGTATCTGTTCTATCAAAGAACTTTTATGAGGGTGGCTTGATTGGTTTTTCCTATCTTGTTTTAAGAGTTTTTGTTACAAAGAAATTTGTATAGTGAAGCTATTAGAAGATGGTCCTTGAATACATTCAGTGAGCCCGTGCCATTTCTATTATCTGAGATAAGGTCGTGATCAAACAACAGAGACAGCAGAATAGATATGGTGCAGGCTTTTCTGAGAAAAATCTACAGTTGTTTTCTCAATATATATCTTTAAATTTTCTTTGAAATTTTTTTTACATCTGTTTGCGTTAGACCCCAATTTCCTTGAAGATGATAGTAAAATTCTTTTGTATTGCTCTGGCTCTCACAAACATTACTCTAATGTAGAGAGCCCGTATTAGACTTCAGCTGTTTCAGATTTTGAACAAAGATCTCATGCTTTCCCCTGAACATACAAAACCATAATAACAAACTCAAATGCAATCTTTGACAACACACACATATGTACTTACTCTATACATGCATGCACAAAGAAGCGCTATAGAAATCATTCTTTGTCCTTTCTTCACTTCTGAAAGGATATTTACTCTCCCATATTTTGTGACGTTGATTAGAATGAAACAGAGCAGGTCTTTTATCTTTCAACAAAGTAAGCTAACATCTATATCCACTAAGATGTCAGTCATGGTTTACGATGAAATGCCTCCATAAATCCCAGGATATATTTATTCCATTCAGTAAGCTGATTCTCATAACCTGATTTTATGGAATCCTACATGAATTTTGAAGACAACAATATGCAAAATATTTAACAGGATAGTAGCTTGTTTGATTTTCTCAACTAAACCCTCAGTTAGGATGGATAATGGCATTAATTCTTTTAAAATCTTCATTTCTTCCCACTTTCAGTCACATGACAACATATGATCTTCCAAACAGTTAGAATCCCTTGTAAACATAATGAAGCTACAATACAAATATACCAAAGTCCAAACAGCCTAACATCTCTTCAAACAGAAGTTCAGTCTAATGTAAAAAACTTAGCTAATGATGTTAGTTAAAGTGCCATTCCAACAAAAAGCTTAAGAAGAAAAGAATACATGCTTTTACACCTAATACAACACAAGAAAATTCTTGATGAATGCCCAGTCATTACCTCAATAAAGTGCCAACAAGTAGATGATAAAATGACTACAGGTGAATGATAGAAGTGAATTAAAGATGACATCTTTAGAAAATTAATTATTGAGTTTTTACCAACGCATATTGCAGAAAGCAAAATCTTGGGATTGGGGAAGATAAAGGATAATGATGATTATTGTAAAATATCGGAAACCAGGATCTAGACAAAAGTTCTCCTCTTGATTTATACCATGTCAAATCTCTTTCTTATTCAATGAGATTTGTAAGGTAATCACTGTTTCCGTTGTTATAAACAAGAACTATATGTATTAAACAAGACCACCATTTTATCTTGAATATCTACTGGACACCACAGTCTCAATTCCATTGTTTTTCTAACAGAATTTACATGATTGCCAACCAATATGAATGAATGTCTACCCATAAGGTTTCTCCAATTCATCAAAGTTGGAAACAAATAAACAATGTGTCCTAGCTTCTTGTGATAAATAACAAGGAGAGTGTTGGTCCCCCTGATTTTTAACAAAATCTCATGACAAAAGAAACAAATATGGGGACAGAACCAATAACCCGATATATCCTATCCATTGAAATTAATTTTCTCATTGTTTGTGCTACATTTTCGGAGAAGTTAACCAAATCAACGAAACCACTCAATCCTTGAACTCAATGGCATTGCTTATAGCTTTCATGGAAGCATAAATTACACATTTAGAGCTAATGAAGCAGATAAAAACCCGTTGATATTGAGCGGTACAAGTAAATGATAGCATAGCCAGAGTAAATCACAAATTGGAAATGCAAAATGAAACAACCAGAAATTGAACTACACAGATCATTAACATTTTGAAATGAATTTGAATATCCACAAACCCATTTGCAGGAGACGACATTTTTTACAGTCATATTTTTCCATTTTCGCAAAAATTCCATAAGCACAGCCGCAGTAAAATCAAGAATTCCTAAACGAAAACAAAAACAAGTCATACACATCACACACTAACTGGAACACTATTAAGTGACTTTAAATCAATCCATTGTCGTGAAAGCTTAGAATTATGGCGCCAATTTATGAGAAAGCCGCTATATTTGCAATACCTGATTGCGTGACGAACAGCGGGAAAATATTCAAACTTTGCAGGTTTGTTGATCAACGGCGGGAATCAGTCTGCAGAGAGAAAATGACCGTTCGATTACTTAGAAACTCGAAGCCTTTTAGTGAATTAACGGGGAAAAAAAAAAGGTTCAGTGAAGTGTACAGTAGACGAAATGCACGAATGCAAATCATCCTCTCCCATATTCAACGACGCCGTTTCGGACTCTGGTTCTTATAGAAGATGGGATTGGGCTAGCCTAGCAGTAAATAATTAAAAACCGTACTCAGGCAAAGTGAAGAGTCATGTGTTAAATGGGCCGGATCATCCCCGATGAGGCCCATTTGGCCCATAACCGATGCATGTTTGTCTAATCCAACACTTTTTGTTTTTTTCCTGGTAATTATCAAATTTACATGCCCATTAATTTTACAATTAATTGAGATATTGTTTTTAGATGCGTGGTATTATTACTCATTGATTACTAATAGGCTAATAGCAGTATTTTATTTAATGCTTCGATTAAAATAGCTTGTTTTTAATATTGTTTTAGAAAGAAATAGTAAACGCATTAGCAACAAAATAATGGGAGAGGATCATGCAATAATTTATGCTTGATGGTGGAGGATTTTTCTTATCCTTACTTCGGTTTTTTATATATATGTATATGTGCGTGTGTGTGCGTGTGTGTGCAAGGACAAGGAGATGAGATATTTATATTACACATGTTAATCTTATCTTCATATGTAATGTGACAGAAAAACATAAATGCTTTTAGGTGGATGCTGATCCTGTCATAATTTCAAATACATAACAAGCTCGTGATATTATTATCTCTTTTTCTTGCCAGTAAAAATAAATATATATATATATATATATATATTTAGCGAACCCCAAAAAAAGTGAAGAGGGGTGTCCTTCAATTAAGTGGGGACCCTGCAATAAAAAGGCAGCGGGGGTGGACCATGGAATCTGGTTCTGTAATTTAGAGGTTAACGACATGGTGTGTGCGTGTGCGTTGAAGGGAAATTAAAGGCAGATTTGCTATTTTCTAAAAAATTTCGGTCTCTAACCCACCCCTTAGCTGTAGTCTATTAGGACATGTCTTCCCCCTAACTTAACCATGACCTCCATTATTGCAGAAAATCCATGCTTGTTTTCTTTTTGACCGCGACTGATAGAAATTTCGACCCTACTTATAGAATTCTTGCCATTAAATTAGATTATACACGTAACCTATTATATTTGTGCCAAATATTTAGTAGTATAATAATTAAAAAATATATAAATAATTATTATATTCATATTCAATTTTTTTTGTATAATAGTAACACGTTCTCTCGATTAAATATAAAAATAAATAAGAATGACTCATTTTTAAATTTAGATATTCAAATTGTGAGCTAATAAATTATTTTTAATAAAATGGTCATATATGACTTTTTTTAATGTGGATTTTTAAATTTTATATTAATAAAGAGTCTTATTCAATAAGGTGCTAATAGATGTTATTTATAATCATACAAATTTCAATAACCAAAAAAAGAAAAAGAAATGGGTGAGGATACTTTTAATTTTTTGAAAACTTTTATTTAAAACAAGAACAGTAAAATAGCAATAATTGAATCACAAGATAACTATAAAACATAAATATACAAAACTAATTTTGATAGTGTTGACTGGTATGCATGCTCGTCCAATTGACCAATGTAATTTCAGTATATAAATAAATAGTGTAAATTTTTTGAAACTGCGTATTGGGAATGCGCGTGCTTCTTTTCTTCGACGATGATTGATGACATGCAGAAATGTCAGAACTTTGTTCCAAATCCAAATTAAAGTTTGTTTGACTCGTAATCCCAATTTGTATGGCTTGGAGGCAAAACCATCCAGTTTTAGCCCCCAAGGGATTTCCAATTTTCCCCACCCCACAAAAAGCAAATATTTCTCACGCCATAAGATTGTGAAAATTTTTTATTGTCTTGTCAAACTGCCAATGAAATTATATTCTGGAATAAACTTTTTTTTTTAACTTTTGGGTATTGGATTCTAAGCGAGAATGATTGAGGAATAGCTGCAGCCTCAATCATCAATAACACACGAGTATAAAGGACAAAATATCACATCTTTGCACTATTGGTTAGGAAGTAGTCTACACCTCAATTATCTACAGGTTTTCGGAGTTGGAAATTTGAGTTTTGCCCACCTACAATTGGCTTTCTATTTCCATAAATTGCAATGCATCTTATTGTCTAAACCTTTGTGCTTAGTAATCTAACGGTAGGTGGTATGACTTGTTGAACTTAATTAATTTCGTATCTCTTGACCACGTTCGATGGCTTTATCCAACACTATCGTGCTTACATCAAATTCCTTCGGCAACATGCAACTATTCGACTTCTGTCAAATAAATAATATCTTCCTTTTTATCAAATGCTTTAATCTCACTTGATATATTTGTTTAATTCCAATACCAACTAAAATTCATGTTTTAAATATTGAAAGTCAAGTCTTAACAAATTTTATTAAGTGTATGTGAGTCCCGAGAGACCAACCTAAAAATCTCAACATCTAAGACTCAAATAAAAATTAATTAAAATAAAGCGAACATATTAGAATTTAAACGTAAGGCTTTGATTTGGACACCATATTAAATGATTGTAAAATTGAAAAAGTTATAAATTAAGTTACTGTGTATTTATCTTATCACGCATTTTTTTAATATATATATATATAAGCATTTTTTTTTCGGGGATCTTGTCTTGATTGTCGTTGATATTGTTGAGGCGAGGAGTGATCTTAGTACGTTTAATCTACTTATTATTAGTGAAAAAAGTTCTCAGACATCAATAATTTAATTTATAGCCGTCCACGGGGTGAACAAATGTCAAAACAAATTATGGATTATTAAGCTTAACCACATACTTATCCGAAAGTTCCCATTTCAAAACAAAAGCAACCAATCACCCTATTTTAATCATTTTTATATTAAAAAGCATACAAGTGTTAACTGAACTCTCTACAACACTATTTACTAAACTATGATTGCAAAAAATAATTTGAATCATAAGATTTAATAGAGAGCTCCTATTTTTACATAATCATAAAAATTGTGTAACACAACAGTTGTTCGTTTATATTAATTGTAATTTTCATTTAAAAAGAAAATAATTAGCGAAGTAATTTTTGAGTTTGGATACATTGACACCTTCTGCAATGGAGACTCGGTTGCTGCAGCTGCTTCCTTTTGTCAATCTTTTCTTTGAATCCACTCATTCAAATTCATGCTGTCATTTCCAATTCCCCCTCACTGACTGACTCACCGATGTAATTGCTGCCGGCTGCCCACAACAAATACCACTTTCCTTCTCTAACACCATAAACACTTCAAATTTCTACCAATTTACTTTCTTCAAATTTTCCTATATTCATGCTTTCATTTTTCCATCTCTAAAGCCAAAAGAAATGCGCAATATTTATTATTTAACAACAACAACAACAACCGAGATTCACGTGTGTGTTTGTGCCTGTGATTAGTGGTTAATAAATAACAACAACAATAATAAACAAGTATACAGGTAAATATTTGTACGTATTAAAAGATATTTTGCAAATTAAGCATGTTTTAACTGAGGAGGAGAATTATACCTGGTGTAGTCAACAAATGTGGCTCTTAAACAGCGACAAAACAAAAAGGAAAATTAATTAATTAGATTAAATAAATTACAGAAAAGGAAAATCGTGTATCGCAGCATGACGGGGTACTGTTTACAACACGTGGAAGCGGAGGGAGATGATAATCGAAGGTGGTCCTGATTAAAACTAAAACTAAAATTCTTTGCTTCAAAATGTGGCCCCAAATTAACATTCTTCCCTTATTGTTTTGGCAAGACATTTGTTTTGATTCGATAAGCAAGATCAGATCAGGATATTAGGGGTTCCTGAGAGATTAAGTTAACTACTACTCGTTTGTCATTTGTCAATTTACCATCATGGAAAGGCAACTAGATTAGCTTAATTAATTACTCGTTAAGCAGAAGAATTAATTAGTTTGTTGTTAGAAATTAGAATTGATAATCATAATTTTGATTTGACAATCAATTGCAACAGTTTTCAGCCCACGCTAAGCACATGTATGTCCCATATAATGTGAAGAAAATGTAGGCTTAGCCACCTTCTTAACTAATTAGTTTCACATTGACATCCCCTTTAATCACTCCTCATTTCTTGCCAACCACAGTCTGAAAATTTGCAATCTTCCAAATTGTACAGAAAATTTTCATTAGAGCGGTAGCACTGCACTGTACCGTGTACTATTAATTTTGAATTTATGAATTATATTTCTTAATCACCGAGAGAGAGAGAGAGAGAGGATAAGCCGGGACAATGTGAGTTGTCGTAGGGTACTTTGCCGGCTGTTCGAGAGCCACGTATCCCGGCACTAGGACAAAATTTTCGGGTCAGTGCCCTACAAAAGCAGAAACAGTGATTTCCAACAGAACGGAACATATTCTTACTCGAAATTTATGTTTGAATTTATTTACTGTCAACAACTAACCAAAGGTGACATTTGGGGAAATGTAATGTACCCCAGAAAAGGAAATTACATCTCTGGCCTAACCTAATCCCAAAATTAAATATAGGCTTTTCAGATTCATACTACACTAGTGGTTGCAATTTGAGGTGGCGTGCACTTGTTTTGTTTGTATTATTCTTCTTTTTTTCTATTTTCATTTTTCACCACAATTTCTTAGAGCTCTAGATTTTATTTATCATCATTTTTTTTAAATACTTTTATAGTTGAGCATCTTTCATTATAACCATCATCATCATTATCATGTTCTTTAATAATCACATCATAATCATTATCAAATCTCTATTCTCTAAATTATTTAACTCTTCTTAATCATACCCATTAGAGGATAAAAATAACCTCAATTTAACAAGCCCTAAATCTAAATCCAAAATCTAAAATCTCCCCCAAAAGCTTCTGTTTTATAAGACATGGACTTAACTAACCTCAACACAACCAAAAAACCAGATACAGAAACCGAGTCCCCACCAAAAATTCTCCCTTCAAATTCTCTCTCTTTCACAAACGGCTCATTTTTCCACCAACCTCCGCCACTACAAATGGTGGTCTCTTACAAAGAATGTCTGAAAAATCATGCTGCAAGTTTAGGCGGTCATGCTTTGGATGGATGTGGTGAGTTTATGCCTAGTCCCACTGCAACTTCTGACGATCCCACATCTCTCAAATGCGCGGCCTGCGGCTGCCACCGCAACTTCCACCGCCGTGACCCTTATGAACCCACTGCCTCCAACACCCACTTTTTAGCTCCACCTCCGGCAGCGGCGGCGACCTTTCAGCGCAGCTCCAGTCCTAGCACAGACCCCAGCACAGCTCCAAGCCTAGAGACGAACTCACCACAACAACAGCCGGTTACATCACCAGCTCCTTGTTCTTACTTCTCATCTGCACCTCACATGCTGTTGGCTTTGAGCACAGGCTACACTGGGCCGTCTGATGATCATCATTATCCTCACCCTCACCGTACCGGTTTCAATCAAGTGGTGGGGACAAAGTCAGAGAATCCTTGTGCAAGGAAGAGATCAAGAACGAGGTTTACTCAGGAGCAGAAGGAAAAGATGCAGTCTTTTGCGGAAAAGCTAGGTTGGAAGATGAACAGGGCGGAAGAAAAGTTAACGCAGGAGTTTTGCAGCGAAGTTGGTGTTAGTAGACGCGTGTTCAAGGTTTGGATGCATAACAACAAGAACGCTTTTGGGAAGAAAGAGTCGGGTAATACCACTGCTCCAGATATTGACAATCATAATGACAGCACTGTCAACGGAAGCAGCAGGGTTGGATTTGACATCAATGGTTTCACAAACAATGGCAAGAATCAAAACGAGGAAAGTGTTCTTCTTTCTCCTAAATCTGAAGAATAAACAAGTTTGTAGACTGAAAATGGAGGATCTTGGCTGTGGGGGTGTCTTTTTCTTTTTCACAAAGATAATTTTGATGGGGTAATTTATCGTTTACTAATTGTTCTTAGAGGTGGGGAAAAAGGGAAGAGACGATGATATGAGGATAGAAATTAAAGGGAAATTAATTACTTTTTATCATTGTTAATTAACTTAATTGTATGCTAAGTAATTAGTCTGTCTTCATTTCTGTAAGTAGGTTTGGTAAAAACTCTTCCTTTAATGGCATAAGGTATCATATATATATATATATATAATATATTTCATTTTCTCTTTTGCGTAAGTGTTTATCCTGTATTTAATGGTGTCCACTCTTAGGGCAAGATTCCCCATACTTTTATGTCCAAATTTCTGTAATCTTATCAATATTTGGGGGAAGGAGATTGAGATTTGTTATGATATCAGTGTCATGTGCAAGTCTGACTCTATTCATTTATAAAGCTTTTCTACTTTTGCAGATATGTGTAAGTATGGCTCTGATACTGTTGTAGTTGTTTTTTTTTTTTTTTTAATAATATTATTTGGTCTTCTTAGGCATGGAGAGTTGCTTTGGCTTTAGAATTGGATTAATGATTAACATGTCTGTATTTTTGTATGTTATCTTCTGTTATCTGAGCTTTTATGGCAAGCAAGTTTTGCTTAAACGATGTTAGGTGACATAAGCCTTGTGCTTTGAATTCTGCCACCTTTCCTTATTTGGTCGGTTGATTAAAGCGGCAAGCTTTGTTTTTCTTCTGCTTCTAATAATAAGATAAACCAGATATGCTTTAAATAATTAACTCCGATAAACCACACTTTTTGCCGACTAATTTGTCACGTGTCGAATTAGTTTGCTTCCATCTCTTAATACGTGGCAGCTTTTCTGAGAAACAGAACCAAACTCTTGACACATTCTTTGTTAATAGCTGTTGGGTTTAGCAAGGCAACCTTTGTTTAACTTGTCCTAACGAAGAAACAATAATGCCGAGAAAATCGGATTATAGAAAGAAATAACCCCCATTTGCTGTGCTGTGCTGTGCTGTCCATCCCTTTCGACGAAGCCGAAGTCCAATAATGAGTTGGCCCAGGATATGCGTTTCCGAAACAGCTCCTTCTAGGTTTGGTAAAATGGATTTGCTTGCTTGCAGGAAAAAGAACCTGCAGCACTGGCGGACTCTATTGACTTGCGTTGCATGGACATCTACCAATTCAATTACGCCGCTGCTGCGGCGGGGCCGCTTTCAAAGCTATTATAAGCTGACATTGCCCTCGTTCTTTACACATTTCCTTTTCCACATCCCCTGTTGGTATGATTAAGCAAAGACGGAGACGATTTTTGGGAAGTTAATTAACCAAACAGTGAAAAAAAATAGATTAATATAAAAGCAAGGGGACGACAGATTAGTGATCATCTGGTAAGGCTATAGCTCATATATTCAAATTTGATAATCCAATGGGATCATCTGCTAATTGTTCTGCTACATTACAATTGGTTTCATCTGCAGCATATTCCACTGGATCACTGCAGAACTCACAGGTAACACTAGGAGGAGTCAAGTGCAAGCAATGGTCAATTCTTTTTTCCAGCCACGCTAGTCTCTTTTCAAAACTCAACACTCCCATATGCATAGTCCGAACGTCGACCTGGGCAATTTTAGCACAAGCACGAAGTAATATGTAATAATCAGCATGGGCAACATATGTGAAGGCACCTTTATCTCTCTTCCTCGTGTAGTGAAGGTAATCAAGTCTGTTGATATTCACCCTCGGTGGAATGTAACAGAACAGATTATTCTCCATATCTAGTTGCAAACGTTTGATGGCTCTACCTATTACAGTCTCTGCTGAAGCTTTGTCATTTGCTTCTGAGTTTGGATTTTCCTCTGAACCTTGGAAAGAATCACCATTTAAACTCTGTTGGGAAGGATCACCGTCATTGAAGCTTTCATAATCAGGGGACAGCCTAGTAGTACACTTTTTCTCTCTTATTCTTTTATTTTCTTGAGAGTAACTGTGAAGAGACATATCATTCCTTGATCTCTTTTGGTTAGAAGCACCACATCTCATTCCAAAGTCTTCTGCATCTTCTGACTCCTGAAATTATGGAATCATTCCAAATTGGCACAAACATTAGATAGTGTTATCTCACAGATCAAGAATTTCCAGACAAGCAGAAATCAGTCATATCCTGTGCCCAAGATGTGAGCCCACAGGACATTCCAAACATAATAGACAGAATAAAATTGACCCTTAGAATTCAATTGAAGATTAAGGTGAATATAAAATCTGACCTACATGCATAATGGGAGAAAACGGGTAAACACATGATATGCAGACAAGTAATGAAGAAATACTAGCATTAGCTGCAGTTTCATGATTTCTCATCTCAAACAAAGTGAAACTGCAGACTGCACTAATGCGCAGAAGTAACTTCATAAGCCAAAGTATGACTGCAGACCAATGATATGGGCTTCTGTTATACTTCATTGATCCTGGTCATTATTTTACAATTACATCCAACGTGTCAAGAATTTTACTCCAAAATTCTAATACAGCATAGTGTGAATTAGCAAATATGCTTCTATCATCAAGTACTATAAAACTGAGTAATTCAACATCTATTTAATGCAATCATTAACTTTTCCAATATAGCTTACGCAAGCAACATCTAAATTTTTTTCTAGATCACTTATTCTTAAATAGTGCAGAAAACAATTTAGATATCAAATTATACTTCACAGTGCTTCATACACTGAATGAGAAAGACTGAAGAAAAGGAGGAAAAAGAGTCCTATTACTAATTTTTCCAATTCTAGAAAATTGTGATATGAATTAATTTTTTTCAGCTAACTAAGACCAAAAAGTGATATTCTTGCTACACAGATTTAAGTTAGATGGTCCGTGTTTTCTAAAATTCCTAGATGAATTCGATCCACCAGCCTACATTTTCCAAGTAAAGACTGCAAACTGCATTAAACCTATAATTTATTTACCTTTTCCTTCTGATAGAAATCCCAAAACTGTTCTATCATCCTTGTTTCCTCATAATCATCATGTGGTGGTTCTACTCCAGCAAAGACCACATCCTTACAGTATTGTAGATATGTGGGTAAGTCCTTGGAAAACTCTGTTCACGCAAGGTAACAAGAGAGTTAACAAATCTATAGACAAATCTATAACTGCTCACTCTAAAAAGAAAACAAATCAACAGCAATTGGAAATGCGAAACTTTAGAAAGCAACAAAGTCAGAATTCAAGTAGTAATTGTGAGTCTCAATTAAAACTATGACCGAAGTATTACCATAAGTGTCAAGGATATTGTTGTATCTTGCTTCAAGGTTGTAGAGAAACTCTTCAACATCCAGTTCAGAGTCCTTAAAATGTGATGAAACCTCACTGGATTTTTCACTGGAATCACCAACACTGTTGGAAGGAGAAACAGAACTCTTTCCACCATCATCTCTTATTTTGGAACTCTGCTCCTCCAACTGTCCCCCACTATCAGATGTTGAGGAGGAAAGCTTGTGACTGGACAAACTCCTCTCCCAGGCCCCAAAACCATTTATATTATAGAGAATTCTTATAGCTACAATCAGTATTGACATTACACAGACACGAGTAGGAAGCCTCATCTCATTTATTGATAACCATAAATCCGGCGCCATCGACCACTCTTGTAATTTCAAGGCATGCGGAAGAATCTTATCCACAGGAAGAGATAACTGTTTCAGATAACGGGAGGCTATAGCATAGAAGTTTATTGGAGGTAAATGCAAGCCAATGGACTCGGCTATGGATGCTGCCATGGATTCCAATTTCTGTACAGGAACAGATTTAGAAGGCCTAAACATAACACTTGGACTTATAGAACAGGCAACTGAAGCCTGCCCGAAGCGTTTTTCAATTTCAACAAAAGCAGCAAAATATGGAAGTTTTCCTTCAATAGTCCATTTTACAAGGTCTGTGGGCAAAATTGCTTCCCTCACAACATGGCAAGCTAGAAATGATATGGCTAAAGAAGAGGATAAGGGTAGCTTCTGTCGCAACAACCTATACCATATCATTACTGCTCGCTGACCATATAAATTGCGAGGCTCTTGACTGTATTTACTTTGAGGCTTCAGACATTGTGATTCTTCTGCAATCAGTCACAAAATATATGCAACAATTAACAAAAATTTCCATAAAAAGAACAGCACGATCAGGTATTTATACAAGAAAACAAATCACGTATAAAACTTAAAACATGTCAATTTTGTCTCTCCCAACATAATGGCAGGGCAAAAACACAATAGAAGAACAGTGTAGAAGTTATTAAAATAAAAAAAGAAAGAGCACTCATCTTTCCTTTTTTTTTTGGTTGAAAAATAAGGCAAAACCTTAGGAGGTGAAGAGAAACTTACTCTAAGGGTAAAAGATCGTTATTTGTCAATTTAATAACTATGTCCTTGTTTGTTAAAATTGTATATATTTATCTATATTTGCAATCTCTAAGTAATAAACATAAATGTATAAAATATTCTCTTCAACCAATGGATTTAATTTAGTAAGGTCTTTATCCAATAAACAATATATGCTTCCTTTCCTTCTATCCATCAATTGTTTCAACCAAACTCATATTTGGTCATCTTTATCCAATCAACAATATATGCTTCCCCTTCCTTCTTTCTCATCAATTGTTTCAACCAAACTCATATTTGGTATCTTTCCAAATAACTGTAAACAAATCATATCTCAAATAGACCGCTTTGGCAGAAAGTGTTTTTATTTGAAAGCACTTTATGAGGAAGTCCACATGAAGTATTTTTCTTAAAAGCATTTCAAGTGTTACGTTGACCTAAAACTCATACCAAGATATGAGCAGAAAGCAATACAAAGCAGTAGTACATACTATATATATGTGTAGTACATAATATATATGTATATGGATGTATACCTAGTTTTTGACTCTCGGATTCGTTGATGGCCTCGTCGGCCCACTCTTCGCGAAGAACCCCAGTTGTTGCAAGAAATCTCAACCAAATTGACCCTGCCACTCCGCAAATCAAAGGACAAACATTAAACTTTTCAACCAAAGCCTCGCACTGTAATTGAATCATCAATTGCACTCCCATCACGTACTTCATCCTCACCTCAAAATGGTAATCCTCATAATCCACCCGACTCTCTTCCCGGCTCCCGAAATCCTCCGGCTCCGTGGGGCCAATCCCATCCTCATAAGAAACTTCCTCTCTCTTTACCTTCCCGTGTATGTCCATTGTAGCAGTGGTGTTGTTTGGTTCTTCAAATAGTGGAGACCAGAACGAGGATTGTTGAGATATATGGACGAATTGGTTCGCCAGCCGTGATTTAGCCACGTGGCGAGTGTGGCTGGTCTGGTAGAGGGCGGTTCCAGGGCCGGCACCGGTAGCCAAGAAATCCTCCTCGGCTACGCCGGTCTGGATGATCTCTTCGGTCTGGTGATTGCAATTCTTGCAGTAATAATATCCGTCCAATCCGTCTACGAATCCCACGTTGCCGCATGCATCGCACGTGAAATTTACAGTCTCGTATTCTTCCATTTCCATTGATCGGTTGATTGGTGATTTGGTAGAGTGTCGAGTTAGAGAAGAGGAGGGTAGGGTTTTGGGTTTTGGGCTTTAACGGTCAGGTTTTTGGCGGCGAGGCTGTTTGGTTGCTTGGTTAAGCAAAACCGGATTTATTTTTTTCGAGAATATTTTTAACGGGAACGGTGAATACTCCAACAACCATCGCTGTTTAATAAGTATTTTTCCGTTTTATAAAATTCTTCCATCAATCCTCAAATTTATTGATCTTTAAACTTTGAAATTAAAATCTAATAAATTTATTTTAAATAATAATAATTAATCTATTCAATAAATAATATATTAAATTAAATTGTTGCTTAAATTAAAAATTATTTTTTTATATTTTTTAATATATTAAAATTATTTAGATATAATTTATTTTTTAAAATATATTTAAAATATAAATTCATATATTATAACCAAAAAATTTAATGATAAAGATCGTGTTATACATATTATTAATAATTTATTTAAAAAATATTAATTTAGATATTATCATAATATACTATTTTTCTTTAATTTTTTAAAAAATTATTAATAATAAATTAAATTATTAAAATTTAAAAATCAATATTAAAAGTATGACACATCTCATCTATTACTTATGTTTGTATTTACAAGAATTAATAAAATTTTTATATTATTTTAAATATGTAAATGTTATATCATTGTTGAGAATAAATAATATAGTAAAATAATCATATAATTAATATCACATTAATAGATAAAGAAATGAGAATATCTTATAATTTGTTAGTGAAAAAAAACATACATGTAATTGTACAAATATAAACAATAAATTTTAAGAAAATTAAAATGTAAATTAATTTAATTTTTTAAAGTTAGATGTTATTTGTAACAATTAAAATTTAAGAAATCATAATCACATATAATGCAAATTCAATTTGGCACAATAACGATGCTATTAGTAAATTACTGATATTTGTCATTTGTAAAGTGATACTTTATCGTGAAACTAAAAAAGAAAAAAAGAGAAATTTTTTATTAGAATATATGTTAAAAAAATTATTAAATAAATTAAAAATATCAATAATCAATTTTTAATTTTGTGGTAAAGCATATCTATACTTATAGAAAAAGTATATATGTGTATGTGACATATAAATTATTTATATTATAATAATAATAATAATAATAATATGTAAAACTTTTAATTATTTTTATAATTTTACAAGTATTTTTTTTACAAAATTTTCACTATAATTCAATTTTCTATATTAGGGTTACATGTAAAATGTTGATTTATAATCCTCATGTTATATTTTATATTCATTTTGTTCCATATACAACTATAATATTGTTGTTTATTAATTTGTGTTCATTTTCATTTATTTCATTATAATTACATTTTTTCTATTGTTTTATCAAAATGATGTTTATTCTTATTATTTTATGTTGACTTATTCTATTTTATTTTTAACTTTTACCAGTATTTTATTTTATATATACATGTTTTACGTTATAATTTAATCTTTTATATAAATATTACAAATTTTATGTGTATCTATAAAGTTTACGTCACAATTTATTTATTTTTTATTTTGTTTACAACTATACTGTTATCATTTGACAATTTATTGTAATTTACATTTATCTATATGTATTTATAATTTTTATATTGAATTTATGAAATTAATGTTCATTTTTACTTTTTTATGTTAACTTTATTTTATTTTAAACTTTTACAAGTGTTTTACTTTACATATAAATTATACATTATAATTTAATATTTTATGTGAAGATTACAATTTATATGTGAATTTACTATTTGTACGTCACAATTACATTTTTTTTTGTTTTATTTACAGCTATATCATTGTTATTTGATAATTTTATGTTAATTTATATTTATCTCAACGCATTTACATTTTTATGTTGAATTTAAGAAATTAATGTTCATTTTTACTCTTACCTATTGACTTATATTTTACTTTGAACTTTTACAAATGTTTTATTTTATATATAAGTTACACGTTATAATTTAATGTTTTATGTGATGATTATAAAATTTTAAGTGAATTTATAATTTTACACCATAATTACAATTCCTTTGGTTTGTTTACAATTGTGCTGTTGTCATTCAACAATTTGATGTTAATTTACATTTATCTCAATGTAATTACATTTTTTAAGTCAACTTTATGAAATTGATTTTAATTTTTTTATGTTGACTTATATTTTTTTTATTTTAATATTTTATAAGTGTTATATTTTATATACAAATTATACGTTATAACTTCATATTTTATGTAAATATTATAAATTTTATATAGATTTATAACTTTTACGTTACAATTACAATTCTTTTAATTTGTAGACAACTATGTTGTTGTTATTTAATAATTTGATATTAATTTATATTTATCTCTGTGCATTTATATTTTTTATGTTGAATTTAAGAAATTGATGTTTATTTTTACTCTTTTATGTTGACTTTTATTTTTTTATTTTTTTAATTATAATATTTATCAATATTATATTTTACATACAAGTTTTACCTTATAATTTACTTTTAAATGTCAAGATTATAATTTTATATTTATTTATTAGTTTTATGTCAAAAATACAATTTATTTATTTATTTACAATTATGCTATTATCTTTTAATAATTTAATGTAATTTATAATTATCTCAGTACAATTTATATTTTTTATGTTACTTTTATGAACTTGATGTTCATTTTTACTCTTTTAAGTTAGCTTATTATTTTTTATTTTTTATTTTAGACTTCTATAAGTATTATATTTTATATACGCGTTATATATTATAATTTCATATTTTATGTGAATATTACAAATTTTATATAAACTTATTACTTTTACGTGATAAATATAATCTTTTTAATTTGACTAGAAATAAAAAAACAGTCAAACTTATACAATCGGTAAATTAAAAAAATATTTTAAAATTTAAATTAATTTATTACATTAAGAAAAATGGTGGACCATTGATTTCATCCGATAGTTCATAATTTTCACCTTATGAATATCAAAAATATTTCCTTGGTATTGTAGAAGGATCAATTTCTTTTAATAATTATTTAAATATATGCTTTATTAAGTAAAATATAATAATTTTAAAAGAAAACTGATTTTTAACCAAATTTAATAGAGTATTTTTTTATTTATCTGAGTTGTGCTTATTATTTCAAATTTTCAATTGTATGGTAACAGTTACTTAAAATTAAAATTTTAGTTTGCAAAATTTAAAATAATATCTTGAAAATATACTTATAAAATTGTAATATTAATAATTTTCAGTCAAAAGGTGCGATGAATCCATAAAATATATTATAACATATATTTTAATTTCAATAGTTTAAAAATTATTATTTAACTCATAATTAAGTAAATATATCGTATTTAAAATAATTATTAATTACTTTCTAACACTTTTTTTTAAATTAATCACACTATTATATAAATCGATAAATAGAAAAATTTGTAATTCAATGATACTAACAAATATTTATTTAAAGAACATCAAACATCAAATAAATAATTTTTATTTTATTGAAATTAAAATTAAAATTTGACAGTATTTTAAAAATTCATTAGTCTTTTTCTGATTTAAGATAGTTTAAATAAAAATTTTCTCATTACTTATTTTTTTTTCTAATAACATTCTTTCTTTTATTCGTTTGAGAGAGATTTTTTTTGTATAAATTGGTATCATATTATTCTTCTGGATGTTACATAATTTTTTTTATTCAAATAAAAATATAAATTTTTTGATAATACAATAACACTAAAACATTTTTGGTACACCTACTTTAACTACTCATTTTTTTGTTTATATCGATTTTACTAATTTTTCGATAAATATAGATTCAAAGTTTATTTTCAATTTTTAAAACTAACAAAATTAAAATCAAAATCCAAAATGTTTTAACATTATTGGCAATTTCAAATTTGTCAGTAGAAAAGTTTGTGGACACACTTACATACCTAAGCAATTATGTCTTGATCGAGTACCATTTTCAATGCATCAACAAGAAGCCACGTGAGCCTTCTTGAAAAATCTTATGGAATGAATGTGACCATTTATTTGATATATTAATAATTAATTTGATATATAAATCCATATTAATTAAGATGAACACAAAATTTGAGAAATCTTAACCACAATACTAATTTTATTTGGTATAACAAAAATATTATAATTAAATTATTGATATCTACTATTTGTAAAATAATACTTCATCTAGTATCATGTAATAAAAAAAAGAACAAGAAAAAAATTAATTAGTACATATGTAAAATGAAATTATTATAATAAATAAAATAATTTAAAAACATCAATAATCATCTTTTTTCGTGTGATAAAGCGTATTCACATGTTTAAAAAAAATCATACATTTATGTGTTATATAATTTTTATTATTAATTTGAATTTATATTAAAATTTGTAATCATTTTTATAATTTTACAAGTATTGTATTTTGAATATAATTTTTTAACCGTAATTCAATTTTTTAGATTGGGATTACAAGTAAAATGTTAGTTCATAATCCTTATGTTATGTTTCTACTCTTTTTATTTCATATACAATTATAACATTATTATTTATTAATTTTTGCTTATTTATATTTATTTCATTATATTTATACTTTGTATGTATATTTATGAAATTAATGTCTATTTGTATTCTTTTATATTGACTTATTATTTTTAATTTTTTAATTTTTAACTTTTACAAGTATTTTGTTTTACATACAAGTCATATGTTATAATTTAATCTTTTATACGAAGATTACAAATTTTATGTGTATTTACAACTTTTATGTCACAATTATATATATTTTTTTGCTCTTTTATGTTGGTTTATTTTTTAATTTTTAATTTTTATAAGTATTTTGTTTGACATATAAGTTATATGTTATATTCTAATTTTTTATGTGAAAATTTTAAATTTTATGTAAACTTATAAATTTTACGTCATAATTACAATTTTTTTTATTTTATTTATAGTTATGCTGTTGTTATTTGATAATTTAAAGTTAATTTATATGTAACTTATTGCATTTATATTTTTTATGTTGTATCAATGAAATTAGTTTTCTTTTTTTACTCTTTTATATTGGTTTATTGTTTTTTATTTTTAAGTATTTTATTTTACATACAAGTTATAAGTTATAATTTAATTTTTTTTATGCGTGATTACAAATATTACTTGAATTTATAATTTTTACCTCACGATTACAGTTTTTTTTTGTATTATTTACAAGTATATTGTTGTCATTTGATAATTTAATAATAATTTATATTTATCTCAATATATTTACATTTTTATATTATATTTATGAAATTGATGTTCATTTTTATTCTTTTATGTTGACTTATTGTTTTTTATTTTTTATTTTTTATTTCAAACTTTTACAGGTATTTTATTTTACATATAAGTTAAACATTATAATTTAATTTTTTATGTGTAAATTATAAATTTTATGTAAATTTATAATTTTTATCTCATAATTATGATTTTTTCATTTTATTTACAACTATATTGTTATCATTTGACAATTGAATGTTAATTTATATTTTTTATATCGAATTTATAAAATTGATATTTATTTTACTCTTTTATAATAGTTTTTTATTTTTATTTTAACATTAATTTTATAACTTATTATTTTAATTTTATTTTTTTATGAATATTATATTTTATTATAAATTTTCATCAAAAATTTTATTTTTTATATTAAAAATTAGAAGCACAATTTTGAATTGTAAGGTATCATTTTAATTGGTTTATAAATAATAAAATTTTAATAGTTTCATATTAATTTATATGTATTATATTATTTTTATCATTGTAAAATAATAGGTGTCTATAGTAATATAAAAAATTTATATTTGCAGTATAAATTATAATTAATTAAAAATTAAACAAGTAAAATATAATTACTTATATTTTTTTATTTTAATAAAATTAAAATTAATTACAAAGATTTGTAATTTGAATAAAATTAAAATTATTTATAGGCAAGAGATTTAGATAAATACAAAATATTTTTTTTCAATTTACTTAATTACTAGTAAGAGATTCAGATAAACACAAAATAAAAAAGATTTTTTTTTTACTTATCCCTTATGTTACTTAACTGATAACTATAATATTTTAATAAATTTAAATTAATTATTGTATTGTATATTTAATTAGACGGTTAGGATAATTTTCATTATTGATACCGGAATTTTTATCCTAATATTGTAAAATGACTCGAAATTGAAATGTTATACTATTATGATTTTGAATCATGAAAGAATTTTAACCAATAAATTATTTTTTATTTGATGTGTAACATTTGCAATTGACATGGCAACAATTATTTTATATATACATATATTGGAGAATCATTATTTATTTTATATTTTTACACGAACAGTTAAATTTAAACACATTTAATGGTTGAAATTGAATCTAACATATATATATTAATTATAGTATATTAATAATATGTATCAAATTAATATATAATTAGTATACTATAATTAATATTTACGTTAAATTTAATCTTATTCTCTAGAGATGTTTAGATCTAATTGTCAATAATTAATATAAAAATATATATAAAAATATAAGAATATTGAATCACACATTTCATTTTATATAATATATTAAATAAAAAAATTCAAATTAAAAGAACAATTTCATCACATTAAATTTAATCAAATGCTAAAGATCGAATGATACTTATTATTTAAACAATATGTAATATTTTTATGTCATAAATATATATTAAATATATAACCACACCTTTTTTTAATTTTAAATAAACACATAAAATAATAATTATGCCAAGCAAAACTACGTATCTATCAAATTCCCAATTATGACACTCATTTTGATCGCTTTTACAAATGAAAAGTAGGAGTGTGAGAAGAGAGAGTAGGATTTGTTCAAAGGCAATTCCTTTGCCTTTGCTTCCAGCAAACTTTGTTTTCTTCAACCTTGTAACCGAAGCTTTTTTTAATCTTCATTGACTGAGTCGCCTCGCCTCAAAAGAATTCTCTTTCTTCGATCACAGTGGAGAAATTGGTGGCATTGAAGCTGGCTTTATGCTTTGGCTTTAGAAGCACTTTTAAAAGTCAGGAACAAATAGTCTCCTTTAATTCAATGCCTGGAAGTGCTTCCTAATGGCCGTCTCTACTGGGTTTTTATTTTTATTTTTATTTTTATTTTTGGATTTTATGACAATAAATAATTTTATAAGAATTTTGTGTTTTGGTTTGATGGTTAAGGCGCAATTTATGCTTTGAAGAATAACACCACTAAAACATGTCATGGGTCATTTCGTTGTATCACTTGTATTTAATTATTGGTTTATAATTATGGTTTAATAGACTGAAAATGACTGCCGACACATCGATCCAAACCGTCCAATTCTAGACGAACAAAGTCGGCTGCTATCTGATTATTTGATGATTGAATTTCAAGCATAAATGACTCTTGAGTGCCCTTACCGATTAACTCAATAATAATATTAATATTAATAATAATGCAAAACAATCGTTATTATAAAAATAAGTGTCATTTCTTAAATATTATGGTACAAGCATGCTACATGCTCAATAATATAGAAGAGTACATATGTTCACGATTACATTTAAATACTAATTCTTAACAAAACGAAGTAATTATTAATCATTTTTAATACCTAATCATGTTATATACATATATATATTATCCGTAACGCGGTAGAGATTTTTTTTGCTCAGGAAATCACTTCTCCCAAATTGGCCTTCATGAAATCCTAACCGACATTTCCTTCTTGGAGGTCGGACGATGTCCAATTTTGGAAAAAGAGATTCATGGTGTTTGGTTCCTAATACTAACACGTCCTACATCGGGATACGAATAACCCCATCCCAGCACCAAACAGGAAGCCAATCCAAACACCACCGCCCGACTGACCAATTCCAAATGTCCGAAGGAGAAGCTTTCCTGCAATAAAAGGTCCAAACACACGAGATTTCTTTGCTTTAACTAGAATTTGACTTTTGACAGTCCCGCATTGAAACGTGTCAATCCACAGAATATTCCAAAATGAAATAGGAAACTCATAAGTGTTACATAAACAAAATCTTCCGCGGAAAATCAAACCTTAATTAGTTTCTCGGTTTGTTTGCTCTAAATCTTCTGCCATAAATCGCGCAATTAGGCAAGAGATGCTCTGTTTTGTCTCCTCATATTTCGCTTTCTTCACAAGTGGAGAGTCCACTATCTCCAATGCGTTTTGACAGGGAAATTCTAATTCTCTCATGTCAAAGTCACGTTCCTCCTCATTAACTTTGCTTACAATGGAATAAAAGCGTTTACAGAGGTTGATTGAGTTGATGGGTAAAATAAAATTTCTCACGTTCGCTACACGCTTTGATTTTGCCAATAGAGGGTTTCTGAACGAGGTTTTGTATAGAAATATGTTTCGGGTAGCTGATTCTTTCAGGGTTTTTGTTTCCAAGTTCTGGGTTTTTGTTTTTTGGATTGTTCAGCACGTTTTCAGGTATGACAAATTCAATTTACTTCTTCTTTGTTATTGAAGTTGCCCTTTTTTGTTTTGAACTAATGGGACTTGTTCTGTTTTTGTCAGTTTTAAGGCAGTCAAATGTTATGAGAAGAATCCGTCTGGTGGTAGTTGTAATGATCAAACTGATACAAAATGTTATACAGAGGCCACAGAGGTCGAAGAATTTAGGCAAAAAGAGAAGGGTTTTCTGGTTGATGTTGGAGAGCAAGTTAGCAATACAGAAGGAGGAAAAGAGAACTCTGTTGTTATGGAGACTGCGTTATCTTCAAGTACTAGCAAGTATGAGTTCTTGTCTGGGAAACATATTTGTAGATTCATTGAAGAACCAAAAATTTTTACTTCTTCTGTGCAAGAATTTTATGTTGATTCAAATAATCTTGCCAATTGTGATTACGGAATTCGTGTTCCTGGAGAAGTTTCTGACCAAGAGAGAGCAGGGGATTCTGTAGAATTGAAGAAACAGAAAGACCAAAAATCATTTATTGATACTGGCAAGGTTTTTGATCAAGAGAGAGAAGAAGATTCTGTTGACGAGGTTTTAAAGAAACAGAAAGAGGAAAAATTATTTCTTGATATTGACAAGGTCCTTGATGAGGAGAAAACAGAGGATTCTATTGACATGGTTTTGGAAAAACAAGAAGAGGAAACATTTACGGAGAATGAAAGGGGTGTTTTCACAGAGTTTAAATTTCTCCATAAATATGATTTGTCAAATGAAGTTCCTCGTCTGTCCGCAGTTAATTCAGAATTTGACACGATCGGTTCAAATGATGGTTTCTTGAAAAGCAATGATAAAATTGAATTAGATTCTTACGAGTTATTGTCGGAGAGAGATTTTAGTGAAGGATTGGGAACTGAAAGTCTTGAAGCCATAAGCGAGAAGAAGGTAGAGAGCATCCTGGATCATGCCACATCTGTTACAATAGATGAAGCGTTTGATTCTGACGATGAATATATAGAATTGCAACCCGAGTCTCCAAGTTCAAGCGTCTTAGACGAAGAAATTTGGTCTATGGAGGAGGATATAATCCATGCTGAGGAGAAACACGAGGAGGAAGATTTGTTCCACAAAGAGGCAGAACCAGCAGATAGTCACAGAATATCTGAAGGACCCCAGTTGGAGAATTCAGGCTTAAATGAAGCTGAGGACAATGAGGAAGAAGATTATTCAGTTAACGAGCATCCGGTTTATAGTGCAGTAAATTTTGAAGAATCCAGCATGGAAGAGAACGAATCCATCTCAGATTCTGATGATCAAGACGATGATGATGATCTTGAGTTCGCATCGGGGCATGATGATATTATAGAACAGCTGAAAATGGAATTGCAAAATGCAAGAACAGGGGGGCTTCCAACGATTTTGGAAGATTCCGAGTCTCCATTAAAGATGATGGATGAACTAAAGCCACTGAAGATCGACCAGACGTTCCAGCACAAAGACTGTATGATAGAAATTCACAAGTTCTACAGGAGCTACTTGGATAAAATGCGAAAATTAGACATCTTGAATTCCCAGGCCATGCATGCAGTTGGTAAGCTAAACAATAACTCCTCCCTTTATTAGATTTCTTTTTAATTTAAAAATTAAGTCTAATAAATCTCAGCTTATGTTTCAAAAAATAATAATAATAAAAAATACTTAGCTGCATCTTTGAACCATTCAATCTATTGACTTGATTATCATGCTTGTCAAAGGGCTTTAGACTTGTATAGGCCGGTAAGGAATTGATTCCCTAGTCTTCTGATTTGGTTAACTTCTTGAACTGCTTAATAATTTTTTAATTCCCAGAGATATTTGTATAAAGAAATACATTTCATAATGGGTCTCCATACCTTTTTATTCCCATCCATAAATTTGCTAAGAACGTATCTATAACGTTGATAACATTTCTTTCGGTTCATGGTGCCGCAATTAGTTGCAAGTCCGTATCCGTGGACCACCCCTGGTCTCTAATGTCAATCAACCTACCCTTTGTTAGGCCCAGTAGCATATTAATGTTGGTATTACTTTATTCAATTTCTGTCCTGTTCCTGAAAAATGCGGAATTTATGCATACTTTTTGTGTTCCTGGTATTGTGAATTACACTGTTATTATGTATTGTGCTCCTCTGTAGGCTTACTTCAGCTGAAAAGGCCAGCAAGTCGATTGTTTAAAACCCAAAAATCTGCAGTCCCGGCAATCAAGTCACTTCTGTTGCAAAACTTATGGTCATGCAAGCCGCAGAGAAGAGAAGCCAACCCAACACTCAAGTTCGTTGACGATTTGCACAAGGATTTTGAGCTGGTGTATGTTGGACAGCTTTGCCTTTCCTGGGAAATACTTCGCTGGCAATATAGGAAAGCCCTGGAGCTGCGGGAACTTGATGCTCAAGAACTTCGTCAGTATAATCAAGTTGCTGGTGATTTCCAACTTTTCCAAGTTCTCCTGCAGAGGTTTATAGAGAATGAACCATTTCAGAGCTGCCCCCGAGTCCAAAACTATGTCAATAATCGGTGCATTCACTGTAATTTTCTTCAAGTTCCAGTCATCAAAGGTAAATACAATGCAAAGAGAAGAAACCATGTGTACTGCTATATGATTTTAATCCATTATTGCAGAATATATATAACAGAAAACAATGGCATTGCAGATGATAGTTTGAAGGATAAGAAAGGAAGAAAAAGCTACGGGGAAGATGCAATTACAAGTCCAATGCTAACAGAAATCATTGAAGAATCCATGAGCGTATACTGGGATTTCCTTCGTGCTGATAAAGCTGAAACTGATGTAATCCTAAAGGGTCCCGGGCTCCAGGACTCCATAGATTCAGAACTTCTGACAGATATTCGAACAGATTTTCAGAAGGTTTGCATTCATTTCATTGTTTAATTTGGTTTATACTTTAACCTTGAGATAATCATTTTGTTAATCTTTCCACCTCATGCAGAAGGAGAAAAGGCTCAAGGAAATATTGAGAAGTGGGAGCTGCATAGTGAAGAAGTTGCAAAAGCATCATGAAAATCGAACAAATCGTGCGTTGCTCTTCGCTCAGGTTGAATTGAAACTGGTTTTAAGAGTGCTAACTATGTCAAAATTAACAACAGATCAACTAGTATGGTGCCATGAGAAGCTGGACAAGATTAACTTTTGGAACAGGAAATTAGTCTTAGAACCATCATTTTTGCTCTTTCCTTGTTAACACGATGATCAGAGCCTCTAGATTTGTCGTTGTATATATGCATATGCTTTTGAGAGGTTTACAGCAACACGGAAATACAAAGAAAGTTAGGATTATTAGACTATACTCTCTTTTCAGAAGCTATGATAAAGTTGTATATAGACTGAATACCACTCATTTATCACTGATCATTTGAAATAATGTATGCACAAGTACTGCTAACAAGAGAACTCTATTAACATAATACAAAATTAAATGCTTTAAATAACGAAATTTTCAAATTTTATCATTTTAATTGTGTTAAATATTTTAATTATAAGAAATAATATAGAAAAAGTAAATAAAAAGAAAAAGTGGAGGTTATATTATGAGTCTGCAACAACAGGACCATTCATCTTCTATATTGTGAGCTCGCGACTCTAGAGGTTTGAACTCTGTACTGTCCATAAAGGGGGAGAAATAGAGGTTTGAGAAATAAAAGTTTGTTAATCTTTCCACCTCATTTTGTTAATCGTGTTATCAATTTAACATATTTTTCATATATTTTAATATACATTTTAAAATATTTATAATATTATATATTTAAATATTAAAAAATTAAAAAAAATTATTTTAAGTAATAATAAATTATTTTTAAAATATTAAAAAATAATTAATATTTTTTAAAATATAAAAAATTTAATATAAATATGTTAAATTACAAATAAATTAAAATAAAATAATTTTTTAAATAATTAATCGTATTATAAAAAAATTCACATGTCTAACACTTCAAAATTTAAACGCGACATATTTATTAACCGTGCCAAAGTAATTCGTATTCCTATTGACAGAGTGGTGTCCAAAATTGCCGCGGCTGTCCGCCACATAGAAAAAAGTTTACACGTTGGCGGAAGATAACCACTGATCGAATGCCACGTGGGAGGAAAGGGACGAACAAAAGCTACCCATTCTACAGGTCGACATTTAATCAACAGCCGTCCGATCTAGGGCAGCAAAAACTGGAAACCCTCTTTATATCCTCTCTCCCAAGCACATAAAAACCCTCCTCTGCTTCGGCTCCGCATCTTTCAAAACCCTGAGAGAGAGAGTGAGAGAGGGGTCAGGAGAGACTTAAAAATGGTTCAGCGGCTAACGTACCGCAAGCGTCACAGCTACGCCACCAAATCAAATCAGCACCGTGTCGTCAAAACCCCCGGTAATAGACTTTTTCAAGCGATTTTTATGTCTATTCGTTATGAATTTTAATCATGCTCAGTTTGTTATCTTTCCTTAATTAAATGAAATTGTTGTGGTTGTGTAGGAGGGAAATTGGTGTACCAGAGCACGAAGAAGAGAGCAAGTGGACCTAAGTGTCCTGTGACTGGCAAGAGAATTCAAGGGGTACATGTTTGAGCATTCTTTTTCATATTTTGCTTATTTTGTTCATTTAGAGATATTTATTATTGGATGTTATTGTTGCCTACCAGATAATTACTTAACGTTTGCTTAAAAGAAAATGGCTCGTAGGAACTTTTTATAAAATATTTTGTTTCATAAATAGGGCTCAAGAAGGGTGATGTTATACTAATAAACGATCCATTTGTTAAAACAACAAAAATGATGAAATCAAGATGCTATAATACTGTGTAGGAATATTTTGGATCTTTTCGCGAGTTCTATTGGAATGTTTGTCCCTGGTTTGTGTTCTACTCATTCCCTAGTTAACTAGGTAACTAAGTTGTTTAAATTGATTGGCATCTGGTGAAATTTTTGGGGTCTAAGTCCTTTTCCCTTGTATCAAATTTCCTTATGTTCTCTTTTATCAAATTTCCTTATGTTCCACAACCACGAGCAGTTCATTAATCTGAGTTACTAGAGCATTGTCATAGAATGGATTTGTCCATCTCACATTTTGTTTGGTGGGAGCTTCTCCATCTGATATTCTACATTCTCAGATTGTATATTTGCCTAGACTGACTGCTGTGTAGTATGTTTAGTGATAGAAGTGGTTTTTTTTGATCTCTCTCTGATTAGTAAAGAAGAATGTAAAATGTAAGTTTTCATGAATGTTTTGTGGAGGTTTGGATCCCATGGATTTGGTTATGCTTTCCTTGTCTAGTATGTGAATGAAAGCAGTCCCAGCACATTTTGGGTTTTGGGTTATGCAATGACTGGATCAATAAAACTGAAAGTATTATAATATTGCTCAAGTTAGTTATCTTAAATCATCATGGAGCAACCCTAGTGTTTTTTAAGAAATAAAACACCATGCTCACTCTATTGGCACTCTTGTTATCTTGGACATGTCTCGATTACTTGGCTTTTAGCCTTCCTATCATTAGATGATACTGTAAATGTATCCAGCTGTAACACAATATTTGATCTTCCTGCAGATTCCTCACCTGAGACCGGCCGAATACAAAAGGTCCAGATTGTCTAGAAATAGGAGGACTGTGAATCGTGCTTATGGTGGAGTTTTGTCTGGAAGTGCTGTCAGGGAAAGGTTTGTTGTTGTTATAGCTACTAAATCTCCCAGTCTTTTTGCTTGTATGTTTCTGCATTTGATAATTGTTATTTTGTACTCTCTTTTGATAGGATCATTCGTGCCTTTTTGGTGGAAGAGCAAAAGATTGTGAAGAAGGTGTTGAAGATTCAGAAGGCAAAAGAAAAGCAAGCCTCAAAGAGTTAAGAATGAAAAGAAGTTTAGTGAATTTCAAGCTCCCTTTTAGAGTATTTGTTGTTATGGATGATGATATTGAATCATGGAGAAGTAATCTAGGTTTCTTAATTTGAATTTGTATTTTGCTTTGGCTGGTATGGACCAAACTTTTTAAACACTGTTGACAAAACCATTGTGGTACCGTTTTGTTTTCTCTCTTTATCAAGTTGATGCTTTCAGAGTTCATTTTGGGTGATGCAATTTAATATCAGCTTATTGGTTTTTAAGTATTCTCTCTTTTTTTTTTTTGTTTTAATTTTCTCAATTGCTTTGTAATAATATTTAATTAGTGTTGTGTGCTTTGATATTTTTACTTGATCACTTACAAATGCTTCTTGTTCGGGTAGCAACCTTCTTTGATTCATGAAAAAGACGGAGAACCAAAAATATCAAGTTGTGGTTTTGGGTTTGTTTTGATAAATTGGTGTTAGACACTGAAAAGATTTGTGAATGAATTCAAACTGTTCAGATTGCATCCTCAAAACATATGGCAACTGTTGATAACTATTTTCATAAATGGATGAAATAAAATAGATTTTTCATTTATTCGTTGGCATCGCCGCAGTACAACATTGTATGTAGTAATGGTACCCGAGTTGCATGTAAAATTTATAGTCTGTCGCCATAATCATGGTACAAGCATTCTCAACCATTTATAGACAAACAATATATCATACTAGAAATAATTGAACTTGAGATGGCTGGAGAAACTTCTCTCTGATTTTGGCACTTGTTTGTCACGAGGACGGACTGTCTGCTTCACCAAAGGGCTGCTCTTCATAGCATCGACCCAAGAGAGAAAGGTTTGGTGGTTTTTCGGTTCAAAATCCAGTGCCAGAGCCTCCTCAAAAGCTTGGTAGTTGCAAGAATTGGCGGCCACAAGAATATCAAGGAATCCCAAGTGGTCACCACCATTGAAATGGAGAGACTTATTTGGGAAGTCCTTCACTATTCCTTCTTCAAACACTCTAAGTAACTCATGGAAGTTCGCCATGGCATTCTCTCGCTCTTCGCCTTCAGAAGATATGATCGAAAAGGCGCTCGGTAGTAGCTGATAAAGAGAACAACTTCATTAAGATCAATATTGAACCAAAAAACAGAATGAAAGCTAGCCGAAAGTAGTACCACCTTCTGATCATAAAAGGCGGCCCTAAAGCGGACTTGGGCTCGTTGGGAAAGGTCTTCGGGCAGCAATTTAGGAGTAGTATTCCAGCAATCATCTATATATTCGAGGATCACGACTGACTCAGCGGTGGGCTTGCCTTTGTGTAGAAGCACAGGTACTTTAATGTGGACAGCGTTATAGTGAAGAAGCAAGCAACTCTTGTTTGTTAAATCTTCCTCGACGTACTCGTAGGGTATATCCTTTACTTTAAGGGCAAACTCAACTCTGTGTGTGAAAGTGCTCACCCAGTGCCCAAACAACACAACTTCCCTTTGCTGCTTTCCCGTCTTCCTCTCTGTTTCTGTCTATGAAGTTTGATGCCCCTTTATAGGGTTATTCTGTGACTTGCAATTAGTGAAAGGGTCCATTGAAATTATAATGTTTAAAAATTTATGGATATTTTTATTTGAAACGAAACCTAAAATAACTTGGCGATGAAGTTGAAAAAATATCGTAGCTTGAGCTTCTTCTAACGTTGGATACTTGGATACTAAGCCAGTTTTATCAAATTAAGGGGCTTAACCCAATTTAAGGCCCATTAGATTATAAGATATTTAGATTTTTTGGGCTTTGTTGATATGAGCCCTCTCGTGCTCTCATCCCAGAGGATTTATGGCGTTTCTCCACATTACATGGTTGGATTCTTCAACTTTAAATTGCATAACAGAAAGAAAAGTAAAATTTGACTTTTAAATTCTAATTCAATTAATAGGATGTTCCAAAGCCTTACAAAATTTAAAGAGCTTACGTACATGTTAGTAAACAATATATTTTCCTTTTTCCTAACATGAACTTGCTGCCTACTAATTAGATTTCAACTGATCAATCTACTATCAATTAAGTATAGCACTTGGTTGTGGAAACCGTCGAGGACATCTCACTTGGGCACGAGGAAGGATCCCACAACGAGTTAGGCTTCCAAGTTTCAGCCATACTCATCGGCAAACTGAAAGGAAATCCAATGGACCGAACGGTATTCTCCCACTGAGCATCAAAATTTTGCATCATGTTTTGATGCTTTATCGAAACATTTTCATGATCTGATCCGTTGCTTATGTTCACTAATTGCATCTCATTTGGTAAACCAGTAGTAGTTGTTGAGAAGTCACTGCACTGATCTTGTGATCCACCAAAATCTATACACTCAGAGGCTTTTCCGAAATCTCCAAGCATCGTTGAGGACTCGTTTAACAGCATGGAAGAAAGATCGATATGGCATTTAGCTGGAATAGCTGGTTCGAAAGGTGAAAATATGAAGTTTGCCGTTAGGTCTCCCGTTGAGATGGGAAGCTGATTAGGTTTGCTAATCATCGGGTTAATGGTTTTGTAGGGGAGAAAATCTAAAGGAGAAAAAGTGGCAGTCGTGGCAGAAGAAGATGGCTGTCGTAAATCGTAGTTGTAGTTAAACTGAATGGATGAACTGTTTTTAGCCGTCGATAACGACAGGTTCTCCGAACTGAACTGGGCATTGTAAGAACATTTAGCTTGCGCATCAGTTGCAGTGGTGTTATTGCTTTCAGGCAAAGGAGAAACCCAGGACTGAGAGAGAGCTCTTTGTGCCGAAGAATTTGTTTTCTTGAAAATCCTGCATATTGCCCAGGAGTCCTGCAAGTTTCAAAGCAAGAAATGTTAATGAATAATGAAACAGATAATTAACTAGGCATAAATATGTATATAAGTTTTAAGATACTTTACGTTGGCAGGAAATGTTTTGTCCATGAATCTCTTAGGCGGCACTGAGTCAGTAAGAGAAGGTAAACGGAACTCGTGCATCATCCAGTCAGTTTTGATACCTTTGGCTGCTTTGCCTTTGTAGAAGACAAGTGATTTCTTCAAGCCGATGCACTTGATTCCCTCTGAGGAGTAGATTGGTCGGTCAGTTCCTGTGGCTTTCCAAAACCCAGCTCCGGTTACCCGATTTGGCCTTGCACTGTTTCTGTATTTTCTGTCCCTTGGGCAGTAAAAATACCACTCTTTCTCTCCTGTTGTCGCCAACTCTGTAATTAAAAAGCAGAAGAAAAAAAGAACTTTTAAGACAGTGCATGTTTCTGAAGCTTGAAATTAATTAAAGTTGATTATTATCTTACTTGGGAGATCCCATGGATCGTATTTATAAATATCAAGTTGCTTGATGAGCTCAATAGAGAGAGGACGTTGTTGAATCTTCCTCTTCAGATAAAACCCTACAAGTTCTTCATCAGTTGGATGAAACCTAAACCCTGGAAGCAACACTTCGTCCAGTTTATCTGTATCATATCTCTCATCCATTACCATCTATATTCTTTTTAAGCTCCTAACGTTTTCTCAAAACCTAATTATCACCAGAAAATATATATCACAGAAAAGATAGACTACTCAACAGAAAGAAATTAACCCTAAAATAGAATATAAAAGTGAAGAGCTGAAACTGGGAAGCAAACCCTAACAATAACAAGAAGAAGAAACCCTAGAACTGCAGAGAAGAAGTAAAATCTAAGAGAAGTGAGCAAGTTGTTGACAGTGAAGTTATCAGTTAATAGGAAGGCAATATATGCTTCCTGAGAAGGGTTCTGCGTCCGAAGGATCAGCCGCCCTTTCTGGTGACTTTTAAAGAAGTGTGTGTTTCGCGAGGAACGCGTTGGCTCAATCAGAAGCTGAAGGCAAAGCTCTTAATAGAACAACTACCAAGAAAATTTAAAGAAAAAAAAATAATTTTAATTTAATTTGTGTATAGAGATAGATACTCCTAATTACTTATTATTTACTTGTACCTTAATGAACCCATTAGAGGTAATTAGTTAATTAATCCAAATTGAGGAATCTCAAGGAGCTACAAAATCAGCAGCTTGTGGGGATTTGTGAATCTGTCTTTGATTTCTCTTTTATCAGACTAAATCTCATAAAAGTTTTGCTCTATCCACTGCGAATCAAGACAAAGCAAGCTTCTGTAGAACCCATTATTCAATTTGTCTTGGTTTGAATTAATATTTGGAAACGTGGACTCTAACCAACTTCCAATACAGAAGCTCCAAATTATATTCTGATAAATTCTTAAACATTAGTTTAGTAATTTTGATGCCTCAGAATCCGAAACTCCGGTTTCTATTCCATTCCCACAGCTTCTATTCCACTGACTCTGTCAGATTTTGTGTTGATTCAGAGATACCCTAAACTCTAATTTGGGGACCACTAATTAACCTTATTTGTGAAGTAATTAATATAACTTAATTAACTATCTGTTGACTCTCTTTGGAGAGAAATTAAAGCTAACCTATCATTTAGAGTGATCAAATTTTCTACTTAATTAACTTCTATTGCTGTAAAATCTTTCAGAAATTAAGTATATCACACGCTATTTTTTTTTTTCTTCATTTTTCTGAAGAGTAGAATCTGCCCTTTGTTCAATTATATCTGAACCATTTTGTTATAAGATTGTTACAACCTACAAGGCTAACACGACCACAGGCCTTGAAAATAGGAGATTATCAATAATTAGCTGCCCAAAGTAGCAAAAATTGCGTAGTTACAGAGGGGGATTCCATAAAAAAAAGTCATTTCAGCTTGTATTTGCTAGCTAGTTTTAAACTGAACTGAGCAGTGCATCGCAAGCTTCGTTTGTAATTAATTCGATCGGGTGCTTTGAGTTTAAAGTCACAGATGCTGTAATTGTTAAATTGTTATGGGCAGGCTTAAACTTTTAACTCTCTTTGTGCAGCAAACAAAAGTCAAATACCAGCGATCAATGTATGATATTGATGTGTAGATTAATTAAAAAGGATCTCAAATGGGTGCAATGTTTGGTGACCGAGGTCGTACGTAAATAGTAGTGGTTGATATGCATCGTATTGGTGACCATATATAGTTAATTTTCAAATCACAATGGAAGTACAAAAGTGTCAATCTAGCCTACCCTGCATCCTGCAGGCATGCATGTGTAATACTGTATAACTATATACATATGCTTAATCATTTCCATTTTTCCATCATTATGGATTTGATGAAAATAAAACCGGACATGAATCACAGGCGCGACGAAGGAGGGACGACATTCGAGTTTCTAATTCTAATGTATACGAGCTAACTAGCCTTATAATTGCATGCGCACGCTTGGTGCCACTAGACTCGCCAGTATTTCAACTGGTTCCTCTGGGTAGAAGTAGGACTTAATTACATTCATTTCATTATTAATATGTGAGTACACGATTAATTAATGTGCACTTCCTACTGGAAATGAAGGGTTGATCGCAAAGTAGAAACAATAGTTAAATAACAATGAAATGATGCACATATATATGTGCATGCATGGTTTGGTTTATAAATTTGAAAAAAGCAAGAGTCAATTTTTCTCTGATTTTGTGGGCTTTGGAAAACCAAGTATATAGGATTCCTCAACTTCTTGCTTTCGATATCGAAAATGCTGAAACTCTCAAGTACTTGACAAGTTTGAAAAACTATTAATTTGCCCTTCAAAAAAAGTTAAAACCCATTTCTTCGCATATGAACTTTGATGAAGAAATCAGTAAGTAGTCCTCGCCTGCCTCGTACTAAATAACTTTGATGAAAGCTAATATTGTGTCTACTAATTGGACAACAAGTATAGAACTGAGAATTTAATGGAGGAGAGGAACGAAACTCATCAACTGAGGAAGTTCACCGAGTCAAATGCTAAACTTGGAACTCCAAATTCAGTGAAACTCCCCAAATCTAGCCCCTCGTTTCAAACCCTTTTTGTCTGTTCCTTGACCTAGGGTTTGCTTCCCATGCGTGCAACCATTTTTCCTTTTTCCTTTTTCCTTTTTTTTTTTAACTCTTGAAAATAAAGGAGTCAAACTCTTAGACCGAAGCTTCTATACCTCTTTCTACGTGAAACATTAACCCACCCCACCCCCTACTTAATAATTTCATGTAAATACAAGAGGCAATCAGTCCACTTAATTTAAAGTTTATTTATTTAATAAACAATACCAACCCACTGAAATTATAACACAAACTCGTTTATCACAACAGAGAAAGATCTCAAAATTTACTTATAAATTGATTCATGAGCTATAATACAAGTTATATAAAATCATTATTGTGCTATAACACAATCGATATCTGATAAAATATTATTTGATATCTCAAATTATATCATAGACGTATACGAATTGGTATTTTATATATCACTTAGTAGAAATGAAATTTATATTAATTATTTAATAGAAGCTGGGAATTTAGGTATATATATTTGAAAACTTATCGTTAATTTATTCCTATACATGGGAATTTAGTTTTAAACATGAAGCATCGTTGAATTGGTAGGTTAATTTCTAACCTAACTTGCACTGAGTTTTGACTTTTGTGAGTATTGGACTACTCACGCATTTACTTATTATTTATTTATATATTATATTAATTATTTAATAGAAGCTGTTCGCCACTTTAAATCCTCGGATGTAATCAAGTCACAAACAAATAAATTTTTAAATAGAAATCAAACTAGCATTGGAAGAAAAGAAAAACAATAAATAATTATTGTAGATCAAACTCTGTACCCAATCACCATTCAAGAGAGAACAGAGTGTTTAATGAACTTTTGAAAATCTCTTCAGTAATCTGTGTTTACTGAAGTTATGATATGAAAATCATTTTATAATTTTAACTGAAATTAAAATTAGTGCTAACCCATCAATTCTTTCTTAAACAAGAGATATCAATAATATCAAATGTCTCTTATAAATTAGGATTCCTTCACATCTGAAACTTTACTGTGGGAAGCTCAACTAACTGGTCTATTTATAAGAATTAGATTTTGTTAGAAATAAATTTTGATATTTCCTGGACAACGCAAAGTTTATGTAAATTGAATATATATATATATATATATATATACCTATCTGTGTGTGTGCGCGCGAGCTCGCTCACGCATATGCATGTATGTGTTTTTTTAATATTTTGACCTAAACTCTGTGAAACGACAGAATTAGATTTTTATGTTATTTTCATAAATAAAAAAATTGCTACCCTTGGTTTCTCTTTTTGGGAGATGGAGCCTTATGTACGTGAACATTGTTTACTCAAGTTGCAAACCAATGCAATATGTACCAAAATATCAATCCCTCTCTTGGCTTGAAAATGATATCAGCCCAAGAAGAACAATCATTAATCTATTCATTCTCACTTCTAAAAGTTCACTAATCAACCTTACACATTCATATTATTTTTCCGTTTCTTCTTTTGTGTCAATTTCTGAAGAAAGTTAAAAAGAAAGGAATACTGGAAACAAGCTGTGAAAGCTGCCTCCAAAAGCTAGATACATCGATAGACAATCAAACGTGAACCCTATGAGGCTGCTCGCAACAATTCCTTGAGATCGTATCCTTGGAGCTATAGGCACCACAAAGCAGGGGAAAAAGAAATTAATTCTTGTTACCAGAAGTATACTTGCAAGTGTAGCTATTTCATTGTTATTATAAAAGCTAACATATATTCGTAGTTGAGGGATAAAAGTAAATGTAAATTATTTACCTGAAGGAATGTGAGAAGCAAGATTACACCAGAGTTCCAGAAAGCGTGAATTGTAATGGGAGTTAGAAGGTTTCTCGTTTGAGCATAGGAAAATCCCAAAGCAGTCCCTACATTGATGCAAAATTCTGTCAATTTCTTCAATAATAAACAGAAGATTCACATCTACTATAAAGACACATAATTTTGTATTTATGAATACTGTCTTAGCTTAAAGTGTAATTTAGGAAACATGAACCATGTTGATTTAAATAGATTCATTCCACGGAGATTGTGCAGAAGTTTCTGCATCATTTTGTGGTGTAATACCTAGCACAAACAACTGAGGGAACTCTCCTGGAGTGAGATGAGCAAGTGCAAAGACAGCAGCACTGATGATGACAGCAATTGGTGTAGGAACCCTACAGAAAAAATTGTGGGAAACTGTCATTAACAATCAACAGGAACCAAGCTCAAGCCATTCTCAGTTGTTGATGCACAGAAGTTAGTCAAAGTTGTTAGATGAGACAGGATAGTAAGGAACAGGGTATGGAAAAAGAAGGCATAAAGTACATAGACAAAGAAGTTGACAGTCAGTATTTTTAAATTCTATACCCAAATACAGTACATTCAACCATATCCCAACTACTTGGGACCAATTTTACAAATCTTTTTCCCTCATTCTACTTTGGTTAACCCAAATCTACTCTTTAGTCTGCGACATGTCTTTCCTACAAATCTTAGCCCACTACTTTCTTCTGATTTTAGAAACCTTCAAACATGACCATATTTCATGTGATAGTGAAGAACTTTGTCAGCATAAATTAGACAACCATTTTGGCTCACTTTCTTTCATCTTGTCCTTAGTGAGGGCAGCTTCAACCTCCTTACAAAAGCATTTAATTTCTCATTTGATGTGTATAGTTGTATACGCACTTGTCTATTTCATTTCCATAAAAGATAACCCATATTATAACCACGTTATCTCATAATGCACATAATCTAGGTCTATCAGCACGAGTTTCTGTACATATATTTTTTTGGTACATTATGGCTTTATACGCAAGTATGTTGATTAACAAAAGCATTTAGGCATTTCCTACCCTCTCAAACATTTCAGTTATAACTTCAAACTTTTTTATTCTAAAAATAGTTTCATATACCTAATAAAAACATTACACGTCCCTAAAATTTTTACTTCATATCTTGGAGTTTGGATGGACTAAGAAAACAAAAAGCTTTTAAGGAAAACGTGTTATCAAATATCATGCAAGCATGCATAGAATTGATAAATAATTCCTGGACATAAAATCGTGGATTCATACACTGCAACACTGACAAATAAACATGATAATAAGATGTTGGAGGCATAAACCTACCACTTAGTGAGGGACACCATAAAAAACCCACGAAATACATTCTCCTCAAGAAGCGGAGCCAAGACACCTGTGATGCCAACTAAGCAAGCAGTGCTGCAATGGAAATCAACATCATTAAAGTAACTTTCTTAATCGTCAAAAAAAATTAAAAAAAAAATCAAACCTCAAACATTCCAGTTACAACAAAATTTTAACACTTGGATGGCACAAGAGAACATCCTTGTCCTTTTTCAGTGATGCATTGACATAAAATGTAAGAATATGTAAAGATATTTAAGTTCAAGTACCTAATACTTGAAGACCCAATCAATGGAAGCAAGCGAACAAGGGCATCAGTCTGAAATAAAGTTACAGATTTATTAATGACCTGTTATGTTGAGAACTCAAGCAACCTCAATCAAACGTACAACGAAACATCAGCAATTAACTTCCTTAATTTTTAAATAGATAGTAAATGACACCAATTAAACCTCATTCCCAAAAGAGGGAAGAGGAAAGAAGCTCTCAGACTAGACTGGTTCTGAACATAATACCCACAACTGGTTAATGTATTACATCACTTTACAATTAGCTTAAAGTGCAAGCATAAGTAAAGTTGTATTAGCTGTAGAAAAGTTAAAATAGGAGACAAAATATATGCTCCATAGCTCATCAATAAAGTCAATATAAGTCATGGACATGTAACCTGAACCTCAAATGAATATACATGGAATATTATGAAGTTTCAAGAGAATTCCATACCTCTCTTTCTGGAGGCCTCCCATCATTAAAAATTGCCGTGGCAGCTCCTGTTGCTGCAACAGCCATTACGGCACCACCAAGACCAATCCCTGCCCACAAAAGCCACCCTTTCTGCAGATTGAAAGGCTCCCTCAAATCTGAAACATTACTTCAATAATGAATCAATCAAACGCGTATGTAAATCCAAAGTCCAGATAACAGCTGATAACATATTAGTATCAATAATGAACTTTAGAACATATAACACTAGTGCATAAAAACCATTCTTTCATTAGTAAAAATATGCCTAGTTCATTGAGTTGAAAGTTAAGAAGGAATATCACCCACTGACAAAATAACATAAGCACTTTGGATAAAGAAAAGGATGAATATACAGGTTTGCCACGAGAAATACCATAGCGGAAAAAGTCATCCGGAAGTGGTTTAAAGGTATTGGAAATGCCATATAGAACTCCAAGTATAACTGCGGTTGTAATGCTGACAAAATAATAAGTGAACAAATTCTTCAGTCAGAGCTTTCAAAGTCCCAAAGATAACTCCATAATGAGGTAATTAAACTATAATATCATTAGATTGATACATAATGAAACTTCAAATTCATTCAACTATGAAATTGAACAATTTATACACACAACAATAGCTCCAATCATTTCATAAGTTTTCGTCACCATTTCTACAAGTAGGACATTAATCAGCCTAACATTTAAAATAACCAAATAAATTCAGTTCATACCCTTGGTCCAGAAACAGAATCTCTGCCTTCTCATCTAAACTTAGTTCTTCAATTTTAAGTCCAAAATACGGTATAGCGGCAGTCTCTACCAATCCTGTCAAAACAAAACTGCCTGAACAATATTTAAATTTCATTCCAACTCCAAAGCCAACAAAAGTCTTTCTATAACATTAACAAAATACCAAATGAAAAAGTATAGCTGCTAATTAGTATTAATGAAAAATTTAAAAGACACCTTAATCCACAAGCAAGTGAAGTTAGGGAAGCTGTTTGCCATCCCCAAGGAACCTCCCACCGCTTAAGCACCGGCCAGTCCAATTTACTTTCCTGTAATGTAAATAAATAATTAAAATGAAAACCGAATAAATAAATGCGTTGAAGGTTGGAATTAGAGTTCGAGAATTGAACCTTGTCTTGAATGCTGTCGGGTTTCGAGTCTTTTCCGGCATTGAAAAAGCAAGTTGAACTGAGTCTTAGTCTTCCGTTAAAACTTCTCTTTAACTTCGCATTAGCGAAATTCAATAGCTTGTTCGATCTGTGGAGACGAATGGCGTGAGTTTGTTTGGTCCAGTTCTTGAAAGAAGATAGCTTCGGAGAATCGGAGAAACAGTAGAAGGAAGGTTGAAGAACCAAAGAGGCGATCATTGTCGAAAGCTTTGTTGGTTAATTTGTTTAATTTATTCTAAATATTTTTAACTCAAAAAAATGGGATAAATATTTGAAGCTAAAAGCTATGGTGAGTGGACGGGTGCAGTGCCAGTGCAGTTGCCGGGTAAAGGGATAAGGCAGGAAAAAGAGGAATTTATAGAAAAACACCTTGAGGTTTCTGGATTAATGAAAATAGCACTACAAGATAAAATAAGAATCCCTTGGCTTGGGTCTTATGACAAGTCGTTCGTCAGGAAAGAAAAAACGAGAAGCCGACGTGTAGTTTCTTTAAAAGAAAAAAGAAAAATATAAAATTTATTTAAGTAGATTTTTTGTTGAGAATTAAAATTTATAGATAAATTTTAATTTTAAATTTAATCTTCTGAACTTCCGTATTTTGATTTATGACATGTTCGATTCAAACATATTGGATATGGCCCAATTTCAGGCCCAAACTGTGGGAGAAGAAGAGTTGTGGGCAACTACGCATTACTAAGCCGTACAATACAAAATTGCATGAATTTGTGGGCACGCATGCATGCTTCCATCCCATCCATGCACGTTGAAGAGCAAATGTTGTATGGTATTGATATCCGCAATCAACTCACGAATCGTACCGCAACCGTTTCACGATATGGACCATTATTGGGCCTGAATTGGTGCGCAATCACCTTCTTTCTTGTAGCAGTATAGTATACTAGTATTGTCAATTGTGGACCATATGCTCTTCTTAAATGAAAAGGCTCCATGTCTAAGCCTCGTAATTTTAGGAGTGGCCCCGGTAGCTCGTGGCTTAAATTGCTGATAGGTACGTACTGCTAACCATAAGTCTCTCATTCTGCTTCCCTTGCGTGGTCCAGTATACAAATACCTACTACTTTTACTGTTTTCTTCCCTAGCTAGTATCTCCTACGTTACATAATCGTGTTATGTGTTTTTTTTTTAAACCCATGAAATAGACACTTCTAGTTTGAATCCAGGTTGCTTAATCGCCGATTTTAACTTTGTAATGATTGATGAGCAGCCTAATTAATTAATGGGATATTATAAAGTGGTAAAATTGAAATGGTCTTGCAAGTCCATGCTTTGTACTTTGATACTTGTTATTAATTTGTTTGCCCGTTTAGATATTATAATTTTGCCAAATGTCTAGCTTATGCGTATCAATTATGTCATCCAACACCAACCATCCCTTATCTCCTACATCATTATCATAGACTTCTCTTTTGTAATAAAATACAAGCAAAATAAAGCTGACTTTTAACGGAGCTAATTGTTGAAGTAATAACGTTTAGATCCCTAAAGTTTCATACTTTCTCTCGACTTATAATAATATAGTTTGTTTATTAAATATTTAATTTAATTAATGACCGAAACATTTTTTTGGTGTTAAATTACGTAGCTTCACATTAGTTTATCAAAAATTATTATTTTAAGTGTTAGAATATGCCTTGAATTAGTTAGTCCCTGTTCAGACGGGATTCTGGGCTAGGGTTATCTGTTTGGGCCTATTTTTTCTGGACTTTTTCGTATCTGTCTATGGAGTACTATATAAACTCTCTAGGTCATAACCTAGCCGCAATCTGTAATTTTTACTCCTCAAGATCAATAAAACTTTTCTCTCCTCTGCTTGTGGACGTAGCTAACACATCGTTAGTGAACCACGTTAAATTTCTGTGTTCTTTATTTACGTTCTTAATTATCTTTCTTGTTTTCGTTATAACAAACTGGTATCAGAGCCAGGTCTGTCTAGGGTTTGAAATTCGGTGAGAAAGATGTCTGGTATGAACGTGAAGATCGACAAATTCACGGGGAGGAATAGTTTCAGTTTATGGCAGATCAAGATGCGAGCCTTGTTGAAACAACAAGGGCTGTGGGCGCCGCTTGCGAGGAAGCCGGCGGATCCAATCACCGCTGAGATGGCCGTTCTGGAGGAGAAGGCACACTCGACGATTATGCTGTGTCTTGCAGACGATATCATTACCGAGGTCGCGGAGGAGGAAACCGCGCAAGGTCTGTAGGTTAAGCTCGAGGGTCTCTATATGACAAAGTCCTTAACCAATAAGTTACTTCTAAAGCAACGTCTGTTCAGTCTGCGAATGCAGGAAGGTATGCCTCTTCGAGATCACTTAGATCAGTTAAACACAATTTTATTAGAATTGCGTAATATTGATGTTAAAGTTGAAGATGAGGATGCTGCTTTAATTCTGTTAGTATCTTTACCATTGTCGTATGAGAATTTTGTGCAATCGTTTATTGTTGGGAAAGATACTGTGTCTTTGGAGGAGGTTAGATCGTCCCTCCATACTAGAGAGCTGCGCCACAAGGCGACTGGTACAGATGCAGATAATCAGGCTGCTGGGTTAGTAGCCAGTGGGAGTTATGGACATGGAAATTCGGGGAAGAAGAAATTCAAGAAGCCAGTTTCTAAGGGTCCAAAACCCAATGATGTCTGTAACTACTGTAAAGAGAAGGGACATTGGAAATCCGATTGTCCCAAGAAGAAGAGGCAGCAGGATAAACCGACAGGTACTGCTGCTGTAGCAGATACCAATTCTGAAGAAGATATTGCTCTAGTTGCTGATGAGCACACGGATCACAATGATGTGTGGATTCTGGATTCTGGAGCGTCTTACCATATATGTCCGCGCAGGGAGTGGTTTACAACCTATAAGCAGGTAGATGGAGGCAATATTTCTATGGCTAACAGTTCTGTTTGTAAGGCGGTTGGAATAGGCTCGATTAAAATACGAACACATGATGGTAAATTCTGCACATTGAATGAAGTTAGGCATGTTCCACTTATGACAAAGAATCTGATATCTTTGAGTATGTTAGACAACAAGGGTTTCAGTTTTCAAGGTGAAGGTGGAGTTTTACATGTCTGCAAGGGTTCAAATGTGGTTCTGAAAGGTGTAAAGCGTGGTACCTTATATTTTCTTCAAGGTTCTACGCTGTCAAGTTCTGTTGCTGTTGCATCCTCGGAGATTGATAAGGACAACATGACCAAGTTATGGCATATGAGGCTTGGTCACATGAGTGTAAGAGGGATGCAAATTCTGTCAAAATGGGATCTTCTTTATGGCCACAAGGTCAAGGATCTTGAATTCTGTGAACATTGTATTTTCGGGAAGTTACATCGCAGCAAGTTTCCTAAAGCAATACATAGAACAAAAGGCACACTTGATTACATCCATTCTGATTGTTGGGGTCCTTCTCGGGTGGAGTCTTTAGGGGGTCACAGATATTTTGTGTCAATGATTGACGATTTCTCAAGGATGACTTGGGTGTTCATTATGAAGCATAAAAGTGAAGCCTTTAAGAACTTCAGGCAGTGGAAGGCATTAGTGAAGAATCAAACAGGGAAGAAGATCAAAAGGCTGCGAACTGATAATGGTCTGGAATTTTGCTGGTCTGAGTTTGATGAGTTCTGTAAGAATGAAGGGATTGCTAGGCATCATACAGTCAGGGATACACCACAGCAGAATGGTGTAGCAGAACGTATGAATCAGACACTTTTGGAGAGAGCTAGGTGCATGCTTTCTAATGCTGAACTAACTAGAAAGTTCTGGGCAGAAGCGGTTAGTACAGCGTGTTATCTGATAAATCGTGGACCTCACACAGGTATAAATCTCAAAACTCCTTTTGAGGTGTGGTCTAGTAAGCCTGCTGATTACTCTAATTTAAGAGCTTTTGGTTGTACTGTTTATTATCATGTAAATGAGGGTAAATTAGAGCCACGAGCTAAAAAGGGAGTATTTGTAGGTTATGGGGATGGGGTTAAAGGGTATAAAATCTGGTCCCCGTCTGAAAAGAGGGTTATACTTAGTAGAAATGTAGTTTTTGATGAAAATTCTATGTTTAACCCTACTGTGAAGTCTATTGTTGTGTCAGAAAATGGTAGTGTTGAGAAACAGATAGAGCAGCAAGTCACTCTAGATGAGAGTGAACCACAACATAAAGATCAACACCCACAGTCAGAATCAGAACCATCAGGTTCTTCATTACCAGTAGCAAGTCAGCACAGTTTGGCTCTTAATCGATCAAAGAGAGCTAACTATGAGATACCTCCCAAGAGATACGGTTTTGAAGATATGGTGGCCTATGCACTACAGGTTGCTGAAGAAGTAGATACTGACTCTAATGAGCCATCCACCTATAAAGAAGCGGTTACATGTACTGAGTCTACCCAATGGCTTGTTGCAATGGGAGATGAGATGGAGTCACTTCATAAGAATCAGACTTGGGAATTAACCAAGCGACCTCGAGACAGAAAGATCATCACGTGTAAATGGGTCTATAAGAAGAAGGAAGGAGAAACATCTGTTGAGGGTATCAAGTATAAAGCTCGAGTAGTAGCTAGAGGATTCACTCAGAGAGAGGGAGTAGACTACAATGAGATTTTTTCGCCAGTGGTCAGACACACTTCCATCAGGGTGCTACTAGCAATAGTTGCACATCAGGATTTGGAGCTTGAACAACTAGATGTGAAGACAGTTTTTCTACATGGAGAGTTGGAAGAGGAGATATACATGACTCAGCCAGATGGATTTCAGGTTCTTGGTAAGGAAGACTATGTTTGCAAGTTGAAGAAGTCCTTGTATGGACTAAAGCAGTCTCCGAGGCAGTGGTATAAAAGATTCGACTAGCTATATGATAGAGATTGGCTACACCAAGAGTCCGTATGATTGTTGTGTTTATTACAGCAAGGCAACAAATGGTTCTTTGATTTATCTGGTCCTGTATGTAGATGATATGTTGATAGCTGCAGAGAACAAGTCTGATGTTCAGAAGTTGAAGGATCTTCTTAGTGTTGAGTTTGAGATGAAAGATTTGGGTGCAGCTCGAAAAATTCTGGGAATGGAGATTTATAGGGATAGAAGCAAAAAGAAGCTCTTCTTGTCACAGAAGGGATATATTTAGAAGATTTTGTCAAGATTTGGCATGTCTACCGTAAAGCCCATAGATACTCCTAGTGCTGCAAATGCACATCTGTCCGTTGCTTTTGCACCTAAATTTGTTGAGGAGAAGGAGTACATGTCTCGAGTTCCCTATACTAGTGCAGTAGGAAGCTTGATGTATGCGATGGTTTGCACCAGACCTGATCTTGCACAGTCTGTTAGTGTTGTTAGTAGGTTTATGGGTGAACCTGGTAAGGAGCATTGGCAAGCTGTGAAGAGGATTTTTCGGTATCTCAAAGGTACATTTGATGTTGGTCTCATTTATAGAGGTGATACACAGTGTTTTGTGACAGGGTTTTCAGACTCTGATTATGCTGGAGATGTTGACAGTAGAAGATCTATGACTGGTTATGTTTTCACTCTTGGTAGTTCAGTTGTCAGTTGGAAAGCTACTTTGCAGCCTACAGTGACTTTGTCTACTACAGAAGCAGAGTACATGACATTGACAGAAGCAGCCAAAGAGGGAATCTGGTTGAAAGGATTGGTCAGTGATTTGGGTCTACATCATGATCAGGCTATAATGTATTGTGACAGTCTCAGTGCAATTTGTTTAGCTAAGGACCAAGTTCATCATGAGAGGACTAAGCACATTGATGTAAGGTATCATTTTCTAAGAAGTGAGAAGAGAATTAAGGTGAACAAAGTGGGTACTGCTGATAACCCAGCTGATATGTTCACCAAGCCGGTTCCGCATAGCAAGTTCCAACATTGTTTAGACTTGCTAAATGTTAAGAGTTGTTGATTGCCCTTTAGAGGGCAAAATCTGAGGTAGAGTAGATTTTTTTCTTTTGGGTACATCTGGCATTGTGTATGGTGCATTTGGTACATCTGTTATTTGTGAGAGGATTCAAGTCAAGGTGGAGATTTGTTAGAATATGCCTTGAATTAGTTAGTCCCTGTTCAGACGGGATTCTGGGCTAGGGTTATCTGTTTGGGCCTATTTTTTCTGGGCTTTTCCGCATCTGTCTAGGGAGTACTATATGAACTCTCTAGGTCATAACCTAGCCGCAATCTGTAATTTTTACTCCTCAAGATCAATAAAACTTTTCTCTCCTCTGCCTGTGGACGTAGTTAACACATCGTTAGTGAACCACGTTAAATTTCTGTGCTCTTTATTTACGTTCTTAATTATCTTTTTTGCTTTCATTATAACATTAAGTAATTTTTATAAAAATGTAAAAATTAAGGAGTTGAGTGTAACTATTGTCCCCATAATTATTTAAATTATTTTCATAAAAAATATAAAAATTAAGGAGTTGAGTTTTATTGTCCCATTAATTATTTTAACTCAAGATTCTTTTCTCGGAATATTATAAAATTTATCCCAAGTCCACAAGGCACCGATGAGATCTTAATCTGGAAAATGCCGATCTCAAATCCATGGAACAATTCAAAACCCAATACAAAATCAATGCCCAGCAATAAAAGATGGTTAAGCGAAGCTGGCACAATGTACACAAATATATTAAAAAAAAGAATTCAACACGGTGTAGGGGGCTTCTCTCCTCCCCCATAAAGTCGCACGCCCTCCCCCCCTAGAGTAGAATAACGAAACGAGGAACAACGTGGTGACCATTTAAAATATTTTGATCTAATACGAAGGCAACATGATCCAATCTCACTGTCACTGATCAATTATTATCAAAATCAAACTTTTGACATATTCTATTCTAATTTGCTGGTACCATAGATTCGCACTCTTGCCGTCCTGTCGGTAACGCCTCCTCGCTGTATTGCTTCTCACCCATGAATTTCCTGCTGTTCGTACACTCGACCATTTTACTCAACTGTTTGCTGTAAATATTTTATTTTCTTTTCTAAATAAAAGTTCAAGTCACAGTGAAATTGGAAATGTTGGACAGTTTATTTTTATGTCTTAATTTTTAATTTATTGAATTTGTTTATTTTTGGTAAATTAAGTATCGTTTTTTAAATTAATTGATATTTTTACACACTTTTTCTCAGCAGAAAAAAATGAAGTCAAATTTTTAACTTTTTGATTTAATATAAAAAAGTTTAAATAATTTTATTAAATCAGTTGTCAAAAATATCCATACTTAATTAATTTATTTATATCATTATCTATATAAAACATAATACTTTTTTTTTTATTTTGGAAACCTATTTTTTGTTTCATTTACCCTCCCCTCTCCCTTAAATTTAATAATCAATATTTTTAACTGAGGTATAGTTCAAAATAAAAAATATTGCCTTTAATATTTTTAGATACTTTTAGTAGCATGATTAATATTATTAAATAATTCATTAACTATTCTAATTTATATGCTTACACTTTTTATATAACATCATAACTTACAATAAAATTATTAACGCATTTTATGTTTATGCATATGGATGAAGCTTATTTTATTTATATTTATTCTAAGATTTTATTATTTATTTAATATTTAATATTTATTAGATTACAACCGTAAAGAATTAGTTCTAAAAGTACTTTATTTAAAAAAATAAATAACTTAATACTTGTATTTAAATATAAAAAAATATTTAGATTTAAACTTTTAACTCTATTTAAAATTTAAAAATTATTATAAAAATTGAAAAAAATCACATGGACCAGTGTTTTATTTGATAGAAATAAATAGATGATGTATTTATCATAAAAATATAAAAAAATAGGGGGCTCAAAAATTACATAATTACAAAATTGGTGGAACATCACATCCTCTTTAGCAAGCACTTATAAAATTTTCAGTTTTCATCCATATGGACAAAAATATCGAGCTGGATCCAAAGAGAGAGGCGATTTTGCCATTACGAATCTCGCTTGGAATGTACAGACACCCATATTATTTACCATTTAATGCCCATGACAAAAAGCTTGCTATATTGTCATACACTTTGACCTCAATAGTCACTCCCATCAAACCAATTGTCGGTGGCTCCTACCGATATCAATCATACACACATTTAACAAATTAATCACTGAAATATTAATTTTCTATATAAGTTTAATACAAAGAAGACACAAGCTTAAGTCTGTTCTGGTTATGGCTATAATTACTTCCCAAATCATGATTAGTAGACATCTTAACTGTGCCACATACAGTCGTTTTAAGTTGTTTAACATAAGCGATTGAAACTGTCGAGACCACACTATTCGTTGCAACTTACCTATCTCAAGCACCATCAAACTCTATCACAGCCGTCCATTCTCCCCGACGTTCACGCTTCTAGTAACATGCATGTGCACCTACACTTGCTTACCGTCAAAAGATCTTCTTCGCCGCGTCGTGGGTCCCAGCGCCAATTGCGCAATGCGCACCCTGTAGCAACTTAGCAAACGCGGCACCGTATTATTTTAAGAAAGTAAAAGAGGAAGAGGAAAGCGGACCCGATGTTTCATATCATGTCTCCCTACATCATATTATTATTATTTTTAATTTAAATATGAATATTTAAAAAAAAAAAAAGTAGAGATAGAGAGAGAGACGTGCGTTGATACTCTGATCTATTTCTATATAGTAGATGATGGCTGTTTCGCAGTAAAAAAGACGTAAAACTCTGAAACTTCAAAGCTTTTCCTTTGATGATGACAATGAGTCCAGGTTTTTCAGATATTCATTGACACGTTTTGCGGCCACCTTGGATCGATCAAACGGCGTCGTCAGTATCTGCACTGCGTAATTTTCTTTTCGGCTGTATCATTGCCTGCTTCTTTTGATCAGCCAAAGAGATTCGAAGTGATCTCTAGCCAGTGTTGACGATTGGTGCGTGATCTGATACTTGCGGATTTTTTTTCTGTTTTTTTTTTTATTTTCATGATTTGGTTATTGTTTCGAACATTTTCCATTATTTCGTTTAGTATTTTTAAAAATAACTTTAGAAATTAAATAGTGTAGGGCGGATTTGAGTTCGGGATCCTTTCACCTAGCGAGCTTAAATTAGCTCCTAAAAGTTCTATATTTGTATTTTTAAGTGCTTCGATCGAATTACAGTCGACTAAGCCGAGTAGTGTTAGAGTTGCTGGGCTTTAATAGAGAGAAAGCTTGAACTATTAGGGATCGGAAGTGTTGAAGCATATCAAGCAAATTGATAGCTTATGGAAGAAGGAAAAACTGAAGCTCAAATCTACTAATCTCTGACCGTGGGTTGCTTCTCAGTTTAATGTTTTTAAGTTTCAACATTTTAACGATTACATTTCTCTTTTTACTAGGTGTTTAGCTTGCTTTACATTGCTGCTTTTCCCCCAAATGATATATTTTGTGATTGCTGCCATGTAATAAAAATTTCCAGTTATAGTTTATTCAATTATTTTGTTTATATAAGACTTACTACATTGTCTGTCTTATTTTAACTTATTTTTGTAAAATAGTTTGATGCACAATTTTGAATTGAACTAACATCGGAACTGATTTCAGGTCAATCATGGCACTGAAAACTTCATCTGATGGTAGAACCAGGAGTTCTATACAAATATTTATTGTTGTTGGGCTGTGTTGTTTCTTCTATATATTGGGCGCATGGCAAAGAAGTGGATTTGGGAAGGGAGATAGTATAGCTTTAGAAATTTCTAAGAGTGGGGCGGATTGCAATATAGTCCCAAGTTTAAATTTTGAGACTCATCATGGTGGAGAAGTTGAGACCATTGATGAATCTGAATCAAAACCTAAAGTGTTCGAGCCATGCCACCCTCGCTACACTGATTACACGCCCTGCCAAGATCAAAAGCGTGCAATGACTTTCCCAAGAGAGAACATGAACTATAGAGAGAGGCATTGTCCACCTGAAGAGGAGAAGCTACATTGTCTTATACCGGCACCCAAAGGATATGTAACACCCTTTCCCTGGCCAAAAAGTCGTGACTATGTCCCATATGCAAATGCTCCATATAAGAGTTTGACAGTGGAGAAGGCTATTCAGAATTGGATTCAATATGAAGGGAATGTCTTTAGGTTCCCAGGTGGAGGAACACAATTTCCTCAAGGGGCTGATAAATATATTGATCAGCTTGCTTCAGTGATTCCAATTAAGAATGGGACAGTTAGAACTGCACTGGACACTGGTTGTGGGGTATGCTAACTTCCTCTACATTTTTACTCAATTTTATTCCATCCATTCATAAAGTCAAGATTCTTCTGGTGTATGATCTATGTAGATCGTCCACTTACAATTTTTATTTTTTTGCTAGGTTGCCAGTTGGGGTGCATACCTCTGGAGTAGAAATGTTATTGCCATGTCATTTGCACCAAGAGATTCACATGAAGCTCAGGTTCAATTTGCTCTTGAAAGGGGTGTGCCTGCTGTTATTGCTGTTCTTGGTACCATAAAGATGCCATATCCATCTAGATCCTTTGACATGGCTCACTGTTCTCGATGCTTGATTCCGTGGGGAGCAAATGGTGAGAATCATTTATAATTATAATTCTTCTGTAATGTAAAGCTCAATAAGTTAATAGTTTTCCATTTTAATTTTCTTTTGTCCTTTTTGGCATTAACATTGCTACATGTGGTGATAGCAGCAGTTCAGAGTGACTTGATCTTGGAAATTTTCATTTGCAGATGGAAGATACATGATGGAAGTTGACCGTGTTCTTAGACCAGGTGGTTACTGGGTTCTTTCGGGTCCTCCAATCAATTGGAAGAACAATTACAAAGCATGGCAGCGTCCAAAGGAGGAACTTGAGGAGGAACAGCGAAAGATTGAGGAATATGCCAAACTTCTGTGCTGGGAGAAGAAATCTGAGAAGGGAGAAACTGCAATTTGGCAGAAGAGAGTGAATGACGGATTTTGTCGTGGACAAGATGATTCTCAAGTTAATTTCTGCAAGTCTTCAGATACTGATGATGTCTGGTATGTTGCTGCAGTTAGAAATTTCATCATTGTATCAGTTTGCTCATCGGGAGATTAATTGAGATATATGTAGCGATATAACTAAATAAAAAGTTTTACCTAGTTTTCATAGATATATCTCTTTAGTTGTTTGGGCTAAAATTTTCATTTAATTTATCATATTTTCATGGTGTTTCCAGGTACAAGCAAATGGAAGCATGCGTAAATCCGTATCCACATGTTAGTAGCTCAGATGAAGTTGCTGGTGGGGAACTGAAGCCATTTCCAGAAAGGCTTTATGCTATTCCTCCTAGAATAGCCAGTGGATCTATTCCTGGAGTTTCTGCCGAGTCATACCAACTGGACAACAGTAAATGGAAGAAGCACGTAAATGCTTATAAGAAAATCAATAGACTTCTTGACTCAGGAAGGTATCGCAACATTATGGATATGAATGCTGGGTTTGGAGGATTTGCTGCTGCAATTCAATCGCCCAAATTGTGGGTTATGAATGTTGTGCCCACTATAGCCAATAAAAAGACACTCGGTGTTGTTTATGAGCGAGGCCTGATTGGCATCTATCATGACTGGTACTATTTTCTGAACTTTTAACTTCTTTGTTATTATCATCATTTTAAAGGATCGTAAAAGGTTGACAAACTTGTGAATTGCATATTGTGAAATAGAAATTCAGCTAGTATATTTCATTTGCTGAACAGAAAGGTGGTGCTATTTGGTTGGATTTTAAATCAGCATGATATGCTCATTGAGTTAGTGTGGTTGAGCAGAGTCAGATTCCTTCGTTCTCTTTTTTTTTTCACCTCATTTTTTTTATCCTCCAATTATGAACTAATTTATAATCATTCTTGCCTTTTTGGGTTCAGGTGTGAAGCTTTCTCTACTTACCCAAGGACATATGATCTTATTCATGCTCACGGTGTTTTCAGTCTGTACAAGGACAAGTAAGTATTATATAATTATGTGGATGTGATTAATTATTCCTGCTGTTTCGGCTCTCTTAAGTGAGTGTTTCCATCCCTCTGTAAGAAGAGTCAAATACTTGTGTTTTCTGACAGCTTTTTGGTAATCATAATGTGTGCTTCACTACAGATAGGTAGAGTTAGTTTGCAGAGAAAAAGTGCCTCAATGATGAAGAGTGTGTTATTGGACATGGAAGTTGTGCAGTTAATTAAAATGATTTCTTGCATGGGTAACATTAAGAGCTTTTGACATGAGATTTGGAAAATTAATGTTTTAAGTCTCCTGTTAAGTTGTCTAAGTCTTCTATTAAGTCGTGGAGAGCTGACTGTTGGGCTGTTCAATCCATGTTTGGTTGAACTTGTGAGTTGATACAAGTTAACCTCATTTAACCCTGCTTGGGCTTGGCTTTAAGAAGATTGACCTAAGTCATTGTTGTTCTTCATACTAGAGTCCGAGAGAGTTTATAGAATTACCTAATTGTTACAGCCACATTATAATATGATTCTCAGAACAAACCAAATAAGTGGGAGCTTTAGTTATTGTTCAGATACAATGTGATGCTTAGGGTCTCAGTTTATTCATTAAGAACTATCTGGAAGTTAATCTTATCTGTTGTCTTGACTGTTTCTTGGGGTATTTATTGATTAGTTTGAGCTTTTAGGCAGTCAAGCTCAAAAACTAAATTTTAGCTTGGCTTATTTAGTGGAACTCCTAGATGTGTCTCAGTTAACCGGACCTGGTTATCTTATTGGAGCTTTCTTGGTTAAGCTTAGAGTGATTAGAATCACTTTGCTTGATCTGGTGTTACTATCTGTAAATGATGTCCACTATTCCGTGCACAAGTTGTACTACCATAATGCACAAGTCGTACTATCTGGTGTTATTATGCTTGCTTGTCAGTCTATAGAAGCTTTTATTTATTCATGGACTATTTTAACTTGGGTATGCTTGTTAAATGAATACAGATGTAATATTGAGGACATTCTTCTGGAGATGGACCGCATCTTGCGACCAGAAGGTGCAGTCATATTCCGCGATGAAGTAGATGCGATCATTAGGGTGAAGAAGATTGTTTCAGGAATGAGATGGGATACCAAGATGGTAGACCATGAAGATGGTCCTTTAGTTCCCGAAAAAATTTTGATTGCTGTCAAGCAGTACTGGGTTGCAAGTGGAAACTTTACGTCCACACAGTGAGCAGCAAATTGGAAATTAGAGTTGGTGTTGTGAAATGGTTATAAGCTGGAAGTGCTCTGTGTTTAAAGATGCTGATGTGAATTGATTTATTTTCATCCTGAGCATTTTTGCTGCCGAAGTGTTATAGCAGAGGGATGAGGAGAACTACACTACATACACGGTTTATGTTTAACTAACAATCCATCGGCCCGTGTTCTTTTGTAGCAATTTTATGAACATACAAATCAACAAAAAATATGCTTGTAAGATTTACGTTATCATTAATTTTTTAGCCTTTTCATCTGTCGTGGTGTATGATGTGCAAATGCCATCTCTAATTATGTGTTATGTTATAATTCTGTTCAAAATCTATTAGTTTTCAGTTTTCTTTCCGAAACAAACCTATTTTCATATTTCAAAATTCAGGGACATGATCTGAAAGTTGTATCCTAAAAAATGATTGTAAATTTGTGTATACTTTTTAAGATAATAATTCTCTAATTCACCGTAAGTCAAGCATAATTTTAAAAATTAAGGCGGAATGTCATAAAATTCTTATTTTCTAATTCACCGAAGATCACGCTTCCCGCTTTAAATGGGCGGCCAACAAGAAAAGCCTAGCCACTGTTCAACGACTTTGTTGAACCACTTAGGTGCGGGACATGTTGTTATAAGCGGTTAGTAGTGTTCTCTTATTAAAGTCGCATTGTTCCTCATTCCCAGCATGAGTGCACATTTATGAAACTGTTTAAACAAGTAGGTGTAAGTGTTTTAACTGTTGAGTTCTACAATGGTGAACTGAATGGAGTGAGTGGTGTGTTGTGGAGTCCAAAAAAGTTGGTTGTCCTATTGAGAGGGGCTTTCCTGGTCTTGTTGGACCCGATTGGAGCCGGTCCGTCATCCATCCACTGACAAGAGAGTGGGACGTTGTCGCTGGCTCTGTGAGGCCAGCCTAACGCTATATTCCCTCCAGTCTGGAAACCACGAAGCCCAGGCCTTCGCCCGGACCACGAGGTTCACTCTCTACTTGGATTGGGCGAGCCGGCGTTGAACCCATCAGAGCCCTCTCTGGAAGTCCAGCTAGTGTTCAACCATTTTAGTGACAACCCCACACTACTGAGCTCGGCGACACCGAGAAGGATCCATGATCTTTATTAATTACTTTTGTTACAATTTCTTCTCCTATGTGGGAGAAACGCTTTCCTGCACAATTTAATTTCTTCTCTCTCGTGTACAATGGAATTATATTACAATTTTGCGTTGATTGAATGTACGATTTGGACGTATTCGGCTCGACATTAGAGCATCATTTCTAATGGATTGACGTTGTATATACAATGCACTATATATTTCTTCAAGGCTCGTATATTTGTGTCAGAGATTACTATGGGCAGATTGTCAGCTGGATGCTACAGTATGAATACAACATATACGTGTTCAATTTCTGACCTCGTAACCTTTTGATTTTGATTTAAGATAATATAACATGAACCAAGTGCATGTTAGTTTTTTTAAGATATAGATGTACCATCTTCTACCACAAAACACGCAAGGCAAAACATGTTACTGCAGTTTTGTTTCTAACCTTCTCATTCCCAATTTATCAAACACTTTCTATTACATCACCTGGAACTGAGGCATCCGAGTTCTAGTTGTACCTAAAAGCAAGCTTGGGAGAATACACAAATACAAAAGTACAACCTTGTTTAAGGGACAACTAGAATTTGGATTCATTAGGTGTCCCCTAAGTTACCAAAATGAAAAGAAGCTCAACGTGAAAGGAGCTTGAAAGCAATCAAAGGCTGAAATTTGCCACAGGAAGAGGAAGAAAAGACTAGACTGCTTCAGCTTCGTAAGAGTTATTCCTATGAGTACGTCTGCTATTCGTGAGCCCAAAATTTTTTAAAGAGTTTTTATAAAAGAAAAAGGAGATCAGTCGCCTGAAAATCAATCTAGCAGTTATGACCATCAATAGTCTGACTAGTTGAAAGGTTATTCTTATTTCACTAAAAACCAGAAAGCAAAGGCTTCGTAATAATATTTACTGGAAATTAAAAGCTAATTGAAACCAAAATTGCCACTCTAGACAATAGATTCAGTTTCACTGCACCTCGACTTCATTGTTAACTTGTGTCAACAAAAAATGATGAGAAATATAAAACACAACAATATATGTATATACAATCACATGGCAGTCGCTCATCAGTAAAAGGAGAACAAAAAATTAAATACTGGCGGTACACAACTGAATCTCCTAACATAATGATCAGTTGTCCTTGTATTCTTTCGTAGGCCGAGCTTCAAAGCCCCCACCCTCTCTCTTCTCAAGTGAATATGCCATATAGGTTCCAAGAATTCTATCCCACATTACAAAGAATGGTTGTGCAAAGTTGTATTTGCTACCATAAAGCTGATGGTGGACATCGTGGTATGCAGTGTTGTTTTTGAATAACACTTGGAAGAGGTTTCCAGGAAGCCATAATCCACAATGGTCGTCCACCGTTTTGATGGTGGCGAAGGAGAAGAAGAAGATGGAAGTTCGAGGAGACATACCAGAAAGGAGAAAAGATAAGGCTCCGCCAATTGTATCGTTGAGAAGCCCCTCAATTGGATGGTTGTACAGAGCTCCAAATGCATAGGGGGCAACCAGGCGGTGGTGGAGAGAATGGATATGTCGATACAAAAACTTGTTGTGGTGCATATATCTGTGTATAAAATATTGCCACGTATCCATAACCAACATTGCTATAATAAACTGCCTAACCAAAACAATTAGAGAAGATTGTTGACTCGCTGCCCCAGTATCACTTCCTGTTACCTATGCAAAACCAAGATTCCACCATAAATTTGTGCAATAATGGGTAACATGATGGCCAAGATACTAACAACATATTGACACCATACAAAAATAGTAACAGAAGAAAAATGATAAAAGCGAGCTCTAATACAGTGAGAAGAATAACACAGTTGACTGCATACTATTATGCCAAATAAAAACAGTCCAAAGATTCCCTATAAGCAACACCCTGGGGGTTTAGCCTATCATCAATCAGATGGTTAAGATCCCATAAACAATTTATATATTAAATACAACATGTCCAAGAATGGAAATTGAACTGAGGTCTTTTTAAACAAAGCTACAAAGATTAACACTGAATAATTAATGCAGATTTGATAATTACTCACATTTATTTTACAAGTTTCATATCCAGTGATAACCTATAAAGACATTAAAAAAACCCTTTATATGTGACATTAATGCATATACATAACTACACAAAAACCCTCTTCATATTGATCCATTTATCCTTAATTGCTGAGACACCTACCTTATTGTTCACCTTACAAGTGTTTGGGGTTGATTTCAGAATGCAATCACGAACACAATAATAAAAAAACTACCAGAGAAATCAGATGAGAAATTCTAAATAACAGTGCAAAGATCAGAAGGTTATAGGTTGAAACATCAAAACAAGATTGTCTGTATAAGTGGAAGTTATTTTACTTAACAAAGATAAGGATGGTGGGAACACACCGGAGTCTCAAGACTTTATAGAATTCATATGTTAATGCCAGTCTCTGAAATTTGCGGTTGGTTAGAAATATCACAGTTAATCTCTAGGACCGAGCATGAAGCATCCAAGTGAAGTCATTCTCAACAGACATAAAGTAAACTTTATCACATATTCTTCAGTCAAGCAAGAAAAAACCTTTGCTGAGGTCGAATGTATAACAACTTTACTAAAGGCCTCAAGACCTTACTTATGGCATTAGACCTTTCCCTTATTTTGATTGCTAAAGACCACTACAAAGGTCATAAACACTAGGACCTCGTCATCCCCACTATTAAGAGATGCCAACTTCATTGATATTGGAGTTTCTTATGTAGATATTTGTTATGAGATAACAAATGAAGAGATCCCGCTAAGGTCAGATGCACTAAGAGACCTGTTGAGGTCATTGATATTAAAGTTCTAGTTTTGACATTTGTTATAAAATTATAAGTACAAAGACCTCTGCGGAGTTTGAACACTAAAACCCTTGCTGAAGTTGAGGTCGCGTTAACAACTTCGAAAGTATGTTTCAGAGACCTTTACACACCTTCGAAAGTATCTTTCAGAGACCTTTACAAAGGTCAAATTATATGAATATGTTATGAGGTTATATTGAGACTTATAACTATAATTACTGAGACCTTTATCAGGGTCATAAGAGCCAAAACCTTTCATAAGTATTAAACTACAGAGACCTCTTTAAAGTCATAAAAGTCTTGACCTCTTAAGGTCAGAGAAGGCATCGAGCTTCTAAGGTCATACCATGATATCTAAAGGCTGTAAAAGTTGTAATGACCTTTACTAAGGCTTGTGAACAACTAGACCTCACAAGTCACATTGGCCCTTGATAGATTAAACACAATTCAAGCGAAGAGCTATTAGAAGAATTTGACATGATAACTCACCCAAAAAAAAAAAAGACAAGCAAACTACACCAAAATCTACACAATCTGCAAACAAGTCCAAGAACACAGAATTCCTCAATTGATACTTCAAGCAAATTATAATTACCTAAAATTCAATCAGACATCACAAAGTCAACTCTTTAAGGGATTTTTAAACTAAAATAAAAAAGAAAGTGAAAATTATAAAAAAAAATGATAAATATCCTTCACAAAAAAACACCACACACGACTGAAAACGAGTTCTTTTAATACAGAAATGAAATAAGAGACATTTAAAGAACGTACCGAAAACAAGAGAATTGCAACAATAGCCTGAAAAAATTGCTGAAGAAGAACGCCTTTGACAACAGTTGCTTTGGAAACCAAATTCTTTTCGTCCTCATCTTTTCTAGAGTGCAACCTATAATTTTCAAGCCTATCAAAGGATCCAAGGAAGACATACAATCCTGAATATAACCAGTATACTAAAATGGGGACGAAAGTGCCCAACATATTGTCGGAAATCGCAAACTCCATCGTTTAGACGATCGCCTACCGGACACCTATCGCATAGCAGCTCAAAGTGCCCCAATTTCGGATATAATTGACGATTTGATTCTACAAACAAAATCGACAAATTACAAAACTCAAACCGACAGATTTTTTTTATTGAAGGAAAACCTATATTTATTGAATAAACTAAATGTAGAAAACCGGCCTTTTTCTTTGTTATATATATATATATATATATATATATAATGAATGACTTTGGTTTTTATAATTAACTACTGAAAAAAAATTAATTATTAAAAGGCAAGTTGTAATAATAATTTAAAATTAAATGATACGAATTAGGTTAGGATTTGAAGAAAAGAGAATATTCAAAAAAGAGTCGTTGTAATCAACGAAGGAATGTGGTAATGGATAGGGACTTCTTCTAAATACCGCTACTGTGAAGAAAATAATACCGTTTGAGAAAATAAATTACGTGTGTGACACCACAGGGATTTTATGGACTCGCTAAGTGAATGTATCTGCTGGGGATTGTAAAAGATGATATAGGGGTCTGACCGTGCCACGCGTTCAACTTTAATTTATAGTCGTATTTAGTGTTCTGCTCTTTTATTCCATGTGGTGGGCCAAGGGCACTACGTCGGGGCGTAGACTAGGTCCTGGGTCCTGTCAAGCTCATGATATGATCAATTATAAATATAATACTTGTGGCAGCAAAGCAAATGATACTATTACACAATCATTATTTTTTTTTTTCTGCAAGGTCATTGTCTAACCTTTAATGTGATCAATAAATAGATTGTAATGCCTGAATGCAAATTTCAGGGTCATGAACTGGTTCATGCTCAATGCCGAGGGTACTTACTTGCAAGCTCAAGTGGTGCTATTGATGTGTCTTCTTCCCTCTATACCTGGCCAGATGCTACTAAATCAATAGAAAATAATTCATAGATTATATGACTAGCTAGAAAGTAGAAATGAGGTGGTTAAAGAATCTCAAGTGAGATGGAGGGGTAGGACTAATTCAAATAAAACAGGGGGCCTCATTATCATAACTTTTTGAACTAAGCAGAAGGATAATCAGTATCTTCTCAAAACTACTACTGTAGCACTAAATTAGCAATATTCTTTCTGGCTTGACATTCACAAAAATACCCAGAAGCTGTACCTCATGCAAACAAGAGAAAAAAAACAAATGACCAGTATGAAACAATAGCAATTACATTTCCATTTTAAGAAAAACTTAACACATATCTTATTAAAAAATCTGGATGTCCGTTCCACCCCTCCTCCCCAAAGAGAGAGAGAGAGAGAGAGAGGAAATGGAAAAGAAAATGGTTTATAACATAGTTGTCCAAAGGATCAAAAAAATTGTAAAAATAATAGTACCTTGTTGCTGGCAACAGGCAGAAATGGAGCCAGCCAAAGAAATTCATAAATCAGAAGCAAATTCTGCAACCAATTATCAGCTTCAAAACAGAAGTTCTGAACTGTTCACAAACAACACATGTAAAGGGAAACGAAAAGAAAACCAAAGGGCAAAAACTTTAAAAGTTCTTATGAAGTATAATCTTACACTTCTAGTGAATTTCATAAAGGAATAACCTAAAATTCAGGCGGCCATCAACTGCTTGGCAATCTTTGTCTGTCAAGTCCAAAATTAGTAAAAGAAGTTTTTGGATTTGAAAATTCTAACACATTCCAGAACTAATACACTGCATCCGCCAATAAATTTCAGTCTTATTACTATCTAAATATCTCTAATGCGAACAACCATTGAAACTCAAAACAGACCAACAGGACTCAATTTGATAGGTAACATGAAGCACAAATTTTGTAGATGTAAATTTAGTCTAACTTGCTTACTAAAATAAACCCAGGCAAAAAGAAGCAAAATTACCACTACCACTAGATCATCAAAAAGATCTCACAAGCTTCATAACGTACAATCCTTGTATCTGCTTGTCTTCAGTCTAACAAGCAAGCAAATTTCCATCATTATGATTTTATATTTAGCACAGTAAATAATTTCATGGTGCCACTATCTTAAGGCATCTAATACCTTGTGATTGCTTCAAAGATAATGTACATATAACTTTGATAAAATGCAAAAGCATTGGTAGCAGACACACACTAGCATAAAATAAAGTACCTGAAGCAAGGAAGAGACACCATGATCCAGTAGTATAAGGTTAACTAAAAGGATAACCAGCAATCTGGTAATACTTGTAGCTTGGCTTGTACAAGTATTCTCCTTAATTAATTATTCCCAATTGAACCATCTTTCCAGCTAATTCTGAATTCTGTGACAGATTTACAAGAGCTTCAGCTCCAGGTTCTGAAACCTCCTGAAATGTTTAACCAGATTGGTAAAACCACAATCCTACAAAATGGATTAACAATGATACAACAAACTCGACAGAATTTCAGAGAAAGCGATGAAAATAGGTTAAGCACCACTGATTTAATGAGCATTTAGATAACATCAATTTGCACAGTATGAGCACCCTATTTTCACCCAAAAGTTGAGACAGGTGATGGCAGTGCAATCGTGGAATAACTGAAAAGAGATTGCAACCCATCCTCTGACCCTGCTAATCCTCAAACAATATGTAAAAGCAGCCTTCTTCATCTAATTTGTTTGCACAAATTACAGCATTTGTTACAACATATATAAAAACAAAAGTCTCAAATAAGGAGAGCAGGAAAGCAAGAGGCAATAATGAATATCAAATAACCTCGTAACTCAAGTTCAATACCAGTAAATATTTAGCATGACATGGCAACCAGGAGAACCCATGTCACATATTTAGCCTATGAAATCACTCACCAAGCACACATAAGATAAAATTAATTCAAAGAAACAAAAAGAAATTGAAATTGTGAAACAATCAAAAATTGATATCATGAAACACCAACTTCTTCTGACATATGAACAGCACTACATAGTGTTAATTGCTTAGAGCTAAATAAAATTTAGCTTAACCGTGACCATTTATAAGTTATTCAAAAAAATTGGCACAAGTTCCTCTATTTTCTGGCAACCAAGAACGGGGAGTTGAAAGTGTGAAATTTACCGGCGTAGACGGAGAAAATAGGAAGCCCAGTAACTCTTCTAGCTCAGTCGCCATTGTTACTGCGCGCAAATTTGGTAATGAGCAATTTGTGGAAAACATGTTACAAATTTCAGATTTAATAGATATATCTCTTATTCCTTAAACTTTGCAAGCCTATCCCAAAGTGATAACGAAAATACCAAAACACCCTGACCTAGCGAGCTAAGTGACTGGATTGTCTCCGTGTGAGGCTTCCAACAGAAAACGACCGAATGTTTCTAAATTCGTTGTATTATCAGAGTCCGTAATGAAAATAAATAGTTATATCATTATAATTATCCTTTTAGCGTAATCTCAGTATTCGAATAGTTGTATATGAACTGTTTTACTAGTGCTTTACAAGATTGCCAGACATTGTATCGTCGTTAGAAACGTTCACTCGGCTTCTCTGCAAAATTTGGATAGGCCATGTAGATTGTTTATCAGTCCATCAAGGATAATCTTCACAGTTTATTTAGCAATATAAACAGCAGAAATTAATACATGTATCTTCGTATATCTACGAAATACATACATGAACACATAAACGTTAAAAAGTAAGAGATACCAGAGCCCTAACCGTCCTTTATAGAGAGCTACTTAATTTTTCACTTCCCATTTCCCCCAACTGCGGAAACCTGGGCTGCATTGATGATTGATCTTCTCAGTAGAAAGCAGACAAAACAATCACAACAAAACAAGCCATTCAAATGCTCCAAATCGCTGCTACTTTTACCTTAAAACTCTTACCATCACCGTTATTTTCATTGTTCTCCCGAATCCAGCTAACATTTCCTGAACCATTCTTATTAACATCTAAATAACCACCAGGATCAACAGTTGAGAAAAACTCGTAACCCTCGCAGCGGACAACGCAATATCCGGCAGCCACAGTGCCTCCCTCTTCGCCGCCGCAGCGCTCGGATAGCTTTTCAATGCCTCTCCGTACACAAACTTCACAGTCGTTGAGCGAAACATTCTGGAGACAGTCGGCAAGACCATAGACTTCACTCTTATTGCTGTATTGAAATTTTCCAGTTGTGAAGTGACCGACTGGTTTGATGTCAGCTCTAAGTCTCAGAAGCAAAGTTTCAAGAGGTGATTCAAACTGAACCCGATCTGTTAGTTTGCTCTTGTTTGAGGAAGAATAGTAATTGCTCGTATCAATGCATGGATGAGAAAACGCGGTGTAATTTTTGTGGTAGCAGTACTGCAAGTAGCAACCATCCAGCCAAGCTCTTACCGCGTCAGATTTTGGACACGGATTGAAAATGGTTCCTTGGCAATTTCGGCACAGTGTCTGCAGGTTGTTGGGCTGTGGTTGGGCCGGCACTGCATGGTGACGATGAGTCGGTTCGGCCCATTATTGAAGGTCGAGGTGATAAACCTGGTTTTTGTTACTCCATACGTGGGACGATCAACCACGACTTGAATGGATTTGTTGTTAACGATGTCATTTGGAGACGGTGGGGTGCAATTAAGACAGATTACAGAGGGGAGGGGTGAAGATTTGGAGACGGATAACAGAGATAAGATGAAGAAGGAAGATCATGAAGACTAAGAGTTTTGAGATATCCTTTTTTTCTTTTTCTTTTTTGGTTATGGTGTTAAAGCATGATTTCAAAACATTATTGCAATTCTATTATTACACAGTTCAAGAGGCTAAGGTTGGGTCAGTTGTTCTTCGTTGCTACTTACCAATGCTTTGTTTCTTTCTGCATGGTCGAGCTGTGCGGGGTGGGTTGATTGGCATTTAAGGCTGAATTCTATGATATATCAGGGGCACGTGGCTCTATATTGACGGGGTCTTCAATTTGAGATCTGAACTGGTAATTGTCACTCTTTGGTTTTTCCTTTGAGAATTTTGGTTTTTTTGGTACTCTTGGCGAGTGGGATTCATATGCAATGCAATGACAATATCCGAATCCTAAATCCTTACAATCGGATCAGGATTATCTCCTCGTCTGAGTTATCCTGAGCTTTTAAAGATCAGTTACTATGTTATAATTGTCAATAAATAAAAATCATTAACATACAATTTCAACTTTTCATGTTAATTATGCGATATGTCAACAAATTCTTTAAAACTAATGATAGAAAAGATTAAGAAAGGATCTAAGTCCTAATTACAATAATATTAAAATATTATTAATTATTAATTTTAAATATTATCAACAAAGTGATGAATTATGATATTTTATTAGAAATTCGATACTTGACTTTACTAACTATAATATAAATCATTAATTTGAAAATATAAATTTGTAGCGTACCATTTACTTAATAATTTAATATAATAAATTTCGAGATTAATATAAAAAATATATATCTAATTTTTCAATAAACTATTCGTTATGATGTTTTTTTTTAAATATCAAGCTAATTTATAAATGATTTTACTTTACTTCAGACTTTCAGTTAATAAATTGTTGTACTTTTAGGAAAATAGTTATTAAAAAAAAAGTGTCAAATTACAGATTGAAGTGGGCTCGTAATGGAGACCAATAATGCGAAAGGAGCCCATTTTGGCTAAAAACCACTTCTGATCCAAGCCCAATTCTCGGATCTTTCCAGCTTGCAGAAAGTGACGAAAAGCAATTACAATGCAGCCGCATGAACGTACTTATACTCTTGAAATTTTCCTCATCAAGTCATACATCTATTTACTATTTTTCTAATTCTTTTCTATGCAACAGTGTGTAATATGAGTAATAATTTTGTCACACCCCGACTTTTTTTAAAAATTATTTCAATGAATATTCGCCATAATTTTCTCTAATTTCAATAATCTTATTGTCAAATTTTTTAATGATAAAATACTAAATTTACATAATTGGTAAAATAAATTCATATTGTAAGTCACGCAACATTTAACTGTTGCTAATGGGTTGATGATGCATCAAAATTATAGTGTATATATTTATTAATACAAACTACTTGATCATATAATATGATTAGGACCCATATTAATCATCGATACATAATTCATAATTAACATTTGCACATTTTTCTTAAGGAATTATATTACAATAACGGAAAAATACTCTGGGCGGAAATCCATAAAATTTGTCAAATTTTAAGAGAATTTATTCACGAAAAATAATAATAATATTTGGAAAATTAATGAAAATGCGAAAAATTTAAGCTCCGGACTACCGTCGATATAGATATCATTTCAATATTAAATACTCTTACTAAATTACGGGCCCCTCCTCGATAACGTATTGTTACCCTTGAGAAAACACGCAGAGAATCACACGGCGTACTGTTTCTACTTTCCCGCGACTTTCTCTGGTGAGTGAGATCTTGAATCTGGCACCATGTCTTCAGCTTCATTTTTAATTTCAAATTTCTGATTCTCAATTTCTATACCATCTTATTACTTCGAATTGCGAATAACTCTTATTCGAGTTTCATCTGTAAGTTAGTTATTGTTGTTACATATTCATTGTGCTGCGATGTTCTTCCGGTTATTTGTTTTTGTTTTCATTCTTTTTGCCAGGATCTGCAAATTGAACTCCAGTTACATACTTACATTACGCTTAATTATGATTTTATAACTGTTCGATAGTTTCAATTGTTTTATTTCCATCGAAAATTGTCACCGACAATGTCAATTGAAGCATTTACTTGTGTTTTTGAACTTATTTATATAAATCTGTTATATTGTTATTACACTGATGAACTGCAATTTTCTTTTTTTCCTGTTTCATGATTGTCTTGCGGATGAGCTGGTTTAGTGTCAAGATTTGGTAATTAGCACGTAGCAACAATGTCTTTCCTGAAGCATAATGGTGAATTGTTACCAAACAGTATTCGGGTTGTGTCTCGGGGGAAGAGGTCTGGTGGGTTTTTTAAGCTGAGATTTTTGCAGTCGGTGTTCTTGCTTGCCACTGTCTTTCTAACGTATTTTGCTACCCTTGGCATGAATATTTTCTCTCCTGGTGAGGTTATGAACTTTTGTTTTGGTAATTTGTTGAAAGTGTAAGCACTTGTGATTTGCAGCAAATAATTATTATATATCATTGCAGGTGATCTTGACAGTAGACTATTATCCTTGCAAGAAGTGCTACAAGAAAATCCTAAAGTTGTAAAACCACCAGTCAAGCGCCGAAGGAAGTGTAAGAGTAGTTTGCTCATTGTCTAATCTGCAATGTTTAACAACCAAGATTTTGATAATTTTGTGTTGTTAGAAGTCTTTGAACTATTATTCGCCCTATGGCTTTTGCTTCAAACAGTAAAACACTAGTGGACGAGGGCAATCCTATTGCAACCTGTTGGACAAAGGAGTGGTTTTTTCAATAGAATGCTCAAAATAGTTATAGCTCTTGACAGTCTGTAACTTCTGTTTGTCTGATTCCATTCTTCTGCTCTTTGCCTCCATTAATCTTGCAGATCATCCTTGCGAAATTCAGTTTGTGGAATCAGTTAATAATATTGTTGAGCCCAAAGATTATATGAATTTTACTCAATTTTCACTAGATTACATTGACAAAGAAGAAAATAAACATTTTGGAATCATCAATTTTGAACCTAGATTTGGAGGACATCAAACCCTTCAGGAAAGAGAGAATACCTTCTATGCAACCGATAAAACTCTTCATTGCGGTTTTGTTAAAGGACCACCTGGGTCTTCAAGCACTCTTTTCGATTTGGAAGAAAAGGACAGGGCATACATGAATACATGTCGGGTTGTGGTTTCTTCTTGCATTTTTGGGAGCTCTGATTATTTGAGGAGGCCTGATCGCAGAATGGTAAATTAAAATTCATTAATGAAGTTTCTTTGCATATCATGTCCATGGGTTATGATGAGAAACATCTCCCAGTCATTTTTTCTCTTTAATTTTTTTTTTCCTTGTAGCAACTTGCTGTTAACATTTATAAGTTCACTTTTCACCTATCTATTCAAAACTCCCTGATATATCATATTTATCTGTTCCAATATATATAAGTGTTTAGGCATAAAATTGTGGACACAATCCCGATACTGTAGCAGAAATTTCTTCAGACTATGGTTCTCTTAGAAGCTCTCTACCACAGTAAAGAAGTATTGTAAAGTATATTGCATTTTCAGGAGTCTTTCTGAAGTATAAAAATAAAAAAACCAATAAATTGGAAATGCTCATTTTTGGGGGAATATGGTCTGATATCTACAGGTCTAATTAATGTAGTGTGATGGTAGATAGCTTTATGCCATGATTACTTCTTAGATGTTGGTTTGTTTGTGATATGGTATCTTAATTGTCTTCTCCTGACCTTTACATTTGACTTTAGAACTTCAATAGATACTTCTTTTTCTTTTGATAAAAGCATGTTGTTTTTCTTTGATTTTAATTTATTAGCTTTCCAGATTGTCTTGACATGGTGGGTTTTTCTAAAAAAATTTAATTATTTTTTATAGCTTATGGTTTTATGGTCCATTGAGGACTGTTTTTTGTTGGATGTGCTTATGGTTCAATTTAAAGTGATTGACAATAGATCTGCCAGCTTCAATGTGCCTCCTCTTCTCTCCTTTTGGTAATACAATTCTAAAGAATATTTAGCCATTTTGTTGCATAATATAATGCGGATGGACTAATATGTCGGGAAAAGATACACTGTAAAGATTGCTTTATCATGCCATTGGTTTGAGGGTATTATAAATTGCTTTCTATCCTTTCAATAATTCTATTTATTTATTTATTTTCCCTCTTTTTTCCCCTGCTGGTTAATGTTGCAAGGACTTTTATTTGTTTCAGATTAGTGAATTTTCCAAGAAAAATGTTTGTTTTGTTATCTTTGTGGATGAGCAAACACTATCAACACTGTCTTCAGATGGAAATATTCCTGATGATCAAGGATACATGGGTTTGTGGAGAATTGTTGTTGTTAGAAACTTACCATATAAAGACATGCGAAAAGCTGGAAAAGTGCCCAAATTCTTATCCCATCGCCTCTTCCCTTCCTCTAGGTAAGATTGGTTTTGTGGTGCATAAGCCTTCATGTTCATCCTTCTAGTTCTGACCAGCCTTTGTGCTTGTCCTTTTTCTAATAATTATTTTTTAGGTATTCAATTTGGCTTGACAGCAAGATGCGACTTCATGCTGATCCAATGCTGATTATTGAGTACTTTTTATGGAGAACAAGGTCAGAGTATGCCATTTCAAATCATTATGAGCGCCATTGTGTCTGGGAGGAGGTACTACAAAATAAGCGTTTAAATAAGTACAATCAAACGGCCATCGACGAACAGTTTGGATACTATGAGGCTGATGGTCTAACCAAGTTTGACCCTTCAGATCCTAATACTCCTCTTCCAAGTTGTGCGTCTTGATGACTTTTCTCTTTTTGGATTTTGTCTTTTCATTTTATCCATTGCAATGCATGCCACGTGCTGATTTTGTGAATCATGTGCTTTTCAGATGTTCCTGAAGGTTCTTTTATTATCCGTGCCCATACACCAATGTCAAATTTATTTTCATGTCTCTGGTTTAATGAAGTTGATCGATTTACCTCCCGTGATCAACTAAGCTTTGCATATACTTACTTGAAATTGAGGAGAATGAATCCAGATAGACCTTTCTACTTGAATATGTTTAAGGTAGTTTATATATTTCATGGACATATTTTTTAGTTAGTTTTGAGATAGTCCTGTTGAATGACATCATTAACTTGTAACAGTTTATGTAAATTATGAACACTAAATGATATATATTCACTGCTGGCACTAAGCAATTAATGAAATCTTACTCCCTTTCTCTGTTCCGTTGTTACCTCTATGCAGGATTGTCAGCGTAGAGCAATGGCAAAGCTACTAAAGCATCGGGAACTATCACCTCCATCGATTACTTAAATCTATCAAATAAATCATGTAAGTCCTGTAATCTCTTACTTTTTGTTTTTGATTTACCCTTTTTGTTGTTGAACCTTATATGCTTGATGCTTCTGTATTCCACCTGGTACTGAAGATTCCATTCAGATCACCTTCTATATGTTCTGAAGGCAGTATATCATCACTTTGACTTTGAGGTTATGCCAAACACTCTCATAACAAACAAGGAACTTTTTAGCAATTCAGCTACACAGTTTATTGGCAAAATTTTGCCAGAGGAGATTTATCCTCATCAATAATGGTGATTTTAGTTTCATCTGGTACCAAAATGATTATGTGTTCTTTCCCATGGCAACTGAAGGCAGTATGCAGGAAAATGATAACACAAGTGAATGAAAGAATCCTGCTGGTTTCACGGGGAATGTTTGGCAAGCATTTATCATATAGCAGGGAAGGAATTAAGTATTTCTGGAGCTTGAATCCTGTGTTCATTGCATAGTCGTAATATAATAGATTATTGTTGCTAGAGATGGAGAAGAATAACAAAGCAAATGATAATGAGACTATCCTATGGTACTGACTGCAGTCATTAGTCAGCTCAAGATAGAACATATTTTTTTTGATTAATTGGATTCATGCACTCTATTACCCACTAACCACCTGCACCTATTATCCAGCAGAGTTGAACTTGAACCCTATACATTTTTTTTCCTGAGCCGAATGCCACTGGCCTAGCTGCCTATTCTTCTATCTATCTAAGCTTGTTGAAAATGAACCACTTTTTTTTTTAATAGTTTCTCATTGCATATAACAGCTCATAAGTGAGGGCATGTACTATATATATTTATGATAATCACAAATTATTTTAGAACCATACTAATTTTAAAGGCATTAGTTATTTTGTTTTCTGAATCTTTGAAGTTTGTGACAGAACTTGTGACAATCTATGCTGGGACTTGCGCTGAAGGTGAAAAAGTATTCAACATGAAGTGCTTTCCTCTAGTTGAGGAATCTACCATGATCCATTTTGTAAGCTTGACATAACGAAACCTCAGCCAGTTTCTGTATCAAAGGGAAGGTAAGGCAGGCCTGGAGTAGCCAAAAGCTTCTTTGTTCAGCTTCTTCAGTACAGAGATGGTAAGTAGTTGGCCTTACAAATGATGTTATGGTGCTACTTATTGAAGAAGAATCAAGAGGGCACATCCAAATCTGTCCCAGGTTCTACTGAAATCGTTAACACAGCTGGCAACAGGGGCAAAGTTTAAGTTTATCTAACTTGTGATTAATTGTTGGATGATTAATCAATTCGTTGAGTAGACTGCAGAGATAGACAGTGGTAGTGGCATATGAGTGAAACTTGTAATATCTTCGATGCCTCAAAGAATGAAAGAAAATGCAAAAAATGAAAAATGAAAATAGACAGGAATGTAAATGATTTAGAAGCTATAACAAATTTTCAATCACAGTTTGTATAACTTTCTTCTTTGTTAATTTTGAAATTACCCAAAAATAATGAACAGCTAGTTCCTAAGCCCAAGAAGGTTGATGAGATAAGTTTATTCCTGTAGATGCTTAATACTTAAACCTGTAATATTATATTGTCCAGTGTTTTAATTGAGATGTTATTCATTAATTGGATAGAAAGAGAGAGGAGTAACAGTACAAGTGAGCACGCAGGTTCTGCTGTTCAACAATATGATCGTGCTTTGTCAGGGTGTTCTGCTATCTTGCAGAACATGCAAATTATGTTATTTTTGAAAGCTTGTTCTTATGAATTGAATTTTGTGTTGCTCTTCCTCATCTCTTTTGGAAGGAAGCCTTGTAAGCCTATAAATACTAGTTCGAGGCTTTGGCCACCGCAGAGCTTCTCAACAAACTGTTGGAGAGGGAAAATGAGAGGGGAGAAGTAGAAGCTGCAAGTTGTCAGAAGTGAACATTAGAGGAAATTAAACAAATTGATTATGTTACTTTGATTTTTGTTTAATTTCCTCTAATATTTCATCTCTGTCTTAAATTTGTGTAATATGTCAGTTGGACAGGAGAGCTACACAGATGCTACAAGTTGTCGGATGTGAAAATTGAAGAAAATTAAACAAACTGATTTTGTTATTTGATTTTTGTTTAATTTTCTTCAATATTTCATCTCTGTCCTAAACTTGTATTTGTATACTTGTTGGTTGGAGAGGGAGAGCAAGTAAATGATGCAAAAACAGGTTGTCAGAAGTGAAAATTGGAGGGAATTAAACAAATTGATAACATTATTTGATTTTGTTTAATTTCCTCCAATATTTTATCTCTGGCCTCAATTTGTCTACTTATGCATTTATGGTCCTACTCCTAAGTTAACTAACTCGCATGTAAAACGTAAATGCTGAAGGTGAGAATTGGAGGAAAGTAAAGAGATTGAAATTGTTGAATGCTTTCTGTTTAGTTTCCTTCAGTATCTCATCTGCAGTCTTCTCTTACAACTTATTTATATTTTTGTTCTTATTATATTACAGTTTTGTGATTGAAGTAAACCGAACTATTTTATCATTTTTATGCAGCACGGGAGGAAAATAAACTCTTTGACATTGTTCTGCCTTCCTGCTTGTTTTCCGGCTTTCTTCGCTTAAATTGGTTCTATTCTATTATCCAATACTGGACGCGCCGTCGATCGGGCAAGATATCTGAAAAATCAATAAGAACTAAAACTATTAATTAATGCTAACGCTGAGGCCGGCTAGCGATTACCAATGGTAATTCTTCTGCAAAATTACATCAAAACCCTTCAAATTTGTTGAAATTATATCTGTTTGTTCAGATTTACTCATTCGGTCTAAAATTAAACCGAATTTTACGGATGCTAGCACAGTGAACTTCGCAGCTGTAGGGTCTATTCTTTAAGTTTACACTCATTGACTCCGTCGAGGAGAACTCAGATCATCCAGGATAATTTTAGGATTCCAGGTTAGGCTATGGAAGCTTGTATAGCGAAATGCTGCTACGGGAATTCTCTTCTCAAGGCCCTCAAACCTCTCAGTTTCAAGCTTTCTAACACCCTTCATTATTCATCAATGTCTATCCACTCTGGTTAGTCGTTCTCCCTGATGATTATTTGTTGACGTGTTATAGCATGTGGGTGTTTCTAAATTTGATCAATAAAGCTTTTTTTTTCCCTCTTATTTTCCAATAGGGGAAGGAAATTTGGTTAAAAGAGCATACGATGCAGTGTTGTTGGATGCCGGAGGTACCCTTTTGCAATTGGCAAAGCCAGTTGAAGAGACTTACGCCTCCATTGGAAGGAAATACGGTTAGTTTAAGGTCTTTTGTTTTATGTTCTACTTTCAGTGAGCGAATCATAATAGTATTCTGTTCTTTGCCTTGGTATTTATATACTGATTTCAAGCTGGTGAATTTATGGTCTTGGTGTTTGTACGCTGCACTAAATTTTTTTTATATTATTCAGGTCTCACTTTGACTTCAGCCGATATTAAGAAAGGATTCAAGAAAGCTTTTTCCAGTCCATGGCCTGAGAAGCTCCGTTACCAGGTCAAATATTTTTCGTTGTTATGTAATGGGATATGTATCATCATTCCCCTCAATAGTATGTAATGGGATGTATTTATCATCATTTACCCCAGTAGTATGTAATGGCACATGTATCATCATGTTCATGTGGATGAATGGATCTTTGAACTCTCCTGAAGCCAACTAATCGCCATCATGGCTCTCAATAGTATTTAGTGGACTTTGCAAGCATCAGTATCTCTGCAATTGCATACTATTGGTGGATTTATATTATGTGATATTAATATGCTCTTATATAACATTAAATGAACAGAATTTTTGTACTTAACCATTTCCTGAGAAGCAATCATCCACATGCTGTTTTTTCCTTTGTTGGCAGCCAAAGTTGTTTCACTGATTTTCTTTATAATCCTTATCCTCCAATGTACTAGTATTGAGCAAGTTTCTTCGGTAGTATAGGTGATATTTATATCAACCTTATTAGATTTTTGGTTATGTGAAGTTAGGAACATTCAATCACTTTTTGCTGCCACTGTTCTGCAATATCCTTTCCTGTGACAACAAATATTTCTGTGGCAACAGTAGAGCAGCATGTTTCTTTTTCCCATCAGCTTCTTCAAGCTTACCAATTTCTGACTTGCATCAAATATTGCAGCTGAAGTCTATTTAATCTTTATTATGTTTTGATATTTTGATAGGGAGATGGAAGGCCATTTTGGAGAGTTGTTGTTTCTGAAGCCACTGGTTGCACTGATGATGATTATTTTGAAGAAGTCTATGAGGTGATGTTTTGTTAGACCTGTGTTCGATATGCATGTTTCCTATTCCAACATTGTCTTAGTTGTCATTCAGAAAAGTTTGAAACTGGTAGTAATTACTTAAACTGCTGGAACTATAAACAAATTATTGAAGCAGTTGATGTTATCTTCACTCATGTGATTTCTTATTAGCTGGTTTATTCAGTATTATGCAAATGGAGAAGCGTGGCATCTTCCGGATGGGGCTTACCATACAATTTTACTTTTCAAGGATGCTGGAGGTCAAATCAATCGTGCATTTTCCTTTATTTTTCGCTACAAACAATGAACCCTTTTTTCTGAATTGATTGTTTTGTTATGTTTCGTTATTCCTAAATAGTTAAGGTGGCTGTTGTATCCAATTTTGATAACCGACTGAGGAAGCTATTGAAAGACCTCAATGTTATAGATCTGTAAGCATCAGTCCTTTGTTTCTGTTTTCTGTCACTCCCTTTCAAGTATTGAGCTGTTGTTTTTCACCTGTGGGTTATTTATCAGAGGAAGTTATTTTGTGCTCTTCATTGCATTAGTCCATGTAATTTTATTCTCTACATCTTTGTGCTCATAGTATGCAAAGTTCATTAGGTTGTGGCTGAAAAACTAAAATTCTCTCTCTTGGGGTCTAAAATTTTTCTCCTTTTGTGAGGATCCTCTATGCCTCTATGCTTGCATAAATGATACAAGAATCATGCAAAGACAAAGAAATTCAATTCTTGGCTCGTCTGAGCAGGAGCAGCAAAACATTCTTTCTTGTCTTGAAATTTAAGGATTTTCCTTTTTTTTTTCAGGTTTGATGCTGTCGTTATATCTTCGGAGATTGGATATGAAAAACCAGATCCAAGAATATTTAAATCTGCTTTAGGTTTGTGCTGTAACAAGCAATAACAAAAATTTGTTTATTCTTTCCTGGTACTACCTTTCTTCTCTAAATTTCCCTGGACAAATTGATAATCTAGAATGGAACATTAAAGTAAATCAGAGCTATTACCATAGCTGATAGTGCAGGATTGAATCCAGGTTTTCTTGAAGTGCCAGTATTCAAAAGTTCACTTTCATGTTAATAATGCCTACCCATTTTCTTGTTATGGTCTTGTTTAATTACATGGAGCTTGAACTATAAGCATGCCTTTCATCTTTCCTTCAATGCTGCACAATTATCATATCCATCATGGAGGCTAATGCTGCTGTTAAAAGATTTGGTTTTATTGTGCTTGCATACATGGATATTTCTTTTGGCTTATACTTTGTTTCAATGCCTAAAATACGTCTTGTGATAATGTTAAAATAATCTTATTGATACAATATCAAAATGCTGAGCATTTTGTTTTAGATCAAATGAGTATCAAGGCTACCAAGGCTGTACATATTGGGGATGACGAAAAAGCAGACAAGCAGGGAGCTAATGCCATTGGGATTGATTGCTGGTCAGTAATGCGCAGACTTATATATAAACACTTGGTTGAGTATACATGCTTTTATAAATTTTATGTCTTGTTCAATTATCATCATATCTAAACATCCATTTTAATTTTAGGCACCATATTACTGTTTTCCTAGCAAGTCAAGCCAGTAATTACATGATGTTTCCGAAAATGATATAATGAATGCCTTTAGCTTACTATTGGTCTGAATAAGCAGGTTGTGGGGAAAAGATGTTAAGACGTTCTCAGATGTCCAAACTCGCATCCTCATTGCAGAATCATAGCTCCCAATAAATAGGAATAATGGTTGATACCACCAAGGAGGTAATTCAAGTTTGTTATGTTAAGATAAAATATTCCGAGCCAAAAATGAGTGGCTTATAGTGGTTTTTTCATAGGGAAAGCAGGGTTTTGATGTCAATAGTTTCAGCTGTTCTCACAACTTTTTCAACAACTATGAATCTTACCTCCTACATTATTAATTTATATTGTAGAAATGGTGATCGCGGCTCTTTATTGCTTCAACTGCTCTCGTTTGATTGGAGATTATATGTTACTTTCCTTTGAGCAATAGATAAAATTGTTTTTTTTTTATACGTGGGTGCTGTTGGGTGTCAGTTGCATCATGAGTTTTATGATATCATTGACAAAGAACTATCATAGACCGCATAAAGTTGATTTGAATTCCCATGTTGCCGGCTGATAAAAATCAACGCATCAATAATTGATCAAATAAGAGGCATCAGTGCTGCATTAGTTGTTATCTCATCATTTAATGTTTGTGGATAAAATGATACTATCACTGCTCTACATTGAAGACAGTTTTGAACATTGAGTCATTCTAGATGGCCATGCAATCAATCAATCAATCTCGCAATATGCCCATAATTTGGTTCTATTCATGGTTTTTTGTGATGTGCAAAAACGGCGACAATTCTTATTTGCGCTTCTCAAAACTACTGAACTCCTTTTCGCTGTCTAAGCAGTCCTAAGACCTGTAATAAATTTGTGATTACGAGGGGAATCGGTTTTTAATAAGCGAAGGAGATGATCCCCACTGATTACTTGTAAACTACAACTAATCTTTCTCATGGCCTCCTTGAGATATTTCATGCTGGTGACCTTGAGATTTGCCAAACAGAAAAATGGTCGTAAAGAAGTCAGATTTGCCTTGTGCAGGTTAACCAATTGACTGGAAGTAACACAAAATATGTTTGAGTGAACTTCAAATTCCTGAAAATAACTCACCAAGATTATTTCTAACTAGTGATGAAAGGGTCAATTATGGCAAAGCTGCTACTGATTAAAGGCCTATTATCTCTGAAACAAGCAACAACAACTCCACTTGGATAAACAAACCAGGCGTACGTAAGTTGGGCAACCATATAAGCAGCTATAGCATCCACAATAACAGCTTTCAACGTCAAAGATCGTATAATCCTATGGAAGATTGTAATGTCAAATCAGAACACTCTCTGCTTAGTAGTAGTAATGATATTTTGCTCAGCAAAGGTGCAAAAAGATCCCTCCCGTAGCAGATAACCACTCTGACATTGTCTTGCCTTTTTCCCTTAATGCATGCGGTCTCTAAATGACCCAGCTGAGAGTTCCAGGCATTTGAAACCTCCTCCTCTGCAGCACTTGAACTAGTCTGATCCTTCAATAACTTTGATTTCCTCTCCATTAACCTACCACCCATTTCTCTAAAAGTTTAGCCGTATTGCAAGGACAACCGCTACCAAGTATCCATGTTAGCAAATTACTCCACCCTTTGTAGTCTCCTTATATCACTGAATAAAAATAAGTGGTGCTTTCAGATTCCTACTGCATGAAACATACAGCAGAGATGAATATTGGACGTCAAACACCAAAAAGTAACAGAATGGTGAAGACATCTCCAGATCAACAACACAAACTGAAAAGGCAAGACTCTGACTAATATGCTGAGGATTATTACAATCAAGAAACGTGATATCTGGTACATAATGCATATATAGCAATAATCTTAAAAGAAAAACACCAGATTGGCACAAGTTTGTGTCAACCATTGTTAAGGGGACAATCCAGCAAGGCCCAGCGTCAATAATAACAGTAAAGACAACAGAAGAAAATAAGATTCCCGTTGTGCTGAATGTCATTGCCTCCGGATCCATTTATAAAACAATGAATTGAAGTGATCCATCCTTCAGAAAAAACCTCTGCTATTCTCCAAAAGGAATATTTCTTTTGAAATAAAGGCAAAAAGAGTTGGAACATTCCATTTTTTCAGACACTGCTCACATGGTATTCTCGAAAATGTTTGTATAGAAATGGTGCATATGAATTTCATAGCAGACTCAATTTTTGTGGCACTAAGTAAAACTGATAAGATACACATCAGCAGGAAAAAGCTGAAAAATAACGAATATTCATTGACACCAAACTTAGCTTGCAGAAATTGTAAAACAATTTTCAACTTACCAACTAAGGTACAATTTCAATTGTTAATGCTAAACTTTCCACAAGAAACAGGCAATCTGTCATACCACTCTAGGCAAGATACCGATACAATTTTCTGTCTACATTATCCCTTTCCAAGAAATCCCTTTCAATTAGGGACTCAATCCGTTTTTTAATCTCCGTGGGGTTCGCTAGGAACCGTGACTGCAACTGCTTTGTGACCTCAGCAATTATATTGTTATGATCAAGTACCCTCCTTGATTTCATGATTCTAACTATAGCCGCTTCAATCTGAGGCTTCCTGTCCTCCTCCACTCTCTGCCGAGTTTCCTGTTTTTCAGGTTCTGATTCCTTTTGTGCAACCACAGTTCCTATCTTTACCTTGTAGAATTTACTTGTGAACTTGTCATTGACAAAAAATGCATCATCTTCACCAATGTCTTTACTCATGGGCTCTTTCCGGAGAACATTCTTGCCCTTCACACAAGCCATAGATTGCAGGCATCTCTTCAAGTCTGGAGCAGGAATCTCTGTGGCCTGCTCTATCTCCTTGTAGCTAAGTCTATCGGCATTGTTAAACAGCATGAGAACACACATTTGGTAAGTGGATACATTCAACTCATGCTTCTGACCCTTCCCAAAGCTTGCTTTTATATCCGCTGTGCCCATGTTAGTCTGCCAGGATAATCTCCGACCAGTATGGGTTCCAAGGTAATATGACCTAAATTTCTCACACAGAGCTGACATTTCAGCTGGCAGGTTACAAGTAACACTAGGCTGAGTGGGCCAAGAACCTGTTGTTAAAACCTGCACAACCAATGTGCGGCTATCCCCTAGCTCAGGGTGGCTAGCATAAAACCCTTGCATTGTATCCTGGGAGGTCTTCATGTCTGTAAACATGCCTTCCAATTTCGAAGTAAATTGGTATCCACATTCTGTCTTGAGCTTGACTATCAGACTTCTCTCAGCATCATCAGATACAGTCTTACCTGACAAAAGCCGCTTTGCCAAATGTTGTTTGTAGTACTTTTCAAATACATCTTTCTCCTGCAAGTAGCGAAACAGCATCATCACTTTGTCAAGAATGGTCTCCACATCCTCCTCAGTAACCCCCTTCAGACCTTTGCGGAGTTTGTCATCTACAAACAGTGATATGAATTCTGGTGAACGGGGATTCAAATTAATGAAATATTCAAAAGAAGAATTCAAAGCATTCTGGAATGTCTTGTCATTGTTGAATGCTGAACTGATGATATTATCATATTTATCCTTTTCATCCAACAGCCGCTGGACAAATTCAACCGGATCCTTCAATCTTTCTGGATCTGAAACCAGCTGTTTACCAGTCTCCCTAAGGTGTGAAGTCATCACTTCTCTTATGGTTAAGAGACCATTCGGAACCCTACGGAACAAGTTGTACATTCTTCCCAAGTCTTCATATTTATCGTCAAGGAGCATATTTACCAAACCTGAATTCTCCATGTGGACTAGTCTCAGCATGTGGTTTGCGATCATTTCTTTCTCCACCACATTAGTTATCTTTTCTTCACTCTTAGCATCCAGGTAGTGGGTCACTCTCTCCATTTCTTCATTTAGACGTCTCTCTGCTTTCTTCAGATATTCCCCACAATCGCAGCACTCAATGAACTTCTGAGATTCACCCTTATAAAACTCAGCAGAAACCTCAAGAAACGGCTTCTCAAAATCTTCTAGGTAAACAGAAGAACCTAAATCCATCAGCATCTTAATTATATTCCTCATCAATCCCCTATTAATAACTTCACCAGTCCGTTCTCTCTGCACAAGTTCAAGAAGTGTATTCAATAGCCTTGTCTGAATTTTATTGCACCGTATGATGTTATCCCTCCACAGATTCAGTCCAAGCTCGTGAACGGGGGTTTTATGGGTACTTGGAATATAGGTCCTGTCCATGTACATCAGTATGTCTCGGATCATTTGCAATGCTTTATTATGATCATTCCATTTCCTGTTCAGCTCTTCTAAAAATAAACCTCCCTGAGCAGCCTCAATAGATTTTGATATTTCTTTGAGATGCAAAGTCATGGTTGTAACAAGTCCTGAGTACAGCTTATCACCAAATTTGTGCAGCACCATATTGTACGCATTTCTGAATTCAAGGTAGAAAAATGTCATAAGGAACAGTAATTCTTGAACTAAGAGAGAAATCGAAAGGAGAATTGAACAGTGAGTACTATGACACCATTCACACAAAATCATTGTGATAATCCTGAAAAACTAAAAAAAATATGTTATTAAAAATAACCAAGAACTTGGAGCACATTAACTCTTAAACGTAAGGTATCCAACAACTACTTCTAGCATACGTTAGGCAGCAAACTTCTGACACAATTATATTCGAAAAAAATAAAAGGAAAAAAATTTGAAAGTTTGTATTGCTAAGTGAGAGAAACAAGAACATTGCTCCAAAATGAATTCAATCAGATTCTATGCCACAACTCTGTTGGCTGTTTTTGCAAACAAGGCCAAGAAACTGTGATCTTCTAGGCATTAGTCAGGGGCACACTCACAGTATGTGTGGCAGCACAAAACTTAACCTAGAACTACCACACACAGGATGGAGTATCTTTCTGAAAGAAATTTATCCAATTACTAGCAATTGAAGAAGTTAGCAATATCTAGCTTGGCCAAGTGAAGATGAATGGTAATAAACAACATGAAAATAACGATCCAACTTGCCAAACAGTTGCTAAAACTAATTGAATGTCAACCTATCTATAGATAACTAATACAGTCAAGTTCAATCATTTCCACAAAATTTGCAGAAAATCATGAAAATCCAAAGCACCACTATCTTAAACCTCATCAACTAACAAATAAATACTCAAGAAACGAACCATTTCCTTCCTATAACTCTTCCGCTGTAAAATTATACACTTTTCTTAATCTCCTGAACACAAAAAACCAGAACTAATAATTTTCACAAACCACACACATCTATATCATCTAAATCAGAAATAACATATACATAGAGAGAGCCAAAAAGAAAATCCGATAAGCAACTGAAATGAAGCATACAGTGAAAACATGCGATCAACAGCAAACAAGTTATTGCGAAACAATAGAGAGTAACTTCAATTCGAAATAAAGCGTTAAATGAACAAGAACTAGAAAGCGGACCTGTAAAGCTCTTCAAAACTGAGGCCACTGGCATTATGATTATAAATCTCATGAATCGCATGTTCCAGAATCTTCCACGTCTTCTCGGCGTATTTTGGATCCACCACAACTCGGTGTTTGAATGCCTCTATTTGAAAGTTCCTCTTTTTCTGATTACTCATATTTCTATCCGAATCCGAAACTAAATTAAAGAAAAAGAAAAATCCGATCCAAAAACCAGAAATTGTATTTTCTTTTTCTTAATCGGAGTATAAAATTAAACGATCAGACCGGCGACTATTAAAGGATCGATTAAAGCCTTGATTGAAAATTAGGAGAGTGGGATTAGGGTTTGAAAATGGAGGAGGACCGAGATTGCGGATATCAAATCAAGAGCATAAATGGGTCCCAAAACGAAATCATTTGGAGGGATTTCGATGATGAGTTTCTATTTTTTTTTTTTTGGTTCCGGGTATATAAATATATTAATTAAACTATAAAAAATACGAAGTAAGAAAAAACAGGTAGAGAGGTAAGGTAAGGTAGCGAGATTTAGCTCGTTTTGGTGGTTTTGGATACCGTTTGGGGGAAGTTAAAACTTAGAAGATGCAATTTTCGTTTCGGTTTTACACGCAAAAACGTTTCGTTTTCCCGGATTGATAGTTGGCCGTTTCGCAATTAAATTATTTGGGAGCCCTCTGCAAAAGCAAACCGAAAGTTTTTTTTTTGATAAAAAATAATTATTTAAACTCGATCTTTCAAAATAGTCCAAATAAAATTCATTTTCCCCATGGCTGCCCTTGCCTTTTAGTTTCATGACTATAATTACGTGGCAATGAACTGTTAAGCATCTTTCCTTTCTTGCCCTCTCTTATTTAGCTTATTATCTACAAACCCACAAAACAAACCGCGAAATTTTCAGAAACTTCCGCAACTAAAATCCGTGCGTTTCAACTTCTCTGTCTGCAGGAACTCTCATTTTACAGTTTATTGGATATATTTTTTTAATTTTTCAAAATTTCGGTTTATTTGAGTCGATTAGTATTAGTTGTTGCTGTTGTAAATTGAACTATTTTGATCAGTTTGTAACAGAATATGCTGCTTGTCTGAACTGTAAGTGTTTCTGAGAAATGTTAATGATTTGATTGGCTGCATGTTACCAGTTTATTCTCTTGCGACGCACAACAGCTAATCTTGATCATTGCTCTTGATATTTCTTAGTGGACTTTGTTAGAATACAAAACAAGTTCTCGGAAAATAAAAGACCTTGATTCATGGATTAGTGCCTCTGCAAACATCTCAGAACTATAACATGACATAACCATTTCATGAGACGCAAGCAACAGTCCAAACCGTGTTATTTACCTTTTTGTTGGCAGCTAAAAGTAGTTATACTGATTTTCTTTACAATTCTTATCCTCCACTGTAGCAGGATTGACCAAGTTTTTTCAGTAAAACAGGTGATATCTGTATCCCATTATTTGATTGTTAGTCATGTGAAGATGGGGACATTAAGTCACTATTTGGTGCCGGTGTTGTAAAATATCGTTTCTTGTGATAATAAATATTCTGTAGCAACAGTGGAGCAGCGTATTTCTTTTTTCCATCCGCCTGTTGATTACTCATCATGAGTAGGCTTGCTTTCACCGGCTACTTAAAGATACCAATTTCCGACATGCATCAGAAGTTTTCACTGAAGTATAATTAATCTTTATTTGTTATGATTCTTTGCGAAGGAGATGGAAGACCATTTTGGAGACCTGTTGTCTCTGAAGCCACGGTTGCACCAATGGCATCTTGTTGGACATGTGTTTGATATGCATGTTCTCCGTTTCAACACTGTCTTAGTTATCATGTAGAGAAGATGAAACTGGTGGTAGCTATTGGAACTGCTGGAACAATAAACAAATTATTTAAGCAGTTGATGTTATCTCCACACTATCATTTGATTTCTCATACAGGGAAGCGTGGCATCTTCCAGATGGAGCTTAATTACCATAAAATTTCACTTTTCAAAAATGCTGGAGGTCATATATTAACCATGTATTTCTCCTTTATTTTTCACTACAAACAATTTCAACCCGTTTTCTGAATTGATTTTTTATTTTATTTCTTTATTTCTAAATATCTAAGCTGGCTGCTGTATCCAATTTTGATTACAGACTGAGGAAGCTATTGAAAGACCTGAATGTCATAGATCTGTAAGCATCAGTCCTCCGTTTCTGTTTTCTGTCATTTTTTCAAGTATTGAGCTGTTGTATTTCATGCATGGCTTATTCATTGCAGGAAGCTATTTCATGCACTTCATCACATCAATCTGTGTAACTGACTCTTTACATGCTTTGTCTTCATAGCATGCAAAGTTCATCATGATTAATGCTGTCTGCTGATAAACAAAAACTCTCTTTTGGGTTCTGGAATTTTTCTCTCTCTTTTTGTTTGCATGATTCTCACATCATCTCCCATAATGGCTACGATGTTTCTGAATATGATATATTATGTGCGACTTACTCTTACTACTGGTTTGAAATAATCAGGTTATGGGGAATAGATGTGAAGACATTTCTAGATGTCCAAAATCGCTTCTCATTTCAGAATCTTAGCTCCCAATAGAGTAGGCATAATGCTTGCTACCTCCTTGGTGGTAATTCAAGTTTATTGATACTTGCCTGTTCGTTTTGTGGAGGTAAATATAAGTCCTTGATCTCATTAGTTTCAGCTATTCTCACAACTTTTTCTGAAACTCAGAATACTACCTCCTACAAAATCGACTTACATTGTAGAGTGGTGATCTTGGTTCTTTATTGCTTCAACTGCTCATGTGATTGCAGATTATATTACTTTCCTTTTGAGCAATAGATAAGTGTTTTCTTTTGCGCATATGCTGTTAGGTGTCAGATGTACTATAATTTTTCTCATATCGTTGAAAATGGACTATCATATAGTGCGTAAAGTTCCGTTGAATTCCCATTTCGTTGCTGGCCGATAAAAATCATTGCATCAATAATAATTGACCAAATAAGAAGAATTAGTGATGCTTTGCCTACTATCTCGCCATTTATTTTAGTTGTCAGCCATCACCGATTCTATGTTGAAGACATTGATCAACGGTGATTCCTCATAGACAGCCGATAATATCGTTCTTTGTGACCACTCCCTTTATTGATTCTATTTCCTACTAAATATTTTTACCGACGCTCCTTCGACTGCAAGGCATCAGCTTTTCAATAAGCAAACGAGATGATCCGTATGGATATCTTGCATATAGATATAGCAACTTTGCAAGTTGCCAAAAAGAAAAACAAAGGTAGTAAATAAGATCATATTTAACCTGTGTGAAAGTTCGCTAATTGGTACGAACGCACAATTTGGCAAGGAACACAAGATATGTTAGCCCTCGCGGTAGAAGCGACCTGCAATTCCTTTAAATAGCTTAACCAAGATTATTTCTAACAGGTGATAAAGAGTCTAACTCGGAAAGCGACTACTTAAAAGCCTATCTCATTCTTTAAGAGGCAACAAGCACTCGGATAAATAAAAAAAGTTTCAAAGATTCTTCAACCAACCAAGCGCATGTCAGGCAACCGGCAAAGGATCCTCCCTCCCTGCATGCCCTACTCTCTGCTCAAAAAGATCTGCAGCAGATGACTATCTTGACATTGTCTTGCCTCGACACATATTTGCATGCTCTGCCCCAATGAACTGGCTTCATGTGTTATCACCTGAGAATTCCAAGCATTAGAAATCACCTCTTCTGCGCTATTGAACTAGGTTGATCCTTCCATAATTTTGCGTGCACAAACAAATCCAAAATATTTCTGTAACTTTCATTTACCATCTCCATTGCCATACCACTTACTTCTGTAAAAGTTTAGCAGCATTTGCAAAGGCCAACTGCCACTAACTATAAATGTCTATCATATTGCTCCAAGCTTTTCTAGTCATACTTATACTACTGCATAAAAAAAAGGGGTGCTTTGAGATTCCTAATATATGAAAGAGATTAGTAAGGCAGTCAAACACAAATAAGTAACTGAATTGTGAAGACATCTCCAAATCAACAACAAAAACTGAAAAGACATCTCCAAATCAACAACAAAAACTGAAAAGGCAAGACTTTGGCAAATATGCAGGAAAATCATTGTCACAATCAAGATATGTAATATCTAGTATATAATGCATATAACAAGAATACTAAAAGAAAATTAAATGGCAGTAACACCAGACTGGAACAAGCTCTGTCAAGCCACTGATAAGGAGACAGCCTGGCAAGGCCCAGAGGCAGTAACAATAATAACGACAAGAGAAAATAAGGTTCTTTTGTGCAGAAATAGTCACCATATACCAATTAATGCATCAAACATCGAACAGAAGTGCTCCTTCAAAATTAACCTCTATTATTCAAGGAAAAAGAAATATTCCTCTTTGAAAAAAGAAAAAAGTGTTGATACTTTCCATATTTTCAGATAGTACTCAGCACAATATTCCCAAATATCATGGCAAACTCAATTTATATACATCTAAATAAACTGATAAAATGCACAGCAGCAAGAAAAAGCTGAAAAAGAACTCGTTGAAACCAAACTTAGCCTGCAGATATTGTAAAATAATTTTTCAACTTACCAACTAAGATACAATTTCAATTGTTCATGCTAATCTTTCTCCAAGAAACAGGTAATTTGCTCATGCCACTCTCTAGGCAAGATACCGATACAATTTTCTGTCTACATTATCCCTTTCCAGGAAATCCCTTTCAATTAGGGACTCAATCCGTTTTTTAATCACCGTAGGGTTCGCTAGGAACCGTGACTGCAACTGCTTTGTCACCTCAGCGATTACGTTGTTATGATCAAGTACCCTCCTTGATTTCATGATTCTAACAACAGCAGCTTCAATCTGAGGCTTCCTGTCCTCCTCCACTCTCTGCCGAGTTTCCTGTTTTTCAGGTTCTGATTCCTTTTGTGCAACCACAGTTCCTATCTTTACCTTGTAGAATTTGCTTGTGAACTTGTCATTGACAAAAAATGCATCATCTTCACCAATGTCTTTGCTCATGGGCTCTTTCCGGAGAACATTCTTGCCCTTCACACAAGCCATAGATTGCAGGCATCTCTTCAAGTCTGGAGCAGGAATATCTGTGGCCTGCTCTATCTCCTTGTAACTAAGTCGATCGGAATTGTTAAACAGCATGAGAACACACATTTGGTACGTGGATACATTCAACTCATGCTTCTGACCCTTCCCAAAGCTTGCTTTTATATCCGCTGTGCCCATGTTAGTCTGCCAGGATAATCTCCGGCCAGTATGGGTTCCAAGGTAATATGACCTAAATTTCTCACACAGAACTGACATTTCAGCTGGCAGGTTACAAGTAACACTAGGCTGAGTGGGCCAAGAACCTGTTGTTAAAACCTGGACAACCAATGTGCGGCTATCCCCTAGCTCAGGGTGGCTAGCATAAAACCCTTGCATTGTATCCTGGGAGGTCTTCATGTCTGTAAACATGCCTTCCAATTTCGAAGTAAATTGGTATCCACATTCTGTCTTGAGCTTGACTATCAGACTTCTCTCAGCATCATCAGATACAGTCTTACCTGACAAAAGCCGCTTTGCCAAATGTTGTTTGTAGTACTTTTCAAATACATCTTTCTCCTGCAAGTAGCGAAACAGCATCATCACTTTGTCAAGAATGGTCTCCACATCCTCCTCAGTAACCCCCTTCAGACCTTTGCGGAGTTTGTCATCTACAAACAGTGATATGAATTCTGGTGAACGGGGATTCAAATTAATGAAATATTCAAAAGAAGAATTCAAAGCATTCTGGAATGTCTTGTCATTGTTGAATGCTGAACTGATGATATTATCATATTTATCCTTTTCATCCAACAGCCGCTGGACAAATTCAACCGGATCCTTCAATCTTTCTGGATCTGAAACCAGCTGTTTACCAGTCTCCCTAAGGTGTGAAGTCATCACTTCTCTTATGGTTAAGAGACCATTCGGAACCCTACGGAACAAGTTGTACATTCTTCCCAAGTCTTCATATTTATCGTCAAGGAGCATATTTACCAAACCTGAATTCTCCATGTGGACTAGTCTCAGCATGTGGTTTGCGATCATTTCTTTCTCCACCACATTAGTTATCTTTTCTTCACTCTTAGCATCCAGGTAGTGGGTCACTCTCTCCATTTCTTCATTTAGACGTCTCTCTGCTTTCTTCAGATATTCCCCACAATCGCAGCACTCAATGAACGCCTGAGATTCACCCCTATAAAACTCAGCAGAAACCTCAAGAAACGGCTTCTCAAAATCTTCTTGGTAAACAGAAGAACCTAAATCCATCAGCATCTTAATTATATTCCTCATCAATCCCCTATTAATAACTTCACCAGTCCGTTCTCTCTGCACAAGTTCAAGAAGTGTATTCAATAGCCTTGTCTGAATTTTATTGCACCGTATGATGTTATCCCTCCACAGATTCAGTCCAAGCTCGTGAACGGGGGTTTTATGGGTACTTGGAATATAGGTCCTGTCCATGTACATCAGTATGTCTCGGATCATTTGCAATGCTTTATTATGATCATTCCATTTCCTGTTCAGCTCTTCTAAAAATAAACCTCCCTGAGCAGCCTCAATAGATTTTGATATTTCTTTGAGATGCAAAGTCATGGTTGTAACAAGTCCTGAGTACAGCTTATCACCAAATTTGTGCAGCACCATATTGTACGCATTTCTGATTCAAGGTAGAAAAATGTCATAAGGAACAGTAATTCTTGAACTAAGAGAGAAATCGATAGGAGAATTGAACAGTGAGTACTATGACACCATTCACACATAAAATCATTAAGAATAATCCTGAAAACTTAACAAAGTTGTTATTAAAAGTAACCATGAACTTGAAGCAGATTAACACTTAAAACATGAGGTACCCAATAACCACTTCTAAGATGCACTGGATAGCAAATTTATGAGAGAATTATATTCGAAAAATAAATTGAAGGTTTGTACTACTAAATGAAAGGGAGCAAGAATATTTTTCCAAAATGAATTCAATCAGATTGTATGCCACAATACTGTTGGTTGTTTACACAAACAAGGCCAAGAAACTGTAATCTTCCAGGTATGAGTCAGGGGAACGTGTACACATTGTTGGGCAGCACCGGACTTAACCTACAACTACCACAAAGAGGATGGAGTATCTTGCCTGAAATAATTTATCTCATTACTGGCAATGGAAGAATTAAGCAATATCTGGCTCAGCCAACTAAAGATGACTGGTATTAACAACATGAAAATAATCGTACCACTTGCTAACAGTAGGAACTAATTAAATGTATTCCCCTATATATGGACAATGAATACAGTCACGTTCAAATGGTTTCAACTAAATTTGCAGAAAATCGTTAAAATCCAAAACACCACCAGCTTAAACCTCATCATCTACAATTAAATCCTCAAGAAATGACCATTTCCTTCCTACAACTCTTCTACTGTAAGGTTATACACTGTTCTAAATCTCTTGAACACAAAAAAATTAGAACTAATAACAGCTCAAATAACAAGTTTGTCACAAACTAATCCAGTACACACATCTAAATCATCTAAATCGTAAATATATACATACATATATATATATATATATATAGATGGCCAAAAAGAAAATCCAATCAAGCAAGTGAAGTGAAGCATGGAATTAAAAACTGCAATCAAAACTCGAACAATTAATTACGAAACAATACAGTTTGGCAAATAACAAAACAGAGAGTAACTTCAATTCGAAATAAAGCGTTAAATTAAAAAAGAATTAGAAAGCGGACCTGTAAAGCTCTTCAAAACTGAGGCCACTAGCATTATGGTTATAAATCTCATGAATCGCATGTTCAAGAATGTTCCACGTCTTCTCCGCGTATTTCGGATCCACCACAACTCGGTGTTTGAATGCCTCTATTTGAAAGTTCCTCTTCTTCTGATTACTCATATTTCTACCCGAATCCAAAACTAAATTCAAGGAAGAAACCTCCAATTCGAAAACCAGAAATTATATATATATATATATATATATATATATATATGTATGTATATATACTTGTTTTCTTAATCGAACGACGAAATTAAACGATCAGACCGTATAAATTCTCCGCAAGCAAAGCCCCCGCCGCCTTGCATTTTATGTATTAAAGAAAAATGTTAAGTTTTATTATGGGGTGATATTTCCACCCACTGTTTGTGTAACCCATTACACACCCGGTTCTTAAATTTTTTTGATACATTTTTTTTCAAGTCCCACTAGTTATAAAATATTTGAAGAAAAAGTTCACATACCTCCCCTAATAATTGTAAACATTTTTATTTAATAAAAAATTTATAAAAAAAATATAAACTTCCTCTATAAATAATAAACTTATCAAAATAATCTAATTTTTTTAAATTATAAAATAAAATTACTAAACCTTAATAAAAAAGAGTAATAATTTAATCATTGTACCAAATATATTTTAAATATATATATTTTTAATATTTAACAAATAACTCTTTTGAGAATGTATATCTAATCATTAAAATTATTTTGTTATTATAAAATTTATAACTAAAAAAAATCTATATAATAACTTGAGTTTAAAATTATTATCAAATAATAATAAAATTATTCTTAAATAATTATTAAAGAAAATAAATTTAAATTATTCTAAAATAAAATTATTCTAAAATTAATAATTTAAAAAAATTATTTCTTAAGTAATTGTTAAATAAAATAAATTATTTTATTTAATAAAATCTAAATAATGATAATTATTTTAAAATTTTATAATTTAATGATAATAATTAATTTAAATTCAAGTTATAATATAAAATTTTAATAATTATAAAATTATTTTTGAATTATCAATTTTTTATAGTGGTAAAATAATTATAATTATTATAGATTTTACTATATATGTATTTTCAAAAGAATTATAGATTATAAATTAAAAAATATATTATTAAAATTTATTTTAATATAGTGGTTATAGTATTGGGATATAGCGATTAACCAAAGTGATTTTATTTTGTAATTTTAAAATAAATTTAAAGTATTTTAGTAAGTTTATTAGTTAAAAAGAAAGTTTGTATCCCTTTTTATAAATTTTCTATTAAACTAAAATTTTCGCAAACATCAGGAGAAGCATGTGGACTAGTTCTATCAAACATTACACACATGATTCTTAAATTTTTATTATACATTTTTATTTTCAAGTCCCACCAGTTATAAAATATTTTAAAAAGTCTCAATTTGTAAGGATATACAGTTTATTTGAATGAATAGTATAATTCCATAGTTATATCTCTGTCAACTATTAATGTACATGTATGTGGTTGTTTAACGCGGACAATATTGTTCACATTAGCAAATTTAAATTTAAAATTTTATCGTCCTCTTTATCTTTGTTGTCACTAACTATGGGTCACGATCGTCAACTATTATTTGTTTGTGTCACTTTGAAAATCAATTAAATCCTTATTGAATGCTCTGCGAAATGGTATTAACATTATCGTCGTTTAAACAATTATTTGTCGTAAATTTGAAATTGAATTTAAGTGTCGATAATATGATGATATATGTTATAGTGACACATTAATATATCAATGAATTAGTTATCACTTTATAATATATTAATTTTTGTCACTAAATAATGTCAAAATATCATTTTGTCCATTTTTTCATCCAATAAACAGGGATAGTATAAATTAACGAATTGAAATTTTTTTTAGATATTTTTATAACTGATGAGACTCATCAAGCTATTATACCAAACTTTGGAGACTAAAATGTCCTCTACCTAAACAAATAAATAGGTATTAATTATATACTAAAGCCATATTAATTTTTAAAATTCTTTTATTACATATATTTTTTTTAATGCAATTTCAATCTTTTTTAAATTCAAATATATTTGTTAATTCATATGTATTTTGAAATGACAAATTAACACATATCTCTCATAAGGTTTGGGAAACCCACACTTAAATATTAAATTTAGAGATACACATACCTCTCCTGACCTGTTAGTAGACCATTCAATTTTTATGAAAATACCAAAATATCACAAGTATTTCGTTAATTCTTTGACCAAAACATAACTTTTCTATTATCTCACATGCTTATATATATATATATATATATATATATATATAATATGGGCTCTATATTGTTTGAATTTTATTAATTTATACAATGCACTATTTATCCATTATATAATTAAATAACATAATAATTTTTTTTAAAATTAATAAAAAATTTATTATCTAATTAATCATATAATATCACTTTATATGAAAAAATTAAAAAAATATAATATTTCATTTTTTGAATTTTTAGAATTTATAATAAGAATATAATTATTAATTTTTAAAGTATAAAAAATTAAAAAATTAAAAAATTTGTTACTTTTTCATGAATAAATTATGTTTATAAACACTAAAAAATATATGTTAGTCTAATTTATGAAAATTATTTTTAGGATTTTAAACTAAATACCACTAAAAAGTGTGGATGGATTGATAATATTAAATATCATTATTTTATTTTAAATTCTAATTATTGACTTGCATAAAATTAAATTGTCAAATTAGTTGAATGTTCAAAAATATTCTTGATACTAACAATTTTTTAACAATTAATTAACGGTTTATGAGAAGTATGTATGAGTTTTTTAAATTTTAGGAAAGGTAATTATGTTAATTACCCATTTTGAAATATAGGTAAAAAAAATGTAATAAAAAGATTAAAAGTGAACATATTTTGATAAAGACAAAATAAGTTTTATATTAGAATCTTTTTAAAAGTTTCAACACAAAATAAATTTGATCATAAAACTTTGTACGAGATGACAAATCTAATAAAATTTGAAATCCGACAATCATTGATAATGTAGTTTAAAAACTTAGTGCCAAAAATAAAATAGAAAAAAATTATAAATTTTAGTATATAATAAAGTAATTTTAATATTATATAAAGTTTAATTTAAAAATATTTTAATTTCTAATAGGGGTGGTATTTCCACCCCACCTATTTTGAAATAGTAACCCACTTCCTCGTATGTCTTTAAAATTAAAATATTTTATAACTTTATATATTTTTAAAATAAGGATAAATAAGTAAATTTGTTAAAAAATAATAAATTTATTTTATTGTGGTAATTACTCCTAGAACCCATCTCCTCCAACCTAAACCCCCTAAAAATTTAGAAATTTTTTTAAAAATAATCTTATTTTAGACCTAATTTACGTAAATAGTTACCTTTTAACTTTTTTCTCAAATTAATATAACATTTATTTTTCAAATATTTGTATCTTCATGAACTACCTTTTATTTAGTATAACATTTAATAGTTACATAAATAGAAATATGTGTTTTATTGATGAATAAAATGTTTAAATAATGAGAAAATATTGATTTATACAGTTTGTGATGTTATGATTTGAAAGTATTCATCAATTTAGGTATAGAAACTATTTGAATGCAAAAATATACATGACTTGAGAATTTGAAATGTTGTCAAGAGGTTAAAAACGGTCTTATGTGATTTTAAGTATAAATTTTTTACTTAAAAATGATTTTCAAGTAAAACATAAAATTTGTCTTGCTCGAAAATGACTTTTGAAGATGATAATATTGTATTTAATATTTTTCTAACTGCGAATTAGAAATTTAAAAATTCTTTATAAGAAAAATAAAAAGTAAAAGGAGAGTATTTTTTTTCTTTTTGAAATATAAAAACTGAACCACCCCTCGATGTATTAATTAAATGACGAGTGACTCCAATTTCTGATGCCATCAAATTTAAAAATATAATTGAAAGGATATTTTACTAATTGCACTAATTTTTGTTAAATTTGAGTTTAGCCACTAGGAGGGGAGGTAACTGGCTACTTTAACATTTACTCCATCCAAGTGACAATTTGCCAAACTTAATTTTCATGCATAATTATTATTATTTAAGATTAAATCAACAATTTAAATTATATGTGAGTAATTTTTAATCTTTTATGAAATATCATAACACAAATCAGATTAAGTCAATAATTTAAATTATATACGCGTAAATATAAATATTAAATATAAATTATTTTACATATATATATAATATAAAATTTTCAAAAATAAAGAGTATATTGATAAAAATCCCAAGTATCACAAAAACATATTTAAAATATTAAATTTATTGATTTGATTCCATGTTAAAGTATTTAACAAAAATTATCTACTATAATTATCAATTTTTTAATTTGTTATTAAAAACATATCATTAATTTTTAATTTTTTATCAAATATCATCAAAATAATATAATAAAAATAAATATTTTATTTTTTCATTAATTAATTATAAAAATAAAATAAATAATAACTATCATCAATTTGATTGAAGTAATTTATATTAAATATTACAACTAATAAAATTTTATTAGAACAAAATATTAAATTTGATTGATATATTTATTGTAATATTTTTATTAACTTATATAAATAGGAAAAAAATTGTAGTAGCAAATTATGATATAATTTTTAATTGAACTAATAAAGTTAGAAAAATATATTAAATCAATCTTAGAGTTCTTTATTTTTTAATAATTTTGCATAAAAATATTTTGTTTGGTAAAAAAAAATCTAAAGAGAAAAAAATCTTTAAAAAATTTATTTATTTTGTTAATCTTATATTACTCATGATAACATATTAATTCATTAATTACAAATTAATTATTTTGTTCGACGTCAATATTTTTATTTTATTAAAATCTATTATTTTAAATTTAATTATTAAATTTTTAAAGGACTTATTTAACTAAAATAAAAATTATAAATTTTTATAATAATTTATTAAATAAAATAGATGTTTGCGTAATTAACAACAAAAATTTTGAAATTAAAATCGGAGAATCGGGAACGGGTCGGGAAACGAGGCCCATCCTCGTCTCCGATCCGACCCGATTTTAAAACAGGGATGAATTTTTATTTACAAACCTAACCTGATCCTCGACTAGAACGGGTCGGGTTCGGTTTCGCAGAAAAAATTACCATCCCTAAACAGTAAGATGAAAATATTAAAATCTGTCAAAATATATAATTTGTTATTTAGCCCAACTTTAGGGACTAAAATGTTACTACCCCATCTAAAGCTAAATCGCGTTAAAGTTACGCGCCTACAAACGCCTATATGAACCCAAGATACAAACCGCGAAATTGTCAGAATCTTCCACAGCAGAAAACCGTGCATTCCTTCTTCTCTAATTACAGGTACTTTCAGTTTCCAATTGATTGAATTTTACCTTCATTTATATTCTTTTCAACATTTCCATTTATTTGGGTCGATTAATATTTGCTGTTGTGGTTATAAATTGAATTAGTTCAGTTGTAACAGAACTTGCTTGTTTTCTGAACTGAGTGTTTCTGGGAAATGTTAATGATTTGATTGGATGGATGTTTCCAGTTTCTGTAGGAATTTTTTGGGTTCCGTTTCCCTGTTAAAGATGTCAGGAGATTTATATTCAGAGCGTCCCTTGTTTGGCGGTGCAATTTCTAGTACTTTCCCTCATAGGTTCGAGGTTAGTATGGTTATTGTTAATCATATTATTGTTACAAAATTTTCCATGTTTGGTTGTGCATGTAAATTATGATTAGACCCCAGTTAAGTTCTTTAATTAACCAATGAGTTTAAGTTTGCAGGATGTTAGCAAAATCCGCCAAGTTCCTGATCATCAGGTTAGTTAGACAATGTGGTGATGGCAAGATAATTGGTTCCTTCTTTTTGTTTCCAAAAATGAAAGGTTGATGATGGTTTTTCACGTTATTGAGTATGTTTTTGTTGGATTTGAAGGAGGTGTTTGTGGACCCATCTCGTGATGAAAGCTTGATCTTCGAGCTGTTAGATTTTAAGCATGATGTTGGAGATACTGGAAGTGCTGCTTGGTTTCTTCAAGACCTTGCTACCGAGCAAGATGCAGAAGGGTGCACGGTATCTTTCTTGTTTTCAGTTTTGTACTTGTTGAATTCCTTATCTTTGCTTTATATTTAGAGAGCGAAGTCAAGTATAATGTACCTAAATTTGCTTCACTTGTCTATTTATGTGCTATAAATCTTTGTAGTGATATGTGAGCAGAGTTTATAATGAACTGGGGGAGTTGTGTGGTGCGTCGTTAATATATAATCATCAACAGTGCATAAATTAGTGGGTTAATCACAGTTATGATCAATCTTGAATAAGATGCTTTTTGGTATGATGAGGTTTTCCTTGAGCATATAATATTACATGCAAGTTTTAGATGATTTGTTGTATTTACAATTAGTGTTTTCTTTGGTGCACTCTGTGGTTGCCTTCATATTATCTAGGTATGTGGCTGCTTGAAAGTGAGAAATTACCACAAACTTTAGGTTTTTATTTTATTTTTTCTTATCATTTGTGTTTGTGTTCTGGCTGCTCACCTGAAGAGGGAAATAGAGTGAGGGGCCATTTCATGTGCCAGTTAAGTTATGATTTGATTACTTACTGCATCAAGATGCAGTTTATGATACACTTTTGTACTATACATTTCAGTTGTTAGAGCAGTCAGGAGTGGTTGAGGTCCCTGGATTGTGCTACAGGACTGTCCCTGCTGTTGTTACAACTGCAGTTGGCCAAATGGTATGTGCCATATTAACTGCTTTAAGCTAAAGATTCCATTGGCTTATTGGCTTTTTCTTTTTACTGTCTTCAGTAAGGTATCTCCTCAAAGAACTATTTTTGGCTTGTCTTCTGGTCCTGCATGATTGTTTGTTTTAATTACAGTACCGTCATATATTCTTGCAATCATGCCTATCGCTATACTGGTTGCTTTCAAATACAGTTTACATACCATGCACGTCCTAATAAACTTGCAGTAAATATATTCATTGACAACTCTTGATTTTCTATATAATGGAGAGAGATTAGGCACACATCTGCTATCATTGTTACACTGGTAGCTTGGCCTGTACATGCGACAAGTAACACGACACCTGTTTGTGTGGTGCAGTCAAGATTATTTACTGATTTAAATGTTTTGTAGCTGAGTCAAAGTTTTACCATTTATGCCATTTGTACAATGAGTTTGAGTTTTTAAGCTTTTCTGTCATGTTCGGAGACTGTTTCTCTTACTGTAAACAAAAATGTGGTGGAATATTATCATATGAGTATAGGCATGGGGAGACTTGAAAACAAAATTTTCCTTTTCTGGGATAATGGGATCTTGATGTTACAATATCAAAATGATCACAAATTTTATTCAAGTTTCATTCTATGAAAGTTCTCTAGAATGCAATAACAATAGGAAAACTTGAAAATTATCTGTATTATCTAGTACTATAGACAATTTTTTCTGGCAGATCAACAAGTATGGAGATATTTACTTATTTGCTTTGTGAAAATATCACTATTATTGATGATTTTACATAAATTTTGAGTCACCGGCATATTTATATTAAAGAACAGCCTTCTAAGAAAAGGATCCATTCCTCAGTTGTTGCTTTGTCTATTTATTTCTTATCAAAGGTATAAACTTGAAAAAGTCTATTTTGTCACTGCATCTACATCATCTGATTTTGTTCATGTTTTATCACTAACTTTTGTCGTGACTTCTGCATAGGCCATTTCTAAAGGCAGGCAAGGAAGGGAAGCACAAAATATTGTGAAGGTAAGTACAAAATATTGTGAAGGTAAGTTTATTTCCTGTATTCTCCATTGTCAGAACATTGATGCAAAACACTAAATGAAGTTTATTTAATATCTCCAGGTCTACTTAGCAAATTTACGTCTTAAAGAAGTTGGTACTGATGTGCTTGTGACTGCTTATGAACCCCTCGTGATAAAGTAAGTACCCGGAGCAGGCGAGCAGAGTAATTATCTTTTCCATAACTTCTAGGATATTATCTTGGATAAAATATCATATGCTGTCATGCATTGTAGAATGGACCAGTAGGATGTACCAAGTACTTTGGCTTATGTGGTTTGACCTAGAGGATTTCCTGAATGCCAAAACGTAAGATGATTTAAGGCATTTGAACTTTATTCGGATACATATAAATAATTTCTGTGGTGTCATAAGCTATTTTTCTTGATGGTAAGACAGTGTTTTTGCTTAAACAATGTTGAACAATTATGTAGTCCTCTATTGCATCACGTACTTTAGGAGCCTCATAATGAAAGGGGGTCAAGAGCTAAAAGGCATGCTTCAGTTCTCCTTCCTCTGACATTTCTGCCATTATGTTTTTGTGATTGCAGCCCTTTGAGTGAAAGTGCTAGCACAGTTGGTGCTGGTATAGCTGTTCCTGCCACACAATCTGGATTTATGCCGATGTCTGAGGTCTTCAGACTTGCAGTTTCTAGCTTCAAAGTGAACGAATGGAGCCTTTTTGGTGCTCCTGCTTCTTGAGATTTTAACCATGGTCATTGCAAACTCAACTGAAACTTTTGGCTTGGTTTTCTCTCTTGAGTTCTTATACGGAAGAAATTGTGGAGATAGGCTTAATTCTTGGCAAATTTTCACTTTTTGTATTTTGATAGTTTATGGTGATAAATAGTGTTGAGAGTAACCAAAAACCATTTCTGATTTGTGTATCATGTTTGTTTAAATCATAAAAGTTTCTAAGTGGTTAAATATTATCTTATCACAACCTGAAATATGAAATAAGATTCTTGCAGGTGTGATGGGTCGAGAAGATAGAAAACGTCTTTGCTTTCAAGTAGACGACATATGGGAAGGACCATGGAGTTGGGAATTAAGCACTTGCAAGTTGCAATGATGTATCTGGGGAGGTCAAGTGCTGCTGGTCTGTGGATGACATGTAGGTTTAGGGTAAAAAGAAAAGGGTCGAAAAAGAGGATTGGATGGTTTTTCTTTGAATTGCTGACTGATGGGAAGCAGAAGCAATGATATTGACATTGCTAATTGCATACCAGGGAAAAGGTGAAGCATTTTCGCATCCAAGGAAATAAGAGTCTTTTTCATGTTTACTTTTGCATGTAAAGGTGAGAAAGTAATCTTCCACTTGGTGGGCTAAGGAAAAGCGAAAAGGTTGCAGACAAATGATTAGTAAATATTTTTAAATTTTATTTCACTTATTTGAAGTAATTAATACAATTATTGTAATTACGAATACACCCCTCAGTGTTAATCAAAACCATTTGAACGTTAACTAATAGAATGACGGCTTTGCACACAGAAGAAAGCAACTACCAAGGAATCGTCCAAGTCGAAATGATTCAACTTGATTGAAAGAGGAAAAACAAAGTCGATCGGATGAGTTATCAATTCAAATCAGATCCTCTTCTTTTCCATCTAATCAAACTCGTTCGTACTGGCAAGCTTTTCTTTTTGATGCGGCTGGCTGCTTCAATCATGGCGATGGAAAATTCATATAATTGCTTAAAACATTTTCCTATATATTATTATTTCTTCTCGACTCTCATTTTCAACATTAATTTATGTGTGCACACCACAAAATCAAAATTGGAGGCAGCTCTAAACGCCGCACAAAACAAATTTATCCCGAATAGTCAATCACGTGACTCGCAACCCCCTTTGAAATTAAGCACTCAGTGGGCTCCACCGCGTTAAATCTTTGCGCCCATTTGCACATATGGAAGATGACAGGGCGCTCATGCTAGATGTTTCCGCTAACTTTGACGTTGACGTGGACCGACGATGCCGTTGCTGTTGGACAATTCACATCATGAATCGTAACAATATCTATATTATTGTAATTTGTGATACTGACCTCCAATTTCAACATTCTCAAACTCCGTTACTTCTCTCCTCTGATAGCATATTTTCCTTTTTTCTTAAAAAAAAAATATTTTATAGAAGTACACAAGTGGACAGTCTCATTTGTACCACGTAGAACCGAGCCCGGCCCGGACCGGGCCAATATACGCCCGACATATCTTGTGTCCGAAAAAGCGAGCAGGTTGGAAAAGTCGTGCATGATGTGACTCAACGGTTAGCTTTTCTCTTTAGCTCTCCATTCCATTATTCGAATGATGATGTCAGCCCTAGATTATTGGAAGGAGAGACCATTTTGATATTGCCACGCGTCAATTCCTTATAGCATCACCGCATTAACGGGCGTTGTTGTTGGGTGATTGTTCTGTAATATTTAGGGGAGAAGATTCCAAGTGTGGAGTAAAAGAGTGACGTGGCAGTGTCAGGACACCCACCAACTTTGCCAGAGAGACTGGAGAAGGACATGGCATTGCCAATAAGTGAGGTGCAGTGGACTGTACAGTGAAACAGAGGGTACAACCTCCGATTCTTAAACAAATTTATTGGAGCCATGTGCTCAAGTCTGGTTAGCCCTGACGAGATATCAATCGAGCCCTAACTAGCTAGCTTCCCGTTTCGTCTCCATCACTGCCTTTGGCTTCATTCACTTGTAACACATCCTGTTAATTTCGATCAGATCAGAAAGCTAACCGGTTCAGTAGTTCATCAGTACTTGACATCAGCATATGCTTTTGCTTTCCTAGAACCAAACGAATTCGATAAAACCAAAATATGCTTTCTTGTTTTTTTCTCTGTACACCTTCTCCTCAGCAGGAATTAATTAATTAATGCATGTCAATTAAAATTAATAAGAAAAATTAACAGGTTTGCTCAAATGCCAAGTTTAGTCCAAGATATGGAAGAGGAGAAAGAGTATCTAATAAAGTTGTTTGGCAGAAATCCTGCTGTATATAATAATTGCCGACATCCGCTTATATAATTATTGTTATATATATATATATTTTTTGTGGGTAAAATATGAGTTGCACATTCAAAGAGAAGTCATGTATATATGCTACAGGAAAACCGACTATTTCCAGTCATTAAAGAAAGTTAGTTATGACTCATATAAAAAATCGTTAGATTTAATTTAAATACTTTAAATATGCCTTATACAGAGACATTCATTCATTATGATTCATAGTCAACCCTACAGTAAAATATGAATTCTTTTATTAATTATGCACAACATATCTACCTTGCTCTCTCTCTCTCTCTATCTCTCTCTCTCTCTCTCTCTCTCTCTCTCTCTCTCTCTCTCTCTATATATATATATATAGAGAGAGAGAGAGAGACTTAAAATGTACAAGACCTTAAGTGATGGTGCATTAAATTTGATGTGATATGAAGAAGATGCCTGTATGGAAAGTTGAGAACTCTGTCTCGTGTTCAATAATATATATGACGATCAGTTAATTTATATTCAACGAAAACTATTGGGGACATTGACAATTTATAATCGTTACTGGTAATTGAAATGTAAATTGAAAAATGGTGGAAATTAAGAAGAAAGAAGGTAAGTGAAAATGGAAAGATCATAGAGACACAGACACTACGAGATAAGCTCATGACCACCAGAAAACTGACGCACCGATATATGCTGTTGCCATTGATATATATCTTTTAGTGCAGGATACGGAAAGTGAGAGGCATATTCATTTTCTCTTTGGATTAATAATTAATAATATAGCAGCTCTTAATGCTCCCTTAATCTCTCAATATTAACTAAGTTAATTAAGGTCTTGCTATAGTATATGCATATGTATACTGGTATATTTATAATTTTTAACACTTTTCTTTTCATTCTCCAAATTTTGTTATAATTTTTATCTTTTAATCATAGTAAGAATTTGGGTTGTGTTTTTTAAAAGGAAAAAAAAAAAGCTTATTTATTTTGTATAAAGTGGAAGAAATATTTTTGCACATGGGTTGTTCTACACGTGGCTTCTATATAAAATATCTCTCCACTTTATTGTACAAATTAGGATTTTTCTTTTATTCGGGGGTATATATATCTTGCAAAAGATTGCTCTCCATCAATTTAATATAGTTGAAGAATAGTCGAATTTTGAAAAAGTTTTATCGGTTGTAATGCATAAACGTCTCCTCCGGTAAAAGTTTCTAAAAAAGAAATATATATATATATATATATATATATATTGCATGGAAACTGTGACTTCCGCCTACTAAAATATAAAAATTAATTAATTAAAATAATATTATATAGAATGAAGAATAAAAAGGTAAATAAGATAAAAGAATTAACGGTAACTACGTTTGAATAGGGCGACCAGAATGACTAAAAATAGGAGAGAACATGACTTAATATTGTAGCGGAGTAACCACCAACATTCCGACAAATTCGTATGAATGATTAGGCAATCGGATGGTAAGCCATCCACATCGCCGGCATATAGAGGTGGTAAAGCACGTGATTTCCCATCCACAGTCCCTATTTCTTACGAATACTACCTAATCTCTGCTAGCTTAATTACATATCTATCAATTAATTAATTAACTCCAATTTAAACATTCCAAACAAACTTGTATACTGAATTCAATGTAATGCGATATAATTATATTTTTGTAACAAGTATTCATAAAATATGGTATTCGTTTGCAGGATAATATGTTAAATTGAATAGTAATGATGACGAACAATGTCTGTTATAATAAATCAAATAAAATCCATAGAGCTAGCTAGGCTGTTGAGGTATATGTACAGTAAATAATAGATAGTCTCATTAGGGTTACAGTAGAAAGTCCTAGGGTCGTCGTTGGCTCTATTATTAACAGTACTAGTACATGAGATGCGACATTTAACATTGATATTATTTGCATGCATGGATTCAATTTCCTCCGTTGGAGAATTAATATATTTCGGAAAAACGCATATATCGATATCGTACGTTTAATTATGAGTTAAATAGTAAAAAGGGTTTGACAAGACAATTAACTGTCAGATAAATCAAAGATTAATACACTAAAATCGTAAGTCGATGACAATATTAATTAGGAATGGTCATTATCAAGAAGATGAACAAGGAAAATTATTGCACCATTTACCAAAAAATAAATAAATAAATAAATGATTACTCGCAGGTACTTGAATTTGATCATCATTGGTTAGGTATATGCTGGTTGTTGAAATGAAACATATATATACATATATGTATATAATATATTTGAAATTAACTATTTGCTAGCTATTTTATGTCAATTAATGTGCTATTTTTGTTCCCTTTTAAGTTACACTTTGGGTTGTTTGGCACATGGGTTAGACGTGCTATGCTCTCTCTCTCTCTCGTGGGTGGTGGGGCTTGATTTTCTTGCACATATAATTAATATATATACATATATTATTAGAGCATTTTCTTGTCAAAATTTTTCTACCTCCATTAATTTTCACTTGTAGTAGTGGCTTGTGTCTGCCAATACATATTTTCGGTAAGCTTAAATATATGGTATAAAAAAATTATATTGTCGCCTCAGTTAATTTAGTTTGTATCATATTATATGAAATAACAATATATAACTGGATCTCATGTTTCAATTCAATCAAATTCTCACATGCTATCCCAAATTTATTTTTATAAATGATGAAATTTGTTAAACTTAACCTAATTTATATGAATATGAAGCCTTCAATTTATGTGATTTCACTAATAATTATAATTAAAATAAAAATGTAGACTGATTTTGACAATAAAGTCGACCTAGCCTCGTGAAGTAGCTAGCAAGCCAGGGTTGCAATATATAAAATTATAAGAATTAGGCTACCTGGAACATGTACATGAAAAAGATATTTATAAGTCAGTGTTCAAAGACTTTGCGTTGCAAAAGCAGAATTTTTTTTCAAACATATGGCTTCATAATTCTGATAAAAGAAGTTTAAGGACCACATCGATTATATATATATATATATATAGCACTGTCGCAATGTGGTTCACATGTTCATATATATAATATAAGCCGGAGATCACCTCTAAAGTTTTCGTCAATAAATCTTCTATCACCCGTAATTTTCTTGTTGAAAATTTAAGTTCTTGTCTTTAGAATTCTTGGGTTATGAATGTGATTTGCATTTTTACAAATTTATATTTGTCACATTGTTGTATCATTATCATAAAATTAATTTTTATAAAAATAATACACAAATTTTATTAATTAGATTAATTTGCTGAAACAGGATTTGTGAATGAGTAACCTTGAAAGGAAGAGATGGATTATGAATTTAATTAGTGACAAGATAATTAACTATATATTATTACTTTAATTTTTGGAGACAGAGTAGGTGAAGAAATTGTTATATGTCTAGAACTAGAATTGATGGTTCCGTTGTCGTTTTAGTAGATCATTGGATTTTATTATTTCATAAAAACCTTTTCATAAAACATATATATATATGGAAGGCTGAGCAAACAATAAGCTGATCGTTTATTAAATATTTTAACATTAATATGTTTTAATATATGAATTTGTTATCAACCACATGATTACAATCCATGTCCTTCATTAGTATATATAACTTTAGCATTTCTCAAAATAATCAGTTAAGACGGATAATGTTTTGTAAATAATTTAACATCATCTAATGTAACATTTAAATAAATATAAATATTATTGTGAAAGTAGCGTCATTTACTAGATTTAATAATAATAATAATATACTTATATTTTATTGAGTTTAATGCTATATACCATAAAATTTATATTTAAAAATGCATTCTTAATAAGTGTTATATAGCATAACATATATTTAGTAAAAGGGCAAAATTTTTATAATTTTTAAATAATTTATTGTATTATTTTACAAAATAAATACTATATTAATTAAAGTAAGTTTTGATATATATACATATATATAGATAGCATTATTATATCATCGTTTTCCTTTTATCATATTCATACGTACGTCACTTGTATAATAGTAAAGCCATATAATATAATGATAATTACGATTGATTGAGTCGAAAATAATTAAATTTACTATTTATCAAACCTTCATTATTGAAACAGTAGACTTACAAAGGACACACATTAATTAACCCTAATTTTAAGAAAATTACCAATTTGTGTATAATGCTGTCGATAAAAAAATAATAATAAGAGAGGGCAAAGGTGCAAAGAGAAGAAGGGCATGATTACATGAATGAGATGGGAGCCACTTGATCGATAATATTTTTTTTTTCTTTTCTTTTCTTCTTTCTTTCAGTTTTTTTGACTTAGAGAATTGGGTCCCACCTCAGGCCACCACTGTCTTTATGGATTGAATGATAAAGAGCACCGCACGTGGAGTCTGAATCAAGGGACTGTCCAACCACAAATAAAAAGACCACCACCAAGTTATTTATTTTTCTTTTTCAAAAAATAAAATGAAAACAATTTTATTTTATTTTATTTAAATTACAAAGAAATCCCCAAAAATATTATTGCATTTCTTAGCACACCTCCTTATAATTTTCACTCATTGTATTTGTTGCTTAAAGCTTCTTGCCCTTGCCCTTCCTCTCTTCTCCCTTATCCTTTCTATCTCTCTCCCTTTCATTTCATTAGAGAGAACAACTCAGCATCCAGCTGCTCCCGTCTGAGAGGAATTTCCAAGTTACAGTATTCTCACAAAATTAGCTTTAGAGAAAATATTAGACCCACTTGGCCACCCAACTGACCTGAATTGAGGGTCAATTTTCAGATCATGTACTAGTAATTCAAAAAAGAAAGCTTAAAATATTATTCATGATCATGGATGAAGATAATGGGATCCGCACCAGGCCTAATTTCCCCTTGCAGCTTCTAGAGAAAAGAGAACAACAGCATCATCAACATCAACAATTCCAATTACATGAAGCTTCATGTTCTTTCTCTGCTTCTGGCTATCCTTCTTTAACCAGAACAACGGTTGCCAACAACGACAACGACGAGGACAACAACAACAACAATATTAACAGCAGCAACATCACTGAACCGAGTTCTAAAGCAGTCGTCCCTGAGCCTGCTGCCGCTGCCAAGAAACCTCCTCCCAAACGAACCTCAACTAAAGACAGGCACACCAAAGTTGAAGGCCGCGGCCGCCGGATCCGTATGCCTGCCGCTTGTGCTGCTAGGGTTTTTCAGTTGACCAGAGAACTTGGTCACAAATCTGACGGTGAAACCATTGAGTGGTTGCTTCAACAAGCTGAGCCTTCTGTCATTGCCGCCACTGGGACAGGTACTATTCCCGCAAACTTTACGTCCCTTAATATTTCTTTAAGGAGTTCAGGGTCAAGTATGTCTGCAACTCATTTGAGGAATACTTATTTCAACCCGAATTTTGGTTCGCAACAATTGAGGATGAGGAGTGAATGGGAAAGGAGTGTAATTGATGATTCATCTCAGCAGAGAAGGATTTTGTTTCCCGGTGTTGCTTTGTCGTCGGATGACAGTAATTCATTGAGCTTTCCTTTAAGTGGTAATGTGAATTCTATGATGCAAAGTAAGCAAGAGTTACGTGCTGATAATAATACAAGCTTAGATGTGTCTGATGCGGAAACGAGTATGGGGAGAAAACGAAGGCCGGAGCAAGAATTGTCACAAAATCAGATGGGGAGTTACTTGGTACAATCGAGTACCGGGTCTATTCCGGCAAGCCACAGTCCGATTCCGGCGACATTTTGGATGATGACAAATCCTAGTAACCAAGTTATGAGTAGTACTGGCGACCCCATGTGGACGTTTCCTTCAGTTAGTAACAGTAATATGTATAGGGGTTCAATGTCTAGTGGGGTGCATTTTGTGAATTTTCCGACACCGATGGCTCTTTTGCCGGGACAACAATTGGGTTCAGGAATTGGAGCAAGTGCTCCGATGACTGATAGCCATTTAGGCATGCTTGCAGCACTCAATGCGTATAGGAACATACCAGGCGCTGGTGCTTCCGAGTCTCCGGCCAGCGGTTCACATCCACATCACGGAGGAGAAGAAGGGCAAGATACAACTAGTACTCACCATTCCTAGTCCATCAACAACAAAAAATCTATGGCTTGATAGTCGTGTTTTGCTTATTTTTAGCTATATATGTATATGTGCATTTTGCAACACAGGCGCAAGTTTGACTGCTTTGAAATTGAGTTTCATATTCGATATTTTGGTGTGTGAGGCATCAATATATGAAAATTTAGGGTTTGATAAGAGAATATTAACAACATTTTTAGCGGGTTGTGGTAAGGAATTTAGTCTTTTTTCGGTGTGACTAAACAGTATCTTGTCACAATTAGTTTGTTAATATTTTAAGATTTACCCATAATATATAACTTTGAGTTCAAGAAACATATACTAATATGCATGCAATATTGCATCTTTTTAAAATTAGAAGTCTCATTACTTATAACTTGCACTTGATGTTAGGTTTAACAAACTCATAATCACAATCTCTCTCTCTCTCTCCCCCAAAAAACCATCCAAGTTTTCTTTCACTCAACGGTTGAAGAAAGGAAAATCAGTGCTCTTACTCCATGTTATAGTATATCCAACGCGCTTTTGTGATTTCGGTACAATTATAATAAATCGGCAAAGAGGGTCCAACCTATATATATATATACATACTAGCTAGGAAGGAGAGAGGAGCCCACACAGAATGATATTGAATCTTCCAGGTTGCTCTCTCAGGTGGAGATTGCCTAAAACCCAATGTGAAAAAACTCACTGACTATAGCAAGAGGATTGATGGATATTCATTCCTCATCGTTTTCATGTAAGAGGTTGCCGGATATGTAGAGATTGATATGGTTGGTATTAAAGGCTCTTCCATGCATGCCTGTCCCAAATATTTATTTATATCTGAAACCGCGTTCATCAAATTAGTGGGTCAATTCTTGATGGATCATCCTAACTCTTTTCTTTAATTTGTGTACTATACTGTAACAGGCAATCCGAGATGTGGGACTTCAAAGGCCTCTAGTGAATGATTGGTTATATATTCGATCTCTCTCTCTCTATACACACACACACACACACACACACACACACACACACACACACACACACATAAACTAAAGTTTGAAAACGTTGCTTTGTTGCAATACCTCATGCTTTCTGCCTTAGAAAACTTAATTCCTTTTAGTTGATTTGCTTTTGCTATAATATTCCCATTATATGCCAGTTTATTCTCTAAAAAACAAGACTAAATTCTACTTTAACATTGAGAGCATTAGTTCTTGATCGATTTGTGAAGATTTGCGCAGAGATTTGTATGGATACAGATATCTCCCTAATTTCTTGAAGAAGAGCTGTACTCTTCTATGTTTACTCTTACTAATTTGCTTGCTATTCATATATCTCCCTACCTTAATCTGCTTAAAAGTTAGTCATATATCTACCATGATGAATACAGATACATAATCAGAGCAATGTGTGTGTGTGTGTGTGTGTGTGTGTGTGTGTGTGTGTGTGTATAATGTTCACTAAAGTGTGGGACATGCATGATAATGTACAATATATAAATAGCTCAACTTGTATCAATGTGCGAGCTCAATCATGGTGAGAGCTATTCCGATATCTCAACAATAGTTCCATATTACTTTGATGAGGTTCATGTTATCTCCTTAAAATCACAAAAATATATATTAGTAGAAAATGGCTTAATTTTGATCATACCACATTTGCTTCCTATGTGCATTTCTTCAGCTTTAAATTTACTTTATCAAAACGTGTTTCTCTATTTATAAGCATTTGCATTAATGAATGAATTTCTGATACATTTCATTAGCTTATTTTAATTTTGATGTCTTTGCAATGCCAGCTTGTATACGGAAATGATGATAATAAGTATCAAGAGTTAATGCAATATTAATGACAATCCAAACTTTTTATAATGTAATTCAATTATGGTAGAGGCAATTTCTAATTGGGGGCAGGGTTTTATTATTCATCATAACTAACAACATTCATTTGGGTCGCAAGTTATCAACTACATACCATTATAGGCCTCACAATACTGCAGTTCTCCTTAATTCTCCCATGGATATGCGGATCCTCTTATATATGTTCATATTATCTCTCAGTGACTGCAAATTCATCGGAAAGCTATAATTATATAAAAGGATGCTGTGCAGCTACAATTCAATTCTCATCAAGTCTTGTCAACCACCGATTACATTACTGAGTAGTTCATATTAAGCAGAACATTTGTAAATTCTAGCCGTACCTTTGATCACCATTTTTGACTATTTAACTGTGCCTGTAAACTAATTAACGAAAGAATTTATTAATCCGGCCCTTTCTTAGGGGCAGGTGCAATTCTGAAATCTGAATCATATGATTACAGTAACTTATTAAGTAGAATATATATTTACATCGTCTTTAATTACTCTTAATTATAAGGTCATTCGTATATCATAAAATGATCACTTCTTCCGATTGGCAAGAGATCTAAAGTTGCTATGAACCTGACGAAATTTGTGATAGCTAGTCTGATTCATCGTTTGAAAGTTCAGGAAAAATACAATAATTCTAAACATACTTTAAGTGTTGCAAAATTGAAGAACACAGTAAATGCCATAACGCATCTACGAAAAAGGGTTATGTACACAACCTGGCATGCATACAGTACATATACATATCGGCAATATTACTTCTTGCCTATTCATTGCTCATCAGCATTCTTGTTTTTATGTCTATTTCTTATGGCCAGGCTATCTATATATACATAGAATTGAAAAACATATTATTATTGGTATTAGTATTAGTATTGTTCATGGAAAGCCAAGCCAAGCAAGCTAGCTAGCTGCTTGAATAATATTGCACGGTTTTGTCCATGAGCTACTGGTCACATGGATGGAAATGATCGATCGCATTATTATAATATTGTACCTCTTATCTGGCAAACACCATATGGTCCATTAATCCACTGCCTAAATGACAAAGAATGGAGAAATCCAATGTCCATTCCCTTTCACTCTTTATATATATATGTGTGTGTGTGTGTGTGTGCATATGCCACTATCATTGCAGTACAGATATATCTATTATGGGTAGCGCATGGGGACAGATGCACGTTACTCTTTTCTTTTTTAACCTAATAGTAAATTAATTCCATTCAGTAATTATATGTGTAGATCCATTTAAGTCATTCCTGAGATGAGTCACATTAATTAATTCTTTTATATTAATCTATCAAATTGTGCTAGTCATGGTCACTGTAGCCCAGGTGTTCGTACGTAAAACTTGTAAAAAATTTGGTACAAAATATAAAATCAAATTTTGATTGCACAGAAAACAGATGAATACGTTGCTTGCTGCAGTGACTAATTTGTATCCATTGAGGGTTTGGACTGCTGTCTCACTCTCCTAGCCAATTACGAGCTTATTGTCACGCACCGCGTGATCAGCCCGCGTGAACAGTGCGCGTGAATAGTACCCGAGAGCGGAAACCATTGGGCTAGAACGCATACGAGGAAAAATCGGGCTTACGGAATCACGCATGCTTAAGTAATCAACATTCGGGCTGTATATGAAGAATCGGGCTTGGATGCACACAAGCTTTTGAGCCCTAAAATCCTTCCTTAATCATGTACATGTGTAGAACATTCTAGAATATCCTAGGACATTTCATTGCCTAGCATTTTCTAGAATTGTCTAGGGTTGATTACTCTAGAACTCCTTAGTTTTAAATGTGTAAGCATTTCTCTAGAGAACTCTAGGGCATGGAATATCCTAGAAATTCTAAGGAGGTGGGAATTCTCTAGAGCCCTTGAGGAGGTGGAGATGTGTATATATAGTGGTGCTAGGATCATTTGTAAACATCCAAGTGATCATCAAGAATTCAAGCAATAAACTTGAGTACTCTTCACTCAAACTCTCTTGTTCTCTCTCTTTCTCTTTTTAAGCTTTCGTATTGCGCACTACGAGTGTTCAAGGCTTGCTTAGTGAGCGGGATAGCTAAGCGCCGCACGGTCGAAGCGGGTGAAGAGAGTGAGGCCGTGACATTATGGCCAGCTTTTCATTGGTCAAAACAACATTAATTATTGAATTTGCTTGTGGTTTTGGGTTTTGTATATTCTCTCTCTTTTATTTCTATATATGTATATATAAATAAATCATTATATGGGTTTGATGCAAGTATATATATTTTTTAACAAACAATAGATAATTCAAAATAAAATGAAGGAGGCTATGATTTTTTGCCGGAACTATAGGCTGAAATGACTTATTACAATTATTTTTCTTGGCTTCATTTGAGAGTGCGGTATTCTGCTAACCCAAAGTCCTCAACACCTCACATTATCAATGTTTATTCTAAATTCCCTTGTACAAATAACATGAAACAGTGTTTCATACTTCATATTCGCACACCTAAGCTTTGGGCCTGCCTAAGTCTATGTGATTTTGGCCCTCTGTTCTCTTTCGTCAAACTTGTAGAAAAAGAATATTTTCCTTGTTCATAGTCCTGTTAACTCCATCCCACCTTGGACTCGTGAAAATATACACACAATTTTTTGCCACATCAAACATAATAACGCAGAAGAAGTTGCAATTATTGTGCTATTCTTTATGTGGCAAGCAATGATTGATCCATTTGAGTGGAGGCTCATGGTATAGCTTCATACTGAATAATATTCAAAAAAATTCGGTGCCTCTTTTCGCGTGCAACTTTAGATTCTTCCGCAAATTGAGTTTCCATCAGAGAAGAGCCTATACCCACTTTTCATATTCTTCTTTCTGCCTTTCTTCTCCACTTTTAAGTTTTCACACTTTATATTCTTTAGTGGGCTGGTACCTGGTGGTGGTGTCTTCAGTTTTTACCCATTTATAAAAAGAACCAGACTGGCAAAGGCAGTGAAAACAAGTAATGGGTTCTGGGAATTTTCTCCAAGTGGTTGCTAAGAACTTTGATGTTCTTGCTTTGTATGTCTCAAAATGCTCCACTCAATTGCATATAGCATAAACATTTGGACATGTTACTCTGATGCATTGTGCTTGTTTAGTTCTGTACTAAATTAAAATTTTCTATTTTTTGTTTGCAGGCCTCTAGTTACTCTTGTTTATCCTCTGTAAGTTGGTTCTGTTCTTCTGTCCACAGGCTTATGCATTCATGAATGTGGAATACTGAATTCTAAGCATGGTTTGTGTTATTTTGACAGATATACTTCAATTAAAGCCATAGAGACAAGGTCTGCTTCCGACGACCAGCAATGGCTTACATATTGGGTCCTTTATTCTATGCTCACACTGTTTGAACTTACTTTTGCCAAAGTCCTTGAACTGTAAGCCCACTACACATAGAATGTGAATTTGCCAAATTCACTCGGTATAGTTTACCTTTTAGGATCCTTCTATCTGTTTAATTATTTCCATCTTCCTAATGCCAGGATTCCTATATGGCCTTATGCTAAGCTGATTTTTGCATGCTGGCTGGTCTTACCACAATTCAATGGGGCAGCATATGTTTATCGGCATTTCATTAGACCTATCTACATGAACCCACAAAGTGCAAGTTCTAGAATCTGGTATGTCCCTAGGAAAAAGAATATCTTCAGACAGCAAGATGACATTCTGACTGCTGCTGAGAAATATATGGAAGAACACGGAACAGAAGCATTTGAAAGGCTTATTTCCAAGGTATGGCTCAAATTTATGTTGTACTTGTTGTGAATTTAATGTCTGTAGGTCTTTGCTTTGATTCCACCTGATTGATTACTAGAACTCTGAAAATGTATGATCTTTATGCTAAATTAGGATGTGCAGACATTTAAACTTTATTGCTCACCATGTATGGTCATTAAAAATTTGCAGGCTGAAAGAGAAGAAAGAGCCAGGAAGAGCAACAATTACATGATCTTTGATGATGATTATATTTATTAATTTTTCTATCCACTCTGTTTCCAGTTGTATTGCATTGAAAAAGAGTTATTAGATGGTCTGTATTGAGGTTGTATCTATATCTCTTCAAGGACAGTCTGATTTGTATTGGGTTATGTAGAGACAGACTTGACTTTTCCCTGGACTGCTTAATTGGCTACCATGATTCTGCTTAAAGTTGCTCCTCTTTCGTGATTGTATTGTGGTTCATACCTTGCCAATCTCCATTCCACTGCTACTGCACCTAAACAAAAAAATTATAAGACACGGTGACAAGAATCCATTACTCTTATCTGTAATCTATGATGAGAGCAAAATAAATATAATAAGGAACTTTAGAAGGGAACATTCAGCAGAATATATAATGAATCATTAATGTAATCGCGGGAATCAATTTAATGGAACAGGAAAAAATTACTTCTGTGAAAGCCAGACATGAGATGTTGCAGAAATTAAACCTGTTTGAATCAAGCAATGCAAATAGGATTATTCTCCTCCAACACTCGTATATGATTTTGTACACATTTTATTTTGAACCATCCTGTGAAATGTCATATTATCAAAGTCATTTCAGTGAAAACTGGAGGCGAGATATTGGAGAAAATTAAACCCATTTGCTTATTCTATTGTTTTGGGATTAATTTTCTCTACTTCTACACCATTTTGCTCAAATTCTATTGTTTTGGGATTAATTTTCTCTACTTCTACACCATTTTGCTCAAATTCTATTGTTTTGGGATTAATTTCTCCAATTCTCATACACAGCTTCTACACCATTTTGCTCAAAATCCTCTAAGTAATGGTAGCCATGGGAAAGACAAGAACATACTGCTATTTATGACAAGAACCAACACATTATTATCTGTGATGATCAGACATTTCCAACTGAGAATACATTTTTCCTCGTAAGGCAAAGTAGTGTGAGCAAGTTTTTTTTTTAACTATTATAAATCTACTAGTATTTAAGCTAAATTCTTACTAGTATTTACAATTAGAGATTTACTAAAATTTAATTAAGAAAATATTAAACAATTATAAAATATACAATATTCAGAGAACGACCCAAATATTTATAAAAAAGATCCCACCATTTATGGGAAAACCTTGACAAAAACAAGGTTTGAAGACTTGCCAGGCATGTCTTATGGCTACAGTGAGCAAGTAGTGTGAGCAAGTTAAAAGTTTACCTTGAATGCATTTTTAGTTACAGAGAGGACCAAAATAAATATTAATAACCATTTAAAAAACACCCGTTAGGGGATGTAGCTCAGATGGTAGAGCGCTCGCTTAGCATGCGAGAGGTACCGGGATCGATACCCCGCATCTCCAAATTACTTGAAAAGTAATTTTTACTATCAGCCAACCGGAGATGCCAAATCAGCCAATCTTTTAAATTTTTTCATTATGGATTATAGATACGGTGGTCCACCACGCAGGCAATCATTTCCAGTCTTTCGACTACCAGCCAGCCCGGAGATGCCAAATCAGCCAATCTTTCATCAATCAATCAATCGAGACAAAATCAACAATCGCCATCCGGCAGATTTTAGTTGTTGACGTGGCATTAACGGAGCGCAAACTAACGAAATTTGTTGAAAAAACAGTTAATTAACTCAAAAATTCTGAAAGAAATTAAAATTCAGAGAGGCGCACGATAACAAAACCTGCAACTTCATTTCTTCGTTTCAGAGCGCGCATTCTCCTGTGTCAATCGAGTTTCAAGGTTCTCCGCTTTTTTACGAGCTCAACGACATCGTTCCGTTAAAAATTGCTTAAATTGGCTTATTTTGTCTATTCTGCTCGCAATGTAGGTAACATTCAATCGTCATTGTTGTATAATCTTCGGGTTTGGATCATACTCTTACTCTGACGCTCAAATGTACGAGAATTGAAAAGTTCTTCGCGAAATATGAAAGTGTACACGTATATCTAGGGTTTTTCTATTTCTTAAGAAGTGAATTTAGCTATGCAAGTGCTGGAAATTGATGAGCGAAGCGTTTCGAGGTTTTTTTGGGGACCGTTGAATTGTAGGGTTTTGGCAGAGTTCTTGAGCTGAAACTTAAATTTTTTACGCTCCTTCGTTATTATGGGATAGATGAAGGACTTAGTGTTTTCATTTCTAAGCAGTTTTGCTTAGAAGCTTGGCGAAGTTTTGCTTTATTGTTATTTGTTATGGGCAAGAGTTGGAGATTGACTGCTTATGATATGCAATACATTAGAATTGGAGGGCGTTCAAATGGATATTGGTTCTACGTGTGGGTGGCACCTTGAATGGCTGAATCTCAGAAAGTTGGTCTAGCCGAGAGGGACGTCGAGCAGGTTTTATCTTTGTTTTAAATCAACTCTCAAAAATTTGCTATTCACTTTATAAACAAAACGCAATGTTATATTCATATTCTAAAATGTTGATGGTTTTATGCATTTTACTTCTCAATGCTAGGTTCTTGTTAATTTGGATTTCAGTTTATATGCTCAATGGGCAATCACTAAAAGGTGTATAGAGTAGAACAGTTAACTTGTAGAAGGAAGTTTGATTTCGATTTTGATACTTTCTTTGTGAGGCCTGTTTGAAAGTCATGTGCCACAACTAATACCACGTAGTTTAGTGAACGATAAACATGTTTTGGTTGCATTGGGCACTAAATATTAATCCTTATTTGCTTTTGAAGATCTTTTAACATGTTTATCAACATTCTTCTGTAAGTGAATTTTCTAACCTTTTTGTAATGAGTGTATTTGGGAGTGTGTATGTGTGTGCATATTTTGTTTCCTTATCATTTATTGATGGTATACAAATTTTCAATTTCAGATTGGGGCTAATTAAGTAGTTGATAAGCAAGTTTGTGTCCAAAAAACATGTTGAGCAGTAAAGTCTTGTGCTTTCTTCATGAATGAACTTGATTTACCATTTCCCAAAATGTTTACCATTGCAAGCTTTTGCTCTTGTAACAAACACCTTCAGTTTTTTAAAATTAATATACAGGCCGTTATAGCACTTAAGAAAGGTGCATATCTGCTGAAGTACGGGCGCAGAGGAAAGCCAAAGTTCTGTCCATTCCAACTTTCAAATGTAAGTTTACTGTGTTTTCCCTGTTTGAACAATTCTACTGTTGCCTAGGGTTGATATTTTGAGACAGAAGGGAAAAAGATCTTCCAGAACTCATCAAATTGTCCACAGAACTGCTGCTTTGTTCTATATGAATAACTACTATAAGAATCCCATAATGCCACCTCCTTTATTCTTTAGTTGCGTCATCATTTTATTGACCTAGGTACATCCACACTGAACAAATTTTTTCTAACAAAATTGCTTTCCTTCTTTCATTTATTTCTAGCATTGTCTTTCTGTGATTGGGTTGTGGGGGGAGAACGTAGTATTGCTTATATACGAAGAAAACTGAAGAAAAAGAGGTTAACAAGAAGGAAATAGGTGCTTTATTGTCATATTTTCATACTATGCTCCCATTTCGGCTAAGAAGTTTCCTGTTAAACTAAAAAAAAGGGATGTTCAATGAACTAGTTTTGCAATTCTTACAAGAATATCGAGTTTAAAAAGTTTTTAGACAAATTACTTGTGTTTGCACTTTCTACAGAAAAGCATGTTGCCTGGGCTTCAATCTTGGATAAGCAACCTTTAATGTTCAATACGGTGGAGTATAATAGTAGATATTGAATTCTTAACTCTTGTCTAATTAATCAGATTGCGATTGTGTTCCAGGATGAGTCTATGTTGATATGGTACTCTGGGAAAGAAGAAAAACAGCTTAAGCTGAGTCAAATTTCGAGGATTATTCCAGGACAGCGTACTGTAAGTTTGTTAAGCACTTCTCTCTTAAACAATATTGGGGATTCAAACCCTCAAAAACACTACTAAAATATTTTGAAAAAATGTTATGAAACCTTTCAATGAAGCCTCACATGCCTATCTGAGTTGGAAATAATGTTATTGAGGGAGGAGCATATGCGATGCGTTAATCTTTATTGCTCTGTACAGACCATGACAAATTTATTTTGCTACCCTTGATGACTGTGTTTCCTTTCAGGAGATGTATTATGGGTATTAATATATATTTATTCATTAATTCCAAAACTTCCATTGTTACAATGGTGACTTTTCTTTCAGGCAATATTTCAGCGTTATCCTCGGCCTGAAAAGGAGTACCAATCATTTTCTCTTATATACAATGATAGATCCCTGGATTTGGTGAGTGTGACTGTGTGATGACTTCGTTTAGCATAAGAATACTACGTACCTATCAATTTGACTAAAATGAAGCTCTTTCATTCATTTGTTGTCTTATTAGATTTGGTTGTCTAATTTCTTATATGTGGATAGCCAGGAACTTATAACTTGCAGATGTTTATTGACACCATTGTCGTCTTATGGACAGATATGTAAAGACAAGGATGAAGCTGAAGTTTGGTTTGTTGGGCTGAAGGCATTGATCACTCGTGGTAGCTACAGTAAGTGGAAAATTGATGCAAAAAGTGGCAATGCATCATCAGACAGTCCAAATGCTTGTATTCGAAAAAGTTCCCCAACTGTTATCCCATTTGTGCGTAGCAATGTCTTCTACAGGCCTCTTGCTTTATATTGACGAGATTGTTTTTCTCATGTTCCTTTCTTGATTAACCTTTTGGTATTCCTCAGGATTTTGGAGATTCTCAAGGAACACAAGTGCCTTTGGAGAATGTTTCAAACAATGGACTGGGGAAGGCATTTGCTGACATAATATCATACACTGCAGTCACCGATAGTGGCAGCCAAGCAGATTCTCTTAGTTCTTTGACAAATGCCTGTGCAGATAACTCAAATGATCGAAGTTCTGCATCTGAGGCATTTCGAATCAGTTTATCTAGTGCTGTTAGCTCGTCAAGCCAAGGATCTTGTCGTGAGGACTTTGATTCCTTAGGTGACGTTTTCATTTGGGGAGAAGGTATAGCTGATGGAATTTTGGGTGGTGGCGAGCATAGGGTTGGGTACACTTTTAGCCCCAAGACAGATGCACTTCTGCCTAAGGCATTGGAATCAACGATGGTTTTGGATGTTCATAATATTGCTTGTGGTGGCAAGCATGCTGTGTTAGTCACTAGAAAAGGGGAGATCTTTAGTTGGGGGGAGGAATCAGGCGGCAGGCTCGGGCATGGCATAGAAGCAGATGTTCCCCACCCAAAGCTCATTGAAACTCTCAGTGGTGAGAGTGTTGAATTAGTAGCATGCGGAGAGTATCACACATGTGCTGTTACGCGCTCCGGGGACCTTTATACATGGGGTGACGGTACTTATAATTCTGGTCTGCTGGGACATGGAACTGAAGCCAGTCACTGGATTCCTAGAAAAGTGAGTGGACATATAGATGGTATACATGTAACTTATATCTCTTGTGGTCTCTGGCACACAGCTGCTCTAACATCTGCTGGGCAGCTATTTACTTTCGGAGATGGGTCTTTTGGTGCTCTAGGTCATGGAGATCATAGTAGCACAAGTGTTCCACGAGAAGTAGAAACATTAAGAAGTTTACGAACAACAAGAGTTGCTTGTGGTGTTTGGCACACTGCTGCAGTAGTTGAAGTAGTCATTGAATCATCTAGTTCTTCGCCTTCTGGTGGCCCTTCCCCTGGAAAGCTGTTCACCTGGGGGGATGGAGATAAAGGCCGACTTGGACATGGTGATAAAGAACCTAGACTCATTCCTGAGTGTGTGGCTCCATTGATTGATGAAAATATCTGTCAAGTAACCTGTGGGCATAATCTCACAGTTGCTCTTACAACCTCAGGACATGTATATACAATGGGGAGTACTGCCTACGGACAGCTTGGGATTCCCACAGCAGATGGGTTGGTTCCTACTCGTGTTGAAGGTAAAATGGCAAACTGTTCTGTAGAAGAGATTGACTGTGGTGCTTATCATGTTGCAGCCTTGACTTCCACAATGGAAGTTTACACTTGGGGAAAGGGTGCAAATGGGCAATTAGGCCATGGAGACACAGATGATAGAAATTCACCTACACTAGTTGATTTCCTTAAAGATAAGCAAGTCAAAACTGTAGTATGTGGTTTGAACTTTACAGCTATTATATGTCTGCATAAATGGGTATCCAGTGCTGACCATTCTGTATGCTCCAGTTGTCATAACCTATTTGGTTTCAGAAGAAAACGTCACAATTGTTACAACTGTGGGTTAGTCTTTTGCAAAGCATGCAGCAGTAGGAAATCAATGAAAGCTGCTCTGGCTCCTACCATGAGCAAGCCATATCGGGTGTGTGATGATTGTTTTAGTAAACTTAAGAAGTCCATGGAATCTGCTTCTGTTGTGCGAAGTCCTAGAGGCAGAAATGGAAATGTGTATCACAAATCCTTTCAGGTGGCTGATAGAGAGGCTCAAGCTTCCACATTGCAGGCACAACTTTCAAGACTCTCATCCGTTGATTCAAACAGACAGACTGAAAGCAGGCATTCTAAGAAAACTTCCAAACTAGAATTACATGATATTTATGTTTCCCCAGTTCATAGAAATTTTCGCCTAGGGAGCTCTTATTCATCAAAAGTATCAACTTCTCCAGCTGTGCCTTCTAGGAAAAGATTTTCTGTTTCTGTTTCTGGTTCGAGAATGAGCTCTCTAGCAACATCGCCTTTTTCAGGCAAGTCAAGTCCACGCCGGTCTTCTGAAGTGACTCTTGATGATCCAAAATATATCAACAATAATCTAAACCAAGAAATCTTGAAGTTAAGAGCACAGGTAGGACCGTCAGATGCTTTAATGACTATAATCTATTATTTTATGAATTTATGCCCATGCTTAGATTTAAATCTTTGTTTACTGTGCTCCATGACCGGATGAATGTGTTTTAAAGGGTTCTGCAGATTCAATTTCTTTTTTGTTTTGATAAGATTAAAGTAGCCACTGCAATTTTACCTTTACCCTCTCCCTTCTGGTGTGCCTCTTTCTTGTTATTATTAGAGAAAAAAACAGTGAGCTAGTGTGGGAGGTGTAGAAAAAATGTTGTCTTGGATATCTTGAAGATTTTGTGAGTGGTTTTTCCAACTCATGAAAACCTTGTGCACTAAAACTGAAAATGATTTGATTTTCTGACAATTTCTCTGACAAAAGTATGTGGATCTTATTGATTCCTATAAAATTTTCCTCAGATTTTACTTTGTGGTTCTGGAAAATCATAAGCATCTGGAAAAGCTGTCCATGTTGTTGAGTGACCAATAGAATTCCTTGACCATCCAAGATTTTTAATTTGTCTTTGCTCATTAAAACGAGAACCTGAAACTACAGGATTCATCACCAGAAACAAAACTTCCAGTTCTTTCTTTCGTCTTTTTCTTTATTACAAACTATTTTGGTAGCTGATCATGACTTATAAAGAAAACCTAGATATCCTAAATGCCTCTTTCACCTCAAACAGTAAAAACCTCGAGTTCACATTTTCTTTTCTGTTGATTTCCGGACATTATAGATAGTTGGAAGCTAAATTTGTCATTCATGGAGTAATTTGTCAATACTAGAACTTGGAAGTTCTCAGTGAAGGCTGTTGGGAAGTCATAGAGGTTGCTTCTCAAACTCGAAGTGCTGCAATAATGCTACCTCATGCAAATTCAGATGATTCATTGAGGAAAATAATCTCAGTTAGAGCTTGTGATGTACTATAAACTCCCAAAACTAGTTTGCAGTTCATACTTGTAAATTTTTTGTACTCTTTATATCTGTATTTCAGTAGCTACAATCTGTGCACAAAAGGGGCTCCGATTGCATTAAACATTCGACTGATTTAAATTTACTTATTAATTCAATTCGATTGATTGATACCAAAAGTACTCTGCAGGTGGAAGAGCTTACTTCTAAATCCCAGAATCTTGAAGCTGAACTTGAAAAAACAACCAAGCAATTGAAGACTGTTACTGGTATAGCACAAGATGAAGCAGAAAAATGTAAATCTGCAAAGGAAGTTATAAAGTCCCTAACTGCTCAGGTTGGATACCTCTATTCTTTTAACTTCAAGATGGAGGTTAGATTTTACGAGTAGGGTCTTTGGGACAATTAATCAAGTTGCAAAGAATCTTTTAATGGGAACAGCTGGAAGAGGCAGCTTTAAAATGGCAAATATTGTCTATTTTTAAAGAGCCTGTGTATCTTTATTTGGATGCTCCCATCTTGCATGTTCAATATGGATATGCAATTGTTACGATCTGTACTGGACTAGTTCCTTTAGGGAATACATAGGCAAATGCATGAGAACACACCCTCATAGGCAAGTATACATCAGTATTCAAATTTAGAGTAAAAACTAGAGGGTTGGAGTGGGAGAGTATTTACTTGCATGATTATGTTCTGTACGCTGAGGATGCTGCTACTTTGAGGAGACTAGCACCAGTGTATGGATTTCCTAGACAAGAATGTTCTGCAAATTTTAGTGTACAAGTATCTGTAGAGTTCATTCCACACCAGCGAAATTTTGTGGTGAATATATATGAAGCAACCAGGAGTATGAAACTAGCAACATAATAAAAAAAAAAAAAATTGCTGCCACATGTACTTTAAACACAAAAGAATTTTAGTAACTAATCCTATATATTGCTCCGGTGAATTTTTCTGATTTTGAATGGTTCATTCATATTACAGTTGAAAGAGATGGCTGAAAGGTCACCAGAAGGAGAGAGCCCAAGCTTCACTGCAGGTTCTGTTGCCAAAGACCCCTCTGGTGTTCGAAACACGTTCTCAACTGAGAGCCACAAACCAAGCACAATAGCTACTGAAAGTGAGTCCAATGGGAATTCAGCAAACGGAAACTTGTCTCATGGAACCAAGTCACAAACCGAAAAGAAAGAGTGGATGGTGCAAGATGAACCAGGCATTTACATCACTTTATCTTCCTTGCCAGGTGGTCGTAATGAACTCAAGCGTGTTCGTTTCAGGTATCCTAATAACCATCCTTGATTTATGAAATCAAGAAAAACATACAATGGATTTGGACATCAATCGTTCTCTAATAAGAATGTTCTCATTTTTATAAAATGAGAATGGCGTAATGAACCATTACATTGATTTAATGTCTCTCAATTCATTATCTTTTATTAAATCAATCTGATAATGTCAGCTAACAAAGACAATAACTGCACAAAAACTTAATGAATTGAGTCATTTGATCAATCTAATAGCTCTCATTATCTCATACTTATTCTACAAAACATAAAGACATCCTTACTAGAGAAGAATTGTAATACATACAAACAATCAAAAGAAAGCAGCATTATTGCATTGCATGAAACAATTTTATAGCTGAAGGGCAATGTCTTGCTTTGCCTTTGCTTATCTCTTATTGCCTATAGTGTATTCTTTAACTCTTTTGAAACACTGCTAGAAGAAACCTTTCCTCAAGACACTCTTAAAAAGGTTGCAGTTTTATGACTAGCAGCATATAATCTTAGCATCTTTCTAGCAGTTTTTATGCACCAACAATTTGAGTTGCTGATCAAAAGTCAATAAACACCTAGAAATCTTGTTAGCAAATCAACTTGATTTTTCTGTTTACTGAACAATTAATATTGCGCTACAGTCGGAAGCGTTTCACAGAACAAGAAGCAGAGAAGTGGTGGGCTGAAAATGGAGCCAAGGTATGTGAGAGGTACAAAATCCCTGGTGCTGATTAGTAGCCGGTGCTTCTTCAGTTTCTCTGTAAGAAGGCAGGCTTGTCCTAGATGACCCTCTTCCTCTCACTTGAAGCTGTAAATTTTTGTCCCCGTCATTCAGAGGAATTGTCACTAAGAATTGTAGGATATTGGCAGGTAGGTTGAGAGATAGAGAAAAGAATGTAGGAAAGAGATTACAAGAAAAGGAAACAGTAAATGTGCATGTTAAGAAATGTGGACGTTCTGAGGTTTGCAGATTTTTTGTTTTGTTTTTTTTACTTCTTGTTGCTAAACTAGTTAGTACATTCTTAGATGAGTTTTCTGTTTTTCTCTGAGGCTGTTGGTTGCCTCATCCCTTTGTCAAATCCTTCTTGATTACCAATCTGTTTCTGCAGCTAAGTAATTACCATAGCTCCATTTTGTGATAGTACTTCTTGAAAATTCAGTAATAGAGGCTCATATTTTGAAGAAAATACAGAATTTTAGCTTCCAATAAATACAAACTTTTGTTTTGCCAGTATAATCCTGCATTATACATAGGAGACCCCAGCGGCATGATAATGGTAAAACATAGCCTTCAATGCCTTGGATGCAATATCTCTAACTAGAATGTAAAGTTTGAGAGTAAGCAGGAAGCGAACTACCTCCCCCTCAAAGAAGTGAGACTGCTGGTAATTGGTGTCTTCTCTTCCTTGAATGGTTGAGTTGAGGGATCTGATAGACTTGGTAACCTTGAAACACTACCCTTCCCTTTCCTGGCATTTGGTCCTATCTCCTCTATCATGTATTTCCACCCATCAATAGGTCTCCTCCGACTAAATATATGAGTCTTAATAAAACTAGCTATCTGCACACTCAAATTCATAAAACAAAACATAAGAAAATGAATGATCAAGAACTTTGTTACAGAGTAAGAATACTATAAGTGCATTTCAATATATTACATATGCATAGTGACCAACAACAGTTATGCTGAGCATACTGAAAACATAAGTATTATTTAAGTATGAATAGGCTAAAAGGAAATGAATCAGTGCATATTGACACACCTGGAATTTGCAGTATGCAATTCGGCGGTCAAATTCTTGCAGGAGAATGTCTTCTTCTCTTTGTGACATCTCCCATACATTTCCATCTTGTTCCTTTGATGTTGTTTCCCAACCATCGGGTTTGTTTTTGAACTCAGAAGAGCTTGGAATCTTTGCATTATCCAAATCATCATTGGCAGAGTCAAATATCCTGCATTTTTTTTAACTTTTAAATCAACAGCAATCTCACCAATAGCCTAGCTAACAGCCTCTATAAGTTGCTCCAGACTAGATTTAAACAATTAAATACAGCTAGAACTCAGAGAGAATAAAAATTCCTTTAGATTTACATTATTTCCAAAACAGAATGAAATAGAATAAAAAAAATCCCAAAATCAGAGAGTTATAATAAAGACCCAAAAACAATTACTTAACAAAGGGAGAAGAGAAATAGAGCATACTCAGAGCAGCTATCAAGCAGTCTATCGATATCATCAGCACTATTTCCACCCAAACTGCCCAACTTAGCTTCTTCTTGTTTCTCGATCTCCTTTACCCACAATCCAGCATGAATCCTCTGCTTCTTCAATCTATAATCCCTCTTCATACTCTCCAAACTATACAGCTTATCACTCCCCTCACCGCCACTATCTTTTCTATCCGTTTCTTTACCCTTCTTGTTTCGTCTCTCATCCCAATTCTCATTCATCTCCTCTACAAACGCCTTCGTCTCCGGGTCTACATCTGATGGTAAAACGATGGTATTGGAACCGTTAGAGCCGAAGTTCACGTCTGTTTCCCACGGAGCTCGGTTCTTTGGTGATAGGTCTTCTGGGAGCCAGGCGGTTTCCCAGGCGTCGTTCCATTCTTCATCGCCGTTTTTTGGGGGTTTAGTGGAGAGGGATTTGATGAGAATTGATGGGTTTAAATGGGGTTTTAAAAGGACTGTTGTTGTCCTCGGTTTCGTTATTGATATCGATACTATGCGTCGAAGGGTCTGCATTTTTAGGGTTTATCAAGGGTTTTTGAAGGCGGAATGGAGGGTAATTTGAACAGTTTCCTTAAACCCCCGTTCAGGTAGAGAGAGGTAGAGAGAGGTAAAGCTTGAACCTCGAGCAAGATTGGATCATGGACCCGATTGGACTTGGTTTGATTTGGGCGATTCGTGATTCAGAATGGAATTTTAAATAGTAGATTATACTTTCTTTCTTTTTTTGGAAATGAAAGGATGAAAGCCTGAACGAGGGCAAAATTGGCCCAAATAAAATTTATTAAATATTAACTAATGCATATATCTTATTACGTAATTCCATTAATAACCTTGATTTATGTGTTTGAAATAAAATTAAACTAAACTATGGTTTTTTTTCTTCTTCCTTTCAAGTTTCAATAACAAAAGAAAAAAACTATGTTTTTTCTTTTTCGACTCTCTCATAAAACCATTCCATTTACTCTGGGCTCATTTGCCTGTCTGTAACAAATATTTATGCAATGGGCCATAGCTTCCCTTCAAAGCCCAATAACTTTACTAAGCCTATAAAGAAATTAGGGTTAGGGTTTTGGAAAAAAAGCATATATAAGGACTCTTATAAATGCTTTCTTTTTTCTTCACCTCCTGTACTGGCCTTCTTCATTTCCAAACCTTTACGAGATCGCAGACAGAGGATCGCACCAGTAGCGGAGCAGCATGGTGCACGTCTCGTTTTACCGCAACTGTGAGTGGTGCCATTTATCGTAAAGCCTGTCTATGTTTTTGACTTCTCTTTTTAGCTGTGGATTTCTTGATGTGTTTCTTGTGATGCTAGTTTTATTTTGACTCTGTAACGATCTCGTTTCTTAGTGTTTTTGTTAGTAATTCTGTACGATTAGGATCTTATAATAAATTGTTTGGAGGCGAAGAAAGTGATGGAGCAAACGAGAAAATTGAGGTTGTTTCTATGTTTTATTTTATCCAAATATCGAAACTTGGGACGTATTTGTTAATATTTACCTAATAGAAAAGTTCAACCTATCTAGAGGAAGGTTTGTTGTGTCAACATTTTTTTCTCTCTCTCTTCCTACATGTTCTTGGCAAGCATACAGAGTTTTAGTATTGGCGGCTAGTATTATATTTTGTGCAAAAAAAGATCATGATTATGATGGAGTTGATAAAAGCACATGAATTTCGTGATACATTTTCGGCCCATTATAGTACTCCTTATGTATTGTTGTTAGTAGGTAACGGTTCTTGTTAAATATTTGAGTTGATAATTGTAATCCATATATGATTAGATGGGAAAACCTTCAAGAAGCCAAGACGTCCTTATGAGAAGGAGCGCTTGGATGCAGAGCTGAGGCTTGTAGGAGAATATGGGCTTCGCTGCAAGAGGGAGCTCTGGAGGGTTCAATATGCTCTGAGCCGCATTCGAAATGCAGCAAGGGAGCTTCTCACCCTTGATGAGAAGAACCCACGCCGTATTTTTGAGGGTGAGGCCCTTCTTAGGAGGATGAACAGATATGGCCTTTTGGATGAGAGCCAGAACAAGCTCGATTATGTCTTGGCCCTCACTGTTGAGAACTTTCTTGAGCGTCGTCTCCAGACCCTTGTGTTCAAGTCTGGTATGGCCAAGTCAATCCATCATGCCCGAGTGCTTATCAGGCAGAGGCACATCAGGTATATTATATACATTGTGCTTCCTCTGAAATAACAGTGTTGAGTTTTATTTTAGTGAGTGCAAGGACTTTCAATGCTGTGTTCCATACACTACCACCATTATGCTCACTCTTCAGTGAATAAATGTAATCTGAATTTGAATTGATTGTTCTGTAGGAAATGTGTAACATTGAGCATTTTTAGGGTTCTGGATGGGAAGGGGTCTAATTTATTTGATTTTTCAATCATTTCTTGTTCTGTGAAACAAGCTTTTGGTAGTAGGGGTTGAGGGATATAATTTTGTTTTCTTTTTGTCATTTACTTTTTTCTGCTGTTGGATTGACCCCCTGACTTGGATTGTCCTTGCACTGGTATTCTTAAAATTACCTATTTTTAGTATTGGCTCTGAGATTTGTTAAATTTAGCCTCCAGTTTATGCACTCTTGCATTTAATCTATGGTGTATATCCGGCTGTTTATGTCATAATATTTTATAGAAGCAAATCTAGAATGCGTGGGCCCCTAATAAATGTTGGATTATTTTGTTTGTATATGATGAATTTTGGATATTGTGGAGTTATTTTGTATGTTTGGTGAATTTGTTGGACTTTACTTTGTTTGCCCACTCGCTAGCACCATAATTTTCTAGGTTTTTGTTGCTTGAGGTGTTCAATATTTTAGTCAGATCCAACATCTCTACCAAATTTGGTTTCTCAATTTTACGTCTAACATAGATTACACACTTTTTAATGATCCATGCACATGAGTTTGTTGATCTGATTAGCTTTTTTGTTTTACTCTGCATCAACTTTCTTTCCTGTGCTGTGAGGCATTTTGCTACTTGCTCGTGTTTGAATCATTTCTTTTTAACTTGGGCCAATCAAATGATTATTTTCTGTGAACATACTACACTCTCTTCTGGCACTGGCAGCTACAATGTTCTTGTTTTACAAAGGTTAAAAAATTGATATTCTAGCCGTACAGGCTTTGCATATGATATTTGTAGGTTATAATCAATGGTTATATTGTGTATTAATGTATATTTATTTTATTCCCATCAGGGTTGGGAGGCAGGTTGTCAATATTCCTTCATTCATGGTGAGGGTTGACTCCCAGAAGCATATTGATTTCTCACTCACAAGCCCCTTCGGAGGTGGACGCCCTGGAAGAGTAAAGAGAAGGAACCAGAAGGCTGCTGCCAAGAAGGCTGCTGGTGGAGATGGGGATGAAGAGGATGAAGAATGAGCCCCTTGTGTGCACAGATAGTTCACTATTGATGGTGGATTGGTTACATTAGGAACTGTGGCCGAGTTTTGCAACTTGACATTTCTATTCTTGATAAGTTGATGTTTTTGTTTGAGATTGTTCGACCATAGGAAGTTTTGCATGCATTATGTTTTTCTGACTGTGATGAAGAGAATTTTAGATGTCATTGGAATATTAATGTGACGACTTCTTTCCCCTTTTCATGCTTAAATTAATCTCTGCTAACTTTTTAATTGAGTTTAAATTACTTTGTGCCCCCCGAACCGAAAATGCATATTTCATACTGGGCTAAAGACTGGTGGAACTAACTTAAAAAGTGTGTGGGAACAGAGGCTTTGAGACATCAAAATCCTTACACACCGAAGTGATGATTGACCGAATCGTGGTTGAAACTCACATCTATTTTGTGTATGGGATCCTAGTTACTAGGTGTACACGGTGTCTTTGGAAACATTGGATGCTTTATGTATATTGCTGAGTGTTGACAAATGCTCTCCATTGGCCGGTCTGATTGGGCTCTGTTAATGTCCGTGGGCTGTGGATGTAGAAACTTGCTAAAGCGTTAACGCTTGTGTATGATGTCCCTCCGAGTGAAGACTATTATTAGGTTCATTGAAATAAAAGAAGTGTAGCAATAAACTATTTTGGAAGAATTTTAACTTTTTAAAATTTAAGGACTATTTTTCTAAATTACAAATTTTTAAGGTTTTTTTCAAGTAAAACAGTATTTTTAATACTGGACACAGAAAAGATTATATACCAAAATGATAATAAATTCAATTGAGAAATGGTAACAAATTGACAACCTTACTACTACCACGGCATATATTTACAGTAGAGTCCCGACCAAAATGATAAACATGCTCTCTTTTTCTAATGATGGTCAAACGTTTTGCCAAGTTGTTCGATGATTATTTTTTGTCAAAAAAGAAAAACGTGGGGAAAAAGAGCAAAAGAGAGTAGCCATCATTATTAATACTTGTCTCGTGGTTAAATTGGGGTTTGTAATTGTAAACATGGGCTGCTTTGAATTTGGCCTTTGCAGCCTTCCATTTATGCAATAAATGGAAAGAGAGGAGAATTCTCCTCCTTTATCGATTAACTCATTGTTAATTGCTCTTGTTCTTGGTGCGTGTAAGTTGTTTGTAGCCAACCAACCATCTTCTTAAATCTTAATTGAGATGACGATGATGATCTGTCTTCAATATAAGATGTTGAGAATGAGAATGACAGCAACTTTCAATTCATACAAATACCATACTGCGCAGGATAGATTCTTCTCTCTATTCTCTGCTTGCTTCTCCAAATATAGGATATGCAAGGAAGGAAGGAAGGAAGGAATACTTGCATACACCACCTACAAAATGAACTTAAACTGGTCAATAATTAAAACAGTTCAAGAACATCAAATCAAATCCATTGCCGTATAAGGCAAAACAAGAGGAATTCCATTCCCTTTTGATACGACACATCAAATTGAGGATAATACAACTTTAACGAATTACAAACCCGCAGAGTAGAGTATAACTCTAAGTTAAAGTGGTGGGGTTGGTTTTCATTTCACGTGGGATTCTTATTATTTGTTATGTTAGGCTTAAGAGCCAACGAAAGAACGATGTAATAGCAACAAATAGCTATCAATCCAGCAGGCTGTGACATATCCCATGTCATTTATTTTCTCTCTTTTAGTGGAAAAAAAGATTCCCACCAATCTTAAATTTGATGTCTCTGTCGTACACAACTTTGGTTCTTTCAATTTGCTCTGCTTTGCTTCTGTGGGATATGTATGCTGAAATAGACCCCCTAACCACCATTTTCCTTGCAAGTTTTATCTCTTTGGGTATTGAACCAGTGGCCGGGCGGCCATTAATTAATAATATTTTGTCATCTCATTTGCTCAAGCATCATCTTATTCTCCATTAATCCAGATGGGTTTGTTTGACCTCCATTAAGATTAATTTACTTTCAGTAAGTAATCATCCTTTAAATAATCAGGATCCTTAATCGTTTAAGTTCCGTTCAAAAGAATTAACTCAAGCAATTTACAAGTACAGATCAACTCCTCGAGGGCAGGAATTAACAAATACCCATGTTCTGTATATGAAAGAAAAAGAAAGATTAATATTAATTGTCCTTTTCATATATCTTACCTAAATTTGCTTAATTTGTGCTTCTTATACCTTTTTACCATCCTAATTCCTAAGCTAATCCATTCATACCCAAACCTTCTGTTCTTTTTTTTTTTTTTTTGGTTCTTACAAAACTCTTAATTTTTCTTTTTTATTATTATCATCATCTACTTGTGCTATATATATTATTCAACACAAAATTAAAAGAATACCAAAAAAAAAGAAAAGGTTATAAATTTATTTCTTATCAAGACTACATACATAGATATTCAAGCCGGAGGATGGAAACGGCCCCTCTGCCTTTTCTTTGGGTTATCAAATCTAGTCAGAGTCGTTTCTTACCCACATAACGTTAAAACTCATTTACAGACAAAACAGGTTTACGCAACGCAACCACACCCCTACTTTGCAAAGAAGACTGATTGATTTGTTCTTCTTTCTGCTCTCTCTGGCCCCCACTCATTTGAACAAGAAACAGATACCACGTGTTAATTTCTTTCAATTAACATAATTTCCTTCGATCATCATTATCTTTATCTACATATTGTCACGTGACTTGCATTATATGTCTGCCGACTCTTCCCTTCCCATTTGGAATGTAATACAGCTCATGATTTTTTAATTCTCTATTTCCGAAATTATAATTTTTTTATTTTTTTAAACCAACGACATACCTAAAATTCATTCGTAACATTCAAATTAAAACCAAAATAAATAAAATAAAATCGTCACCAATTTTCTTTAAAATTTAGGGTAACAATTAATAACGTATTACCATAATTTAATTAAATTGTTACTAAAAAATATCATTTAATATTTAAGTTCAATTTTGACATTCAAATTTATTTTTAAGTATATTATTGGAGAGTCCTAATGTTTGAATCCCACAAAATTTTTACAATTTAAATCTCAAAATTAAATTTATGTATAAATTGATCTCCACTATTTAAAATAATCATTTTTTTTTCCTTATAATAGATCATTACTTTTGCAAATTTAGTTTAATTTTTTCTTTTTTAATATTTTGGGCCTGTTTTTACCATTTCTACAACCTCTCCTGCAAATTAAAAGGCTAAGGCAACTTAAAGGAGTTTTATTTCAAAATAATTTAAAAAGATTTTAATTTCTAACGGAAGAAGTAAAATCGTGATGCTTCACGACCACGGGTCTATTTAATATTTATCTTATATTCATTGTATTGTATTGAAATTTTATACTATATCGAACTATTAAATCATAGTTAAATTAATAATAATCTAATCATAAAATACTTTTTTTTTCTAACGGAAGTGAAAGTGAAGGGTTTCAAATGTTTACGGTATAAATCGAGAAGATTGAATGCTGATAGATAATTTTTTATTTTTATTTTAATCTATTATTTTTCTCTTGTTTTTAAAAATATAATTAATTTTTTTATATTATAAGTTAAGAATTGTAAAAACAACAAAATAAATGAAATACATTTTATATCAAAAAACTTCACATACCGCCCCTAAAATTTATTAAAATCATGCAAAGAAGAAAAGTATAATGTAATTAACAGATATTTTTCCTCTAATTCAACGAAAAGTCATTTGTTTGTTTGTTAACTTTCACTCTAGATAAAAAGTCAAATTTATCCTCAATATATGTAAAACAAAAGAAAAGGAGGGAAACGGATAAGAAGAGAGAAAAGTTGTTTACTTTCTCATTTTTCTCTAGTGAAACTCTAATCAAAAACGAAAATTCAAAGATTTTACATAATTTTTTTATCAAAAAAATACTTTTTTTCTTTTGAAAGAGAGAAAGAGTTTTGAATCAGTGATGTCAGTAATTTTTTTTGGATAAAAATATATTTTTATCTTTGAATTAAACAAAAAAGTGAGTTTCTGTTAAAATTAACGGGAGGTATTTGTCAATTATATAATTTTTTAAGTGTAATTTTGATAAACTTTAAGGGAAGTTTGTGAAAATTATATATATATATATATATATATATATATATATATACACACACATATATCGTGGCCTTTTCGCTAGTCTTGGCCCTCTAGTGAATGAAGAAGCTGAAAAGAGATTATCACAATTCGCATAATATGTAACAGGCAAATTTGAAATACACCGCTCCATTCTAAATAATATCGTGTCCATCATCTAGTGGGACCCTCTAAAAAAGTCATAGTTTAGTGGGCAAATTTGAAACACACCGCTCCATTCTACTCCACACCCGTCTCAATCCAATTATGACGATATAATACATTGATAGCTTGTCAACATAAAACCGCATGCATGCATGAATCCATCACCATAACATAACATAACATAACATCTTATCGTCTGAACATGGGCATCGCATCGCATCGCATCGCATCGCACCGCATGGCGGACAACACAAAAGGCCTCATTACTATGTCACCATCACTGTAATATGTGATTGGCCCCACTCCTGTATGTGGACCCAGTACCTGTTCTCTTTTTTGTCTGTGGGCCATCCCTGGTCCTCTGTTTTTAGCCTACTTACCCCTCCCTCAGATTTATTTTTATTTTTGGCGCTGGTCCCGCGAAGCCACGTACCCTCCTTCCCCCACCCCATCACCATCACCATCATCTCACCACGTCACGAGTCTATTTTCTTTTCTTTTTTTATTTCTCTTATGTTATTTTATTCGTACCTGTATGTATGTATGTATGTATATATACACAAACTAGAAGTTGAAGAGAGATCCAGAGATGGTGTTTACATATAACTATAACTACACGTGGGTCCACCAGTTGTTTATGGGATCAGACCGTGTATCTACACGCGCTACAGAACAACAGCAAGAAGTGTGACTCGTAATCTTATATTAGCTGGAGTCGATGAAAAAGAGTATCTAATAAAACCTAGCGTGACTACGACGTTCAGGAGTACCAACATAATCAAGGTAGTGTTTTATTTTTAACAAATTTAAATATAATTAAAATTTAACCGAATTTTAAATTTAATTAATATATTTATTTTTATCTTAAATATTTAAATATAAATATTAAATTATTTATTTTTATTAAAATAATTAATTATTTTAATTTATATAAATTTATATTAATTATTAATATATAAATATTAAATAATAAATAAAAATATTATTAATAAATAAATAATTAATTTAATTATATTTAAATAATTTTCATAAATATTCAAGCAATAAATTGTAAATTACACTACTCCCGTATATTTCAATATTTATATTGAGACGAAACCGTCTAACGTAAAGAGCTTCCTTCCAACCGAAATCGAAGACGCGTGCAACGCACGCACGAGCTAATAAAGCAACTGTAAAAGATTCTCTCCTAATCTAACCCCGGTTAAACTACTAAGAGAAGCAGGTAAGCAAAGGTTCTTCTAATTATTCTGCTATCGCCGATCAACCAGTACACTTTCATATATGGGCTTATATTCAAAGGGGCCCATTGTGTTTCCTATTAGGGACAATATTGACTTTTTACTATAGTACTGTACCTAGCCACCATGATTGTTAAGCTGCGACCATGCCAATTTTAAAAAATAAAAAAGAAAAAAAACGCACGAGAAATTTTAGAAAAACGCATGGAATATTAATTAATTAATTAATTTAACTTATAATTGTCTAATTTTAATCTTCTAATAAGAGAAAGGGGACACTTCATATTTTCTTTAAATTTTTAAGTAGAGAGAGGGACCAAAATGAAAACCCAAAAATGTCTCCACTTTTCAGATTTCACCCACTCAACTCCTTTCTAATTCTTTACGACCCCCAGTATTTCCCTATCTTAAACATTTTCGCACCTACATAAACAGTTCAGACTGTAACAAGGTGTAGTAGTTAGCCGCCTCGTCTTCGAGATCCCACAAACCGTCACATAAAGCTAACTCATCTCCACTGTTAACCCCTACATCCCCATATTCCGTACTGTTAACACGAACTTCCATTGATGGAATCCCAAGCTCATCGTCAGAAGCTTCGAGAAGATGTCTCATAACCCTCTCTCTGTCGTTAGCTTCATCTTCCTTTGAACAGGAAGATGCTGAGGACGGAGAAGAGGAGGTAATGGCACAGTCTTCTGCAGGTAGTGGTAGACGCTGTAGTGGGGTTGTTTTCTTGGTCAGTCTCTATGGTTTGGCAAGGAATAGAGTCAAAGATATCGTCAGTTGAAAGTTCATGCTGCAGACTTGTCATTAAAGAAGACAAGTCTTCTGCTGGTTCATCTTCTTCAACTTCAAGAAGCGAGATTATGTGGTTGTATGACTTATGGCGCTTAGTTTCTTCGCCATCCTCTAACTGGGTTTCATCCCTCTGGCGTTTTAATGGCGTCTCAGCCATCGTTAAAGAGAAGAACAAGAACACTAAAGAAGAAAAGATAAAGAGTAAGAGAGAAAGAGCCAGCAGAGCATACAAAAAGACTCGAAGGGTAATATGAGGAGAAAGACGTGAGGATGTGAAGATTTATATAGAGGCGAGAGGGGAGAGGAGTTCCGGTCAAAATGAGTTAAACAAGAAAGCGAGAATAATTAATACGTTTTTTTTTTATTATTGTTGTTTTGTTGGAGAGAAAAAGATGCTTAAAGAAAAAATAAAAAAATAATGGAAAAAAAAGGCTAAACAAGAAACATACAGTTGTCTCTCTCACGAGTTGCTCTTCCTTGAACATAAACCGTCAGATTCAACTTTCCGAGAAGGTTTGTGGTCCCGAGGAAAATCCAACGGCCAATAGCTGAAGTAGACGTTGGCTTGAGATTGTAAATATCAAAGACTCTTTAGAAAATGACAAAGCAAAGAGACTAGACTAGACTAGACTAGACACGCCCGAACCGAGGCTGGTTACAAAATCTCTTTAAAAAGCGTATTTCTTTATCTTTACTTTGCTGGTGCCAGTTTCTAAGATGAGCGGAACGAATAAAATAAAATAATGAAAGGGATACTCACACATACATCCCTTTCTTTTGATAAAATAACAAATAGTGAGAAATGTCAATTATTTGAGGCGGATCAGGCCCTGATAAATTGATAACCCACTACATAAGCCACTGCCACCAGAGATTTATTTGTTATAAAAGGCCAAAGGATGTTCTTATGTTAACATTTTGCAAACAATAGGTACTTACCCGTTTTTTAAAAATATAAAAATATATATATAATTACAGTGTTACCAACAGTGCTATTCTTTTTTTTTTTTTTTCCCTCTCTGAACAACAGATATCATAATTATGAATGATATCTCAAATCTGTCAGCTTTATGCAGAAGAATGGAGGTAGTCGTGAAGCAGGAAATCAGTTTGAGATCTGGGTATGGGAAATGATACAACTTTATGGCTGGTAAAGAGCGACTGTAGCTGATAAGACATGACCTACCCTCGTGTTTAATTATTTATCATTATATATATATATATATTTTTAATATCTCTAGGCGTTATTCAGAGTTCCGAGAAAAAAAAGGGGAGAAAAGACGAAGGGTGTTTTTGGTAATTTAGAAAAAGGGCATTGGAAAGTGACAGAAGAGGAAGGAGTAAGAACAAGATTGTCTGATTGATGATTGGATTTGACGGAGAGGAGAGGATTGAAATGACCCGACGTGGTGGTGAAGGATAGCTGCATGCATAGACAGGGAGTCGCATGTTGTGAAAGCTAAAGCTTTTGGTTTACATGGCTTTGCCAGTGTAGTGTGTTCATTATGGCGAGCGTTGAAGGTACACCACACCTTCAACTTGTAATTGTTTTTGTCTTTTGCTTCTTACAACTCAACTTCCCTTGTCGCGCAAGGACCACAAAACTTCCTGTCACAGATTTGAAATTTCTTTTTCTTTCATACATTGTTTCAATTCTTTTACCAATTGATATATTTATAAGTTAATCTAATTTATTGTAGCTAACTTTTACGTTTATGACAATTAAAAGTACTTGATAATCATGAATATGTGTGTGTGTGTGTGGTGGAAGGGACGATAAGAATAGAAGATGCTAGAATATATTTTTATAAATTTAAATTGATTTGGTCCCGTTCCGACCCGGCCGATGGAATTAATACTAGCCGTTGCATTCCCTCATGCAAATCGATTCTTCTCTTCTCTTCTCTTCTCTTTATTTCCTTATCCAGATTTTATATTATAATTAACATAGTAAACGACAACGTATTAATATAGAACTATATAACACTGCAATATCACGCGCATTACCAATCGAACGAGAATTAAAAATTTGGAGGGGCTAAAATATTTAAAATTGCATAAATTCTAAAAATAATTTGTAGAGTATGTCGTCAACTAAAAGAAAATGAGTGCGATTAATGACTGGAGCGTAGCAATTAGCACAGCACTGAGAATACTAATAATAGAAAAGGCCGGTTAATAAGAAAAAAGAGGGTAAAGCCGACGCCGATCAAATGCTCCGTGTCTTCTGGAGATTTGCGCGCGTATTTGGTGTGCATCCTTATTAATTAATTTTAATTAGTGTTTAAATATTAATGACGACCAAATGAAACTTAACTCCCACAATGCAACTAATATTTATGTATGGGATTGGTATCCAAATCACGTGTACTGTTTAGTTATACAGGGAGAATTACTATTATTATTATTATTATTATTATTATTATTGTTTTGTTGTTGGGAACAGGGATCCAGATCACTTGTTCATGACTTGACTATTAAATTTATTGCAATTAATTACGCATCTTAAAAAACAAACAAGATTAACAAATTGATTAATTGTGAGAACACAACGCAATACGCGGCTGCATTGTCGAAGCTCAACTCACTCTCTGGTTTATGCCGCTTATTTAATTTAATTAAAATTATTATTTTTATCGCAAGTGCTATTAAATCAAGGTAAGGTTTTCTAAGGTTACAACAGTTTGACCAATCAGTGCACGAACGTGACACGTGGTCGAATCTCACTGGAGTCAGTGTGCGTGATCCTGGTCCTCAGATCTATATTTGAATGTACTTTTACTTTCGTGAAAAAATATAAAGGTTATTGGAATTAATGGAGATCTCTAGAACTGGTTAATTAATCATTCGTGAGTATTTCTCTTTTAATTTGAATTTTATAAGAATAGACAAGAAGAATTATATACATATTTTAAAAAAATATTATGTGGGTATCACATAAGTATAAAATATGTTACATAAATTGTGATCACAATTAAAATATATATACATTTATTTCTAAATATCTTTAAATATTGAAAGAAAAAGCCGATCACCCACCAAAAACCGATTTAAAAAAAATCCTAAATTTTATAATTTATAATTTCATTAAACATTTAATTATAATATTTATAGATTAAAAAATTTTTGGAGAGAGTCCCGTATAATGTACGATCTCTTTTATTATATATGAGATTTTTTACTAAACGCAAAGTTAAATCTTATATTATATATAAAGAGAATTTTTTTTAAAAATAAGTGATAATTATATATACTTAAATTTTTATAAGAAATTATAATTATAATATTGATAAATATATTTATAGGGAAAAGAATAATAATACGCGGGACTTGAATTTGTTAATATACATAATTTTTTTTTTAATTTAAAAAGAAAATATAGGAGGATGCATATGATGTGGGCCAAAGAGGCAGCAATCATTTCATTTATGAAATGGAGGCCCATGTGGCTTTGCATGTGGTAAGGGCACCTAATTTTTAAGGGCACTAACCCAAATTAATGTATGCCATCCCCAATAAGCCTAGGGTTAGGTCAGGGGAGGGGTGTCCGATGTGATTATTATTATTAGTGGGTAATTCTTCTAAATCTAAAATTAGCATGAAAATTTAGTACTAAGTTTGCATTATTATTATTAATTAACATTTGGTGGGGCCGGCTCAACTTGAAGTATTTGGCAGGAAGATGGACCATTCATTCTACTATATTTATTCAATTGCTGTCTACTTTATAACCATTACATTAATTGCTTTCTAATATTTATCCGATAAATATCTTCTTTCACTGATTTCACATCATATGTACAACGTCACCAAGTAATCACTGCATCACGTTATTACATGTACAATTAACTTATTATATAATATACAATTTAAAATATTAAAAAAAATTGTAATTTAACTAATTATGAACAATTGCCTGCCTATCATGATGTATTTATCTAAATGGGGTATTTTCACATACCTCCCCTGAGGTTTGTGAAAATCACACCTAAATAAAAAATTTGAGGAAATTCACGGGTACCTCCCTTACTACAGTAAATCCGTCATGTTGACTGTCAGTTGACCAACTAAAAATAATAAAAAGTCCAACATACCCTTAATTTCGTACACAATCTCCTTGAACTTACTAACCCTAATTACACAAAATCAAGAAGCCGCCAACATTACCCAGCCACCACCACTCGTTGCTCCAGTCACCATCACTCGCTGCTCTATCACTCTTGCCGTCGTCGTTGTACTGCACTCACACTGCTGCAGCTGCCGTACCCCCAACGCTCATGCACGTCGTTTGTCACTGCCCCAAGTTGCTCACGCTGTTCATCGCAGACCAAGCTTGCTCGCGATTCATCGTAGCTCACACCGATGCTGTATCCCCACCGCTCACGCACACCGTTCATCGCAAACCCATGCCATGCCGTCGCTACTGCCCCATCGCCACCACCTCAAGCCACCTCCGCCTGAGTGGATCAAGGTTTACGACTTCAGCGCAGCAGCAACAACTTCACGACGACAACCCTCTAGCACAACGGTGGCACTGTAGCAGCTTATTGTCTCCTCTTCTTCGGTTTCAACAGCAGCTTCTAGCAGGCTGATTTCCTGTCATTCTTACCCAAGCAGCCATTACCCGTATCACCCGACCACCACCCACCATGCCAATGCCATCAAGCAGGTTTTGTCAACAGTTTCTCACCTTTCTCTCTCGATTTCAACAGCAATTACGACTTCTAATTCGAGTTCAGATATCATATTGCCTATTGTTGGGAGATAGTAAAACTGTTGTTTGATTGCTATTGTGATTATGAATACCATCCCAATTTTTGTGCTTTTAATTATTAGTGTGGGGTGGGTTTATACCTATTATGGGTAGATTTGTTTTAAAGACGATGTGAGATGACTACGACGAATCGAGTTCAGGTTTCTGTTGCATTCTTGTGTTTGTATAAATTAGTGATGACATTAGTTTGTGTTGTGGGATGGTGATTTATGCGAGGAGCAATTGTTTATTTTTGCCTTTTTGGACGGATGAAGATGGTAGCCGCTGTTGTTGCCTCTTGCACAAATTTTCGTTTTTTATTTTTGAAATTTAGTTAAAAAATAGTAAATGTAAATTGTATAGGTTTGAGTTAGGATATTGTAGGATTTGATTTTTTTTTTTTTTTGGAATTTGGATTTTCATGATGAATTATCTTATTGAAGTTGTGGTCTTCTTGAACGGTAATGATGTGGGTTATTCTGGATATTTTAGTAATTTTAATAGTTAAATAACAGTTCATTAGACGGAAGTACTGTAATAGGGGAGGTATTTGTGAGTTTTCACATACTCTCTATCTACCTGTTATTTCCACAAACCTCAGGGGAGGTATGTGAAAATACCCCTTATCTAAATAGCACATACTTAAACTTAGTAGAAAACAAAACCAACGACAATAACATCTAACATGCCCTAAAAGAACACTTGCCTATCATGATTTCTAAGATTCGGAATCTGTAACCAAATACGAATTATATAATATTAGGATGTCCAACTCATCAAAGGAGAATAATTATAATTATAATTAGAAAAAATTAGTTGATATGTCAAAACCCTCAAATGTTGATGATTAGTGTTTAATTGTTGATTAATTTTTATATTTGTAATGTAATGTGTTTCTCCTTTTTCTTCGTTGAATGTTCTCAACCGTTGGCATCAATAACATTTAAAATATGATTTATCCTTAATTAATGATTTTTTTTTTTAAAGAAAAACGCATAGTTATTGGTCGAAAGAGGAAGAAGTTTATCTTCAAATTAAAAGTCAGAACAAGAATGCTAATTAATAAAAGTGTTGTACTATATCTTATTATATTTTGAAGACATTATGCTCTTTCCCTTTTCTTTTCTTAGATTACTCCCTTTCCAATTTTCTTTTTCTTTTTTAAGAAGAAAAAGGGAGATAATTTATGATACTATAAGAATAGAAATTCATTAATAGAAACATAAATTTAAAGGGTTTGGAATAAATTCATAGATACCTTCTTACTTATGTTATAAAATTATCACGATAAGGTTCATTTATTTGTTGTCTCAATCTATTTAATTATGATTATGATGTATCATAGATGCCTTCATCATTACATTAGAAAAATAAGACCAAGTGGTTCCCGAAGTGGGTTGCTCTTAAGTTTAAAGGAAGAAGATCAATTCCAAAAGTCTAAAGTGGGATAAGAAAGAAGATATTGTTATAAACAAGTCATCTTCTTATCTTTCTTCCCCACAGAAGAAAATGATAATAAGTTTGATGGTTTTGAGGGAGACACTAAAATTCAAAGGAGATTATCAAAGCATCACTTTTGTTTTCTTATCTCCAATTAGATTAGTGCAAGAAAAACCAATCAAACATAATAGATAGCCATTATAATTTGCCTGGAAAATCAATGAGAATTTAAATCCACTAGGCTTTAGCCACCACTAAGCTAAGGTGTCAGCTAGCAGAGAAGTTATGGGCCACCGAGCCAAAAGAGAAGAGGCTTTGCTTTGGTCAATTTGCATATGAAAATTGTATTGAATTGAAGAAACCTGAAAAATGAGGAGCAATTGAAGATCCCTTAAGAGATATGGAATCGTAAGAAATTTGACACCTGGTGTCTGTTTGATTGAGAGAGAACCAAAAAGTGAAAAATGAATCACATCACATGTTTAATTTAATCGAAGATAGTGGAAACCACGCACGCACACTAGGAGGCTAAGCTAAAGCTAATTCTAGTAGGTGGGGTTTTGATTCTTATCATAAATTTAAGCTATTTGTTTGTTTGTTTGTTTGTCTGTCTGTCCTATTAATTAATCGTCAAAACCCTCAAAAATGAAACCAGCTTGTAAAAGTTGATTGATACCCGTTTTATTCCTTGAGAGCATTTAATTTAAAAAGTATAACCATTTTATGCGATCATTGTTTCCTTCCAATTTACCCAAAGTAATTGCTTGATTATGTTTTCATGTGTTTCAAGAAAAAGGTTTATGCAAAAGTCGTACGCTATTTTTATTTTTACTTTTATTTTCTTTTTTTATATAGATGTGCACGATAAAAGAACGTTCTAACTTGTCATTGTAGTTAAAAAGGCCAAGTTCTTCGATAATTTTCTTTTGATTATAAAACTTTTGTTTCTATATAATATTACACGACAATTAACTGAAAACTTTTATCTATTTTTATTGAGTTTGCATTATAAATTATTGTACTTAGAAAAACATCAAATCAGTTGAAAATTAATTAACAAATTACAAAAAATCATATTAATTTCTTTTAATCATAATAACTTGCCAACAAGATTTATTTTATTTTTACTTTCATATCGCCACGCACGATATAGTAGACACTTTATTTATTTATTTTGTTGGAACTTTATTTCCCCAAAGCGCACTTTAAGAGATCCACAATCAGCATATATATATATATATATATATATATATGTAAAAGCCCAATCCAATTTGTAAACATCGAATAGCCCATTAATACTTTATAATCCACTTATTCAACGTCATTCCATATACCATGAAATTGGAGTCTCCCACTTACATTTCCCTCCCTCCTATTTATTTGTTTTAATTTTCTCCCGTTGAAGTAAGACAACCAAAGTATCTACAGGCCATCGTGATACTGGAACACATTCACCCTATCAAAACGCAGCATTTTGAATCCAATAATCAGAATAATGAGAAGTTATTTAAAGGAATAATAGATAGGTCTGTATCTTCAGTAGACAAAATTCCCTGGAGGTAAAAACATTATGATAAGATAATACACATTTAACTACCACTGTTATGTTAACTGCAACAAAAATAAATCCTTGGGGACAAAATCAAATGCAACCTCTGCAAATATACTATACACCAGCCAGCCAATACTGAAATATATATGCACCTCAAGCTCAAAATAATTTTTTAAGTAGACAACCAGAAAACAGTCTAATCTTAGACTGGAAAAGAGGAACAATAGTATTGGCAATTACATGCATCTATCTATCTGACATATCTCTATATGGTAAACAGGACAGACATATCGGTAAGAAAGTATTACAAATATATGTACACATAATATTTCATGCATGCTGCAGAGTGCAGGACATGAGAACTGTTATAAAGACAACTCAAAGTCACAGACTACAAGAGACTATTTGAGTCGACCTCAAATATCCATGTCTTGGCTTCAGAGAAAATATTTCTGATAAAATGATTCTGAAACAGGGAACTTGATCTTTATTTTTTCAATCATCAATCAATTTCATACAATCATTCACATACTTTTACCAATATTATTTACAGTTATAGATTTCTACATTAATTGTATTACTTCCAAAGCTTATACACAATATGAAGCAATTCTTGACACCCATCGCCCAAATCTGCAAAGAAATATGACTTGGTACTTACTTATGGTCTTCATTCTAATGCTTCAAATTATGAAAGCCCAAATTCTAATATAAACTGGGATTAGGACAAATATATCCCTAATCATATTTTGAATTTGATAACATTAATGTTCACAAATCCCAATTATTTCAAGTATAAATATATCAGCCTTCTTTCACTCCTACTTCCATATCCAGTTCAACTCTACCAACTCAGCAGAAAGAAATGATACCTTCACTATGATGAGTTTCACAAGATAAACAGAACACAATGATTTTCGGTTGCTATTATATGAGCGAGAAATGCAAATATTTCAGGTATCTTGTGCAGCCTTGCATAATAACATGAGAAACAAAAACAAGGGAGAAAATAGAGAGGGAGAGAGGGACAACAAAGGATACACAAAGGGATGATGAATCATTTATAGGCCAGTAACATAGCAATTCAAAATGCAATGGAATGTAATAAATCAGTAAGAACAAAATAACTATCAAAATCAATTGAAGGCTCCAAAAGGATACACAATAGATCTCTAAAATGGTCATACTATATAGCCCATCAATTGGAAAGATAAATGTAATCAGTACATATGCCAGCATCGATGATGACAACCTCCCACAACTTATTTCCTCCCTTAAAGACAATGCCACGAAAATTAAGGATCATGAAACCCATATACTACTTCTGTGTTCTTGAAAGAAGCTTCTGCAAACTCTAATGACAACCTACCAATGAGATGGTACTTCAAATTATTAAACCTATTCCTGTGCTACGTGATGCCAACTTTTGAAAGTTTTCAAGTGACTAAAAATGGGGGAAGACACAAATTTAATGGAAGAAATTTTGAATAAAGTTTGGAAAAATGAAATAAACACTCAAGATCTCCTTCCAATAAAACATTTCATTTAATCTTGAGTAAAATCTGAAACTTCCCCATCCTCCCCAGCCAAAAGGGAAAAGATAAGAAAAAGAAAGAAGGGAAATATTACCCATTAGCTCTTTAAATCCTGTGTTGAAGGAAAAATTAACAGTCTGCATGGTGCCACCACTGTTGACCTCTTCAGCAACCCATCACAGCACAATTATAGACAAAATTAACCGATTGCTTTCTAGCAAGCAAGTTCCACTGAGGAGGGCCTTCACTGGGAACCCACGAGTTGAGCTCTATAAAACCTTCACCAGAAGGCCTTGGTCCACCAATGACAATAAGGCGGTCTCCGCAAGCTCTAAACGCCAGACCCCAACCATTCATAGAGTTTGCCCTTTCAGGCAATCTTCCTATTGTAGACCATAATCTCCTCTCCTTGTCATATTTCTTCACCTCCATATCAGCATAATCAGCTGCATACAGTTCATTATTTACCACTGCTACCAAAGGAGGTGCCTCAGCAGAGGCTGGCATCTCAGCCCCCCTGGCTGGACGTGCAGGAGACATGTTAGGAATTTCAGTCCATGTTTCTGTCTCCAAATCAAACTCTTCTCCACAAGTAAGAACCCTTGACTCACTCCCTCCGATTCCTCCAATAACGTAAAATTTTCCATCCATGAATACCCCAGAACACATCTTCCTTGGTTTATTCATGCTAGGCAGTAACTTCCAGGTTTGAGTCTCAGAATTGTACATCTCTGCGGAACTCAAAATGTTTCCATCCAAATCAGAACCTCCAGCCAAAATTGCCTTCTCTCCTAGACTAGCAGATCCAAACAAACACCTAGGAGCATTCATCCTCATTCCAGTTGACCACGAGTTCGTCAAAATACTATATCTATATATAACATGGGATATATGATGTGCCGTCAACTCCCTACCAAATACAAGAAGCTCCGTGCCCACAGCCAAGGACTCTTTATCAGAACACTTAAAGCATTCATTAGAAGCCATCCTTGGCAAATGCATCCACCGGTGACGAATTGGATCAAATGCCTCCCACTCAAGCAAATGACAAGAAAAATAAACCCAATGCTCAATCACACCATTCTGCCGCCTCAGCTTATACAACTCTCCACTCCTAATCAAGGAACGAAAACTCTGATTTAGAGACGCAATGGAACCATAATCCGACCTTGAGCAACGAATAAGACAACTAATGGAGTTGTCCCGACCAATGGGTTGGATAAGTGAGTCCAAATCCGATGCATCCCCAACATTGGATTGCTGATTATCATCAGATCGCCCACTATCAGCGGATTGCTGGTCATCATCTTTTCCCTGGTCATCATCTGACTGTTGGTTATCATCAGATCCCTGGTCATCATCGGATTGCTCGCGCGAAGTTCCTGTAATTTTACGAGAATTTGATAGCTTTAAAGACTTGTTACTTTGGCCATGACAATCATCATCACCATCAATTTCTAATGGTCTTTTGCTACTTAGGTCTAGCTTACAAGTCATGTAAGGCCACTTGGTTTCCGGCTGGCACAAGCTAGTTATCTCCCTCGAAGTCAGCAAGTATCGACCTTCCAACATATCTTTTCAGTTATCACCAAATCAAATTAACAAAACCAATCCTCACCTCAGCTTCAGAAATTCTTCTCCCTCACGGTAATAACAAATTCCAGGGCAGAAAAAATTGATAATCCAAGCAGTCAAGTCCCCAAAAATTGCAGAGTTGAAACAAAGAATCAACCTAGTCAAAAAAAATGAAATGAATTTTTTTTGTATCTTTCTATTTTTGAACCCAAAGAAGGAAAAAAAACTGAGATTCTTTTCAATTGTTTATCACTGATTTCATTAAATAAATGAAACGCAGAAAGCCAAATGAACAAAATCTTAGCTTTTAGATATATCTCAAATGCTAGCTGATCTGAATCCAGCAAGCAAACGATCCAGATTGAGCATAAAAAGAAATCTTCCAAATCAACTTTTTTTTGTACACTTGAACAAAGTCCGAAATCACCATTCAATTTTTCGAATTAGCTAATAACCATTAACAACCAAAAACCTCGACTAAATCGACAACACACAAATTTTTTTAAAAAGAAATCGCCAGATCTCTGAACTCCAATTAGTGCACACGAATTGTAAATTCTACTTGGCTTAACACAATCTAGAGAACCGGACTCCAAAAAATTACCAAATTCATACGTTAAAACACGAGATTCTAATTAATAAAATCAGATTAATCGAGATCTACGTTCAATTACATACTCATAACTGAAAACTTATCCACTAATTCCTCATTTCGGAAACAGAAATTTAAAAACAAAAAATAAGTAAAAAGAGAAAAACAAATATATGATTAAAAAAATTAAAGAGAAACGTTAAAAAAAAACAAGAGAAAGGGATTCAATGGTAATGCATAGAGACTTACGAGTATTGGATTGGATAGGAACTAAAAGAGGACTTGATTGGAATTTTCAAATTTTAACAATTTGCCTCCCTCACTCTCTCTCTCTCTTTATTCATTCATTCAAAATATTAACCGTTTTTGCTCTTGGCCTTCTTTCGCGGTGGATTCTCTGCAAATCAGAGGCCAGCTTCTCCGCTCGTTTATTTTTATTATTATTATTATTATTATTTTGGCTTTGAAGAGCAAAATCTTTTCCGGCCCCCCGTCACCTCTCTTAAACCTTTATTTTTAATTCTATTTATCTTTATTTTCATTAGAATAAAATATAAGAAAAAAAAACTTTATGTTATAAAAAATATTGAATTATATAAATATTTTGTGTAGACGGATAGATATAGTAAGGTGTGTGTATTTTGTTTTGTTTTGGATCTTTTCGTTTGATGGGTGGTGGCGGTGGGTCCCACGGGGAAAACCAAGAAGGCGGTTTTTTGCCGTTTTGGAACCGGTAACCGATCAGTGCCGGTTCAGACACGTGTTGACTAGGTGAGAAATGGGGAATAAACACTGCTCTCTCTCTCTCTCTCTCTCTTTTTGTGAAACTCGGACTCAAAAGACTCATGAGGACTCCGTTACCGCCACGCTTTCGTCTGTAAGGACATTTTCGTTTCTTCCGTTCATTTTAGCGTATCGGATAGTCAATTTATCGTAATTACTGTTGGAGGATTTTGTTCCTGTACACCGCAGATACGGGAATTTTTAGTTGCATTCGTTCAACTTTTAAGTGTAATTATCCAAATTTAGACTTGTCAAGTTTATATTAGCTATTTATCAAAGTAATAATGATGATGATAATCATAATTACCCCGACATTAATCTATTTTGACCGGTCAATAACTGATAAATGATATCAATTTCCTTCCTAGTCTACTAATATCATGAAAATTGATTGATGAAGTAACCCGTGATTTTTTTTATTATTTAAAATTATTTTGGGCGGTAAAGTACAGTCGTAGTAGTTAATAACTTGACATAGTAAGCAAAAATTATATGTTTCAATTTGAAGAAATTAAGAACCTGTATTTAAGACACACACACACACACATATATATATATATATACATATTATTAAGTAGTAATGTGTTAAACTAATGATATGCAATTACGTACTATATTAACTCGGATTAAAATTTTGGGACAACCAAGCATATTTGTCAGCTGGAAGATAAGGGACTGTTACTGAGAGTCGGAGGGGAAGAGCGAACGGAAGAGAGATTGCAAATTCTCCGTTAACAGCAGATTTTAATAAATATTTTCACTGTGCCCAGATTCTCAATAATCATTCCAAACTTTTAATTATGCATACTATAATATATAGGCTTCAGATGGGGTCTCCCTTATTACTTTCTTGCCTATCACCTTGAATATAATCATTTCCTCCGCCCATCTGCTTTTATTTTTTAATTTGAAAAAATAACAAAATGAAGAAGAAAGAAAATAAAATAAAAATTGATAGTGATCACATCGGAGCACCAGTCAATTACAAAAGTTAATGATCATCATTGACCCTCGATTTGGTCGTGATTATGTGATAAGGTGCACCCTTGTCTCATTGTAACAAAACGACATTTCGTAGGGGGTAGTAACACCTTTTTGACGTGACGACGCCGCGTTTTTGAGAACGGCCCAGCTGGACAAGCAAAGGAAAGCAAAATTGAAACCATATCAAATTAATGACCAGACCAGGTCAAATGTAAATCACGTTTTATTAATAATTTAATTTATCTCTTATGAGATTTAGTGACCAATTAATAACATGTTAGATTGGATATGTCAAAAGAAACTCGACAATGAAAGTGACCACTATCTTCCTTCAATCCGATCCCACGCCAATTACCAAGCAACAAAAGATAAAATTCAATTTAAAAATAAAATATTTAAATATTATAACAAAGGAAAGCAAAATTTAGTTGTAATAGTTTGTTTGTGTGCGAGTCAGCTCTTTGGTGGATGTGATTCCAAACCGTCAAGCTGGTAGTGGTCCCACCGACTTTTCTCTCTTTACGTCTCTCCATATTCACATCACACGGTCCAAAATTAACCACACTCGTCATGATATATTGACCGTCTAAATTTTGAGGTTTTCTAACAAGGTATATTTGTCAACTCTATTTTGACATCATTAACAAACGTGAAATCAATGTTCTCGTAATCTTAAAAAACGGAGTCAGTGAAAGGGTATTTTAGAGATTTTAGCCCCGAAGGTTGGACCAGGGTTTAGCATGGGTTGCAATAGTTTTTGGATGGTTATGTTTTGCGTGTGAGACTTGACGGCGTCGTCGAGGTCCAAAAGGGCACCAATGAGTGGGCTCGTGCGGCGCACGTGGTGGAAAGAAAAACTTCGATGCTCAAATCTTGAAAACGCGCGCACAGACACACACGTGTGCAAACGTTTTTTTGCAAAGACCGCGCTCTAGGAACCCGAGCCACGTGTCGGAGCACGTGGGGGGCTTTTAGTGGACGAGAGTGTCATTAGAAAATAAAATAAAGCCTCTAAACTTTTATTTATTTATTAAAAAATATTTTTAATTACTTTAATACGGCCGCCTCTACACTTGGCTATAATATCGGTGAAACCACAAAAAAATGAGCAGGACACATGGGAGAATGTCCGTCTGTGCCGGCTTTTGCTTCCAATTTTATTCGTAATTTAATAATACAAACACGACGACGACGACGACGACGACGATGATGATTCGTATGCTTGTCAAATTATACAATAGCATTAATTTGATAGTGCATGGGGTTTGAATTAAATACTAATTATGTGATCGGATGATATTTTTGTGTGTGGAAGAAAATTAATCAATGGTCTAAATTAATTCGTCCATAATGTGTTATGTTAAGCCAAGTGTGTCACTCTTATTTTTATATTAGTGATTAATATTCTCGTAAAGTTTTGGGATTTTTGAAGTTTTGTAATGTAAATTTGTTCTCATTTCATTTTCTTGGCTAATGGTGACTGGCTTTTTCTCAAATCACCCCTTATCTTTTGTAATGTATACTTGTGCCCCGTTGTTCCACATTTTTATATTTATAATATTATTGTTTTGCAACTAATTCCAACCCATCAAACATATACTTGATTGTTTTAATGCAATGGAATAATTAAGAGTAGAATGGGGAGAGATGTACAAATGGCGTATAAAGGAGGGGGTTCGAAGGGAAAATGATCTAAAAAATGAGAAAAACATTACACATGGCCACGTGAGCATATCATCTTTTAGAGAGTATATATCATAATTAAACACATAAATGTGTAAACATACACACGGAAACACAGTAATAAAACAAACTTCAAAACCAAGCAACTCCACTGTACCAGCAATATAAAAAATTAAAAATTAAAAAAGATTCTGGCGTGCACTAACCACTTATAATAATCTTCCGCCTCAGCAACCGAGGCACCCTTTGCTCCAATAAGACGCCGACACGTGTTGTTCACTTATGTAAAGACGTGTGGTCATGTGCAGCATTATTGGACGGTGAGAAAGTTGTTAATTTGCTAATTGCAGCTTCACATAACGCACGCACGCACGCACGCACAGACATAAAAAAAAAAAAAGGGTACCGAAAAAACGTCCCCCAATTTCTCTCTCTCTCTCTCTCTCGTCATTATTTTTTATTTATTTTATTTTTATGAATAATAGCTCAATTCGAAGATGTATAGTCGTCGTCGTTTTGGGGATTTAAAGAGTGATATATATATATATATATATGTATATATGTATGTATTATATTTTAATTGGTGGAAAAAGGAGGAGAAAATAGGGCGTCTCAATCGGACAACTAATAAGTAGTGGTAATTGTTTTATAGGGTTTAATAGTAAAATGTTGGGTTTGGTGGTGGGTTTTTGCTTATTTAGCGAGTAATGGAAGTGAAGTTATAGGCACACAGAGATAGAGGAGAGTGGGGGGAGGGGGGGCTACCCATGTGACATGTATGGTTGTTTACTTGACACACATCGCATGTTAGTTTGAGGTTTATCTGGCAAAGGCCCCATTCCATTACCATGAAGTAGGTTTTAAACCAACTCCCCCGCTTCTCCTTCTCTCTTTTCTTTTTTTTTTTCATTTTATTTTTAAAATTAAATTAAGATCTTAAATTTCATTAAAAATATTACATTCCGTTTTAAAATCGCAACCCACTACCCATGCATTCAATTCAAATTATAATTATTGCAAGATGAAATTATTTATTATTTTATATCAAATATAATTTTAAAATACAATCAAGTTTCTTTCATTTTAAATGAAGTTTAATATTACTATTCAATTTACGAATGGAAAGTATATACAAAAAGCTGTATGTAATACACACGTACATACACGCGTGCATGTGTGTGTGTGTATATATATATATATATATATATATATATACACGATATGATATGTGATTAAGGTAAAAGTGTTTGAAAAGTACAAAAAAAAAAAAAAAGAGAAAAACAAGTTGGAAGGGACTCTATTTAAGATTGAGATGGGAGCAATTAAGTCAATTTTTTATTTTTTATTTTTTTTGAAAGAGAGCAATTGAGTCAATTAAATGGGCATAAAAAGACAAATGAAAGGGGTCGTAAGAGGAGACGTACGCCTTGTAGACTCCCCCTTCTTTCTCGATATATATAATAACATTCTTCCATTTCCACAAGAAAGAATTAATAATAATAATAATATTAACTGTAAAATAAAAGACACGGTTAGGCAAACGTCACCTTCATTACAAATTCTTGCAAAAATGTCGATGTACATATTATCCCTCTCCTTCTTATTTTGTAGAGTCAAGTAATTAGCTAGCTACATAAATGGTGATGATGCATATATTATGTAATAAAGAAGGGAACAAGAAATCCGTGAATTTCGCCTAACCAAGCTACTGACTAAATTTATTTATTATTTATTAAAAAAAAAACCCCCCAAATACCAAAATACTTGTACTACGATTCAATTCGAGGAGTTTATGCATATTGATAATGACTTGGCTCTACTAAAAGCATCTTTCATTTTGAAGATTAGATAGGTAGCTTGCTTCCTTCTCTTGATCGGCACATCTCTTCTCAAAAGCCAAAGATTAGATGCCTTTTTTATTTTCTTCTGTCAATGATATGACTCATTGCAAACGTATATTTAGGTCCATCAATCCAATTTGTTATTCAAATAATTACACATTTTAGGTTTTTTTAGATAATTGTCTTTTTTTTTAACGATAAGAATTATTTTGACCTTTATTTTGTATTGATCCAATTAAAATAAGAAAAGAATTTTAAAAATATAATTTTTATGATAATTTTGAAAAAAGCAAAAGTCTTATATTCAGAGTGTTTTATAATATAAATTTAATAATATATTATTGTACCGTTTTTGAGATTTGTCAAAGTATATTTGATACTTAAAAAAATAATAAGATATAGTTGAAAGTGATTTTTAAATCTTTATAAAATTTGAATTATTTTTTAGAATCAAGAGAAGTACTTTTAATATGTGTTAGTGGGTATTGAGTGTTTTAATCAGTAGAAAATTTTAAAATAGTACCAGTTTGATTTTTTAAATATTTTATAATATTTAAATATTTTGGTACCCGATATGTATTTTTAATAGGTGTTTATTGATTCAACTAACCAAATTTTTAGAAATAGTAAAAGTATATATATATAATTTTTGAGAAAAAAAAGTGATTATAAAACCTCCTAATTAAACCCATTTATTTAAAAAATAAAAATAATAAGAATTAACGAAAGAGCGCAACGAGAATTCCAACCTTATATGGCCTCAAAATATTCACCTCCCTCAATCATAGAATTAGTTTTGAAAGAATCTTTTCATAGGTGTAAATGCGACACCGCATTAATAAATGAAATTTTTTTGAATATATGAATAAGATCGGGGACTAGTGCTTTGAGAATAATATATTTAACGTGTTCCGATCTGACGTTTAATCACATTGTTCTCTCCGCCTCATCAATTTTTTGCCAACATAAATAATAGAATTCGTTAATATTTTTTTTATAAAGCCCGTTTCCGATTCCGTTTGCTAACGCGTGGAGCAATCATCGACGTACAGGATTGATTAGTTGGGTTGCTGTCTTATGTGGGCTCCATTCTCATATCATATTTTGTATCACGGACGGAAGTATTATTAAGAAATTTCTTTTTTAAAATTTTTTAGGAAGGAAAAAGAAAAGACGAGGAGATCATAATTAGCGACGAAAGCCCCATAAAAAATAAAAATAAAAATGGAATATATATATTATAATTTTTAATTTAAAAAAAAACTAGTATAGTTGTTGAATAATATTATCAAATTAAAAAGACTAGTATCACAATAATAATACTCTTTGTAAGTAGTTTTGATAATATAATAAATTGAAAATTAAGTTTTAATAGGTTGAAAACGATCAAAATGACATTTTAGAAAGGCCCTACAAACTCGTCTCATGATATGTTTAGCTTAGTCTAATCATGGAATTACTGGTTGTAGGCAAGGTTATAAGCAGAAGAAATTAAGAAAAGGCAATGATTTTGTTTTCATTATTCACAGTAATTGTTTTGTATGTTAACAACTGTGACAATTAGTTTAAATATTTATCCATAGCTCATACAGAGCACCAGCAGCCTGGAGTAGTAGTACCCTATTAAAAGTTGTGCTGTCCCCAAGTAAAATGTAAATCAACGGCTACCCGTTCATAAATTTTAAAAGCTCAGTGTTCACATATACTATACGGTGATTGGTGAACCCAAAAGAGGAATTAAACACAATCAAAGAACAATTGACAAGACTTACAGCAAAGAAAAAGTCGGAGGGAGGCCAAAAAGGTTGATTAGGGTGGCTGTTTAATCTTGTAATGTCGGTTGATTGGATAGATAAGCTTTTGTTTTTTGAAATTTTTGCCTTTGAAATTTGTACTTTTATTTGGTTGAATCTGTGTGCTTTATGTTGTGCCTCTCCCGTGTGCAGTTGAATAATGTGAAACTGTGATTTTCCATTTCGTTTTTGCTGCTGCTGCTTCTTCTTCTGTTTTAGGTTTTGCCCATTTTCTCCCTTCTAGCAATGATGACCCCTCTCCCCCTCCCCGCCCCTCCTCCACCCAAAAAAAAAAAAAAAAAAGGAAAAAGAAAAAAGAATGCAATTTATTATTATGACAGACCAAGCGTAAATAGATTGACTTTAGATGTTGACAGCCCAACAATACAGACCATTAGTGCAACTAAATCAAACTCATTTAAGCCATAAACTTTGCAGCAGTACTTATTGTTGTTACAGTCCGGCTTTTGAATCTGTAATGCCCACAATGTGTTTGATAAAATCAACTGACTCATCGCTCATAACCGTAACGTCCGATGTTCTGTGCTTTACAAGTATGATGTTGTTATGTTAAATTTTTTAATTTAATTTCGAGAATGTTGAAAGAAAATCCCCCGAAATTATTGTACTGGGAATATGAACAGATGCCAATAGGAGCAGTAGAATCAGGTTCTGTGTGGAGAAGAAATAGCGGCATGGAATAAATACCGGAGAATGTATTCACGGAACTTTGTATTGATATTGGACTGGGGTGGTGTTGTAAATTATATATTCTGTGATATGTGGTAGAATCTGAACTAAGAATGACAGTAACTGGGAAATGTACTTGGAGCTTAGCTCCATCCCATCATAATTCATATTTCATACACAAAAGAATAAGATTTTTGAATCTGGAACTTGTTGGAAAGTGGGAGTCTTAATTGATAGTTGGATGCCATTTAAAGCAAGTGGCACTGCCTTCCCTTCGCTGGCTGCTCTGCTCTGCTGCTCCTCCTCCTCCTCCTCCTTAATTGTATGGTATCTACCCCCACTTCAAAATTCATAAATGCTATTCCTTCCATTAGATTCTTATTGCTTTTTTTAAGACTCAACGTCAACGTGGCACTTCCTCCTTGCCATTTAGCTGAAATTTATTTGTATGGATAAAAAGCCTAAAGGGTATGTGTAAAACGAATCTTATTTTCCTACTTACATTAAATCAGTTGTATAGTGAAGATGATATTCAGTTTTTTCTTAAAAATATTATTTAAACATGTGCATTTTCATCTGTTAATTTCAATCGAGTTTTAGGGGTTAAAAAAAAAAAGAGTTAGCATATGTTTGTAAATATTTTTAAGATTTACATTTGTATTGAAAATAGTTGTTGTCAAGCACCAAAAAAAGAAAAAGAAAAAGAATATATAGCATTTAATAATGAAATTTAAATGCTTAGAAGTGGAGATACCTGTTTGCCAGTCCACCCTATCCAATTAGCCTATTGTCCAATATATAAGGCCATAGGTAACGTCTATGTATACACTATAAATGCCGCTAATCATTAAAAATAAGTTCGGATCCATAAGTTGTTGGGTTTTCAATTATTTGATTCAAATAACTATCAATAGTCATTTGAAGCAACGAAAATAACAAAAATGGCCTCACTGTTTGAACTTTGAAACTTCGGTGTCGATTCTGAGCTGGGCCTGGACACTGGCGTGAGTGGGCTTGACCATTTTTATCATTGACTTAGTTTTATTAAAATCATCACAAATTGATTCTGACTTCCCCCATTAATATTTTATATATTACATTGAGGCGTATAATAAAATACTTAAGCGGATGAGCCGAAGCCCATTCCGCCCATGACAAAGGGCCAGGCTATTAGTTTCCCGATAAGGTTATTTCCTTCTTTTAGTACGAGATCTTGTTACCAGTTTCCCAAAGCACTGTGCTTGCGTCATTATCGTCCAATTACGATTACCCCCGGAAACAACCTGCAGAAGTTTGGCAGTTGACAGTTTTAGATCAGACGACAAAATCCGCAGGATAAAAATGTCGACAATACGTTGGATTCTCTGGGCATTAGTCGTGCTTGTTGGTACGGTTTCATCCCAGGAACCGGAGCTTGGATCAGTTCGCGTTGTCTTCCAGGTTTTTGTTTCGTTGAGTCGCATGATCGGGTCGTCGTTAAATTGTGTGAAGTTATTTTATTTCGAATTTTTGATGCAATGCAGACAAATTTTGGAGACATTGAATTTGGTTTTTACCCAAATGTTGCACCCCAAACAGTTGAGCATATATTCAAGCTTATTCGTCTCGGTTGCTACAACACCAATCACTTTTTCCGGGTACTTGCTAAGATGAAACGAAAAGAAGGAATTTTGTTCGCTAAATTTTCATATTGTATTGTTATTGAAAGGATATTTTGATGTAGGTTGATAAGGGGTTTGTCGCACAAGTGGCTGATGTTGTGGGTGGACGATCAGCTCCGATGAATGAAGAACAAAGAAATGAGGCAGAAAAGAATGTCGTTGGTGAATTTAGTGATTTCAGGCATGTCAAGGGCGTTCTTTCAATGGGAAGGTGAGGTATTTTCACCAAATTAATATGCCTTGTAGTGTTTCTTCATTCGACGTGTTAAGTACTTGATTGTGGTTTTGAAGTGAAGATAAAATTTTATTCATTTCTAGAATTAAAACCAACTATATTCTTTATTTGAAGTCTATATAGAGTTATTGGTTCTTTTACTGCTATAGTTCTCTTGCTTTGCTTATAGTTAAATCTAAAAGGATACTTCGGCATAAAATAAAAAGAATACTAATTGGGGCTTTAAGTTGGTAGAAATACATATGGGATAGAATGCAATAGAAACAAAGACACAGGGTATTTAGACTATGTATACTTTGCAAATCAATGCAATATAAGAGAGTAAAAGAGTGAAGGTACGGAATTGTGTGGCCTATTAGAAGCAATACATTTTCATTTTTCATTTTTCTTTTTCCATGTTTCCACACACCCCACCCTATACACAAACTCAAATTAAAGAAATTTCTCCTCCACAGTTGGTGTGAGTAGGAATTGATTCCTTGACCTTCTAATTCCATGGTGAGAGGTTAAACCAACTACATTATTCCTTTGGGGATATTAGAAGTGATACTTAGAAACGGTATGCAATGAGATAAATTCAGTTGAAATTGGACACAAGTTAGCACTGTCATGAAAGGAGCCTTGTGAGGATCTGGTTGAAACTATTTTACATGAAGAGGAAACTATGCTGGGGAAGGTTTTTCTTTTAATTTTGACCCTCAATTGAAATTTCTGCCTTCAGGAGCTGTTTAGACTGTCATGTATGTTTCCATATTTTGTATGCTATGCAAATCCATGCATTCAGAGTTTTATACTATCATAGCTTTGATGACTAGTGTGTTTTGAACTTCTCACTTCTCCAATTCCGGGTACTTTGGGATCGAATCTTTTCTAGACCTCTCCTAATACTAAAGTTTGATATGATATTCGAACATCACATTTTGCTTTGATTTAGGTATGCTGATCCAAACAGTGCAACGTCCTCATTTTCAATACTTCTTGGCAATGCTCCTCATCTTGATGGTCAGGTATGCTACTTTTGCTTGCCAAAAAGCATTTCAAAAAGTAGTTCCAAAATCTCATCTGACATTATTGCTAATGCAACTCATGACATTGATGCTGTTCAGTATACAATATTTGGTAAAGTTACTAAAGGTGATGAGACTTTGAAAAGGCTTGAGGAAGTCCCTACACGTCGCGAGGGTATCTTTGTAATGGTATGCTTCTGATACAGTTGCAGCATATATTCATGCTTAATATAATGATTTGGAGCCTGGAAATGGAGCAATGAGATTACACCTCTGAATTGAATGTATATCATAAAGATGTATGGCTTTTGGAAATCTAATTTTGGTTGCTTCTGTTTGCTAAATGTGCTATTATGGAAATCATTTTTTATATTCTCTTCATGCTGCCATTTTCTTCTTACATCTTATAATTGAACAGGGAGGAAAAATAGTGATGTCATATCACATCATATGAGTGTCAGAGAAGAAATTAAAAAATTAAGCAAAGTGTGTTCTTCTTACTTTGTAATATTTATGCAGCTAGAGGCAGAGACAAGAATTTGACCATTATCTCTAACTTTATTATATTCTAATAAAACATACTTAATTGAGTTATATATTATAAATCAGGCCTTTTCTTTTCTCCATATTATTTGTGTATTGATGTGCCTTTCGATGATTATTTAGGATTTTCAAGTATAGTGGCACTGCTTCCTTAGTGCTGAGCTAATGTTCTTTCTGTTTGTGCTTCCAGCCAACTGAGCGCATCACAATCCATTCTTCATATTATTATGGTGAGAATTAAGTTCCTGTTTCCACAATTTAGTTTTCATTATCTTGTTCTAGTGACTCAAGTCTCTTAATTTCTTGTGAGATATGATGGAAATTATTTATTACAAGTTTCTATGCTACTGCAAGTTCATAACCTTAATGTCAAGGCAAACACTTTCTAACATGCCATTCTCTTCAGCAATAGTTGCTCATGCTGGTTTAAGTTTAACCACATCATTATTAAGTTGTTTTTCAATGCTTCTCCTCTGCAAAAGAAGCAGTCTCATAAGGAAAAAGGAGTAATGAGGAGGAAGCTCATGGTTGATCAAACTAAATTGATATCACCCCATATGCCAATTGAAACTGGTGTTATACGTTTTCATTTATATCATATAAACCTCTCAATGTTAGTTTGGCTTACTTTTTTGTTTAGCTATCCCTTAGCTTTCAGCAGTTTTTTACAACCAAAAGGATAAGTTAGTGATAAATTAAGAAAAATGATATTTAATCATTATAATTCATGCTGTGGTTGTTATTGCTTTCAGATATGGTGACAGAGAGCTGTGAAAAAGAGAAGTCAGCATTGAAAAGAAGGCTTACTGCATCTGCCATTGAAGTTGAAAGACAGGTGACTTGGAGTTTCATTAAATATGTTTGAATTGATTCCAGAATATGTGCTCTTAGAGTAAATATGAACGAGTGCGTTTCCTTTCTGCAGAGAATGAAATGCTTCCCATGATTTTTGCAAGCAAGAACTGGGTCAGCGTGAAAGAAATGCCATCATCTGAGTAAGCTACTAAGATTTGTCTTGTTTGTATAGAGTTAGGCACAGACTTATAACGACCAGTCATTCATAAGTGGAAGAAAGAAAGTCCATTTTCCATGATATTTCACAGAAACATGAAGCTCATATTCCGTTGTATGTTTTCATTCCATTGGATACATAGATTCAAGCTCATTGATACCTTTTAATATCTCTCAAGAGTTATTCTTCCAGAAATTGATGCCAAATCTTACTTGAACAAAGATGAAAATAGTGAGAAAAAACAGAGCCACCGGATTAATGTCTGCCAAGAGAACAGCAAAGTAACCCGATTATGCAACCAGATTTGAAACAATTAACTGTGTGATTGTTTAGATTATACTTTATCAAGAAATCGACCTGAAGCCTCGGCCCTACTTCATAATGTGAACAATACAATAATCACATGCATAATCAGGCAAAAATAAGCTATCATTTGGAGACATTGAGTGTGACCTTCTTTCACTAACCGTTTCATTTGTCTCCACTATTTCTTGCACCGTCCCATACTATCTATCAACGCAATCTGATTGGGTATCAAACTTCAATTCACAGAAACATAACATGTGCTGCCTGCCGTAAATGGTAACAGATTACTTTTTCACTTCCGTTGGCCCATTTAGATTATGTCCCCAGTTGTAGGCTTCAGTAGGCTTTTAAGTCTGAAGAACTTTGTTCTGAGTTCTGTTTTCCCCCCGCTTCTGCTTAATCATTGTTCTTAAGATAAGATTCCTAATTATCAATAGACTAATTTCATTTTCTTAGCCTCTGAAAAAGTATCATTAGGAAGGAAAGCAACTTTACTGTGATGGTGAATTGGATTTGGATATGCAAGTACTAAGCCAATAATCGCTTTGATTAACCAATAACTTTTATCACGTGAACTGACCGACTTATTGCCTATTGAGAGCAATCAATCATGTCCCACATGAAAAGGAAGTTAAATTTCACTTACAAACTACCAAACAAATGATGAATTTCGTTAGAAGAAGGAAAGAAATAGTCTCAAACCACATGTACGATTAACCAAATTTATGTTTTCAAGAAATTCGTGTTGAAACGACAATTGATAATTCAACAATTACCCATTTGCTTAATCCACATTCTAAAGAATTTTCGTTCCATTGTCTTACTATAGTATAGGCTGATATCAAATTCAAATAATTGGGAAGCAAAAAGCAATCATATGATTAAAAAGGCTTTTTCCAATAATTTCATCAAAACTTTCAGGCACTCAAATTGAAATTGAGTCCCATATGTGGATGTAATTTTATGCTTGACTTTTGGGATATGGGGAAGTCTTAGAATGCATAAGATTAGGACTTGGAAATTGTCTGAAACGAGGGAAAGGGAAACAGGGCACATGCTGAGGCAGATATACAAACGTTTGTTGTTCAACTTTACTTTAACCACGTAAAACGTTGTGTTGCGGTCTTCTTGTTTTTTTTCTAGGTTCATTGTTGGGTCAGGTCAGTCCACTGAATTGACTGCAAGCAAATGGATTATAAGAAGACAAATTCCCAAAATTCACATGGTTAACATTATTAAACACAACTTCGTGGGTACTGCTGTTTCAGTTCAATATCATTTCCACTTATGCTCCCAAAATTTTCCAAGGAATATATTGTTATATGGCCAGATACATCAAAACTTACATATATAGCTTTTACATGTATTGCTTAAACAATTGATTCAACTGTTGAGTTGCATGTATCAATGTTATTTAAACAAATATCTATACGAGATATTAACCCAAAAAAAAAAATGCAAATTTTGATGGATATATAAATATTTAAACTATTCTTTTTGTACTCATAAATTCTATATAGTAGCAAATTAGCCCAAATGATTATTTTTAAGGATACGTTTTGAATGATATTTGAAGAAAAATGATGCACGTACGCATATTATATATATATATATATAATATAATAAATATGTGAAATTCTTTTCCTTTTGTTTTTTGGCTATTAAAATATTACTTTAGTTTTAGTTTAATAATAATGCAACGCGATCTAAGAAATTGAAGTCTTAAAAAATTTGTGTTAATATAGGATAACTTCTAAATGAAAGATCATTTCCAGTCTTAAATAAATTATTATTATTATTTTTAATAATAATTGAAACCTATTCTAGACATATATGGGGATAAAAGGTAGCTTATCACGTGATTGTGAGTATTATTTGAAACCTTTGCTGAATGAATGTTGGAAAAGTTACCTGTGTATGCGTTGCGTGTGTTATGAATGCGCTACGAGCGGCGCAGACATGGGACGTAGATATATGTAGAGGCGGGCATATCAAGCACGATTTGGAACTAGACGTATACAATATGAATATGAATAGGTCAGCCCTCCCCTTTAACCTTGTTCGTATAATATTTGACCATCGTAAAATTTTCATGTGATCATCGATCGGTTTGTCATTATTGATAATGTTATCTTTCTCACGTTGAGAAACGCTAGCCTCAGCCTCAGCCTATATATATACATAATGCATTTTGGATTTCTTGACAATTTTCTCAAAATATATTTACTGATCGGGTTAATTATTAATTCCATGGATTATAATCAGTTATGTGTTATTATATATTAATTCATATGAAGAAATTGTGTAGTGCATATGTATAGAAAAATAAACATAATTAATTAATGGCATGTAGAAGCTAGTACAACTACAGCTCTTCTCTACGTGTTTCCACGTCTACAAACGGTGAGCCACCCGGGTTATAATTAATTAATTAACTAATTGGTAGCAAATTGATCAGATTAATTTCCGTACGAGGAGGATTATTATTCAGTGTATTTAATACAGATATATACTTGTTAATTAACTGGCAAACTGTACTTCTAGAGCATTAAATTATAATAGTAGAGGCAATATAATTTTGCTACCGGACCTTAATTTACAAGATTAATTAGTTCTGCTGTTTTATTAATATATTATATATACTAAAATTAATTCTGAAACAATTAATACAAATTATTGAATTTTATAAAGTGACAATAGAAATTCCAGTTTTTATCATTCTCGTAATTTAATGATTTATACTTTTGCTTAGATTTTTCTTTTTGGAATTATAAATATAAGGTTTATTTTCCTAAGTATGTATGTATGTATGTATATAGTTAATTAATTAATTAAGTTGCATGTGGGGTGGCCAAGGCCAACAATCGGCACGTGCAATTTGGAGGGTGTTCAGGTAGGGCGTCAGTATACAGACGATTTCCTTCTGATCTCCTATATATTAATTCGATAATCAAATATAATTACATAAAAATAAATACATACTTTTTTTTTAAAAAGAAGGAAAAATCAACCCCCGGCCATTCAGGTTGACCAAATCCTGTCCCTCATTAAATGGACACAAAAAGGAAATGTGATTAATTAATATATTACATGCACCTGCTATATATAATATATATGTAAATTAATTAAATATTATATATTTTCTCTGGTTGGTTAATTGCATTGCATTTGCATACGCCTGCGTCTCGAGGTCTTGAACAGATTCAGAACTCAGCAAAATTTATGAAGATATATATCTATGTGTGTGTGTGTGTGTGATGAGTCGGTAGAAGCTGAATGAATACGAACGAACGAATGAATGAATGAATGAATGCGAGTGTTTGAGGTCAAATCAAGAGCATGCACGGGGACAATTCGAAAATGCCAAAGCTAGCATTTGGCGATGTCTTAATTCCCTTCTATCCAGGCAATTCAATTCAATGCTTACAACTTCAAATAATCAGCGTATTTTGTTTTGACAAAACTAACCAATTAATTACGGCTAGCTAGCCTTAAAATAAGCCATTTTTATCTGCGTTGAAGTTGAACCACGCATCTGGACACAATATTATTATCTTCTCTTCCAACAAATATATAATTAATTAATTAATTAAAGCTGTTCACGGTTCATGCATGCTGAGGCGCCATCCCCGCCAATTAACCTCAAATATCTTCTTTTACCATTCATATTGAAAGCTAGCTAGCTCTCCTTCTGTGGCAAGCACATGATGTTTGCTCATTCGTAGCGTTTTGTTTTACTCCATTAATCAACTACTGTACATCAATTCTGACATACCTGTACGTAGTTCTTTATATTCATCAGCTCATCTGAAATTTCTTATACATTATCATTATTATTTAACTGTTTCTTTCTTTATATTTGAAGCACCTTAGCAACTTCATATATAAAACACATATATTTTACTTAGATCCTAAACAGTCCGGTTTATTTACTTAATTCTTCAGAGAAATATTCATCCTGATCAGTCTTTTAATTTATACCTGGCTAAGATGTTTCTGTTGTTTAATGTATAATATTTTTTTTAATCTATTTTGTATTAGTATTAAAAATGAATTTATCCAAAACACTAGCAGTACTGTTTCAAAAAGAAAAATGTCATGTCCTTTTATATATAAGAAACACACTGTTGAACAAATTAAAAATACTTCCTCGGTCGCTGTCAGCTCAACAAAAACTACTGTTTTCTTATTAGAAGCATACTACAGAGACTGTTTTACTGTTTTTTTTTTGTTTCTTTTGGTTAACTAGAAATTAAACAAGTATCCAGTAATTCCGGTGTAATGATTTCCTTTCTTTCATTCTGATACCGCAATGTTGGAGGAAATGACTCCACATGTAGACACAGCTACAGCATGCAAGGTTTTAACTGAAGGAATCATGATAATGCCTGCATAATTCTGTTCTGTAATTACTTGCATTTGCAATAAGTTGTACGTGCTTTTCCAATTTGTAATTACACATATAGCTTTCCTGGTGGGGAGACATCTGATGGCTTTAATTTCAGCAATATTTACTACGTCGACAAACCGACTTCTACCAGGAATCTCGCCGGAAAAAATTGCTAAATATCTCTGTCACGTGCCGACATCTAACGCTCTACATTTTCAATTCTCTCTGTCTCTGTCTCTCTCTCTCTAAATATATATATATATATATATATATGCAATACAACTGCAACTTACCTAGAAGTAACAAGCTTTACAAGAAAACAAAAACACACCCACCTTTTTTATAATATTTAAAAGTTAAAACTAACATACACAAGATATATATTATTTACTACATATGTGTAAATCTAAGTCAGATGGGATTATGAGTACCCAAAGGTTAGAAAATTTTTCGGAACTTGGAAGTGAGATTCTATATATGTATCCAAAAGCAAAATCAAAAGCAAAAAGTTGGCGTTTTAATTTAGCCTTTTTATAATCAGGGTTATTTTATAATTAGCATGAGAAATTAATTAAAAGTTTGCTTCATTCCAAGAGAGATAATAATTATGTATGTAATAACATGAGCAAAGGAAATTAAGCCGAGGAATCGGGTTCAGTGTAAAGCAGAGATTTCGAGACGACACGTGCCCTGTCTGCGACCTAAATTATGGAAAGAGTATGGAGAATAGAGGGATATATCATATACATGTGTACACACACGTCTCTGACTGGTCAACAATATCACCCCAGCTAGGTCGCGAGCTACTGCTCTCAATCTCGCAAGCAATTTTGCAACTTCCAGACAAATTGATTGAAACACACACACTTGCTACTACAGTACAGTTTACTGTAATAAGTAATTTAAGTGACTTATTAATTAATTTAGAAAATAGTTATATAAATTTAAATAAATAAATAATGTTGACAGGAAGTAATAAGATAACGTGGGCTTGCGTGCTGAGACTGACACAGAGAGGGCCGGATCGTTGGCGGATAAACGAGCAAATTTGCCTTAACCCACTTGAACTATAACCCCAGTTTGTGGACACAGAGAGAAGGACAGTATGGCGTATCCCTATTACTTGATTCCTTTCTCTCTCTCGCAAACCCTATTTAATAACAACCATAGCCCACTGCTTTCTCCCATGCACTTGTCTTCTTCAACTCCATTCACATATCCCCCTCCCACTGCTACTACTTTAGTTTTCTTTCTATTCTCTCTCTCTCTCTCTCTCTCTCTCTGTCCATAACTTGTCTCAGGCACCACTCTTGATTTTTTCTTTTCTTTGATCCCTTAATTTGCTATCTCTTCTTATACTTGGATACTTTCCTTAGTGTTCTTTTCACTGACAAAATCAACCAACCAATATCTCTGTTACTACATCGTCATTCGTTTTTCTGACAGTTTTATATTAGTTAATATAAGAACAATGTCTAGCAGAAGATCGCGTTCTAGACAGTCAGGTGTTTCCAGGATCACTGATGATCAGATCAGCGATCTTGTGTCCAAGTTACAACAACTTATTCCTGAGGTTCGCGGCAGGCGCTCCGACAAGGTTAGCTCCTTTGTTCCTCTCCCTTTTTTTTTTTTTAATTTTTTCTTTTCAAATTTTCTTCTTCTATCTCTTTAAATTCCACATGAATATTCAAATTTTGTGTGGCTTTCATTGTGTTCCTGGAGATAAGTCTATGTGTATTATCTCAGCCTCATTTATTTTCTAGTGGTGCAACAAGTTGATGAGGTGTGGGACTGAATATGTTCCCCTATATATTAACATTTTATATATATATATATATATATATATATATATATGTGCATTTTCACCTAGCTAGCTAGAGCCAGGGTACATATCTTAATTTGTATATATGTAGCACATTTAGTTTTTAGCTTTAGAAAATTCATATTTCATTTTTAATTTGTATTGGAATATTATTAACGTATATATATAATTATATATTTGCAAATCTTGGGCAGGTATCAGCCTCTAAGATCTTACAGGAAACTTGCGATTACATTAGAAGCTTACACAGAGAGGTGGATGATCTAAGCGATAGGTTATCTGAGTTGTTGGCTTCAACAGACAACAACAGTGCTGAGGCAGCAATAATTAGGAGCTTACTTATGTAACAGAGCTCTTTTTTTTTCCCTTTGTTTTTCTTTGTTCTAATTATTCTCTCTTCTTCATCTTCTCCTATATATGTATCTAGGGTTTGGTCATCTCTAAGCCATGAGTAAGGGTGAATCATGGGCTCAGCGTTAGCTCCATGGTATTATATCCCCTTTCAGCTATTGTAGTAATGAATTAAACTGATGATGGATGAGCATATAATAAATTAAAAAGGCTTCTAGACTCGTCAATTTTGCTTTGATTCAAAATTGCATGCTAGTCCAAAAGAAAATATTACGCAGCTGATTTTGACAGTTTCTAATTAATTTCAATAACAATAATAATATAATTAGCTGCATGCATTATGCATACATACACGGATGATTATTTTTCAAAATTCAGGGGGACTGCAGTTCCTAATCTCTCTAGCTTGAACCAGAAACTGAGAAGTGGACCCCCAATATGGTCAAACCTTGGAGCAGATAGCTACTAGCACGTGATTGAGTTGCCCCACACCCAATTTAAATTGAAATAATATATATATATATATATATATTCATTCAGTAATTTGCACCCCCGTGAATTATTAGTTAGCTTGCTTTTATTCTAAGGAAGCAACGTTAAAAGCAGCATTAATATATAATAATTCAACAAATTATTTTGCCTGCTAATTAAAAATGGAGTTCTGAGTAGTTCATCTTCAAGACTACTTCCACGTTCAGGGCTTAATTTCTTTTCAGTGGGTTAGCATGAAAGAGCTAGGACGGCCGGTACGTCGTTCGCTTAGTATTATTTAACTAATAAACCCTCTCAATTTATACCATGCATTAAGAAGTAGAGCTTGCCGATAAATCTTGTTGCTGCAGTTGTCGACTTGGATGCTGTGATAACACTGGGCGTTTTGTATTTGTATTCTCCGATTGAACGCATGCGTATTTCTGTGTGAATGAATATGTTTACCGTCGATCAAGAGTAGTGTAGGGTTCTTTTTTAATTTTAATAATAATAAAGAAAAAGAAAAAGGGCCGCGGTCTAGAATCTCAAACTATCAAGATCAAACGTCGTTGTTTCTACTTTCTAGAGATTTTCTTGTTCCAATTAGCCAATCATCTTTATTAATTAACTTAATTACTCGAATAAATAAACGATTTACTCAACTTAAGCATGCATGGGACAAATATTTATATTTATTTTGAAAAATATAAAGGACCCGGCCTGATTGATATTAATTTGTTGACATTAGTTATATATATAAATGAAGAGATCTAGTCAAGGGCATACAACGGAACACAAAAGTAGAATTTGAGACAACATGTCCCTACGACTCACAATACTATATTGCAATGATATCCACAAAACACTGTTGTTTACTAACACACATAATTAAAATAAATTATCTTACCCACATGAAGTCAACATGATTTTGCCTCTAATTTAAGTTATCAAATTTTATCTGTGTCAGCTGCCCAAATTTTAATGAGATAAGCCCCCCCTCTAATCATAATGTTTGTACGGTGTATTTTGAAAGCTTTTTCATTATTTTAATTTTTTTTTTCAATTTATAATTTGAAGTTTCATTAAAATTAATAAAGAAAGGTACTTAAAGAGAAAGACAGAAAAATATTTCTTTAAATTATTGAAAAATCGTTATAATATTTTTTTAAGAACTCTCGATAGTACTTCTAACTTAATTGGTTGTGGTTGTGCAATGATTTACTTAAAGGCTCTGATAATTAACAAAAAAACAGTAGTTAATATATATCATTTTTTGTCATGCTTCACAGCTTCACTCACGTAATTTACGGAAAGAAAGATCCAACGTTGTTTAACACGGGCCACCTGTGTTTGGGCTAAGGCAGCCATATAACCCAAATTTTGGTAACCGTTTGGACTCTTAATTGGGAGGCCTCATGATTTTGTCATGGCTCTTTTCTAATAACCCCCAATCACATTAAAACTAATGCACCATTATTCCACACACCCTAAAGGCAAATTAAAACAAAAATTTCCCGTCCTTAATCACAGTTATTATTAATATTATAAATACTTTAAACTAATTTTTCATATATTAAATTAAAAAAAGGACTGTTAGATCAGGAAGAATTGGTCTAATGTACGTTAATTCAATAAATTTGAAAATTACTCATAAAATTTATAATCCGTTATTTAATAAAACTATTTAGATGGAATATAATACAATTACGTTTTGATTGTAAAATAAAATACGATGTATTTATATAATTAATAAATATTTAATAGTACCCTTTCATGTCTTCCCGTCAAGCATGAGAATATGATGCATTTGTATTTCTTATTAAAATTGTTAAAAAAAATGTATTTGTTATGGTCAAAATAAAATGTTGCTTTTTTTTTAAAGAAAAAATAATAAAAATATTGCTTAAAATCAGTCTGTTAAGACTTTTTTAATTAATTAATTAATTAATTTTTAATGTAGTCTGTTAAGACTTGAAAGCCTTTATATCACAGATTCCACAATTTATCATAGATAAAGACGAATACAAAAGGCGGGTTGAGAAAACTCCAAAGCTGAATTCCGACCCGAAATGTTTAATGGGTCCCAGTAACTACCTCTGCATTTGATAACGGGCGTCCTACTTGACACTTGTAGCAGCTCTCTTTAGATCCGAAGCACTGAGGTAGTCTCAGCCATTTTTTCCCTAGCCAGAGTCTGCCGATCGAAAGGATATTCCAACCAGGTATTTTAGTTTATTAATTATTTCGGAATTATAATTAATTAATTACATCTCTTCTTCGTCTTTTTTTATTTAATTATCCTAACTTAGCGTTAGCTTTATTTGCTTGTAGATGAGTACTATCTGTTGATTAATTGATTATGTTAAAGATAGTTCGCGTAATAATACCTCTTTGTTCGACCATGTGGTCAACTCGAGGGTTTTATACTGTAGGATTTTGAAGAAAATGAATCAAGGACGATATGCAGTAGAAGTCACGGGGCTGTCTCCGAAGGCCACAGAGAAAGATTTGTGCGATTTTTTCTCTTTTTCTGGAGCAATCGATCATGTTGAAATCGTCAGGTGGTGACTGCCCTTTCGATAAGCTTGGCGTTTTTATTTCTTAGTTTATTTTTTATATAAATTATCGTATATTTGTCTATGGAGATGGGTACTTTGATCTGTTTGCAGTTCCTCTAGTTCAAATGTAAGTAAGATTTTGATTTTTGAAATCATAAACTAATCAAAACAATATATGCGGAAAACTGACTGCAATTGAGTAGGCTACATAATTAATTTATTTTTGCCTTAAATATGTTTTTTTGGATGGTCGGATGAAAAGATGCCCTAACAAAAGAAGGTTGCTTTTGCAAATGAATAAATTGATCCATATTTACTTGTTGCAATCGTAGCATTTATTTATTTTTTCATATCATCATATATAGTTGGGAATATGAAATCCTTGGTAGATTAGATTATTCTATTATGCTTGCTCACAGTTGTATGGATAGTATTGAGCCATTAAATAGCCATGTTTCCTTTTGGTTCCGCGAAGGAAGTCTTGTTTCTTGTGGTTTCTGTCTTGCAGTCTGCCGATGCTTTCATCATCTATGCTAGCCTTTATTAGATTACTCTTTGCTTGTAGAGTATTGCCATTTATGTTTTCATATTTGTATTGGATTGTTTCTAATACTTGTTTGGAGGAGACAGATCCGGTGATTATGCGTGTACTGCCTATGTGACATTCAAAAATGCTTATTCCCAAGAAACAGCCGTCTTACTGAGTGTGAGTATTATTTTAACTTGTTCCCCAGGAAGTGAGAACTTTTAATGGAAATATAATTGAATTACTTCTTAGCTTATTGTATTCGGGTAGGTTACATACATTCCTTTAATTCAGTGATAGAATTGCATTGAAATGGCACGACAAGCACTGTTTTGGCGGTAAAGATTAAGTTACAAGTTTCACATCGATATCCATGAACTAATTACAAGACTTAACACATTCAACCTGTGAGGATAATCATAGTTTCTCTGATGGAGATAAGTTAAGCAATGTCAATTTGCTCATGATGTAGAGACATTTCATATATCAATATCTCTCCCTCTCTCTTTTTTTCTAAATGAATTCTGTTGATATTATTGGTTTTAAATGGCTTTTAGTTCACCACTTCTCTACTGTGTAATTTGACATTTTGGTAGGCTCCAATTCAATTTTTCTCTCATTCATTCAATATCAACGGTTTTAACTTTCACTGTTTGCTTTGTGGTGACACGTCTTTTTTTCCTGTCATTTGACTCTTATCACCTGTCTTCGTTGGTATATGCTCATTTATGCTCAGGATAAGTATGTGTATATGGAATGATGATATCTAAGTATTTTATGTGGCATGAGCTTATTATCTGTAACTCATGTTATCTCAGGGTGCCACGATTTTGGATCAACGTGTATGTATAACACGCTGGGGACATTACGAAGATGAATTCGATTTTTGGAACAGGACCTCGCAGAGGCAGGAAAATCAAACAGAGTCAACTGTATGGAAAAATTGTTATTTGTCGCCCTTATTTTTCAGCTTTGGTCATATTATTATCACCACTATTAAACCTTCTATTTAAAAGCACCCCATAATAATTCGTTCCAATTATTTAATGGCAGCCCCAACAGAGCAGCCAGTTTGTTTCCGATGCTGGAGAAGCGGTTGCAATGGCTCAGGAAGTTGTCAAATCCATGCTGGCCAAAGGATATGTCCTGGGAAAAGATGCTTTAAGCCAAGCCAAAGCTTTTGATGAGTCTCATGGGGTTTCAGCAACTGCTGCAACTAAAGTTGCTGAGCTGAATCAGAAAATCGGCCTAACTGATAAGTTTGGTGCGGGGGTTCAAGCAGTTAAATCCGTGGACGAAAAGTATCACATCTACGAGACCACAAAATCAGCAATGACAGCCACTGGACGAGCTGCAGCAGCAGCTGCAAACACTGTGGTAAACAGTAGCTACTTTGCTAAGGGAGCTCTTTGGGTGTCAGATGCTCTAAATCGAGCAGCTAACGTTGCAGGTGATTTGGGTAATCGTGCTGTTAACCACTGAGGCAAACTCTTGGGTGTTGCCTTCGATCTGTGTGTCAGTACCTTAGAGCCCGTAGCTAGGGATAGTCTCCATACTTGTTACACACAGTCTTGTCACTTAATATAAGAATGACATCTCTGTACAAACCTGTATTTCTGTATTTCAACACAGTGTTCACAAGCAAAGCAGGACAAGTTCATTGTACATTATTCTTTCAGCGCTGCCTTCAAAATTTTCCGACTCTTGATCACCACCTGAGAAGCTTAATCTGTTGTTGCCTTCACTTCCGAACCTGGTTTAGGCTATGTTTGAGATCCAAATGATGTGATTTTAAAGCTACAAGAAATGAAGTTAGCCGGTTTAAAATGTGAATGGTGGTCTCCATTAAAACTTGATGTTTGCCGCGCTTAGAAAGTATAATAATAATATAGTTTCTAAATGGGCAATTAACGGTCCGTGTATTCCAGGGAGGACTATGGATACAGAACTGTGATTCTGCTGGCACGAAAATCGTATTACCCCTTTTTATAGAACCCAGATGTGCCATGAAATGAATGCAGTATTGAACCAAATTTGGTAATGGGTGGTTTTCTGCCTGCATTTTCTAACAATATATTACGACTACTCCTTGCCAAGGAATCCTTGGATTTAATGTAGGATTTTGCCGAAAGAGCAAGAAAAGTCTTAATGCATGAATTTTCCAAGCAGCCGAAGGGAGAGTCCAAACTTTCAACTAAAGATAAGATTTTTAAGTTTATGGTCAAATTGATCATCATCTAGCAATTTTAAACTTAACAGATCATACGTATGAATCGCATGATCAAGGATGGGCCCCTTGAAAGCTTCAAATTGGGGTACGTGTCCGTTGATAAACTGGTATTGACAACAGCAGATTAAAAAAGATGTGTATAATGTACACTGCGTGAAATCGACTCCACCGTTCCCGCGTCGGTGAGCATCAGACCGAGTGTCACATTTTCAGAAGACGCTTTCATTGCTGGCTTAAGGTGCGACCCTGATTCACTCCTCCCTGCAAATTAACGTCCCTGATTAAATGGCTAACATCCACTACGCGTTGATGTTACTTTTTATTCTTATACATGAAAAAAAAGTCACGATCATATATCGTTGATCTAAGTTCCCTGCTCCTAATACCCGGACCCACAATATTCCAGATGACCATCAATGCTAAATGGACACCGCAGTATGACACCTGATGCTGTTGCAACGTAACGCACCATTGACCGACTGAAATTCTCAGTTCGCAAACCACCAGACTCCTCCATACCCGCCCAAATTTGATACCATCGTCATCGAATCCTCACTCTTTCTCTAACCCTAGAATCAGATCTAAATCTACTGTGATAAGATTAATGTGCAGGCTATTGGTTTCATAATCATAACCACACTCAGCCGAAAACATAGAAAGTGATGTCTGAGACGACGTCGTTCAAGGTTCCGTACAGGAACCTCAAGAAGGAGGTAGAAGTTGAAATGGTTGAAGCCGATGATTTTCAACACCGGATCGACCTGAATTCTAATGCATCTTCTCCTTCTTCTACTTCTTCAATAATTCCCAACGGAACCTCAAATTTTGTTGTCAAATCGAAACAGTGTAGTTTGATTACTCTAATCCTCAGTTGTACGGTGGCCGCCGGGGTTCAGTTCGGTTGGGCCTTGCAACTTTCTCTATTAACTCCTTACATTCAGGTCTGCTTTTTCATGCTTTATGTTTCGGGATCTGGCTTTATTGAGTTTAAGATTGTGTCAAGTTTTAGGTTTTGTAGACATAGATATTAAACCGTATTGGGCCGATTGAGTAAAATTGATTCCGATAGGATTAATTTACGATATATAAATTGCGTTTCTCGATTTAGATTGAGATTATAAATGGTTGTTAGTTCTAAAATTTTAGAACTTATAATTTTATACTGGTTGCCGACAATAGAAAAAGAAAACTTGCATTTGGAGCCATGACATCGTATCAGGATTAGGATTACGTGGAATTGGAGGTCATCTCCAGTTCCAATACCTGAATTTTCTGTTGCCAAAGGCAAGTTTAGCGTAATTGTTACTGGTGAAAGACTTGCAGCTTTCTATTGAGTTGCTAAAAATTGAGTTCCCTCGCTATGTGCAACCTTTTCTCTTCTTTGAATGCTGCAATGCAGAAAACGTGGATTTTCCGTGAATGTACTCTTGTAATGGGCTAAAGAAGGAAACAAGAATAAAAAAACTGAATATTATGAAGAACTGAGTGGGCACTGCTGCTGTTTTTACTACAGTTAATGTCCTTTTAAGCTCCAATTTCAAGTAGCAAAAGTAATCAATATAAGAAAGAGTGGTTGGGCAGTTCAGGTTTTTATTGCCTTAACTTTAATGTCTACAAGGGTGTTTAGCTCATAATTGTAAGTCTGAAATTTAGAAGATTTCAGAACAGTTTGTATTTCTTAAATTTTTACTACTCTTCTTTTACTTTTTCTTTTTGTTGCAATCTAGATTTTTCATAATCTGTTGTCATACTTGATTTCTAGTTATTTTTAGCATATGAAACTCTTTTTTTGCTTAACCATGCTCTTTATGGCTGATTGTTGTAGACACTTGGAATACAACATGCCTTTTCTTCATTCATTTGGCTCTGCGGCCCCATTACAGGCCTTGTGGTAGGTGATGGAAATTTTATTCCCTTGCTTTTCTCCTAATTGTTAGACTAAATGTCTGGATTTTTAACTCTTCAATATAACTCAATCTGCTGATAAGTCTGCCATTTGCAAGTTGATATTGAATGGCTTGTTGATTAAAACCTACCATCATGCTTTACTACGTTGTATTAGATTCTTATGGAATGCTTAGATTATATATGCTAGTTTAAATGATAAACTTGTATCTCATGGCTACTGGTGCCTGCCTAAACTGAATTTTGTTTCATTTCAAGTTTGTTAGGGGATTGCAACAGATATCATCTACATGTCCAATAAGTGTGGCCAGTTTTGGCCCTTTTGGCTGTTTAGTCCATTACCGCGCTTTTGTGAAGTGATCTGTCACTTGCCCCCATTGCCCCCTCGTATAATTAATTAAATCCATTCTTATATGTGTTTCAATAGTTTCTTGGAGAACTAAGATATCATTGTTAATTTTATGTCTGTCATCATTTATATTTAACTAAGTTTCACTCCCAAAGGGGGAAAAAAAAAGAATTCTTGACAAGACGCATTAGGCTACTTTGTCAAAAGTGCGTGTTTTTGTTTCAGTGTCCTTGACATTTTATTGGTAGTTTGTATCCTTTTAACCACTCACATCTAACTCATCCTTGCTTTTGTGTGTATTATGATTTTTATGTTGTTTGTGTATGATGGTGCAATGTTGCTGTATATTTCTCTTGCATAAATAAATGTTACATGTCTACTCCCAACCGTGTCTGTTTGATTTGAATTTTCCTGAGCTATACTTTTCATATTTTAGGTTCAACCTTGCGTTGGTATTTGGAGTGATAAATGCACATCAAAGTATGGTAGAAGGCGGCCATTTATTCTTGTAGGATGTCTCATGATTTCAGTTGCTGTAAGCATCAGTATTTCAAGCTTAAATTTTTAATCTATTATACTGTGCTCTATATCAGCTGAACTAAGTCTTGCAATTTAGGTGATAATTATCGGGTTTTCTGCAGACATTGGTTATCTATTAGGTGATACGAAGGAGCATTGCAGGTTCCTCCTTGCTGTTAATTCCTTGCTTTTTATTCTACACATATAAATATAAATTTAACAGTGACAGATTTATCTATGCAAATGCAGCAAATTCAGGGGTACTCGAACAAGGGCGGCTTTTGTTTTTGTTATAGGGTTCTGGATGCTGGATCTTGCAAACAATACAGTGCAGGTAAGTTTGTTTTAGTAATTACTTGTTGCTTGTCATCTGTGCTGCATAATCAAAGCAATGGCATTAATTGCCTTTTATTTTATATGCTTAACTTTTGTGTTCCTTTCGTAGGGACCAGCTCGTGCCCTTTTGGCTGATCTAGCAGGTGACTTTTATTTTCTTTATGTTTCCTTTTTTTATTCATATGTTCTCTAATAGAACTAGTTCTGCTGTGGAATCTAGAAGTTTTGCTTTAGTTACAAGTTTTTAGTTCAGTAGTTTTGATGCAAATCATTATGTATAATGGTCACACCTTAGGTCCTGATCAACGCAATTCAGCAAATGCTATATTCTGCTCATGGATGGCTGTTGGAAACATCCTAGGATTTTCTGCTGGTGCTAGTGGAAGTTGGCACAGGTGAAACTTTTCAGACAATTTTGTTGTTAAGTAATATTTCTGTAGGTGGGTATGCACACATATTATTATGTGCTTAGAGTTTTTTGGTTCATCGCACTCTTAACACTATTTAAAATATTTCTCAAAGTTCTTTCTCATGGTTGATCGTTGAATCTAAAAACACTCTGCAGTTTGCATGACCTGGTTGCTAACTTATCTCTGTAAATATATATTCTTTTCTTTTGTTATTTAATCCTGCTAATTGAATGAGGGATTGATCTATCCATGATTGTCTGAGCAGATGGTTTCCTTTCCTTAAGAGTAGAGCATGTTGTGCAGCTTGTGGAAACCTCAAAGCAGCATTTCTTGTGGCAGTGGTTAGTATTATCACAAATAGAAGTTTGTTTTGCAGAACCTGTTCAAGTCTTCTATAGTAAAATTCATGTGCTGATTATTGTTTCAGTGCATTTGACTTCATGTCAGTAAGTTATGCTATTTGTCGTCATTACAAATTTCATGCTTTATTAAGATATATTTTGTCATAGGTGAGAATGATTAATGTAAGGTAGAGTTTTGCTGGAAATAATTAATCCAAAAAGCTGTACCTTTAAAATTTTTCGTTTAACATTTACAATCAGCATTTGTTGGATTCCTATTATCTGCAGTATTAAGCTATCAAAACCTCCTGTTTTGTGACCTCATCTTGCTCTTGCTGGAATGTGTTAATTCTGTTGAGGTCTAAGATTAGCAATGAAGAACAATAAATAGGCTGCCTTCATGTATTTAGTGTCTACAATAATATATGATTTTGTTTCATGCATTATATTTGTGTATATAATAGTTTCTAATGCAAATATGTTGAGGTTCCCTTATTCTCAATTTTATTTTTTTTAAACTGTCAAATAATAATAATAATGACAATAATAAATGTCAAAATGGTGAGGCTGTGATTGATAAAGGAAAGTTATGATATGATATTATTCTAAATATATTTATTCATGGATTCTGTTTATGCATTGTACTATCTTCATCTATCTTAAAGTTGTTTTGGCACATGTGCAGGTCTTCCTGACTTTATGCGCTCTTGTGACTATATATTTTGCGGATGAGGTTCCACTAACTGTAAATCAGCCCAATCATTCATTAGATTCTGCTCCTTTGTTGGATGATCCTCAACAAAATGGCCTTACCCTTTCAAAATCAAAGCCCAACGTGCCAGTTGTTGTTGCCAGTGCCAATGGCAACAAAGCTGAGAGTGGCCATGAACATGATGCCAATCTAAAGCATTTCAGCACTCAAGTTGCGGATTCAGATGGGAGTTTTAATGATGGGCCTGGAGCTGTATTAGTCAATTTGTTAACCAGTTTAAGGCATTTACCCCCTGCAATGCATTCAGTGCTTCTTGTTATGGCTCTCACTTGGGTAGGTGCTTAAGTATGTGACAACCTCAGTCAATTACATGTTCATCAATAGTATATAATAATAATTGCGTGATGGTTGCTTATAGTTTATCCCACTTCATCTTCTCCCTTTTCTTCTTCACACTATGATCTTGTTTTCATGTGCAGTTGTCCTGGTTCCCCTTCTTTTTGTTCGATACAGATTGGATGGGAAGAGAGGTTTATCATGGGAATCCAAAGGGGAACCCTTCTGAAGTAACATTTTACAATGATGGGGTCAGAGAAGGTGCATTTGGTTTGCTATTGAATTCAGTAAGAACCCAGAATTTAGCATCAGTATTTTGACTTTTCCTAGATACTGTCATGACTAATTTAAGTTAAAGGATCTTATTTAATCAATTTAAGGCTGTGGACTGGAGGTAGTTAGATCATGTCAACAGTTCTCTTTCCCTTTCCAACAATTGTTAATTTGGTGTTTCTTTTTTTTTTTTTTTGGGCATAGGTTGTTCTTGGCATTAGTTCTTTCTTAATTGAACCCATGTGTAAGCGGATTGGTTCAAGACTTGTATGGGCATTGAGCAATTTTATTGTGTTTGCCTGTATGGTGAGCACAGCTGTCATTAGCTTGATATCTGTCAGAGAATATTCAGGGGGGATTGAACATGTAATTGGAGGGAGTGGAGCCATCAAGATCGCTTCCTTGGTTATATTTACCCTCCTTGGTTTTCCTCTTGCTGTATGTATCATTCTTTTTGGAATAAATTACGGTACCTTAAATTTTCTGTCAGCAGAAATTCATATTTTCTTGGCCAATTATGTGTCTTGCAGATTACCTACAGTGTTCCCTTTGCCGTCACAGCAGAGTTAACTGCTGATTCTGGTGGTGGCCAAGGTTTGTGCAGCTTTTCTTTTTATGCACTTTCTCTCTCTACTTTACACGGTTTCAATATTTAGCCAACTTTTTCTTGGTGTGCAGGGTTGGCAATAGGAGTTCTGAATCTTGCAATTGTCATTCCACAGGTTGATTAATACTGCTTCCCTTTTCTTGTCTTTTTCTCTCTTCTATTTGCAATTCTAATGTCGTGATTATTACTTTTTTGCGTTATTATGAAGATTTTCTTTAAGAAAAATGTTCTTCTTGTCTTTTTCCTTTTAAAAAGTTTAGTTGGATATTCATTTCCCTGTCACGCCTCCATTAATCACAAATAGTATTTAAAATATAAGGATGACAGTGAAGAATTTTATTTTGTTTTTAAAATCATTACTTCAATATCTTTTGGTTGCGTTTTCTTATTTTCTGTAATTTTATTTTTCTGAGCTGTCATATGCTAATTATATGATATCGATTGATAATAAAATTAGAAAAATTGTACCTTTTATCAACGTGCTGGTGAGGAGGGCTTCCTGTTCCTTTCCATCTTATATTTTGTACATTCTGTTAATCAAGTAAAACTAATTTCAGATATATTCCTGGTTTTTTTAGATGGTTGTCTCCCTTGGTGCTGGTCCATGGGATGCTCTATTTGGTGGAGGTAATATACCTGCATTTGTGTTGGCATCCTTGTTTGCTCTGGCAGGTGGTGTTATTGCAACTCTCAAGCTGCCACATCTTTTGAGCAATTCATTCCAATCATCGGGCTTTCATTTTGGCTAATGGACTACAGACATCATTATGAGGATAAACCAATCTGTATATTGTTATCAGAAACGACAGGAGCATTCCTCAATGATTTTCTTGGAGAGGCCTATCAGCCATTTCACAAGGGATGATTGGCATCTTTTGTTCTGGTTTAAGACCCCTTGGAGACTGATTATTCTTCCAATATATCGTATGTATACTTTTACATAGAAAAGAGTATTGAGTTTTCTTATTCAAATTTATTCATTTTTCTTACCCTCTGCGGGCATTTGTATCTTATGTAGAGTGTAAATCATCTTTTATATGGGAAAGCTAATACGTGCACAACATGATTAGCACAAGGCATATTCTGCCTTTTACTTAAAAGTTCTGATTACATTAATGTCAAGTTTTGAGATCGTACTGTATGTTGCTTCTCACATTTAAGTGATAGATAGAGTTGTACTATGATATAGTGTTGACGGTCCCATTATGTTGAAAGTTGTATGATAGATCATGTTAGAGTTGTTTGCCTTATTTTCCTTGTCTAAGCTCTTTCTATTGTTGTGATTTTACACAATGTATAAGCCATCGTGGGCAAGCAGCTTAGCTTAAAATTACTTTTTGTCACGGAGGGAGTGACACACTTGGGGTATGTTTAGTAGTGTAGCGATTAAAAGTGTTTGATAATCAAATCACCAATTTATAGGAATCATTCACTTAAAAACATTTCGCATTTAGTAATTTTCACTTGCACAGCTATGGCTACTTCAGTCGCAGCAGTACCTTAAATCCCGAATAGAAAGCAAAGATGTAAAAGAGGCAACGAAAGAGGAAGGTGAAGTTGAGTACCGCAGCATGAACCGAACCTGAAAGTTTCAGCATGACGTGCTGCAATATATCAAAATATGTTGCTGACTTTAGCCTGGGCGTGAAAATATGAGACGTGTGATGTTGAATAGGCCATTTATTGTTTATGCAGGAACCTGGCTTTCTGTTATTGAGCTTGGGCCGACCTAGAATGCCGCCGGGCCATTTCAAATTTTGAAGTGGGCCCGCTTGTCTTATGATAGAAACATATTTCGAAATTGAAATCTTTGTTTATTGTACAATACATACTCCTTTTCCTTTCCTTTCCTTTTCTTTTTTTTCTGGGCTTTTGGATGGCGGGTGCTGACAACACGTTCAACGATGAATCTAAGCTTTGTAGCGGTCTATGTCGGTAGACAGGAATAAAGAGTTTGCAATTTCGATTATTTTTGTACGTGTATGATGTGTTATCATCTTTGAATTTGATAATATAATTTGAAGCTAGCTGTGTGTGCATGCAACCTTCAAATTGTATAATGTGTAGAAGAACAAAGTTCTAAATTGTTTATAACTAAAAGTAGTATATGCATTGCTTAATTTGCTAGTTAGAGATGTGGGGGTTGCTTAGGAACCTAAAGTTGTTAAAGCTGTCTATTAGTCTGTATTTTGCCAAGTTGGGAATAACATATTGATTTTACATTTGACAACCATTATTGTCCTCTCATCTCATTTCATCACACCTGAAACCACAATTTAACGTTATTACTTAATATTACCACGCACTTAAAAAAGTATGAGAAACTAACAGTGGCTGTAATCAAAGTGCAGGACTTGAAAGGCAAAGAAGCACATGCTCCCTTTACTTTGAGAAATTTGTCTTCGGACATTGAGGTAAGAGATCTATTACTTGTCTACACACTAATTGAACACAGCAGGAAAACAAACTTTTTTTTGCTTTTAATTTAGTACAATAAATAAAGATATTCCAGAAAACAAAAATATTTCTAATGGTTGTTAGCAGGTCAGTTTTAATTCATAGAATCTCTCCTATATATCTCCAGGCTTATTTTATGAAATATATATAATATGTAAAAAAACAAAAAGATTTAATATATCACGAAATCTCCTCAAAAGTAATATTATAATTGGCAATGGGCTAACTTCGGATTATAGAAGTAGAAAAAGCAATAACAACAAAGGATATATATATAGATATAGGTGTGGTTACAGTAGCTAAATCCAGGTTTTATTTTATTTTTAAAATTTCCTCTCTCTCTCTCTCTCTAAGCATCGCATTCGCTGCTACATCTACAAACAAGAGTAACAATAGTGCAGTGAGCAGATGTGACGAATCCAAGTACATACGCAGAAGAATGGACGGTAGTGATGAATGGGCCATGGTCTTTTTGAGAAAAGTAGAGCATGGCCACGTGGAGGGAATTAAATTATAAAAACATAACTGGACCAGCGGTTGACAAATCACTATCAAAATGCATTTTTTTCGAATGGCCCAATTTCTTCTTCTTTTCTTTTTTTTTTTAAAAAAAAATTATACAAATATAAAGAATAAAATCACATAAGAATTTAAAAGAAAGTGTGTGCCATGAAGCTAAGAATGGCACATGGGATCACCTTATGCTCTACACACCACAACAGAGAAGCAAAGAGGACTCGGCAGCATGTGAAAGCAGAAATTAGTTCGGGTCTTTTTTATTTTATTTTCTTTAAAATATAATATTAATTTTGGTAAACTTGCTTGATATTGTTATTATTATTTCAGAAAAGTATGATAATAAAATTTATTTAAAAAAAATAATAATAAGAGAGAGAGAGAGAGAGAGAGAGAGAGAACATGGATCCACCCAATTCCAATGGGGTAGGGTTGAGCTTCCAACTAATAAAGTCATGTGATCCATAGAGAGTTGGTTTGTCTTCTGGCATATTTTAAAGCAGTATTTTAGTGGGACCCACCGTTCCTTCTGACCCATCAATCACCAATATGCAGATTAATGGGCCCTACTCTTCACCATTTCTTTTTTAGATACATCCCCGCTACTTGCAGCGCCTTTTTTATGATTTTCCCAAAAATGAAAGAAAATTTCCATTCCATGCATGCACTGCTGCATCAATCAGCAAAATCTATGACCCAACTTTCTCTTTAAATATAGTATGTCTATGTATATTGGTATTGATATTGGCAGCACGCATCGATCCGTGCATGCGCAGAATATATATGGGCGGAATTAGGGTTTTGAGGAATGTTTTGAGTGGGCAAGATATTATTGTTAGTTAACAGAAGAAGAGAAAGGAAAAGGGCGATAAATGAATGAATGATTATGATGGGATCAATGAGCTTAATTTCCTTTTCTTTTCCCATGTCCAAATCTTCACCTTCAATTCAATCACTACCCGAAAGAAAGACTAATGGGAAACTTGCAGCATCAGATATGAATTTTCTGGGTTTTGTATGTTTGTGGCTAAATTAGCTATTTTGAGGGCCATATGTTGGAGACTTAATTCTTTTCATGGGACCTATGTGTCTCTTTTCTTTTCCTGCTGTATGACAATTTCATAAAGAGAGGTTAAGGGAGGGGAAAAGCAGCAAGGAAAAAAGAAAAAAAAATAGTGGAAATATATTGCATTGGAGTCGTTCTTCTTGTGTTGTAAAGCCCTGAAATTGCTTTTCCACTATTCACTTGTACATCATTTATCTATCTATCTATCAATTTGTCAAAGTGAAAAGAACAAAGTTACATTGTACCAAAGGTAACTTAATTTTTACAACTTTCTTTATTCTTTTAAGTGGTTGATATATATATATATATATATATATATATATATATATGCTGCAGATTATTCCTCCTTAATTTTCAAAAATTAATGTAACTTTTAGTCCATATTTGATGTAAAATTAATGCATATATGGTTAATTTAAATACTGGGGTAGTGGAGGATATTATATATACATATATATATGTGTGTGTGTGTGTGTGTGAGAGAGAGAGAGAGAGAGAGAGAGAGAGAGTTAGCTAGATCTGTATACTTTGGTGAGGTGATGCCAGCGCACCATTGAGCCATGTGTGCTAGCTGCTGATCAGTTGCTTAAGAAAGAAATAAGTTGACATAGAGCTTAATTCTTATCCCTTAGGATTCAGGCTTAATACTGCATGTTTTTAAATACACATGACGACTCAGAAGTGAATGGAGGCAAATAAATCAAAGAATTAAAGTAGTACATATACATGTATATGTGTGTGTGGTAGTGTCAGTTTATTTATTTATTTGAACCTCATCCATAAATAATGATGGACGAGAAGATTCCATGGGTTAGTTTGATGGTCTTAAAAAATAATAAGTACTAATATTTATATTCTTTAACACCTTTTTTTAATAATTTTTAAAAAATATTTAAGTGATTGGTTAACAATTTCTAAAATTATTTATTAGTGTAAAACCAAATATTAGAAAATATAACTTAAAAAATATTTTATATTAACAAATTACTAATATATATTAAAATAAGTAACATATCTATATAGTGATATTTTTAATAAAAAATAAAAGTTTATATATATGTGTGTGCACATATATGTATATATATATATAATATTTTTAAAAAATTGAATAAAAATATTATTATAAAAATAACTACAACTTCAATAATCTAAAAAAGTAATATTTTTGTTATAAAAATAACTATAATTTTAATAATATTAATTACCTACTAAATATTATAATATAAACAAAATTATAAATATTAAAAATATAATAAATAATATATTTTCAAATATCTAATATAATTCATTATATATATATATATATCTAAATTAAAATCTATTTAACTCAAAAAAATTAAATAAATATAATTTTTAAATTTGTTTAGAAAGCATTAAATTTTTATTAGCTAAACAATTATTTTTATTAAAATTTATTAAATATGTGATTGGCTGCAAAACTCATGGTAAAAGCGTACATATAGATCGATTGATTGCATTACCTGAAGGAGACATCGTGTCATTGTACATTGAAAACAACATATTTGACTTTTCTAGAGTGTAAAGTTGGGTATGAAAAGGCCGGTATTATATATATATAATACATGCGTGTAGCAAAATTCTGAAACCGAAATTTGAATCCACAGTTTGCATATCGGATGGCCCCCTTCTCTCTCAAGTGACATGCAAGCAATCTATTATCTATGATCTAATATCTATGCATGCATATATTTCTGTCTATTTAGCAATATAATTAATATATATTAACTTTGTTTTGCAAGTCATTTTTCATTTCAGACGTTTCTACGTGCGTACCCATACTTGTGCATAATTAATTCTTAATCATTTAGCGTTGAAACTAGTATTAATAATTACGTACAAGTTTTGTATTTATAAAATTCAAGAATTTAATTTATTTTTCTTTTTATTGCTTAATTATATAATATCGAAGGATCCTTTATTTACGGCCCTTTTGAAAGTAGCGAGTTATCATGTTTTTATAGATAATCTAATATGTCTTCAGAAAAAGAAGTAGAAGTGGGATTGGACATAACATAACATAACATAACATAAGGTGGCGGGGGTGTGGCAGCAGCAGTGAGTGAGCAGTGAGATTATATATATATCTACATATTGTGTCGATCCATGGAAATGTTTCTGAAAACTATTTTGATATATTATAATATAATAAGACGGGGCATGCACGCAAGGAGACAAAAAAGACCAGCTCTTGTAGGGCTACAAGAACAGAGTTTTTGCTTGGGCTTTTCAAAACCCTCATCTCTCTCTTTCACACAGACGAAAGAAAACATCCAATCCATTCCACACAGAAATTAAAACGAAAAAAAAATAAAATTAGAAATGAGAAAGCTATAGGCGTAAGCAAAGGCCGAACAGATCGATGAACGAAGTAGAAGTACTGTTGATGAAAGGATAATGCATTTCAAAGAGTTTCGTCCTAGTGCACGATACCTGTTGGTGGGTTAGGTAACAAACCCTGCCCCTCTTTTGG